>CM031243.1:753137126-754337126 GCA_018340775.1 Taxus wallichiana var. yunnanensis
CAATAGAGAAGTGATGATTATCAAATTAGATATGCAAAAATCGTATGACAGATTTCATGGAACTTTATTTTTAAGCTTCTTCAAAAGTTGGGATTTGATAGTCATCTCATCAATATGATTCAATCTTGTATCACTACCTCAATTTTTTCAGTCATTATCAATGGAAAGCCTCATGGTTTTTTCAAAGCTAAGAGGGGTCTTAGGCAGGGTGATCCACTATCACCCTTTCTCTATATCATTATGGCTGAAGCTTTGAGTAGGCTCTGCTTAAGATAAAAAATGGGGGATAATTGAGGGAGTTAAGGTTGCTAATGGGGTTGAGAATGAATGTCTTCAACAATTTGTTGATGACACGGTTCTGCTAGGTCAAGCCTATGTTCAGGAAGTTAGGTCTTTCAAAATTATCACTAAAAACTATGAGGAGGTTTTAGGTCAAAAATTTAACTTCAGGAAGATCTCATGTTACTTCATCAACATTAATGAACAACAACAACAACGCCTAGACACTATCCTGGAATGCAATACAAAATATATTATGGATAGCTATTTGGGAATTATCTTGTGAAGAAGAAAAATGGATGACATGAGATAGAATAAAATCATTAACAAATTTCACAAGAAATTATCTTCTTGGAAAGGAAATTTACTAGACACAAGCTGGGAAAGCCCAATTTCTTCAAAATTCTATGTAGGGAGTGACCATATATATAATGTATATTTTCCTATGCCCCAAAAAATCGGAGATCTATTGAAGACATACAATAAATATTTTTTTGGTCGGGGATGGAAGTTAAAAATCAAATTCCCCTAATAGCATGGGAAAAGGTGACAACACCAAAATACAAAGGTGGCATAGGATTGAAAAATATTTAGATTATAAATCAATCTCTCCTAGCCAAAGTTGGATGGAGGATACATAAAGAGGAAGGCATATCAGTTGACATTTTGAAAACAAAATATTTGCGGAATGTTGGTGGAACTTTAGTTTTTTCTACTAATAAATATTTTTTTACCAAGTTTCTCGTTCCTAATGGGGTTAACACACTAGCAACTAAAGAAACTAGAAAACTCAAAAAGGCTATAGGGTTTATGTTACCTCAAATGCATGATGTAATATAGGAGCTAAGTGATGATGGAATCTATTACTACAAATCAGGTGGATCCAGAGATAAGACCCACCGAAAGGTAAATAATTAAATGGTTTGGGCAAGGGTTGTCTGAAAAATCTAACCCGAGAAGCGTTTAACTTCCTCGGTGGATGCTAACCCCTGTTGTTAAACAAAATTGATATAAAGTAAAGGTAAACTAAAATTATGCGAGAAAATTAAAGATTTAGAGAATCTGAAAGTAATTGAGATTGATTTAAAGTTTATTCAATTGAAATGAGATATAAATTAAATGTACTTGGTATGAGTTCATGATGACTAAGACTGCAAAGGTAAGTCGATGGTGACATGAGGAAGAAGGATAGAACAACAACTATGAATGCATAGCATGAGGCTTTGAGTGTGGATCGAAAGAACAGGGTCCTATAGACATTGAAAACAACTGCAGAGGAGGTATGCAACAAGGAAATGAAAGGAATATAAGGTAATAAGGATCATGGTGGGTCTGCACTAAAAACTAGACGAGGTTTAGAGGAGCACGATGGAGATTCAAGGTTGGGAAACAATGTAAGAGATGGAACAAACACTGAAATGAATCGGATAAAAAAGATAAAGGTAGAATATCGAGTCGATGACAACCAAGGTATATCGATGGTGGTGCGAGCAGTGTTGGACAAGGTTGAGAGAAATAAGATAAACGAGAGAATCTATAACTAGAAAGTTGATAGAATGGGTTGATCATGAATTCAGGACCCTTTATGGACTGCAAAAGGTTAAATGCAAGAAATACTGAGATAAAATGATAAAATATTATTAAGGAAATACAAAATGATAAAAAAATTCATAAATTTTGATCACGATTGACACGAGCATGTTCCAAAGAGGTCCTGGGATGTATGGGATTTCTTACGGGAGGCTCGTGAATGGGAAATTATTCATAGTTCACAAGGAAGCTTGGGAATTCACATGCATTTGATGATGAATAGGAATGGGGTACTCAACTTTATAGGCTCGACAACGACTAGGCTAGGTCATCATGGACTACAGGAATGTTTCCCCATTAAGAAGATTTTTTTTCTTTTTACGTGATTTTTCTTTTATTGAATGGTTGGATGAAATATTTAAAGAATTAGGTATGAAGAGTTTGTTTAGGGATGAGGTGTAGGTGATTTTAAAACAGGGATAGGTTAGAAAAAGTGTAGGTAAAAGCAGAGATGTAGACTTAGAATGTAAACATTCCAAAATGGAAAGCTGGTTAGGGCATGTATGAGGATTAATTAATTGATTGATGTTAATTGAATAGTATTTAAAGGTGATATGAATTTAATTAAATAAGGGGAATGGATTACATAAATATGTGCATGCGGGTGAAAAATGGGTATAGATACCGAATTTAGAAATCTATATTTTTCCCCTTTTGTTGAGTGGTTTTTGCTAGCAAGCCGTGACACAAAAATGATGAGACTTGGATGAAGATTGATGACGAGCTCCCCCTCAAATGGGGGATCGATGACACCAAGGAAAATTGATGATGTGCTTGAAAAAGATAGTTGATGAAGGGCGGGTGGGTGAAGAAAAGATGGGTGAAAGCATAACTAAGGCAAGATGCCCCAAGAAAAAAGGATCGCAATATCAATAAAAATTATGGTGGTGACTCCAATATCACATCGGTAGAGGACAATTGCGGTCTCAACAGAGACATAATGTAACATTCTACGGACCATTGAGTGGGTGAAGACCACTTCAATATGGATGCAAGCCAAGATGACCAATGGGTCATAGGCAAGTCATCAAAATATGTGCAACTATATGTGAAAAGGTATGTAAAATCCTTCATACATGAGGAATCGAGTGAAAAGATATGCATCCACAAGGGACGAGGATGAAAAATAATGGTGCCCTAAAGGGGACACAAATATGGACTAGAAGAAAATGTGGAAAGACAAAAGGAATGAAAAATATGCCCCAAAGGGTAAGATATGGCCGTGAAGGCAAAAAGAAAAAAACAAAATATGCCCCAAGTGGGGAAAGCATGGCCACAAAGGAAAAAAGGAGACCAAAAATATGCCCTCGGTGGGGAAAGCATGGCCACAAAGGTGGAATTTGAATGAGAATATGGTTCCTCTAAAAGAGACATGAATATGGCCAAAACAACCGACCTAATATGATAATTTTTAGTGTTTTATTAGTGTTAGTCCACATTAGCCTCTTTCATTTCTCATAATGATGATTTGGAATTATGTGGTCTTCCTTCACTTCCTAGATGTGACCGTAAATATAGGCACCACGGATTTCCTTGTAGGATATTACTTTCATATAAGTTATCCTTTCTTGGTGAGAACTCCACAATCATTACGTTCATTGCCATCTTATTCACTTATTAGAATCACGCAAAGCTTCAAGGGGTGTCTATTGTACATTCTTTGTCCCCTCCTAAGTGGTGTACTTAGTGAGTCCTAGATCTCCCCATGCAAAAAAAGAAAAAAATCATGGATGCTCAAATACAAGTTATCAAAAAAACGATCCCTTGAAGGACAGTTGTTCATGTAAAAAAAAACAAAGAAAGAAGAAAAAAACAAGTAAATAAATGTCAAATTCGAAAGCAAATCAAGAAAATAGACCGATACCTCGAAGGACGACTATCACATATTATTCTTGCCATCTATATTATGTATAAAGTAGACCATATCCTCAAAGGATGACTACTCCTTTGTGTGGCATTTGAAGGATTCCCGTATTGATCAACCTTCCATTTTATTAACATCCTAATACAAATTTCCACATTGATCAATTTTCTTCTAATAGGATTCCCGCATTGATCAATTTTCTCTTTCCCCTTCTAATAAGTGAATAAGATGGCAATGAACGTAATGATTGTGGAGTTCTCACCAAGAAAGGATAACTTATATGAAAGTAATATCCTACAAGGAAATACGTGGTGCCTATATTTACGGTCACATCTAGGAAGTGAAGGAAGACCACATAATTCCAAATCATCATTATGAGAAATGAAAGAGGCTAAAAGAAATGAAAAGTTTTGTTAGTGTTTTATTGACAAGTGTATGAGAGCAGGGTTTATTTTTCCTAATGTGAAAATCGTAGGAAGAGATTGAATCTCAAGTGGGAGATGGAAGAGTAAGGTTTCGGAAATAATAGTGACCGGAATTGGTTAGGTGGAAACCAACGTGGGAAGGGTGACTATGGTCGGTTATAGGGTGACCATGGTTAGTTACAGGGTGACCGTGGTCAGTTATTAGGAAGCTTGGTTTTAAAAAGAAAATCATAGATATGAAGAAATGGAGATATGCATGGAATGTATCTTATTTTCTGAGGTATCCTTGGTTCTTATAGGAATAAACATGGTAGTCAGATTGTAGATCTAGGTTATAGAGGTATGGTTTTATCTTGGTTTTGTAGTGCTTTGCATTTTAATTGCACATGCATGGTTTTGGATTGCAGATCTAGAAAGAGATAGAGGATAAGTTATGCATCCTTGGTGTAATTAGATGCATGAGATTTGGTAGAGAGGTCAGAGTACGTAATGAAGGTGGGCATTCCATCGAGAGAAGCATGTTCTTCATTGAAGATGCGATTGAGTATCTTGGTGTTGGTAAGGTGATGTATTTCATCTTGATGAAATTTATTACATGGTTTAATGCTATAGTGGTCTTTTATAATTCGGATGCTTCTTTAAATGACTAGCTTAGCTCAACTATTAGCTTTGGTCAATGTAGGCACTTGGGGTGGTGTCCTATGCCAAATTGTATGGCGTTAGCTTTGTTCCAACAAGATCGACATCGGTTTGAAAATAGAGGTTGGTCATAGAGGAACCAGTATCGGTAAGCTAACTATGGCTGGTTAGGATATGACCATGGTAGGTCTCTATGGTAACTTATTTGTACAAGGGTTTTACAGCAGGAGAGGGTAGATGTTTTTTTGTCTTTGTTTGGAGGATTGAGTTTCTTACACAGAGTGTACATGGTAGAAACATTGTAGATCACTTCATGGTTTGGATCAGAAAGAGGATGGAGTTGGCTCAATTATTCAATTGAGAATTTGAATCAGGTATCTCTATATAATTCATGTTTTATTTCTTTCGTTTGGAACAACTGATATTATGTTTAGATAGTGTGCACAGATTTACACCATGGTTTTTGGTGTTGTTTGAATTTTATTTCCCGGTTGTGTGGAATCTTTAGGACAATGGTTTCTAGTCTAAGGATAAGATCCTCAATGAAAATTCATGATTACACACATTTGCAGTAACAAGATATGTTGAGTACACACAAATGGAAAGAAGGTGATTCAAACTTCTATGATGTAGAAGTATTCTCAAAGAAGAAAGGGAATCAATTTTATAGTTCTTTCATCTAGTTTTATTTCTCACTGACATATTATCTTTTGAGCTTGGTGTTCGAGGAAGTGCAGGGGATTTATTTTTCAAAGGTAGAAACCCATGGTTGTTGGCATTGCAGGTTGGATGCGGATGCACATGCAGAGTGTGAGGAGCATGTTACTATTCGAGTAGCATGAGGTACAAGTTGGTTTTAGAGGGTAGTCATGGTTTTGCAGGTATTTTGAGTTTATTGCTTTGTGATGTCACTTTTGGTTTATTTTGTGGTGCCTGGATATTCCTTAGGGAAGGTAGTTGATGGTTGATTCAGCTGGTTTTAGATGATAAAGAAATTTTTAGAGTTTGAAGGGTGAAAAAGGAGAAAATATGCTAGTTACAGAGACCGGTGTCGGTTAGGATTAACCATGGTCGGTCATTTGGTAACCATGGTCGATTAGGTAGTGACCAGGGTTGGTTAGGAAACCATGGTCAGTTTGGTCACATGTTTGACAACAGTGTTTATTTACCATTTTTAGATGGTGCCCTTGTTTTTATTTCATCTTAGTTGGTTTGTGCAGTATGTTGATGACATGTATCTGGTATTTACACTTGGTATTAGTTGCATGGTTTAGCATGGTTTTTTCCTATTGACATTGATGAACACATTATTCATATTAGGCTATGGAGTTATTCAATGGAAGACTTGGAGCTTCTGGAGAGCCTCGAGATATGGATGGATGTACATGGTGAGTTTGTACATGTGGATAGATTCAGTTTTATGAGTCTATGATGATGCAGATGTTTTATTTACACATGGATGCCTTGAGAATGAGTAGGGGATGTTTGTATTTCCTCTTGATTACTATGTTACTCCATGGGAGATGTTATCTACAAATGATTATCTTGGACATGCTAGTTTTTATGCAGGGTTGGATTTGTAGATTACACTGTTTGGATTCTTTGAGTTATGCAGTTTTGTAGATTGATCACCCACTGTTGTAGGTAGAACTCATTTGGGTTGTCTTTACCCAGTATATTTTTTTTCTTTTACATATTCCAAATCGACTAATCTAGGTCAGTTGCATTGGTGGTTACATGGATACATGGATACATGGTTAGAGAACATTGTTGGTTTTAAAGATATGGCTATAGATGTGATCAAGGCTTAGTACTTCATTTTGAGTAGGATCTCTTATAGGTTTGTTAGTCATGATGGCTTGTTACATGAGGAGCTAGGTTGACTTAATTTTTGATACCAACAACTAGTATGGTGTTACGATTCGGTGGGAGCTTAAGGCTTGGTGTCAAAACTAGTTGTAGCTTCGTGCATGTTTGGTAAGTAATGGTTTTATCTTCTTGTTTTGAGAAGATGGCTTGATCTTCTTGATTTCATTTAAGATAATTTTGATATAAATAATAGATGGTATTCACGGTATGTAGAGGACGGTGTTATACAGTGCAGGTATAGGTTCAAAAATTTATCTCCAAGTGGGAGATTGTTAGGTTTTGGAGTTAACTAGCTTCACTGGAGCATGCATTACAAATTGATTGGGTTACACATGTGACCGCATCAATCGAAGTGACGGCATTAGTTAGATAGTGATCGGCATTGGTCGGTAATAACCGGCATTGGTTACTGTGCAAGATATTTTTATTCATAAGTCACAGATTTAATATATATATTGTTTTAAAACAAATCTATTGGATGTAATTGCATGGCTATTGTGCCCTAAGTTTTTCTAAGCTTATATAAGCTAGAAAACTAGGGTTAGAGGTGTTAGATGTGAAGAAGAGCATAATATTTTGTTGAAAGGATGAAAAAGAAGAAGAAAAATAAAAATTAGATTGCATGAAGACAGGAGCTTTCATAGAGAGAAGCTAAACATAAGGAAAGTGTAGGTACATTGTTGGTGAGAAGATGGTATTATCTTCTATTGTATTTCCTTTGTATTGTTTAGTCTCATGTAATGGTTTGCATAGTATGCAAATCACTTAGTGTTTCTTCTTGTTAGATCCATAGGTTTTGTGAGATCTTGTTATTTCTCATTCTTGTAGATCCACAGGTTGTGAGATCTTGTATTACATATCCATGAGATCATGATGTATTGTTGATCCATAGGAATATAGTATTGTAGAGGAAGTTGTCTTCATGTTTGCACAGATGGATGCGGTGATGATGGAGAGACTTATTTCTTGGTACATGATTACAATTGCACATTGGTATACCATTCTAGAGGTATTGTTTACAAATTCACAAAGACAATGAGAGCTTGTTTTCACAAAGGCGGATGCATGGTAGATTTAAGTATGTGATATCCGGTGGTGTTTCAGAGGCATAATTGTAGTGCACTCATGTAGATCTAGTTAGAGATCTAGAGGAGACATAGGTGGTGGTATGGAGGCATGGTTTAGTATATTCAAGAAGATCTGATTGGAGATATGGGAGGAAGAGATACTCTTATAGCAATAAATGTACTATTGTGCAGAAAATTTTATTTGTAATCTCTTGTTATATTATATACGTATGAGATATCTATCTTTGGTGGATGTATCACACATTGGGTGAACCATAGTACACACGGTGTTATGTGTGTGTACTTTTGTGTGATTTGGATTATTATTTTTATACTTCCACTGCTGTAGATTTTATGGCAATTTTTAGATTTATTTTTTCATGTTTTGGATTTGATATTCTATAGTTGCAAATGTTTCGCATAGACCCATCCCCAATAGGGAAAACTTTCCACGTTGGATCCTTTCTAGAGTAGTGACATTCTGATTTTCTTTGAGGACAAGGTCACCAACATTAAATTCACATTATTTAAGGTTCTTATTGTAAGCACATTTAATGTTCTTCTTATAAACATGATGGTTTTTAAGAGTGAGGAGGAAGTACTCATCTATCAACTCGAGATGTGCTAGACAGGCTTGATGATAGTCTTCATTAGAGATGAAGTCATGAAGTGTCACATGGAAAGATGGAATTTTAACTTCAAGGGGAAGGATGGATTCAGAACCATACACAAGAGAGAAACGCATAGCCCCTATGGAGGTATGAATGCTAGTACGATAGGCCTAAAGGGAAAAATGAAGTTGGAGATGTCGGTTCTAACTCTGTTTGATCAATGGTCTTGACAAGGATGTTTCGAAGATTTTTATTTTTAGCCTCGATTTTTCCATTAGCTTATGGATAATATGGATAATAGAAAATAATTTAAATGTTGAAAGTGTTACAAATTCTCTTGAGATATTTTTTATTAAAGTACTTTCGATTGTCCATGAGAAGTTTTGCAGAACACTAAAGTGATAGATAATGTGTTTATAAATAAAATTAATGATTAGATCGATTTGGTTTAGGTGAGTGGAATTTCTTCCACCTATTTGGTGAAGTATTTAGTGGTAGTGATGATTGAATGATGTTAATGTGAATAATGAGGATTAATAAGACCGATGAGATTGAGAGCCCATTGAGAGAAGGACTAAAGGTCTTGAGATGGTCAGTAAGGATTCTCGTAGGAATAAAAATGAGATGGGAATGTTGCTTTGACATTTTCACATTTCTTAATGTACTCACAACAATCATGGTTGAGGGAATGCCAATAATTTCCAACATAAAGAACATGCTTAGCAATGGCTAAGCCACTAAATTTCCCACCACAAATACCATCATGGACTTCTTGGATGGCTCAAGAGGCTTCATGGGATTTAAGACATTGGATAAGAACACCATAAAATCTGCATTTATAAAGGATACTACCAATAATGATATATCAGCTTTGTGTAATCTTGAAGAAAAGACATCTTTGGGTTTTTGGATAGATTAGGAGGAAGGATGGATTGAGATAAATAGTCAAATATTTGAGAATACCAAAGGTTTGATGAGTTAAATTCAATAAGATTAACCTGAGGTGAATCATGGAAAGGTTGATCACAATAATGAATGATGAAAGGAAGCTTGAAATCCTTTTCTTTCCATGGAAAAATAGCTATGAGGGATGCCATCATATTAGTGAAACGAGTGGTTGATCATTGAATAACTTGGATGGTGTAGGAATTAAACACTTCAAAAGAGGATGAATAATGTTGTTATATTTTCAAGAGTATAATTTTTACATTAATACTTGCATATGAGTTGTTTGATGATAAGTTCAAAATTTCGGTAGATGTCGAGAATTTTAACTCCTAAAAAAGAAGTGATCTCAAGACCTAAGACAACGGATTCATACTCTACCATGTTGTTTGTACACTAAAAATTGAGTTTATATGTGAGGGGAATAGGAGTTTGCTTAGGAGGAAAAAGGATGATGTCAGTGCCTCCCCCTTGCTAACATTTAGAGCCATCGAAGAAGAGAGTGAATTTAAGAGTTTCATATTCATGATGAAATTGGTTAATGGATTCATCTAGAAATTTCTCATGAGGAAGATGAGAATTGGGAAGATGAACTTCTGCTAATTGATCTGCATGATAGCTTGGCCCTTAATGGATTTTTGAGAGATAAATTTGACATCAAACTCTTTCCCCGAGCATAACTCATTGAGTAATGCAATCACTATGATAACACTTATAATGTAATTTTTGAGAAGATGAAAGCTAGTAATGACATAAGTCTTGTGATTGAGAAGATAATGTCAAAGCTTAGATGTAGTGAAGAAGAGGGCACAACACAGCCTTTTAGCTTTAGTGTAGCGGGTTCACAGTCACAAAGAGTATGACTAATGTAATAAACATCCTTCTCATGACCTTAGTCATCGCGATGTGCTAGGATGGCTCTAGAGTGTGATTACTTGTAGAAATGTACAAGTAAAATGCCTTACCCTCATGTGGGGGTGTAAGCACCAAAGGAGACATGAGATATTGATTAAGATCATCAAAATATTTTGGAAGTGATGATCCTAATAAAATTATATTTCCTTCTAAATAATGTGATGGAAGGGTTAACAAAGATTGGAGTGTTACGAGATGAAACGATGGAAAGATCGAAGGTGGCCTTGAAGGTTATGAAGTTACTTAAGATTGGAAGGTGGAGGAATTTTGGAAATTTCCTTAATTTGTGTGAAGTAAAGTTCAATGCCCCTAATATAAATGATAAATCCAAGGAGTTTACTAGTTAGGACTCCAAATACACAAATCGCTAGATTGAGATAGAGAAAAAAATAAATAAAGCACTCGAAAAGGATTTTGAGAACGGTAAGATGGTCGTGTCGATTTTTAGATTTTTCTAAAAGATCATCAACATAATCTTATATAATTTTTTAGATGAGATAATTAAAGATATAAGTCATGTCCAACTGATAAGTAACGCCAACATTCTTTAAACAGAATGGCATGATGTGATAAAGAAAAGGTCCCCAAGGGGGATGAAGGAGGTTTTTGTTTATCTTTAGGTGTGATGAGAATTTGGTTGTGACCGAGAAACTGTCCCATGACAGAAAATCATCCCATGACCTCGAGTAAGATCTATAAGTTGATTAATATTTGGAAAACAAAAATTGTCCTTAGGATAGGTGAGATTAAGATCTTGAAAATAAGTGCAAATACGAATCTTTCCTAATGCTTTGGATATGGGGAAAATGTTGGAAATCCATTAGGGATAGTCTATGGGAATGATGAAATTGGCATATAGAATTCGTTTTAACTCTTCTTTAACAAGGAGTGCAACACGAGGATGCATGTGCCAAAGCTTCTACTTTACTAGTTTAGCAAAGGGGAGAGATGACAATGATGTGGATGATTTTAGAAGGGTCAAGACCTGACATGTCTGAAAATGACCATGTAAATGTCTTGTTATGATGGGTAAGAAATGTGGTAAAATATTTTAGCTCGTGCGGATCAAGAGATTGTCCCACATTGAGAACACGAGGTTCCGGAGAAGTCTCGATATTGACATCATTGGTGGATTCGTTGAGGAGAGTAGGTGTATCAAATGGAAATTTCTCTTAAAGATAAGATTCTTCCACCCCCATATGGGAAAGAATGGCATCATCATCAGCTCACCGTAGGACTTCAATGGTTGGAGAGTCTTCTTCTATCATGTCTAGATGATAAAGGGAAGGGACCTAATTTGATTCTCACACTGATAAGTGACTAGCCCCAAAGTTATTGTGGAGACTAAAAAGTAGTCGAAGTAATGGAAATGGTATCATCTAGTTCCATTTCTTTAAGAGATGGTAGATAAGTTATGTTCATGTCTTTGAGATCCATAAGAGACATAGAAATTAAAGAAGGTATGTCCATGTCTTTGAGCATGTCCAGATATTTGATGGTTGGAAAAAAATGGAGAAGGTGGAGGATGTATGTCCACATATTTGAAAGTTAGAAAACACAAAGGAGGTGGAGGAGGCATGTCCATGTGTATCTCAAATTGTGGAACGGAATTAGAGGATTACTCCTTATATCCTAAACCAAACTTTTCACGAAGGCTAACAATGGGTTCTTGAGAAAGCTAAAGTCACCATTATAAAACTTGATGTGTGGAATATCATCGATGTGGGAAGATGGGGTATCAAAACTGACATAAATGAGATTGGTGCAAAGATGTGGGGGACCAAAAGGAATAACATCCCTAATTTTTTGTTGGTGCACAAGTTCCTTTTTAGGTCTACTAATATGATGAAAAGTGGGAAGATTATTAAGTGTGAGAAGGTGATATTCGCCCATCATAAGTTTTTCTATTACATTATCTAGGAGTCATTTTTAGGAAGTTAGGAAGAAGGAATAGAAGTGCTGGTAGATGGTGCGAGATGGATCATTCCTAGGAACTACTACATCATTTGGTCTATAAGTCATGTTGCACACTTCAAAGGGAAGAACATCTCTAGGAAGCATTAGGACATTTCCCTCATATTCTTATTTAAAGAAATGATGGAGCGTGGAGGAAGGAACACATGACACGGATCCATAGTTGCCTAAGGAGAAAATTGTATTAAAATTCCCCATCAATTATATAGAATATTTTATGGATGATATTTTCACCAACGCAAATAGGGAGGAAAACCGTTCCCAAGGTGGGAGTGAAAACATCGTTGAAAGTGCAAAGGACTCAGAAGCATCTAAGTGATATATTCATATAGGATCTTGAGTTGATTAAAGTATGTGATGAAATAATATTGATGCTCACCCCAAAGTGTTGAGAATGGATTTCCAAATGAATGTATCATTGACCCTAACCATAATAAAGAGGGTAATATCATGTTCTTCTGATAGGATATCTATAATTTTAGTATCATCAAATGATATGGTATGGGTAGAAGTTGTAAGTGCTCCTACAAGAGATGTGAAGGGTTGGGCTTCATCACTAGATGTTGGAATATGTTTTAAGGCTTCAATAAGATCATATTGATGGTCTAGTGAGCTTTGAATAACCTCGTAAAGTGACATATTTACTCGGGCCTGATAAAACTTTCTAACAATGCTTTATTCAATTGTCCTAGAGAGCTGCCAAAATGGAAACCTTTGGGTTTGATGATGTAGCTAACTCCGCAGGAGGAGGAATGGTGATGAAGGTCTTGGCCTTTGGTTGGGATGTTTAATTTGGATTACGTGGGCCATATCGAGTAGTTATCCGAACAACATTAATGAAAAAAGGGGTATTTTCCCGTGAAGATTCATCTCTAGAAGGAGAAATAGTAGATGTCAGACTAGATGTGGAAGGAAGAGTCAAGCTATGTCCAAGAAGAAGTCTTTCTTCTTTAATGATATTATGGATAATAGCTTGGAGCACTCTATAATGTTGAGTATCCTGTCTAGGGATATGATGAAAGGCACAAATAAGATGGGTATTGAACCATAAATTTTTCTTTCTTATTGGGTCAAAGGCCTTGATAGGAGGAAGCATGATTGCAGAGGTTTGTAGTAAGTGTTGGAATATTTCCATATATGATCCAAATAAAGTGTTGGAAGATGTCTTGTGAGATATCTTGGATGTTTGGAGAAAACCTGTATATTGATGTTTTGTTGTTTTGATTTCAATTTTGGCATCCGACAAGTGTTTTAGCGTTAGTGGTTTTAGATTGTCTGGTTGAAATGTTTGTGGTACGAAAATAGACGGTCTCGTATTGTATGGTTTAACCCTAGGAGGGATTATAGATTTTGTATGTGAAGATGCATCCTTGGGAGGAGTAATAACTACCTTAACTTGGGATTCATATGGCGATGTTAGGATTGGTTCATTACAGGAAACAACATTCGTCTAAGGTGATCTATGGAAGGTGGAGATTGATGGGATTGTGTTGATGACATAGAAGGAACATTCGAGGTCATTGTAAGGTAAAGTGATTTTAAGCATTCCTCAAATGATGAAATTGGTGTGGAGGAAGAAGGTGGTGTGGATGTGACCACAATAGTCGATGTGGGTAAAGGAATGGGAGGAGGAACTAGCCTAGGTTCCAAGGATGGTATGATGGGAAAGGGTGGAATGGGTATAGGTGAGGGTGTCAAGCCTACTGAAATGGATGAAGTAGATGACAAGGTGGATATGATAGGTAAGGGATTTGATGAAGGATCAATGCCAAATGTGGAAATAGGTTGGAATGGTTGCTTCATGAATGTCTCTAGGGGCATAAATTATATATTTGCTAATGGGGTTCTGAAATTGTAGAATCGCGGTGTGTATGTCAAAACAAATTTATGTGTGATGGATGTAGGAAAAATATCAAAGGAGATAGGTGTGATCAATGATGAAGGATGGGATGTTGTGGATGGGATAGATTCCTGATTAGTAGTGTTCAGGGTATTTATAGTATGAGCATTGGGTTCTTGAGTTGTATTTGAAGTGGTGGCTTAGATCATTAGTGAATGATTTAGGAAAGGTTGTTTAAATATGTCAAGTGGTTGATTGGGTGAAGCATTTGGATTTTCCACTTGAAGATCACCTTGATCAATGAATATTTGGATTAAGTATTTAAAAGTTTAACATCTCTCTATGTCATGTCCTTGGACTTGATGGTACTTATAGTAATGGTCTTCATGGTACCACATGGGCTTTGGTCTAGACTCGTTGATTGGTCAAACAGAGGAAGTGTGATAATTTTTAATACCATCAATTCATCAAATATTTTATTATATGACTCCCTATGAGGGGTATAGTTAGGCATAAGTAGAAGGGCTCACTGTTGGGTCCATGAGCTAGATTTTGATGCAGGAGATGATTAAACAACCATAGAATTGGCCATTGCTTTTGATTTTTCATTTGGTGTGGATGATTTAGTAAACTCATGCTTGGGTTTATTTGATTTAAGTTTTAAATTTCCTTACTTGAGGGTGTGCATTTTAATATTGCAATCCATGGTAAAGGATTCATCAAAGGTTTAGAATGATTAAATTTGTAAAACTAAAGATATATTTTTCACACAAAAATGTGAGAAGAGTTTGATGAGGTCAGTTTACAAGATAGGGAAGGATAATCGGCCTATAACACCATGCCATCAGGTGATGAATTTTGTAATGGAATCATAGTGTATAGTTCATTGATAGTTACTTTGCGCGTAATGTTAATAGAAAAGTGTTTTAAAAATAGTTTCGCAAGTTGGGAAAAGAAAATATCGAATACTAGGGGATACTATTGTACCAGTCCAACGTGGGACCAGCCAAAGACATGGGGAAAGTATGAAGCATTAAGTCCCGATTGTATTCTATAAGATAACATGTGTGCTCAAATACATGAAGGTGATGTTATGGGTCTTCTTTTCTCTTAAACTTAGAAAAAATGGTAATTCCTAGTGTAGAGGATATGGTTTGATTGGTACAGATGGGTGGATAGGCTCATTACATATTTTCTCATATGATAATGAGATCTTGGATCCTAAAGTAGTGGCTTCAAGGTTGGCTAGCCTATTTACAATATCCCGTATAGGTTTATTTCAAAGAGTTCATTGGGGAATGAGAGGTGGTGGTTATATGTAAGATGTGGTAGGATGAGTTTTTGATGAGCTTGTGGATGTGTGGGTGTTTGAGGAATTTTTGGGGATGAGTATAAATCATGGGTTGTGATTGAAAAGGTGGTTGTTGAAAGAATTGTTGTTGAGAGATGAGAACATGATAGGATTTTTAGGATTGACTAGGTTGCTACAGTAAGTTCCGAGTGGGGATGTGGTTATGAACAGGTTGAGATTGTTGTTGAAAGGGGTTACTTACCAAATAGTTGAAAACACCCATGAAAGGGGTTTAAGAAGTATTAAATAACATGTTAGATGTGAGAAGGTCATACTTTTCGGATAGGGGATATGATGTTTGGTCATATTGGTTAGGGAAACTAGTGGCAATAGTGAAAAAAGGGGCAAGGGGAAGAGTAGGGTTTATTTTTGTGTGGATTGGTGGGAGATTGTGAGGGATAGGTGTGACTATCTAGGTATTCTAGTGAGATAAGGGGTTGGTGGAAGAGAAAGTGAGATGGGCTATAGAAAATTCATTTAATGTAAATTGGGTAGTTTTGGGAATTATTTGATAGGGATAAAGTTGTTAGAGTGGCGGACCTTCTAGAGGAATCTAATTTGATCTCCAAAGGAGATAATCTTGGAGCGTAACTAGGTTGGCATCTAGAATCTCTTCAAACATGGAATCACCGAGTGGGACTTTAGGAGGCTCAAAGGGTTCCAATCTGATGGATGGTGGGGTAGCCGGCCTTACAAGAATGGGTTAGTTTCACCTAAAGTTGTAGTGTGAACAAGGGGTTCTGGGTGAGAGACATCAATGAGGGGTTGAGTGCTCATGAAAGAAGTAATCAAGGGCACGAATGAGGTAACTTTTGTGGTGAACATTTTTTGAGATAAGGAACTATTTGAAGCCAAATTTTGTTCCATTCTTTTGGCTACTAAATGAGTAAATACGGGAATGAAATAATTTTTTCCCAAACAATTCAAGCAGAAGATTCATTTTATGTTCTTAATTTTTTTGTGAAAAGAAGAAAGGATGGATAACAAATGACATAGGAGAAGGCAGGCTATGTTTGGTTTCAGATTTGTTATGGCTAGTGAATATCTAAGGTGTCTTCCTATTGGGTTATGAAATCCCAATTAGTTAACCAAGTGAGAGGATGTTTTTATGTGTTAATTTGATTTGTGAGGTTTAATTCTATGTGTGATAAGTGTGATATGTAGTGATTTAAGACCCTTCTTAAACAATATAAGCAAATATGATGTAATAAGAATGTTATTTTTAAGTCCTAAAAGAAATGTGATATTCAATGAGGATGCAAACAGAGAGAATAGGTAAAAAGTGGGGAATACTTGGGTAGCGGTTTTCCTATTTGTCCGCACTTCTTAAGAAATGAGTAATCCAAGTCACAAACCCAACATGAGCAAGCAATAAAGAATATCCTCACAATGCGGTGTTAGTGGAAGACAAGAAAACATAGAATATATATATATATATATATATATATATCACTAAAAGAGTGTCCCAAAAGATGTTCCGCAAATGTTTACCAAGTTTCTCGTTCCTAATGGGGTTAGTGCACTAGCTTACTAAAGATACTAGAAAAATCATAAAGGCTAGAGGGTTTACATTACCTCGGATGTATGATGTGAGAAGGGCATTGAGTGATGATGGATTTTGCTGCTACAAATCGGTAGACCCTACGAGATAAGACTCACCGAAAGGGAAATGACTAGATGGTTTGGGTGGGTTTTGCCCGATAAAGCGAGACCAAGAAGTGTTTAACTTCCTTGGTGGATTTCAACCCCGTTGTTAAACAAAATTGATATAAAGTAAACATAAATTGAAATTATGTACAAATTGAAAGATTTAAAGAATCAAAGTAATTGAGATTGATTTAAAGCTGATCTAAAAGTAATTGAGGTTGATTTAAAGTTGATCTGATTGAAATGAAATACAAATTAAATGTACTTGGTCCTGGTTGACGGAGACCCAAAAAGTGCATAGGTAGGTCGACGGTGACACGAGATAGAACGATGGAACACCGGTTGTAAATGTAGACCAGGAAGCTCGAGTGCAGATTAGAAAGAATGGGGGCTTGTAAACATTGGAAACAACCTACAGAGAGAGGTTTGAGATAAGGAAATGAAAGGAATATAAGGTAATAAGGATCACAAAGTGGATCTAGACCGAAAAATAGGTAGGTTCGAGAGGAGCAGGATGGAGATTCATGGTCTATAAATAGTGCAAGAGATATAACATATACTGAAAGGATTCTGGAAAAGGATTAATATAGAAGATCGGGTCGATGGTGACCTAGGCAGATCGACAACAATTTGAGAAGTGTTGGACAACACTCAGAGAAACAAGCTAAACCAAATAACATGCAAGCAAATAAGATGATAGAATGGACTAATAATGAAGTCCCGACCCTTTTTGGACCTGCAAAAGGTAATATGTACGAAATATTGAAATAAAATGATAAAATGTGATTAGAGTAATACAAAATGATAACAATCTCACAAATACCGATCAAAATTGACACAAGCACATTTTAAGGAGGTCTCGAGATGTCCGTAATTACTTCAGGAAGCTCATGCACAATATATTGCTCACATATTGCAAGGAATATTAGGAATTCACATGTATTAGATGATGAATAGGAATGGGGTACTCAACTTTATTAGGTCGGTGGCGATAGGGATGGGTCACTGCCGACTGCGGGGAAAGTTTCCCCATTTAAAGGATTTTTCTACTTTTGGCATGATTTTTTTGGAAGGTTTGGCCAAATGCTTTAAAGTATTAGGAAGGAAGAGGTTTTTTAGGGATGAGGTGTAGGTGAAATGGTGATAGAGATAGGTTAGAAAAAGTGTAGGGAAAAACATAGATGTAGATTTAGAATGAAAACATTCCAAAATGGAAAGTTGGTTAGGGAATGGATGAGGATTAATTAATTGATTGATTTTAATTAAATAGGATTTAAAGGTGATGGGAATTTAATTAAATAAGGTGGATGGATTAAAAAATATGTGCACGGGGTTTAATAAGGGGTACAGATAGCAAATTTAGGTGTCTACAATGTCTTCCTAAAGGTTCTATTTTTTTGAATAACTTGGGGAAAATGATTAATAAAGGAGTCAAGTGGAATTTTGGGAATGGTACAAATATCAAATTTTGGGAGGATCCTGGATTAGAAATCAACCTCTAAAGGAGGAGATGCCTTAGAAAGATCACTTCCAATTTTATAAAACTAGAGTTTGGTGAAAGAGTGTGTGACTATTAGATGGAAGGTAGGAAATGGAAACAGATTATCCCTCCACCTTCTTACAATGGTCCCCTCCTTCCCTTTTATACCCTAAAAAATGATCTTAAGTTCAACCACATTCCACCAAGATAGAGTCAAGATGAGCTAATATGGAGGAACACAGATTCTGGGATTTATGAAGTTAAATCTGGCTATCTCCTTAACTTTGAACAAGTTACTACTAATGATTATTAGAAGAGAGTTTGGAACAAAAACTTATTCCAAAAATTAATATTTTATTTTGGGAAGTTGTCCAAAATAAAATTCTCACTATAGACAAGCTTAGAAAAAGAGGCATGATAATCATAAATAGGTGTATCCTTTGCAAAGGTCAAGAAGAAACTACTAACCATCTTTTTTTAGAATGCTCCTTTTCTTTTTGGGGTTTTTCAATGGTGTTTGATGTATTCAAAATTCATATGGTCCTTCCTATGGATATCTCAAATCTCCCTAAACAATGGAATTCCATTTTCCACCATGATAATGTCAAGGATTTATGGAAATTTTCCCTTCGCATACTCTATGGGGTATATGGATTGAAAGGAATAATAGGATTTTCAAGAACCAGGGATCTAATCTAAAGAAGGTGGTGAAGATAATCATCTAGAATCTTAAAGATAATTTTTAAACCAAAAGTAAGTCTATCAAACCTCCCTCGGGTTTATATTCAGATATTCTAAATAATTTAAATCTCAAGATCACAAATGAGAGAAATAACAAAGAGAGGGAGGAAAAGAAAAAGAAGGTCAAGTGGAAATGCCCACCATTTGGTTAGTGGAAAATAAACTTTGATGGCTTATCTAAGATGAGGGAAGGAAGTGCTAGGGGTGGGATAATATGGGACCACAAGGGTGAATTCTTAAGGTTGTATGTTGTTCCAAATGAAACCACTCAAATAATCATGCCAAATCCATAACTATGTTGTGGGGATTAAAGTTAAGTGAATCTATGAATATACAAATCCTAATAATTAAAGGGGATTCCAGTGTGTGGAATTATTTCTCTTAATCAAAATGATAACATGGGATGGAAGCTTAAAATATCATTAGGGAGGCTAAGCAGATGATGGGACATTTTGAGAGGGTTGAGATATAAAATGTGTTCAGAAGCTAGAATAAGACTGCAGATGGAATGGAAAATCATGATAACGACCTACATAGACAAATGAGATGGCACCATGAGGAGTTACCTTGGAATCATATCAAAAATTTGATTAATGAAGATAATATTTTTTGAGATAGGGAATCATAATTATAGGGATATGCAGACAAAACTCGTGTGGATGTGAATAGAAATTTAGAAAGGGTTCTTAACACCAACATTGTGTTTAAACTCTATTTTTGGTCCTTTTTATTCTTTTGGTTCAATACCACGACTGGTTTTTTTGGTGGGAAAAACATGGGTGGTGATAGAGTGTGAACAGAACCCACTACTTGTATGCATCTGAAAAGGGATGCTACCTTGTGGCATATCCTTTGTCGACATGGATTGTCCATTTTTATTGAAACATTGCAAGGCCATGATCCATATCTTACCAATGAATTCGAGAATCTTAGGAGGATAGTCTTGTCAAGATGAAAGACACTTTGAAACCGATGTCAATGAGAACACCATCACTAAAGCCATTGGTATGTCTACTGATGGACTTAAAAATTTAAGAATAAAACTAGGAAAAACATGAAATTTCAACCTTCTTTGGCCCTAGTGAAAATATTCTTTAGTATGATGATGGTATTACCATATCTTTTTCCGGTAGGTGGGTGGATGTGTGTATTGTGGTGATGAAATACCTCACACTCGAGGGGAAATTTAAGAATATTTTCTCTTACCACCTATCCATTTTGAATTATCTCCGTAGAAACCAGGAGATGAGTTTTTCATTTTTTCATCCTTCAGTCCTTGACTATGTCTATCAAAGACAACCAAAATGATAATATTTAAACCCCTCTCCACCATGTCTTAATTCTATTGATGTTTAAGAAAGGGATAATCCTTATCCCTCCTCATCCTTAGGAAAAAAGTGATGATTCGGATAATGATACCTTGGTGTCTCACATGAAAAAAGGAAAAAGGGGAATTACATGATGGTACTTGATGGAATAGCTGATATTCTCTATAATTTGAAAAAGGTAAAGAAGTCTAGGGAGGAAATTTTTAGAATAGGGAGATATCTAGAGAAATTTTTGACTAGGAGGCCCGTATCCTTAGAGTGGAGGTGGCTGTAGACACAATTTTGGTAGTCAACAAAAAAATGGTTCAATAAGTTAAAGATTGCCATAGAAAAATTGAAATCCAAAATAGGCATATTGGAGGTTTGAATGCAGACTTCATTATGTAGGAGAAAATGATTTCGATCCTATAGGATCATATTTCCAAAATTAAAGCGAAAAGGAAAAGGCTAACATGGAACTGGAAATGAGAAGTACTGATGAGGAAGACATCAGGGAGATGGAGGTGAAGAACACTGAAAAATACCTTCTAAGATCATCATAAAGTGCAAAGGGAACAAAGAAGTGGGTCTGAGCACTCATACTAGAAGAAAACATTCTTATAGTAACGAGGATTGATGGCTTCCTTTGGTTGATCCTTTCTTTATTTTTCCTTTTTTATGTTTTTTGTGCCTTATCACTTTAAGTATTTTAGTACTTTTTAAAAATGATGTTTTTTAATACTTAGAACACTTATTGCCTGCTTCTATTTTGCTAGCACTATTTGCCAAGGTTGTTATACATTGTGCTTTTTGGATCTTTTTTTGGCTGTAGGTCTTAGCTTATTTTTGTGTAAAGGGTATTTTAGTCCCTTCAAAACTAAATATTATTACCAATTTAAAAAATATATTATAAATGTGTTTCCTTACCACTAAAAATGAAACCATTGATAATTTATGTATAAATTACCTGATATTGGGAACATCCAAAGAGGGGTATGGTCTATAATATAGTATAGATTTAAAGTGTATGGTTTTAACCTATGTGGATTCATGTACCTATTTATGAGGATCAAATTATTGTTGAAAAAGTTTAGTGTTATATGCTAGTATTTTATTGTGCCATTGTATTGACTAATTTTATCCCATTTTCTAGGAATAAGATCTAAATTATGGCCATAATGATAGCCTTCAATATGATCCAACATAGTATCATACTTATCCAACATGTGTACACATCATTTATATTGATATGCATACTATATTTATATATCTCATGTGCCTCAAAAAGGGGGAATTCATTGTGGTATATTGAGGCAGAGAAAATATAATATCATGTATATATTCAATAAAAAAAAGGTTTTAAAACAATTATATTCACCCTAGCTCTTCCTAAGAGGTTCATACACAAGCCCAAAAAGGCTTAAAACTATTATAGTTGGTCAAATATTTCCTAAGCTGGCTCAATGGCACTAAAGAGGCCTTCAATAAGAATTTTCTCACCTGTACTCTATATACATACCTCAAGACAATGTCAATGAAATCATCTAACTCATTTTATTCCATACAACTCTTCTTTTCTCTTAGCTTTCACCAAGATTGCTAACTTCTAGCTTTCTATCTCCTTGTCTAAGAAGGCTAAATTGACTTTTAAGCCTCTCTAAAGCTCCTTGTCTCACCCCCTACTCACACACCTTAAACTACCTTAAATAAATTAAAGAAGAGGTCTCAAAGAAATCAAAAATCAATACTTCACCCTATTTATAAATTTTCCTTTTAATGCCCTTAAGACAATGTATACCGGTGTATTCAACACTAGGAACTTTTAGAACAACCCATAAAAATGAAACTGTCGTTAGGATTCTTTCAACATCCCTTAAGTGCATGTACATTCTTAGATTCAACTCTTTGTATCAATCTTCCTATCTCACTTTTCCTTTATGCATTATTAACACTCACTAGGTCCAGTGTACAATCTATATTCAACCATAACTCCCTTTGCATGGATCTTAACAAAAATGTTGATCTTTTTAAACACCCATTTAACATACACTTATTTTTCATACCCTAACTATGTTTCTTTTGAACCCAATAATATTGATCTAGTTGTAGCTTTCATTATAACTTGATTTAAGGCTATAGATTTGTCATAGAAGTCTAATTCCACAACATGCACATGTAATCCTTAAGGTATCTAAAATCTAACCAAATTTTCAAATGCATCTTCTTCCTTGGTAATTCTAGTTTTTTCACACAAGGTTTATGAATGCAAAATAGGGATTTCAAAAAAATAATAACTCTTAATCCTTAAAAATTACTTTGCCACCTCTTTCTTAAGGTTTTCACTAATAAATCAAATATTCCCATTGTTTTCTTAAACCTTTATAATCACAATAATTCCTCCCTCCTTTAAACATATAACCATAACATAGTATTCTTTATTCCATTACCAGATAATGTTGGTCCTATGCAATGTCATCATTCTTAAGGAGATTACTTGACTAACTAAACCTTAGACATGAAAAATATCCTACATGCATTGTTTCCCAAATAAGAAATATCCATAGTCACACACAATCGAAGCAACTATAGTATCATATATAATTTATTTGTTTTATGTACAATTTTTATTCTTAGGACACAAAAATCTAGGTTCATTCTATTATCTCTTAATCACAACACCCTCGGATTTTCACAAGTGTGTGTGCTTGAGCTCATGGTGTGACTGGGTAACATAGGTGCTATATCCAAGTTGTGGGACTTGCCACTTGAGATAGACCTCCAGAGAAAGTTGGTTCTTGCTCCTAAACTACCTACCACAATCTACTCTAATGTAGGAAAAACTATCTTATCCTAATCTAAATTTCCAAGGGACCAAGGAGAGAGAGTGCATGAAAATAAATCCTACACTAAAGCGGTGATACACCATAAAATGAGGGAATGAGAATAGTTTTCCAATGTATAAAAAAGGGAAGCAGTGTACATACTAGAGAGGGTGATAACAGTTCTCCATAGTTTAGCAACTGCATTCACAAAAATATTTCATACACACACAATGATAATGAATCCTTGCAAGAGCATAAAATAGACACAATATATTTTCAATGAGGTTGAAAGGGCAAGAAGAATGAAAATAAACACAACAAGGAAGATACATCCACAAACTTGCATCTATTACTTCATTGATATGCATAGTTCAATCTATTACAAAATAAAGGCCTAGATCACCATGTAAGGAGTCCACTACAAGGGTTTGCAACACATTGGCTGCACAAAATTAAAATTACAGAGTTTTTCTACTCAAAACCATTCTCCCCTTTATAATGAGCTCAGTATGCCAATTTATAGAGTTTGGAAGAGGGAATATTGAAATCTCAAAATCTTCCTTTCAACCACTTGCAAGAGGTAATAAATGAAGTGAAATGATGGTATGTTTCTTACAAAATGCTCCCCATACTGTCCCATGACTTGCAATAGTGAAAAATGTATGCCCATGCTTCATTAAATGCATCTCCAACCACTAATAAAATCACTATTCAAAACTTGGCACATTTTCCTAAAAATTATCTATCAAATATGCATCAAAGTCTAGATTTCTTGAATTTTGTGCATTGGAATCAGAGCCATGATTCCAACGAGACTAATTTTGCATGATTTCGTTGAGAAATGCAAACGATATGGCATCATGAGTGTGAGTGATTTTTTTGAGTTTGCCAAGGATTTCTTGCATTTTATAGGAATGAGCTTTTAAATTTTTTGGAGCTAGAGATGTTTCTTTTCTTTTCATCCACCTACCCTCATTAAAATTTTGTGAAAATTGGATTTTTGAGTCAAAATTTATGCCTGTTTGAAGTTCAGGGATCAGGTGTTCCACTTTCCCTTTAGGTTGCGGGTATTGTGGATTTTCAGGGAACTCATGTCCCCATGCTACTTGGACCGTGTGGGCCTCTTTTCTCCACGTCACCCAATTTAGGCTGTTTTGTCCTCATGCATCCTCCATTGATCGGGCCAGTGGGCCGTTGACCCCCAACATATCCCCATTTCTTTGAGTGTGGCGATTTCAGTGATTTCAATTGGAGCGTGTCCCAGTTGTCCCAAACATTTTTCTCCACCTTTTCTGCAATGAATTGGTTGTGACCAAATAAGCATTTTGGGCCTTTTGGGTATTTTTGCCCCAGCTATCCCATGGACCACGCAGGACACTATCTTCCACTTTTTCTACATTCCTCTGGCTGTGGCTATTTCAACCTTTTGGGGCCCGCGTGTACCTTCGTCCCAACTATCCCACAGACCATGCATGAAATTTTTATCTACATTTGTTTTAGCTTAACCCACACTTTGATTGGCTACTTCATTTTTTTCAGGCCTGACTATCTCAGATAATATTTTCCTCCCTACCCGCATTGCACTTGGTTGCTTTTTTGATTGGCTACAGAACTCATGGCCCGAGCTAACCTGTGTTGCCTAGGATGCACCAAATTAAGTTAGCCACAATACATTACCTCCTTAGCATTTCGCACCCGAACTAGGTACGAAGAACCCTGGTATAATCCGCATTGGTTCCATCTGCCCCTAGACCCGATTTGCACTAAAATAGGCCCTTGACTTCATTTTTTCAAAATTTTGCAAATTTTCACTAACTCCTTAGATTTTTCTTTGGATAGGGAAGTTAGAGAAAATCCAAGGGATCCCTCAAAACTTGATTTTGGGCCTCGAACCATTTCTTCTTGCTCAAGCTTGAAGAAATTGTGTAAGTTATCAAAATTACCTTGGGGGATGAATTTTGGATAACACATTTTCCTATTAGATTGCCTACAAGAAATGATTCACCAATCTTCCATGCAAATGAAGCAAGTAACTATTAGTTCCTTAATGAAGAACTCACATTTACTCAAAATAAGAAAGATATCCACACAAAAAGAGTTTTAATATCATTAGCAATTCTAATTCTAATAAATTACAATGCTTCCCTTAATTCCTTCCTCCTACTACAAGGAATATCCTCCCATTCACTACCTCATACCTATATATTCAAATTCCATTATTTTTTCATATACCTACTCCTATTTGGTTCCTAACTACTCGTTCGTGACCTTTAAACTTCCATTCTCCTTCTAGATTCATAAATACCTTGTCTATACTAATTTAAGCATTGTAATGATTCACTTATACTTCCTAGGACCTATTTTCATACCAGGACTCAACAAGACACTTTCAACTCCTAACCAACCTCTAGAACTCTTGACATGCCTTTGAAATTTCAAATTCCCCTTTTAGAGGAAAAGTAAAAAAAGAATAATACAAACTTCTAACACTCATTACTTGCTTGAAACGAATCATATGAAACATTAGAACTTCTAAATATTTCCAAAAACTCATACAAACTCAATGAACAAAAACTTTTGCAATTGAAGGTATTCTTATGGATGTTCCTACATCATACTCCCAAGGTGGAGAAAAATCCTTAATATAATCTACTTTATTGCTCATGTATTCATCGCATTTTTATGTCCCTTGTCTTCTTTAATTTCTCCCAATGTTCTTAGATGTTTCATATCCACCTGGGTCCCATGTAGTTGTCTTTTGTCTTCCATTTGCTTTCACTTTGTCTCTTTCCTTTGTGATCTTCATCTTCATTTACACCATCTATAGGATTTCACCATTTTTACCTACATACACAATCAATAAAACAACAAAAATATATTTCTCTTTTACCTTTATAAGCTACTCCATCCCACTATATCTCACTTTCAACTTGCATTTATTTCTTTCCTTAAATTTGCTTTTTCATGACTTTCTACCTATATATTTTTACTCATCTTCACATTATGCTGCCCTATAACTATTATTTTTTCATCTTGTGCCCAAAAATCTCTTTTTCCTCATCTACATATACTCTTCTCACCTTTCCAACCAACTCATCAATCAAACTTTATATGAGATCATCAACATCAATCACATAAACTTTATCATCACCATCATTATCATATTTAAATGTATAACTAGAATATTTTTGAATCATTTCAAGGAATTCATTTTCTCCATCTTCAATATCAATCAATAATGAATCAAAATTTCTTACCTTCCATTTATCCTTTGGTTTTCTTGTTCAATTTCTAAAATTGAATTGCTTGATATGAGTGTGTCATCCTTTTTCTCAATTCCATCTTCATTTTATCATTCCATGTTTGTGATGTTTCTTATCCATACCATCCTCACCTCTTCATGATTGAATTGTGTTCTCAAGAAGTTTGAATTTTCTCTTTTATATTTTCTTGGTTCACTTGTTCTTCAATTATCTTGCTTTGCTTTATCATCTTCACTCGGTGTTGTTGATTTTTTCCACAAATCGGACATGATGTATTCATGATTTTGAACTAGTTTCAAGGTATTATATTGAATTTTCTCTTCATTATTCTTCTTTTCAACATTATCTTCTTTCCTTTCTTCTTTTCTCAACTTCTTTTCTTCACTCTTAGTTATTATTTGCAATCTGAAATATCTGATTTCTTCTCGGGATATGCTTTGTAGGCCATTTGTCTTTGTTCTTCATGAAAAAATCATCCCATACATTTGTTTCTCCATCATTATCTCTGTCAACTTCTCTATATCTCTACTTCCATCCATATCTCATACTTCCTCTGCTCTTCTTTCTTCTTATCTTATCTTTATTGGTTTTTCTCTAACTCTTCTTTTCTTATCTTATGGATAAGTAGCTTTCACAACTTTCTTATTGCTTTTTCTTGGTCCATTTTTTCTCCGACAAGTCTATTTGAGCTAACCTCTTCTTTGGCACACCTCAACTTGGCCTTATCAGGAATTTTGGTGTCTTCACTTCCTATTTCACCTCCACACTTCTCTTTACTTCAATATTCACCTATTACTTTCCACTACACACACTTCCACAACATTGTTAGCAACAAAAGCACATATTCAAATCTACAAAAAAATTACAAACAATCCATACTATGATACCAAATGATGAAGAGAAAATATAATATCATGCATATATTCATTCAACAAGAAGGTTTTAAAACAATTATCTTCACCCTAAAAGGATCATACACAACCCCAAAAAGAATTAAAAATGTTATATTTGGTAAAATCTTTCCAAAACTGGATCAATGACATGAAGAGGTCTTCAGCTATCATTTCGCTTCTTATACTATGCATACACACCTCATTCTAGTGCCAATGCTATCATCTAACTCTTATTTTATCTTAGCTTTCACCAACTTTTCCAACTTCTAACTTTCTAGCTCCTTGTCCAAGAAGGATAAATTAAATTTTAATCCTCTCCAAAGATCCTTGTCTTATCCCCCTACTCACACACCTTAAACCACCTTAGATCAATTAAGAAAGAGGCCTCGAAGGTATCAAAACTCAATTCTTCACCCTATTTGTCAATATGTCATTTCAATGCCCTTAAGACAGTGTATATTAGTGTATTCAAGGCTAAGAACCTCTAGATTAACCCATGAACATATGAAACCCTAATTAGGATTGGTTCACATCCCTTAGGTGCATGTACATTCTGAGGATCCAACTCTTTGTATTACTCTTCCTATCTTACTTTTCCTTTTTAGCTTACTAACCCTCACTAGGTCTGGTATAGTCTATCTTAAACCATAATTCCTCTATATGAAGCTTAAAAATAAAAGCTTGATATTATTAGGAATCCATTAAGGAATTATTGGTACATGGAAATTTTCAGGCTAGGAATCCTTGCTTATCACCTACTTGATTTGTAATCTAGCCTTTCCAACTAGGCTTCTAGATTGTGTTTAGTGAACTCCTACAGACTGTATAGGTTATCTACAAACTCCACCAATGGAATCATAAATTTCTTGTTGAATATGTTAAATAATTGTTTCTTCATCATTCTATCAAATTTCAGGTCTTAGTTCCATGTCTAGGTATTTTTAGCATACACTTTTTTCAAACCTAACTTTTTTTCTTCTCAACTCGAGAAGTTTGATCTAGTTGTAACTTTTATTATAACTCGATTTAAGGCTCTATATTTGGCATGGAGGTCTAATTCCATAACATTCATGTTAAATCCTTGATGGTGGATCTCAACTATTACCAAAATTTTGAATACACCTTCTTCCTTGGCTAGTCTGAATTGTGCACGTAAGGGTTATGAATGCATAATAGGGATTTCAAAAAAATAGTAACTCTTAATCCTTAAAATGGATTTTCACCTCTTTCTCATGGTATCCAAAAATAATTTAAAAACTCCCATTGTTTTATTAGATATTTGCAATCACAATAATTCGTTCCTCCTCTATACATATAACTATAACAGAGTATTCTTTATTCCAATACCGGATAAGGATGGTCCTATGCAATGTATTAAGGAGATTAATTCAATAAATAAAACTCAAACATGCAATGATTATTCTCTTGTCCCAAATAAGAAATATCCATCTTCACACACATAAACCAAGCAACTACAATCTCATCTAGCATTTCTTTGTTTCATATTCAACTTTTATGTTTAAAACATAAAGATCCCAAGTTCACTCTCCTATTACAATACTTGCAAGAAATCATTAACCAAACTTCCATGAAAATGAAGCAATTAACTATTAGTTATGTAACACGAACTCATATTTACACAAAAAATACAAAGATCTATACAAAACAAAATTTTAAATATCCTTAGCAACTGTGATTCTCACAAATGAAACTTCTTCCCTTCATTCCTTCCTCCTACTGCAAGGAGTGTCCTCTCATTCACTCCCTCACATATTCATATTAGAATTCCATTTTTTTGCATATACGTCTGCTATTTGGTTCCTAGCTACCATTTTGTTACCATAGAAATTCCATTTTCCTTGTAGATGCATAAATGCTCTTTTATACTAATTTAACCATTATAATGATTCACCTATAGTCCCTAATATCGATTTTCATAACTTATGACTCAACAAGACAACTGAAAAATCCTAACTAGCTGTAGAAATCTTGACATGCTTTTAAAATTTCAAATTACCCTTTTGTAGGGAAAGTACAAAAAGAAGGATATTTAAAACTTACAACCCTCATTGCTTTCTTGAAATGACTCATATGAACCATTATAACCTATAAAGCTTTCCAAAAACTCACACTGACTCCATGAACAAGAAATTCCACAATTGATGCTCTGCATCATACATTATACATATCGGATGTTATAATTAACTTAAAGGACTTACACATATTAATACAAGAAAAACATCCTCATAATATATAATAGATAAAAAAACAACATAATTCATAATTGTATGCAATCATCCATAAGGGATGAAACCATAGTACATTATGCACTAGATTGGAGAATTCATTTCTATTCGAAATTTCACAAAAACTTTAACATTATTATATAATAATAAATGATAAACTTCTATAACAAAGTCATATATAGATGATTTCATTTAGCGAACAATAAAGGTGGATTGAATACTTTATTCCTTCTTCATTGCATCACTTAGATAAATTTGTAGATAAAATGTTAGTGGGAACAATCCTTCTCATTTACATTAGTCAACATAAATGCATTATAACACTAATATATTATAACACAAGGAGGATACATTAGAAATTCATCCCCTTTAAAAAAATTTAATGAAATTGGGCCTATCCATGTATAATGGAGTGGCCCATGGGATGGAGGATATTGAAGTGGCTAGATACTTCAAAAGATATTCTACCTATCTCTTTCTTTTTAAGGGAATATATATTATTGGGTAGATAATGTATATGATTCTTGCCTTCTATTTAGGGTTCATAGATAAAAATTTGTATGGTACCTCTCCTCTTGGTGTTAGGTCATATGCACTCAATTGCACTCCTAGTTCAGATTCTCCTTAGAAAAAATTAGTGATTGATCAACCTTAATTCTTCAAGAATCCAAAATATAGATAAATTATCAAGAAAAATGGTGTGAGAATTTATTCCTCCACATATAAAAATTATTTAAATAAATTTAAATCTTTATCATATGATTGGGATCAAATGAATATAATAGTTTTATGCAAGATTTATCAAGAAAACTACAAGCACATGTGTAAGATAGGAGATAAGAACGACTTAGTTTGAATTGGGAGATATGGAATAATTTTGGGTTAGGAAATAGGTTAAATAGAAAGGAGCTGGATTGTGTAATATTTGTATAAGAAACTAGAGTCTGGAACTTCTATAGACATAACCCCTAAAAGGGGACAGGACCAGCCCAAGCACTAGGGTTCTATTTTGGTGCTAGTGTCCTTGTATGTGCCCTTCTTCTATTATTTTTATGATGTTAACTTAAATTCTTCCTCTTGTTTTTTGTTGCATCCACTTCACTATAAGGTTTATTTGTCTCACATGTACCTCTGAAACAAATCCTAGCTACTTGCACAAAGCTTCACAAAATATAATATGGAATAAGTAATATATATGCTTGATTTATTCTAACCTCATTTATCACCCCAATGTGACTTTCACCAAGTGTTGCACTACTTTCAGATTCTCTATAGTTATATTATGTATGTGATTAAATTATGTCCCTTGAAGATAGGTTTCCCTTATTCCATTCACACCAAGATAGTGGGATAAAACTACTTTTCCACCTAGCATGAATGTACAATATAGAATTCAGAATAAACCATCTTATATAGTGAATAATGCAGCCTAAAATATAGTCCTTGAATTTTTCTCTTGTACATGGTTGTAGAGTCACAAAATCATGCACGTTATACATTACTTAGTCTCGGTATCATACTACTATTCATATAGGTTTTGAGTGAAGAAACTACCAATCAACCCCTTTCTTATGGCCATTTTACTTTGATTTTGGTCACTACTATCGACCTTTAGCACATACTTTCCCAGTCTATTTTTTCCATTTTAACCTTGACTGGGAACCTTAGTCCCATTCGGGGTTCCCTAATCCTTTTCCCACTTTCCCGCTACTTTATGGAAACTTTCTACCCGTTTAAACATTTCATATTTCTTATGGTCATCCGTTTTAGAGTTAATTACAAAGTTAAGACAATATAACCATATAAATGTAAATTTATAATACCATAATGAGGGACCAAGCACTAGTCACTACTATCATATACCTAGATTTTCATCCATCTAAGCATCTAGATCTCATTTTCATCCATCTAGCTCCACCACAAGGCACGAGGTTGGTTCATCTACATCACATAAGCATTGGAGGGAAGTTTATTCTATTCCATCCACCATTCTATTACTTTCTTACACATAGTTATTGCTTGATATCTTTGTCACAAAGTGTGTGTACTGTCACAAGATCACCTAGGGAATGATTACAGACACATGAAAATAGAACTACATTGGGTCTAAGATGACATGCAACACTCATTTATTAATTCCAACATTATGGAAGCTAAGGACAGTATGACCTCTTCATTTGAATTTTTATTTTATAGGGTTTGATGCTTGATTTGGGGTTTTACAGGTCCATATTTCATCATTTATCATTAAAGACATTCATCACATAGTAATGAATTACACGTGACAAAAAATGAGGGATTCATATCATCTTCCAACCCTGAAAGTTTGGTTTTAGGACCTCATGCCTGCACGGACACAGGGCACTACAAACTCATAATAGGGTTCCCACTAGAGCCTTGATCCTATCCAAGGTTTCCCACTCCATCAAAACATCTCAAATCTATCCCTTTCGGTACCCCTGCATGTTTTTTCCTACTTGCAGAATATTTAGCTCATTTTATGACATAGTCAAGATTAGCCTACTGAATCATCTAATTTGTTCCATTTCTCTTATTGCACATTAGGGTTTCTATTTTCATTAGCCTAGTTTCTTGGGTTACTTTATATATTTATTTACTATTGTTATTTAATGATTATTTATTGATGTTCTAGTTTAGATTAACTACCATTATTCCACATTTTATTTAATCATTTTGGTGAACCCAACGTATTTCACGCTTCGGATCCTCATATTTATTCTATCATGGGTTGTAAAGTTCCTCAAGTTCCTTTGTCTAATTTTCTTAAAATGTATCTTGACTATCAATTTGTTCTACAAAGAGAACTAGACTCTATATGTCATCCTAAAGATATTCCATTGAATGAAATAAGTCCTATCTTCCACCATCTATCTAACAACCCTAGTCCTAGTATTCCTCCATCTAATCAACCCCTATTAGACTCAATTCAATCTCTACATGATTTATTTCAAGAAAAATTTAAGGTCATGGAATCCACGATTACATCTCTTAAATATGAATTTCAATAGCTTAAGGATGCTTCTCAAGCACATGTTTATTCTCCTTCCACATACCATTCTCATTTTATGTCTACTACATGTGATCATATAAGTGAGCCTCAAGTCTTCCCATTACCATAGCCTCTCATAATTGATCACAATACTAAGTAACATGACATTCTCACCGAGATCCTTACTCATAAATTGATCACTTTAAGTCCTACTCATTTCTATCCTCATTATCGGCTAGCTAAGTATCAAGGTCGTCCATATTGAAGTTATCATCACATCAATGGACATAATGACAATGATTGCCACACTTTCCAATGAAGAATCAAATATCTTGAGAATCATGTGTTTATTTAATTTTTTTCACAACATTCTATTGTGTCTGCATCTACAAATGCTACATCCACATGGGCTCCTAAATTTTCTCCTTCTTTAATTAGTCACAAGCTACCTAAGCAACCACCTACGGCATCACCAAGTAAACATAATCAACCACCTATCAAAATTAGTTCACAACCTCCTCTTACTAAGTCATCTATTGTATTACCAAGTCAACCTAAGCAACCTCCTTTAAAACTCAATACAACTTGGCCTCCTCTCATGTATAAGCTCCAACCAATTACTTTCATCAAAGAAACTAATCCTCCTACTAGTGGTCATGACACACCACAAACTCCACCACAGTTGCATGGTCCTAATGTTACTTTTGCCAACCATGCTTCTACCGCTAAACGCAAACTTGGTCTTTTGTAGGTGATGATCTTCCTAATAACTTTGCATGATAGACTTACACACACTTGGGGGCATAGCAGAGATACCACATCCCCCTCATCATATTTTCATAAGTGCATCTCTTATCTTTGCATTTTCCTCCATTCATATCCTCGCATAGGTATACTCATCACACATTTTCACATCATCATTACCGGATGGCACACTCTTGTGCTTCATTCACACTTGATTTGTTGAGGGCATACTACTTGTAAACCTCACTGGACTACACTACACAATGTGTCTATTCACCCATCCCGTATCTTACATCATACATTATACTTGGATTCTACATAATTTCGACATTTACACATCTACATGTCATACATCATACTATTCTTCATCATACATATGTCACACTACTATGGTCCCGACATTTATCATGACTCATTCTACATAATACATAGCATGCATCTCACATTACTAGAATATCTACACATATTACCTTACATACTATACATTTCATTTTACACATTTGTACTCATCATATGGTCATTACACATACTACACCTTCTTCTCGCGCATTGCACTCACTACCCTATAACACACCTTAGTTCCTTGGTCCATACTCAACTACCGAGGGTTTATAAATAAAATGGACCTTATCATACTCACATGTTTACCAATCAACCTTAAATCATGTGAAATTACTAGGTTTCGACATATGCTTTAGGCTAAATGGTCACTTATACCTTCATCTTGTAGTAGTATACGCTTTAGGTTTCCCACCAATCCTATTCATCTATTAGTCATATACATTTAGGATACATCATCACTCTTTCGATCATATTTTCATGATATACACTTCATCTATAACAGTCACACACACACACACATCATTTGTAATAATCATATCATCACGAGATACACATTCATCACATTGCATTAAACACAACACACATTTTGACCATTTCCCAATGACCCACTCTCGTTTAAAGTTCATTATTGACTATTGAGGGGAAAACAAATGAACCTCACCGCATTCATTTCCACTCACTCGAGGGCATGTGGCTCCTATCATCCATCTTGCATTCCATTCTATTCATCCACAACATATTGCATATATTCGTTGGTTTTACTATTGATTGTGTTTTCTTGTATAGGGTTTCTTTATTACACATGCTAGTTATATCTCTTATATGTTATTTATCTATACCATACACAAATGCATGTTTATGCCTTTACTTAGTGGTGATCATAGATATAGGTATTTTTCATGCGATACGGATGCTCACCTTATACCCATCCTAATGTAGCCAAATTATGAACAAACCAGATATACTGCAAATAATATGAACTCCAAAAGAAAATAAATCTCCTTCTTTGTTATCAAATAATGAATTACAATTTTTCCTAAATAGGAAAACAACTCCCAACTTGAGTTGCCAAGTAAACTCTAGCTAACTCTGACTAAATCTACTCTAGGTGGCGAAATTACTATTTTTAGTAGTTTACTGTAGACCTACTACTCTTAGTAAGTTCACATGCTTATTCCTACGAGGCATAGAAATTTCCACGCATCTTCTACATCCTAAATTAGAGTAATTTCCAAATTTATAACTCATAATGTAACTAATAGACTAAAATTAACTAATGCTCAAAAATAGGAAAAAATCTGAACTATAACTTAAATCCTAATTTTCGACCTCAAGATGGCAGATTTAGGGCCCGAAAACATGTCAAAAATTTTCCCCAACTAGTAGGTTAGGTTTCTACTACGTTTTCTCATCTAAACACGTGGTTTCAAAAACAAATGGACTCAAGCAGGACACGCAAAGCTCAAGTTATGACCTTGTCAAGTTCCTACCACCAGTTCGGTGCATCACATCCCACATTGGTCACCTGGGGCATCCACATTTGTCTCTCACAAGTGCTATTGTTTCATTTTGTACTTAGCACTATATATTACATGGTTATAGATGCTTTTGACAAACTAGTTATCTTTCTAACATGCTAATGGGTGCTTCATGTGTAATATTTTTTTGCAGGATTACTTACTTCCATGGTTATTTGGTGTTTTTACTTTTTTGTTTATTATCTTCCTATTGTATGCAGGTCTTGCCCTTTGTTTTCTATGCACACTTGTTTGTTATATGCAGCCATGATGGCCTTACGTGTCTTACGACATCATAAACGATTTCCCATGTTTGCAGCCCACTTTATGTGTCCAACTTTGTCTTCTTATGTGTTCACACTACTATATTTCTTGGTAGCTTATACATTGTTTATGTATATTACACATTATATTATAAATGGATGTTTTTTTGTACTAACACTTTTCTTTAAATAACCTCTTGTTTGCGTGTGCTTTGGTCTCTACCAATTGCATTCCTTTCCCGTGCAAGGAAGAGTTTCATAGTTCATGCGGTTGGTCCTCTTTTGGGGCTTCATTCTCCTATCAGTGATGTCACATACGCCCCCAAAGAGGGGGGCATAATTTGGGTTTTAAATAATATAAAATTCTTCTACATTGGTTTAATTTAGTTCGGTTTCCACCATTGGCATTGTGGGTTATACATTGAGTGGGTTTAGACCATTTTACGAACCCCGTACATAGTGAATTTCATAGGAAATAGTTGTCCTTAACATTGTGGGGAGAATTTACAAGTTAGAGAATCCAATGGAATTCCTCTCTACACTACTTCAACCAATGGAATCGGATCACCCAAAAAACTAGGAAATAAGAAATCCCTTCATACATGTTAAGGGAAGCATTTAAAGGTTGGAGGATACAATGGAATTCCTCCTTATACTTTTTCATCGTATGGTGTCAAATCACCCAAAAAACCCATAACATGATATCCTCTTTATACACATTATCCCTCATCATGGAACAGTGCACATGTTCCACTTTTCATTGTGTATCTTACATTTATATACTCTTACATACATATACATGTGTTTTTACATATATAAATGCATATTTGAATTCTTAATCATATTCTCCTTGCAGATCCGACCGTATGAGAAGAAATTAGTCAATAACAACAACAATGGTGTCAACAACAACATTTTACGATATAATACACCATACTAACCATGTATGTACATCACACACATCATCAACTTCACACGCGTTTCCTCCCTAGGATCACTCTCATCACTTTTTTGTGATTTTACATCTTTAATTTACATGCTCCATCATATTTTTGTCATTCCATGCTTTTTCTATCCCTTTGGTGCATTTTCTACTACAATCTTCATGGACATCATGTATGCATCTCTATCTACTTTATGTTATCAATAGTTTCACTTATCAACATAAAGTGGGGGCAAATGTAGTCATAAAATCACGCACTTTAGACATTATTTATTCTTGGCTTCATACTACTATTAATATGGTTTTTGAGTGAAGAATTTTCTAATCAACCCCCATCTTTTGGCCATTTTAATTTGATTTTGTCGTTACTACCAACCTTCATCACATACTTTCCTAGTATTTTTTTTTTCATTTTCAATCATTTTAGCCTTCACTAAGGTGCCTAGGTTTGTACTTGGGCACCCATAGGCACTCTGGTCCCTATCATGGTGCCCTGATACTTTTCTAACTTTCCCCCTACTTTTTGAGAACTTTCTAGTTGTTTGAACATTTTATATTTCTTTTGTTTTTCCTTTTCAGGGTTAATTAAGAAATTAGAACAAGAGAACCATATAAATGTAAATTTATAAGACCATAATGAGGGACCAAGCACTAGTCACTAATATAATCCACCTAGATTTGCATCCATCTAAAGCATATAGAGCTCATTTGCATCCATATAGCTCCATTACAAGGTATAAGGCTGGTTCATCTACACACAAGCATAGGAGGGAAGTTTATTCTATTCCATCCACCATTCTATTACATTTATACACATATTTATTACTCACTACTTTCACAAAGTGTGACTGACACAAGAGCACCTAGGGAATGATTTCAAACACAAGCATATATAACTACATCGAGTCTGAGATGTAGTGCAATGCTCAGTTAGTAAGTCCACCATTTTGGAAGTTGAGGACAGTTCAACCCCTTCATTTGTATTTTTCTTTTTTTAGGGTTTGATGCTTATTTTAGGGTTTACAGTCCATATTTCATCATTGATCATTGAAAAATTTGGCACATAGTAGTGAATTCCATGCAAAATACTATGAGTCCTTCATAACATTTTCCAACCCTACAATTTTGGTAATTTGATCTCCTCCACATACCAGGGACTCGGAACTCAAACTAGGATGCCCACAAGTGCCCATCCTATTCCCAACACCCCATCTAGCCAAATAGTTTAGATTTATCCTTTTTAAGACCTCTACATGTTTGTTCCTTCTTCCATAATATTCAATTCATTTTACTTACTGACGAGTCCAGATCAGCCTCTGAATCAGCTATGTCATTCCATTACACTTCTTGCACATTAGGGTTTCTATTTTCGTTAGCTTTAGTTGCTTGGGTAATTTTCTATATTTATTTACTTATTTTATTTAATAATTATTTAGTATTTTTCCTAGTATATATTAACTATCATTACTCCATATTTTACTTAATCAATGGTAGATATAAAAAATATCCCAATTGTCAAGCCCCTTAATAATAGTGATTAAGTCATGCATATAAATGATTCCCTTATTTTAATTTCATCATATATAGCTAATAAGGACAACCAATTGTGATAAAAATAACTTTAGAAAAGATACCAAATGACGTGGCAATCCAATTCTAAAAAATAAAGGGAAAAGGAAAGAAGCACCCAAAAGGGACAAAAATGTCTGGGCATTGTTGTCCCTAATGGGCGGTAGTGCCTTAATGCTCAAAGAATATAATATAAAATTCATATTTGGGTCGTGTGTTTCTCAATGTACAAAATTAAAGTGAACATTCGAGAATAACAAGTGTCAAGAGTATCAAGAGGGATAACGTAATGTTAAATAAAAATAAAGTGTTATTCTTGTTTATTATTCTTGGTTAGGAATCATGCATATAATAACATACTTAGAGGTGTGATGTAAGTATTAAGTATTTGATTTTATGACTATATTTTCTACACTTTATGTTGGTGAATGAATATTTGGTATCATAAATTAGATAAGAAGAGTGTACCTTGTGCGAGTTTAAGGGAGTTGTAATTTATAGTGTGTTGAATGAGTATTGTTCTTGATACCATCCCGAATGGGGATCCTCAAATGTGTTTTATATAATTTAGAAGATAATAAGAATGTTAGGGGTGACCTCACATCTGTAGGAGAAATGATGCATGCATTTATTCCTTAGATATTTCCCTTTCCTGAGAATCTTGTAGTTTGATATTGTTCCTTGTTCTATTTTTGTGTTACCCTTTTTCAATCTATGGTTGGACCTTCTAATTAAGATAAGTGTAGTCAATGCTCATGATAAATTAAATTGAACTTTAACTTAGTAAATGTGAAAATAGAAATAATTATTGAAAAAAAAATCAAGGATAGGTTACACATGTTTTCCATGAGATAAAAAGATAGATATGTTAATGTATTGTTTTTCCTGGAGATGGTTTGAATGATACTAAGGATGTAATCGTCCAAGTCACCAAAATGAGTATTTCAATGTCCAATCACTAATCGATGATTTGAGTGTGATAACACTAAAATGAGGATTTAGACATCTTGTTTTTGAGGGAAGAGTATTGGGAGAGATGTATGATTTTCCCTCCAACCGTTAATGCTTCTCAATGGATAAGTTCCACTAAATATGGTAACAAATCAAATATAAACTTTTAATATATGATCTACGTAAAATAGTGTAATTAGTTCCCTTGCACAAAGTATGTAACTTACCACTTATTTTGTTCATGTTGTTCTGATAGTAACTCAAACCGAGTATCTAATTTTGGAAATCGAGAAAATATTGTCACTATAAATTAGTTGATCTTGTAATGTTCTTTTTTCTATCTTAAGATAGAACCAGCTAGGTGGGACACTAGCGACCATCATTCCCGTCTATGTTTGACACTTTTGTCCCTTCATTTATTTTGGCCCAATTTTTATTCTTAACTTGTTTCTTAGATCTTGTTTGTTATATTTTTTATTTATACTATCTATGTATAATCTCTCGAATTGCTTTGAGAGGGTAAAATATTCACCTAACAATTTACCCCACGATTTGGGGTGTTGGAGATGATCCAAGGTGAGCACGACCAAAACAAGGAAATATAAAACTGACGTACACATATGAAATAGAACTCATGTATGGTAATAAGAAATTCTCATGGTGAAAACCATGATGCATGTAAAAAAGGGAAAGGCTAGGAAAAGTGTTAGTCATAAACATGCATGAAAAGATGTAATATAAACTAGGAAAAACATGCAAAGAACATGGAAAAAGACATGGCGGGTAGTTAGTTAAAAACAAGGGACAAAACTCTTGATTTCTTAAAGCACTCAAATCCCTCAAGGTTATGAAAACAAAGACTTGCAATCAAGTATAGGGCATATCCAACAAAAATTTCAATGAAGACACAATCATTAACAAGATACAAGAAAATAAGATAACCATTGTTGGAATTAGACCTATAAGACAAATGTTACACATGAATAACCCATTATAATGGTATAAAATGTGATAGTATCACACAATTTATATAACTAAAAATAAGGATTGAAAGTATTAGATATTACAATGAAAAAACATGAATATAAAGAAATAGTTAAGTTAGATGCCCACTAGAGCCTCAATGATACATGTAGGGAATAGTTTCAAGCATCATACGTCATGTAGAAACTTATAATTTCTATACATTCACTGAAAAAGTACCATGTGAACACGCATGTGTATATGAAAAAATTACAAACCATACCATCAATCAAAGTAACATGATAAGTAATATAAAACATAGAATAGTATAAGAAAGTAAGAGTACATCCAATTAAGATCTAAGCTATTATTTTTACATTTTTTTAGTATGTGAACATGAAATAAAACATATATGAGAGGGGAGTAACATTTACTCCAGTATATATATGCAAAGTGAGGTCCATGTAGGTAAGTGCAATTTCAACTGTCATGTTTGAACCTAGAATAAGAGTGCATCCTTGGATATTGAGGGGAAGTATGCCCAAAAGTTTGAATACCATAGTGATATATCTAGATACAAATGTGAAACTAAACATCAGTGGTTCAATTAATTCTAAATAAGACATGTGATTTCAATGGGGTACTATAATTCACCTTTTATGTATCTTTATACTTTGCAATCAAACAATGAGATATTTGTATCTTGTGTCAAATGAAATAGCATCATCTTCTTTAGAAATAGTAATATTATGTGGTAGGTTACTCTTGGATTGGGATTTTGGTGGATCAAATTTGATTACTAGCTTTGTGATGTGTAATGGCTTAGGTGAAATTGATAGTTCTTTAGGTTACACAATAGTAGGATGTGATGTTGTGACTAAGGTTTGTACTTCCTAAGGAGGCATGTCATTCTAATTCTCTTGTTGAATAGGTGGAGTTTGTATTATTACATAAGTTGTAGCATTCAATGTGACATTATGTTAATTAGTAGGTGAATTATATTTAGGAATCCATTGACATTTGCAAACATGAGATGGATGCATAGTAAAATATTTTTATAAAATGAAAAAAATCCCTTAAACTCAATTTGATAGATTTTAGGTTTAAAGCATATCAATCATTATCACAATGTCCATTAATTACATGATAATTACATAATGGTTGGCCTTAGGATTTTGTAAGCCCATAATGAGGATAGTAATGACTAGGTAACAAAGTAATTACTTTATAATTAAGTAGATCAAATAAGATATCATTTTATTTAGAATGCTTATTGAACTAATTAACTAAAATATGGGATATGTGTAGTTAATCTAACTAGGAACACCATTAAATAACCATACTAAAATGACGTAAATAACAAATAAATAAATATAAAAAAGTGACCCAAACAACTAGACTAATAAAAATAAAACCCTAATAAACAAATAAGGGTTGGAAGGAGCTTAGTTGATTCGAAAACTTGTAGTGCCATGTCACAGAGATGACTGGAGAAATAGGAGGAAACAACTATTTCAAGGTCCGTAAACTTACCGATCCGTGTAATCCGAGTGGACTAGGGCATCTCAGGACAGGATAAGGGCACTGTGGACAACCTATTCTCGCACTCTAGGAGCCTTGGTGTAATATCCCTTCCCAATCAAAGAACTTTGGCCCATTTTGTCAACCCGACAGTACCAAAGGAAAAATATTAGGGTGACTTAAGGCACATAAATATTTATAAGTCCCTAAAAGAAAAGAAAAGAATTATTAAAGCACTTATAATTATTTATTTGACTTAATATAGGAATGAACTTATAAATAAATGTTGTAATCTCTAGATAAGTGCAAAGGGGTCTAATGTTATGATTGTATCATTCCTAGGAATTGGACGACTTGCCTAGTGAATGAATATTGGCCATTTGGGAGGTATAAGGCCCATGTAACTTCGTATCCTCCCTATGAGACTTGGCGACTTGTCTAGAAAGTGTATCTTGGCTAACTAGAAAGTAAAAAGAGACCCATACTAATTTTGTATTTTCCCAATACAAAAGTATGACTTGGTCTAGGAGGAAAATATGCATAGAAAAATGTATCGCAAACTAATTAGTGGGTAAAAAGGCTCCTTTGGGTCTCTTTTCCTTTACAAAGGAGAGGTCGACTTCAAGAGGGATATCTTATTCTCATTTGTAAAATCTGAATTTTTATCTAAGCCTTGTGCTTTTGTAAAAATCCTCTAAAGAATGAAAACTCTCTTAGAGATCGAGAGGAACTTCTACATAGGAAGTTCTATCGTGCTTCGTGAAAGGAGTTCAAGTATTCTCCCAATTGATCTTGTGGAGTTTTTACATGAAGGACTGAAAGAAATATCTTGTACTTATCCTATTCTACCAACTGGAGTGACCTAGTCTGTGGTTGGTTTACAATATTTTGGGACACCTTTCAGGTATGATTTAGACTACCATCTTATATGCTGATTTTTGTAAGATAAAGTAACTATTTTCAATATTTTTGAGTACATTTAGTTGTTGTTTTTAGACTGTGCAAGTCGATTGTCTACGACTTAAGTAATTTATTTCAGCATCAAAAATCTGAGTTTAATGTGTACTCTTGCCTCATAGTTATGTGATATCGATTCAAGTGGGATTAATATAATATGAAGGCTGGTTTGGAGTAATTTCTTCCACTACCCTAGTCACCATTTTTCAACTATTCAGGTAGCTTACTTTGCAACTTAAATCTACATTTTTCTTCATATTGTGGACTTATTAAATTAGAAAAATAGATTTCAATGGAAGTGCATGATTATATTTGCTTGTTTTCAGTGGATCCCACATCTGCCCTAGTCACTTTTTGTAGATTTAATTCAGTTGGTAGAGCTCAATTTAATAAATATTTTATTCTATTGCTACTGGGGTTTGGGTTTTCCATAAAATCCAATTTGAGTCACAAATGTCCAAAAGGGGACATTACAGTGGTATCAGAGCCTGAAATCCTCCGACATATGTGTGAGAGGAAAGAAAAATCATATTTGAATGCAATTAAAGGAAATGATGAAGTGGTACCAAGTCCCTTTCTTTGATGGGACAAAGAGATCTCTGCTAGGAATTGGTTGCAGGAATTTAAAACATTTTTGTGTGGTAATCCTTTGTGTCAAGAGGATGCTCTTGAGCTCATCTCTATGTACATGGCTGGAGAAGCACATACATGGTGGTGACAATTGTTGAAGATCCAAGGGGTTGAATCGGTTGATTCACTTACAGTTTTTCCAAAAAAATTCTAGAGAGATTTGATGTGCATGATGAAACCATGGAGTCTATACCCACGAAGGAGAACAAATCAGATCTGCAGCCAAGGGAAGAAGAAGAAGAAGAGCCTAGAGAGGAAGGTATGATTTCCATTAGTGTTAGTGAAACTTTGCTTGCTAGAGAAATTGAAAATGAACATGAAAAGAAATTTATATATGCAAGCAAGGATGATGTAATGGAAACTCTTAAGAGGTGTGAGGAATGGAATAGTAGAACTAGAGCTTCTAGGTTGGTAGCTGCTCAAGCAAGACAACACCTACAAGAGTTCAAGGAGAAGATGTCTTCACTTAGTGCGTAGCAGGGTATGAGGAATATCATTCCTCCGAGAGGAAGCCGGGAGCATGGAAATACCTTTCAAAGGAGGACTGATTGCACAGATTAAAGATGGTGTGGAAGAAATTATGCCATCTCATTTATCACAGCAGCTGATTTATGAAGAATTTCAGCCCATTGTAGACATGAATACTCAGATTTTGGGGCAGCAAAGTCAAGACATTTTGAAGACCAAGATTGGCGAGGATGTTGGTGATATTCCAAGGTATAAAGAGCATACTAATGTGTCTTATTTATTGTTGCCTATTTATTTTCATCATGAGATGCATGATATGGTAGAAGATGAAGTTTTCATTTTGAAGTTTGTTGAACCATTGCTCCAAGTACATGTATATGAGCATCTCGTGGAAGATATATGGGGGCAAGTCTTAGCCCACTTGACAGGTACAGGTGTCAGGCTTGGATCACTTCAACATGTTTTGTCTATTGTGTATGGCACTTGGACAAAACAAATTCATAATTGCTTGAGGGCAAGCAATTTTGGGAAGGGAGGACTATAATATCCCCTTCCCAATCGAAGACCTTTGGCCCATTTTTTCAACCCAACGGCCAAAGGAAAAATATAAAGGGTGACTTAAGTCACAATAAATTTTATAAGTGCCTAAAAGAAAAGAAAAGAATTATTAAAGCACTTATAATTATTTATTTGACTTAATATAGGAATGCACTTATAAATAAATGTTGTAATCTCTAGATAAGTGCAAAGGGGTCTAATGTTATGATTGTATCATTCCTAGGGAATTGGATGACTTGCCTAGTGAATGAATATTGGCCATTTGGGAGGTATAAGGCCCATGTAACTTTTGTATCCTCCCTATGACTTATCTAGGAAAGTGTATCTTGGTTGCCTAGAAAGTAAAAAGAGACCCATACTAATTTTGTATTTCCCTATGCAAAAGTATGACTTGGTCTAGGAGGAAAATATGCATAGAAAAATGTATTGCAAACTGATTGGTGGGTAAAAAGGCTCCCTTTGGGTCTCTTTTCCTTTACAAAGGGAGAGGTAGACTTGAAGAGGGATATCTTATTCTCATTTGTAAAATCTGAATTTTTATCTAAGCCTTGTGCTTTTGTAAAAATCCTCTAGAGAATGAAAAATCTCTTAGAGATTGAGAGGAACTTCCACATAGGAAGTTCTTCTATGCTTGCAAAGGAGTTCAGTATTCTCCCAGCTGATCTTGTGGAGTTTTTACATAAAGGACTGAAAGAAATATCTTGTAGCAGCTTATCCTATTTTACCAGCTGGAGTGACCTAGTCTGTGGTTGGTTTACAGTATTTTGGGACACCTTTCAGGTCTGATTTAGACTACCATCTTATATGCTGATTTTTATAAGATAAAGTAACTATTTTCAGTATTTTTGGAGTACATTTAGTTGTTGTTTTTAGACCTGTGCAAGTCAGATTGTCTGCAGACTTAAGTAATTTATTTCAGCATCAGAAATCTGAGTTTAATGTATACTCTTTCCTCATAGTTATGTGAGATCAGATTCAAGTGGAATTAATATAATATGAAGGCTGGTTTGGAGTAATTTCTTCCACTACCCTAGTCGCCATTTTTCAACTATTCAGGGCAGCTTACTTTGCAACTTAAATCTGCATTTTTCTTCATATTGTGGCCTTATTAAATTAGCAAAACAGATTTCAGTGGAAGTGCATGATTATATTTGCTTGTTTTCAGTGGATCCCACATCTGCCCTAGTCACTTTTTGTAGATTTAATTCAGTTGGAAGAGCTCAATTTAATAAATATTTTATTCTATTATTCTTCGGGGTTTGGGTTTTCCATAAAATCCAATTTGAGTCACAAATGTCCAAAAGGGGACATTACACCGGGTCTCTGTAGGAGGTCAAAATATCTAATTTACATGGTTTTAAGGTGATATGATGCTCTTTCTATTTATTGCAATAATGTATCTGAACTATGCTACATGTCACTTATAGTCGGTGATGAAGTAAACAAATGCAAACCCTAAAACAAGCATCAAACCCTAAAAAATAAAAATGCATATGAAGGGGTCAGACTATCCTCAACTACCATAATGGTGGACTTACTAACTAATCATTACACTACATATCATACCTGATGTAGTTCTATGTGTAAGTGTGTGCAATCATGCCCTAGGTGCTCTTGTGTCAATCGCACTTTGTGAAAGTAACGAGAAATAACTATGTTTAGAAAATTTAATAGAATGGTGGATGGAATAGAATAAACTTCCCTCCTATGCTTGTGTGATGCAAATGAACCAACCTTGTGCCTTGTGATGGAGCTAGATGGATGCAAATCTAGGTGAATGATAGTAATGACTAGTACTTTCTCCCTCATTATGATCTCATAACTTTATATTTATATGGTTATCTTGTTCTAATTCCGTACCTAACCCCAAAAAGGATGACCACAAGAAAGATAAAGTGTCCAAGTGACCAAAAAGTTCCCAAAACGTGGAAGGAAAGTGGGAAAGGTCCATGGTGTCATGACTAAGACCAGGGGCACCCGTCGACACCATAAGTACTAGCTTGGGTGCCCTAGTCAAGGATAAAATGATGGGAAATGACAAAGATAGACCGAGCAAGTAGGTTCTCAAAGGTCAGCAATAACGATAGAAAGTAAGTACAAAAGGCTAGAATACGGGGTTAATTAGTATTTTATTCACTCAAAACCATATGAATAATAGTATGATACTGGACTAAATAATGTCTAAATTCCATGATTTTGTGTCTACATCAACCAAAGAGGTGTTTTATGTTGTAGGAAGTTAACCTCACTTACATAAGTACATGTAGCACCTATATGATATTGTATAGCCTTGGACTTAGGAACATCATAATGCATAGAAAGAGAATTAATATGTGTAGTGGAAGTATATTTGAGGTGTTGCATCTCATCCTTAAGAGATGTCATTACAATAAGTAAAAGTACATAAGTGTGTCCCACTATTTTACATTTTTGTACCTCTAAACACATGAATTCTTGACATCACTAAAATTATAGAGTCAAATTCCTTAAAACTACATAGAATTATAAGGTGTTGTAAACTATTGAAATGTTTCATTTTGAGTGTATAAAGTATGTGATTTTTTTTTGAAAAAAATCTGGTTTTTAGTTTTTTCAAAGGTTGTTTCTTATTTTATAGTAGAGTGACATTGGGCCACCATCTTGTAAAGTAGTCAAAACACATTTATTTACTACAAAATTTTATATATGTTATAGAATTGAATATATATTAAATGAATATTTTTTTGTTTTTTGGATACATATTAATTATTTAGTAAATATCTTATTTAATTTAGATATGTACATATATTTATGGTGATATATATATTTATATATTTCAAAATAATTTTCTTTTCTCATTAGTGTAACAAAAACATTACAATTTAATGAAATACATTTTTTCAATTTTTTGAAAATGATTTACTATTTTTCATAGTTTCTTAAATGGTACATACTGAATTTCTTATAATACCATAGTTTAGAAATAAGTTTTAAAAAATAGTAAAACCCAATTTTTTAAATTATAAAATTATATTTTTGAAAGATTGTTAAAATGAATTTATGTGTAAATTTTTATAATTTAATTCACAAGTTAGACCTAAACACATGGTATCTCAAGTAGCATCTTTAGGTCTATAACTTCCTTCAAATGGATTATCGATAAAAATCACATAATTTCCATCTAGGCTCCACATAAAAGGGTTCACCTTAACCCCCCAAAATCCTAATTCCCTTGATTCACTCTTTGAAAAATATGTAAGGAAAAATATGCTCGATGGGGTTCATTCAAACCAATTTTAGAAGAAGGAGTTCAAGTGAACCCCTTTTAATGGCATGAAACATTGACAAGAGGGGGTTTGTGTGAATGGGGTGTTCACCCAACACACCTCAAATTATTTATGTGAAATTTCATGGGTATGTTTTTGGCCCACCAAGTGGGACACACTATTCATATCTTGAAGTTTATCTTGAAAGGAAAGGTGAAAATCTTGAATTGAGTCTAAAATATCTTTATGGAAGGTTTCATCATTATTAATACAAGGAGATGAAACACAAATTTGCATTCACTTGTTAAGGTTTCATATTATCCGGGATTTTTATTTTTTCTACCTGTTATGTGAGATTATATCAAGATGATGGGTGTCGTTGAAGTAAATGATTCAATGATACTTTGGTATGGTCCATGATGATATAAATAATGAAAAGTATAACACCAACTTAGACTTAGATATATATATATATATATATATATATATATAGGGATGACAAATAAGAGACTATTAGGATAAGATCCAAAGAGGGGTGTTAAACAAAAATGAATATCGTCAAATGAATAACACAACCATATATCGAAATAAAATTTTAATTTTTCAAAACAAAAGAATATTTTTAATGTTATAAATTGAAATAAAAGCCTTCAATTTATTTGTCCTAATTTATATTTTTTTGAACTAGGTTTTAATTAGTAAAAACTATGATTTTGAATTTCTAAAAAATTGGCTCACAATTTTAGAAACAAAAAGAGATTTTCAATAGATATATAAAAATGAAAAATTAAATCGTAGGAATTTGAGAATAGACTCGTTATGCGTGAGATATGAAATAAAGGGTGATATCAAAATTGTGATCCATAGAAATTGACCCAAAGGGTGGGATCAAAGATGAAACCTTAGGAAAAAGTTTGTAGATCAGATTCATGGCATATGATAGATGAAAATCAGGTTTGGATTTGCAGATATGAACCTTAATACAACTAGGGTTTGGGTTTAGAGAAAAATAGATCCAATAAAGTGCATGAAAGGGATAGATTTCACCAAATTATTTAATGAAATTTAAATCTTTATTAGAGTAGTGAGATCAAATGAAAATAATAGTAGTAACCAAGATATAACATGTAAAGTAAAAGAAAGTGTGTAAGATAGGAAATAAGAATCAATTAGCTTGCATCAGAAATATTAACTAATTCTCGATGGGAAATTGTGCAATATGGCATGATATTGATTTTGCAGGATTTGTATAAGAAAATGGAGTCTAGAAATTCAAATAAAATATACCAAAAGAGGAAAGGGTATCCTGAGGTGCTAGTGTCTAATCTAGCTAGTAGTTTCTTAATATGTTATTTCTTGTGGTATTTTTCGAGTCTAAATTTATCTTCTTCCTTTAATTTTTTTCACATCCAATTTCTTCATTAAAAATCATAAGGGCTGACCAAATGATCAAAATTTTGAGTTTAAGTGTCTAGTTTTCTTAATTTAAGTGTTCTCTATTGTCTTGATAATGTTAAAAGTCGAAAATTGAGAAAATCTATCGTTTTTGGGTCATTTTGTGTGTTTTTCGGGCTGTTCGGACATTTTGATGTTAAAAGTCCCACGTGTCCCAAGTTCACATTTTTGGCCCTCTTCAATTTCCCCGATCGGCCGGTTTCCCCGAAGTTTGTCTTTTTCGGGCCCGTCGGAACTTTTTGTCCCAAATGTCCCAAGTTCGCCCGGACAAGTTGTTCCATTTTCGGCCGATTCACCCGAACCGCGTACCTCGCGCTTTCACGTCCCAAATGTCCCAAGTTCACCCGGACCCATTGTCACATTTTCATCCGATCCGGCTGAGTCGCGTACTTCGCGCACTTTTGTCCCGCATGTCCCAAAAAAGCATTTGCGCGTCTTTTCCCCACTTCGCCCGAATCGGCCGAGCCGCGTGCTTCGCGCTTTCGTCCCCACATGTCCCAAATGAACCAAGTGCCATTCGTGCTAATTTTTCCCGCTCTACCCGAATATCTTGCTTATTCAAATTGGTAGGTATGTATTAAATGCGCATTCATTACCTTTCTCTCTCCTAAACGGCTATATAACGAGCAAACCCCCTATGCGTTTTTCACACTGCTTCCATGTTATCCTTTGCTCGAACCCTTGCAATCTAAATTCTGCACACGCGTATCCCTTCCCTCTGTAATTCCTTCCCGAGTCTAGCTTGCGCTCTGCCCTCCAAATTACTATCAACATGAAGATCAAATTTCAGGGATAGGAACAAATCTCACCACTAGAGTCTGCCGTTCCCAATATCGGGGACAGTGAAGCTCGCCATCTTGACTTTGGCGATTTTTGGTCGAGGATGGCGGATCTGAACCCTACACCAATAGCACGAGATGATTCACGACGGTTTTTGGCTTTCATTGGAGGTTTCCCGATCTCGGTGCAATGTGTCTTTGATCTGATGCTTTCATGCGGAGCTCATTTTGACCCTGATTCGAGTGAATTGACCAACATACACGGGGAACTCATCGCCAAACTGGATGCTACCACCATTAGCACTGCACTAAGGATTCCAGAAATGGATAATGCCATAGTTGTTTCCCAGAATCAAGCACAGGCCCTGTTAATCAAGACAGCAATGACAACTACTGAGGCAAGCGGGTGGTGAAGTCTTGGCTTAAAAACCCTAAGAAGGGAGCATCTCGTCTATCCAAGACTCTTTTCGGGCTGATTTCAATGAAGAATTGTCGATTTTATAATCCTACTGGCTCGGGTTATGGGCTTACCCTCTACTAACGAGTTCCATTTCTGGATGTGCCCGCTCATCAACATGGTGTGCGAGGGAACTCAAAATATCAACTGGGTAGAAATCATCAGCATGAACTTAGCGGAGCAGCTGTCCAATGTACAGCAAAACGAAGAAATTCTACATGACTTCATACCTGATGTATACTCTGGTGGCATCAAGGCAATGGTTTGGTTTTTCTTACATCGATGCCCACAAGGATGATCCTGTATATGCCTACTACCCACAGTTCACCCTAGAGACCAGCAATCACAATTTCCGAAGGGTAAATGATGCTTTCACCATGTACGTGGTCAGGCTTCTTGAGAGGTGACACTGCTAGAAGGTTTTCTGATGAAGCCATGAACCTGATATCACACTACGGTGCCTATTTTATCCAATTCAGAAAATTCTCCTATATCAGGCTTGCTGGCTATGAGAGCACCCCTCTGAGGCTTCCCATGTTCTGCAGTGATAAGATGGCTTTGATAGAAGTATGCAGGCAATTAGACAAATTACACAGAACCTGCAGAGACAAGAAGATTACTGGTTTGCACTTTCCCATCTCTTTGGGAAACTACACTTGTAAAATAGCCCTGGACGCATAGAATATAGAAAGAGCCCTGGCTCCCATCACTGTCCATTTCTTCAAGCCAAGAACTTGCTTCGACTCGAAGAAGTTCATTGAGCAGAACATCAAGATAATCTATCATCATAGGGCAGATACAGAAGACTATTGGGCTGACTGTGCCGATGATTTTGAGGCTAGAAGGAGGCATTATGGCAGGTTCTCTCTGCAATTGATCCAAGAACTCGGCTTGTACCAAGTTCCTGAAGGACTCAAGGATGACAACTCTGATCTATACTCATATGAGTATGACAATGTGGTTAAGCACACTCCCTTGGAGGACTTGGATTGGTTCAAGAAAGAGAAAGATGATTTGGCCGAGATCCTGGCTCCAGTCTTAGTCAGGACTAAGATCTGGTTTGATAAGAAAGTTCGAGAGCTTAGGAGGCACTCAGGAGAATCCTCCTCTAAGGATGTTTCAACACCAAGGAGGGAAGCATCGACTCCAATATCAGACACACCTGTGCAAACCCCTCCTGCCTCATCAACGCAAGGACCTGCAGCTTCTACTCCTTCTTCATCCACCCAAGTATACCAGAAGAAATTCAAAGAGGTTAAGAAGGAGCCTGTGGAAAAAGATCCTCAGAGAAAGCAGGTAGAAATACCTTTGGGATCAGAGAACATTATTGTTCTCAGTGAAAGTGAAGAGAGTGAAGTGCTAGCTCCTCTAAGTGCTCCTAAAGCTCCAATGGATAAAGATAAGGAAGTCCAGAGCACTGAACTTCCAAGTGCTATTGATTCCTCTGCACCAATTATCTCAAATGCCCCACTCGTGTCTCAACTTGAGACAACAGCTGTGCAAACCTTGAGCATCATGAGCTCTCTGTCTCTTGGTCCTCTTGCCCCTCCTGCTGCTTCCTCTTCCTCTTTTGCATGGGTGCAACCTTTTGTCGATAGTAGAAAGAGGAAATCTTCCTCTCGGAGCTCAGGGCCAAATTTTGATGCTAGTGGCAGCCTTGTTAGGCACTACTCCTTCTCATGCCAAAAAATCTAGAATAACCTCCAGGATAGTGTCTGATGCTCAGGGTAAGCAATTCTTGGAAATTGCTAAGCCTACAGTAGATAAATCAGAGCAGGACTTACAGGCATCTGACCTAGAATTCTCAAGGATTCCTATGGGAGAGTCTACCCCTGAAGGTGAGATCCACAACCTCCAGGAAACGGTCACAAGAGTCATTGGGAGGGTAGAGAAAGGGCAGCAAACTATTGAACAGTTGGAGGAACAAGCCCAGATTCTCACAGGTTTTATCAAATCTCTTTTGTCTAAGGACAAAGTTTTGGACCCTACCCCATTGACTACCCTTCCACCACCTGTAATTTTGAGCCAAGATGAAGTACAGAGTATCAAAGACATGCACAAGTATTCCATCTATGGCAGAGCTATGGAGGCCATGGTGGAAGATATGCTTGTTGCAGGATTGAACTTCATCGATGAAGCTTTCAAACTCCACGGAAAGGTGAACAACTTGCAACAGAAGCTCTCCTCCACTATCGGGATCATAGATAAAGAGCTCAAACTTTGGAGCAGTTGCATAGTAGACCTTCGTCTCATGGGACAGAAAGATGAGAACATTTTATTGGCGAATAAGGTTTTTGATGATGCAAAGGATAATTTGTCAAAGTCCTGGGTTTACAGCGTGGAGTGGAAGATCAAAGTCTTGGAGGAGGCTTTGGGAGAACTGAAGAATAGCTGGCAGAAGGGTGAGGCTTTCAAGACACTGGTTGTATCTGCTTTCAAAGATATACATTGTCATCTTCAGGATGAAACTTCTGGTGTGCCTTTTTCCTTGCAAGAAATCAAAGCTCAATTCAGAGCTTTTGTCAAAGATAATCTATTCAAGGAAAGCTCCATTTCCAAAGAGAAAATGAAGGAGATTTTCTCTCTTCAATCTGCCATTGAAGAAGCAAATAAAGACTATCATACTCATGTCGAGTTTGATAAGGAAATGGAGAAGTGCCTCGGATTTTGGACTCAGTCTATAGCCAACACGTCAGTCCCCGTGGCAGAGACATAGCCGAGGCATTGAAGAGATTCAGGCAGCGGATTTTGAAGTCAGTGGGTCCCTCCCAGTCATAACCACCTGTCTTCTTCTCCTTATTCTTCTCTTCTCTTCTAATTCTTTTTCTCGGATTCATTGTAATAAGTTGAGGTATTGCGATTGGAAATCCTTAACTAATCTTTAGTTAAAAGAAGTGGTTACAAAGAGTAACTGATTTGTAAGCTATATAATGGCCTCTCCACGCCATTTTGCAAGGGAGGAAGAACTTGGCTTATTTTCTGAAAGTGTAAATAGATCATAAAGAAATCAATACAGAAGGGCTTTTCATTCTTTGTCTATCTGATCTCTTTTATCCCCAAGCTTTTCATTTAATTTTGTGAAGATCATTTGTCTGTGTTATGTCAAGAAACTTTGTGTTCTTGGTAGATGTTATTTATAGAACTTTGTGTCTTTAAATTCCATCTTATTTATATGATACAAATGATCTTGTTTCAATTCACTGTAACTTCGCATACATAAAGAATTACTTTGTTATCTATAATTGAGTGTTGCCTTTACTCATTCTCATATTCTCATTCCTCAGTCCTTTTGTAATTGATGATCTTTATAGAAAACACTTTCGTAATATCCAAGTTCAACAAGAAAAATCATGTTTTGTATATTTGTAAATAGGTTCGTTTCTGAATAAGGGAACCTCTCCCATTAAAGAGGAGGGACTTCTTGTCCCCTGACTGTTGCTCTTCGTAAAGTCCTATTTGATGACCAACAGTTTTTGGCGACTCCGCTGGGGAAAATCATATTCCAGTTCTGTAATTTTTGATCATCCTTTGATCTGGTGACTCGCATTTTACTCGAGGGAGAAGGGCCCTTGGTATTGAAGATTCTCAGTTTCAGCTTTTGGAGCAGCAGGGTTTTCCTTTCCCTTCAACAAGAAATAGAAAGACTCGTTAGACAAGCACTCCACCTGTTCAAGATAGAATCCCTTCGGGTGGTATTCCTTCAGAGTCAATCAGTCCTAATCTTCGAGCTTTGATTCTTGCTGGTGTTGCAGTTCCTCTTCAAGCCATTTTCCCAAGAATGGCGGTACCATTGCCCTGGGGTCATCGTGTCGGGCCCCTTGCCCTTCCTCAGCCTTTGCATGAGTTACCCAGAGGTAACCGGAAGAACTTCCCTAAATTCAAAGGTGATGGTAAAGTGCATCCTGATGAACACATCGCAGCCTTCATAGTTGCATGTGGAGTTCTGGGAGTTGAACATGAAGACGTCTCCGTGAGACTGTTCGTTGAGACTTTACAAGATAATGCTGCTGATTGGTTCTATCACCTTCAGCTGGTGCTATCACTAGCTGGGACACAATGAGAACTAGGTTTGAAAACCGTTTCAAACCAGTAGAAGATGTGCATGCCTTGCTAGCCCAAATCTCTCAGATAAAGAAAGATTCACAAGAGCCCATGAGAGAATTTGTGGCCCGATTCAACAGGTTGATTAATAAAATTCCACCAAATACTCGACCTGTAGATCAAATCCAAAAATGTTTCTTCCTAAATGCCCAATCGCCTGAAGTTAGTTATGCACTGAGAAGGGCTAATCTCGCAACATTGGTTGAGGATCAAACTCTTGCTGTTAGTGTCGAAGATGATTTAATCATGTCAGGGAAGTTGAGGAGAGACCCTTCCAAATCTAAGTCTGCTTCTTCCTCCTCTTCCACCCCTGGACCTAATACTGATCCATTGGTTCAAAAACTTGCGAATGATCTCATTGCCATAAAGAAACAATTGGCTCAGCATGCTCCCTATGCAGACGTTCCAAGGAGGAATTTTCAGCCCAGAAATCATTTGCCTGCTTCTCAAACAAGGCTAGTGCTTGAAGGACCTCCTGTTAAAGTTCCTGTCAATGCAACCTGTGAAGTTGAGGAACCAGATGATGATGAGGATAATGAAGCTTGCGAGGAGTTTGTGGAAGAAGTTGATGATGAAGCAGATGAACTTGAGGATCTCGAGTTAATTTCTTCACCACTGAGGGCATTGATGATGGAGATGATTATGATGAAGTAGTAGTGGACATGAATAGCGAATCATTCACTGTCATGACTCGAGAGTAGACAAATCAGAGGGAGAAAGTGACGCAACCCACCAAGAAATCTAAGGAGCAGCCGACAACTATCCCCGTAATTGCAAAAAGAGGATCTCCTATCCCCGTTTCATCTACACCAAAGGTGAGTCCTGTCAATCCTGCTATTAAAGTTACTTCTTTTTCCCCTAAAGTTGATAAACCTAGGATCTCAAGTGATGATGGCCCATCCACTTCTAGGTCTTTTGATATTATTGACCACCTGAAAAAGACTAAGGTTCAAATCTCAGAGGCTGAGTATTATCAAACCCATCCCAAAGCTTTTGCTAAAATGATTCACTTTGTCAATTCCCATTCTAAAACCACCTCTAAAGGCCTTTTACCCACTCCTTCTTCTACACCATAACCTAGTCAGTAGCCGTTGTCACCTCACCCAATGAAAAAATCAAACCATTTTATGTAACACTTCTTATAGCTGGCCATAGGCTCAGTAATTGTGTCATAGACTCAGGAGCCTCAGACAATGTGATGCCTGCTAAAGTAGCTCATGCCTTAGGCTTGACCCTCACACGCACTTATGGATCTTGTTACTCTATGGAGAGTAAGGAAGTGCCCCTGGTCGGAAGAATTAAAGATGCACAAGTGGCTTTTGCTACTTTTCCTGAGAAGAGAGTTTTGGCTACTATCTTAGTAGCAGATATTCCTCCTTCATACGGGATGTTGCTAAGCAGAAACTTCTGTAAGGATGTGGGTGGAGAAATTCAAATGGATTGGTCACATGCACTCATACCTGTTAATGGGCAAATGAAGAAGTTGCTGCCTGAGAAGCAATCTGAGTATATTGTACAAAAAAGATGATCCTAAAGCACAAATACTCTATGAGGATATGGGGCATGGTAACTACATGATTATGTCCCCTGATGAAATCCAACTCCCCAAAGTGTCACCTAAAGATCCTAATGGTGTTTGGATTTTAGAGTTTGATGGAAGTTGTTCCTCAGCTGGTTCTGGAGCTGGTGTCCTACTGGTGTCACCTGAAGGAAGCCTTCATCCTTTTTCATTCAAGTTGCAGTTCGAAAATACTAATAATACAATAGAGTATGAGGCTCTCATTCTTGGACTACAAGTGGCAAAAGAACAAGGTGTAAAGAATCTTCTAGCTCGTGGTGATGCGGAATTGATTGTAAAGCAAGTTAGAAACCTTTTCCAGGTAAAAATGGAAGGTTGAAACATTACCGGAATCAGGTTTGGGATTCCATTGAATTTCTTGATGCTTTCTCCATCGAAGCAATACCTAGGGAGAAGAACACCAGGGCTGATTCACTAGCAGTCTCAGGGTCACTACTGATTCCTCATCCTGACTTCTCTCAAGATAAGTTCACCATTGAGATGATCCATCGACCTAGTGTACCTGATAATACAAATAACTGGCAAGTTTTCAATGATGATCAACACTTGCTTTCTTTCTTAGAACTCAAGGATAATTTTGAACAACTGTATTTTGAAGGAAGTGATAACTTGCCTCATGAAAATGTGCCCTTTGACAAAGCAGTCACCCAAGGAGAAGAAATAGATCAGGATGGATGCATCAAACTCAAGGGAAACAAGATTCCTAAAGGATTGGTGAGTTTAGAGGAACTATTTGATAAACACGATAGGTATGTAAAGTCTAGAGCTTCTCCTGGACCTCAACAATCAGCTGAGTATGACAAAATTAATATTGGGAGTTCTACTGATCCTAAGCTCGTGAACATTGGAAAATGTTGCACAGCAGATGAGAGGAAGAAAGCAATTGATCTTTTAAAGAGGTATAAGGATGTTCTTGCTTACTCTTATGAGGATTTAAAAGCTTTCCAACCAAAAGATATGCAACATTTTATTCCTCTCAAACCTGGAATTAAGCCTTTTAAGCAGAAACAGAGGCAATACAATCCCAAAATAGCTGACACCATTTTTCAAGAAATACAAAAGTTGTTGAAGGCCAAAATCATTTTCCCATTCACCATTCAACATGGATTGCCAATATTGTGCCTGTTAGGAAGAAAAATGGTGAGATCCGCATCTGTGTTGACTTCAGGAATCTGAATCAAGCTTCCTTGAAAGATAATTATCCTTTGCCTATGATGGATCAGGTCTTGCAAGCAGTAACAGGATCTGAAATGTTGTCTATGCTTGATGGATTCTCGGGATATAATCAGGTAGAAGTTAATACTGCAGATCAGCATAAAACAACTTTCACTACCCCTTGGGGTACCTTTGCTTACAAAAGAATGCCTTTTGGGCTCATTAATGCTGGTGCCACTTTTCAGAGAGCTATGGATCTGGCCTTTGGAAGTTTGAAAGGGAAGTGTATTGTCATATACCTTGATGACTTGACTGTGTTTTCTAAAACAAGGGCGGATCATTTTGACCACCTGGAGACAGTTCTGCTAAGATGTAGAGAACATGGGATCTCTTTGAATCCTAAAAAATATGTCTTTTGTGTCACAGAGGGGAAATTATTAGGGCACATCATCTCCAAAGATGGTATTAAGATTGATCCTGAGCGAGTTCAAGCTATCCAGCAAATTCCTCTCCCACCAAAGAAAAAGGCGTGCACTCTTTCTTTGGTAAGATCAATTTTTTAAGAAGGTTCATCCCTGATTTTGCAGAGTTAACTTTGAATATTTCCCAAATGATGAAAGGCAAACAAACGTTTGGTTGGTCTCTGAAGGAAAAGAATCCTTTGAAGGTATTAAAAGAGCTATTGCTAAAACTCCTGTTTTAGCATGTCCTGATTTCAGCAAAGATTTTATTATCTATTGCTACGCCACAGATAATACCTTGGCTACTGTTTTGACTCAAGAAGATTCTAATGAGCACGAACTCCCAATTGCATTCATGAGCTATATTCTGAAAGATCATGAGTTAAAATACACCATGATGGAAAAACATGCTTTTGCAGTGGTTAAAGCTGTCAAGCAGTTTCGTTTTTACATTCTCAACTCTCATTCCATGGTGTTGGTTCCAGATACAACTGTTAAGTCAATTCTCACACAACAAGAATTTGGATCCAAGAGAGGGAACTGGGTTGCTAAGGTCCAAGAATATGATATTGACATCAAACCGACCAAGCTCATTCATGGAAAAGGCCTTTGTGAGCTCATTGCTGAAGGAGCTAGACATGAGTTACTGGAGGATAAAGTTGGCCTTCCTACCATTCTGTTTCTTAGCTCAGTTGATGAATGGTATGCTGATATCACTCATTTTCTCACCTATGGAGAATGCCCCTCTCATTTAACTACCAAAGAAAAGAGGACTGTTAAACTAAGGTCAGTGTAATATGTGTTGTGGGAAAATGCCTTGTTCAAACGTGGGTTAGATGGAAGGTTTTTGAAATGTGTGGACAAGGAACAACAGAAAAAGTTGCTCTCAGCTTTTCATGATCAGGCATGTGGAGGGCACTATTCATCAACGGTCACTACTCATAAGATACTTCGTGGAGGATATTACTGGCCTACCTTGTTCAGAGATGCATCCAAGTGGGTTGATAAATGTGAGGCTTGTCAGACTTTCGTGGGAAGACCCAAATTGGCCTCTTTGCCTCTTAGGCCAGTTGTAATTGAAGAACCTTTTCAACAGTGGGGTTTGGACTTCATTGGAACACTTAATCCCTCTTCTAGTGCTGGTCATACTCATGTATTAACTGCCACAGATTATTTCACCAAATGGGTAGAAGCCATTCCGGTAAAGAGTACTACTTCTGAAGTGGTGTGCAGCTTCATCAAAGAGAACATCTTGGTAAGGTATGGTGTACCTAACAAGATTGTGACAGATAATGCTTCAAATTTTTCTTCAACCGAGATAATGGATTTTTGCTATGGGTATGGCATCTCTTTGGCTCACTCCTCAGATTACTATCCTCAGGGAAACGGACAAGCAGAATCCACTAATAAAAATTTGGTGACTATTATAAGGAAATTAGTCAATGAGTCTCAACAAAACTGGCACAAGAAGCTCTATGATGCTCTTTGGGCAGACAGGATCACACCAAAGAGAGCTATTGGAATGTCTCCTTTTCAAGTGGTATATGGAGTAGAAGCTCAATTGCGATGAATGAGTGGAGTCATGCCGACCTTGCATCTAATGAAGGCCATTGAAGATACCAGTTTCAGTGATGCTTTGGATAAGAGAATTATGTACCTTCACAAATTGAATGAGAACAGATTGGAGGTTGCTGATAGGATATCTATTCACCAGCAGAAGGTAAAGGTCCTGTTTGATAAGAAAGCCAGGTTCAGAGATTTCCAAGTTGGAGACACTGTTTTGTTATGGGATAAAAGGCATGAACCTCGTGGCAGCCATGGCAAGTTTGATTCCCTTTGGCTCGGACCTTTCAAGATCAGACACTTTGCTGGTAAGAATTCTTTTTACCTTGATTACATGGATGGTTCTCCTCTCCCACTTCCTTATAGTGGGCAACACTGAAATTGTTCAAGTCATAGGTGATTAGGGAGTCCCTTTGTATATTCTGTATAGCGTTTTGTTTTTCTTTCCTTTTTGTTTTGGTGTGTTGTCCTCTGTATTGGTTTTCTTTTTGACTCCGTGGCCCAATGGATAAGGTACTGGTCTACTTCCCCGAGTTTGTCTAAGTTCTTACCTTGTCTCATTCCTTGAATTTATGCCAAGTCATCCCCAGAAGGAGCCAGCTGTTGTCCACTCAAAATTCCCTGCTCTTAAGAAAGTGAAAATTCAAAATTTTGAGTTTAAGTGTCTTCTCTGTTGTACTGATAATGTTAAAAGTCGAGAAATTGAGAAAATCTATGTTTTTGGGTCATTTTGTGTGTTTTTTGGGCCTGTCGGACATTTTTGTCCCGCGTGTCCCAAGTTCAATTGGGCCCTCTGTTCCCCGATCGGCCGGTTTCCCCGAAGTTTGTCTTTTTCGGGCCCGTCGGAACTTTTTGTCCCAAATGTCCCAAGTTCACCTAGACAAGTTGTTCCATTTTCAGCCGATTCACCCGAACCGCGTACCTCGCACTTTTTCATGTCCCAAATGTCCCAAGTTCACCCGGACCCATTGTCACATTTTCGTCCGATCCGGCCGAGTCGCATACTTCTGCGCACTTTTTGTCCCGCATGTCCCAAAAAGCATTTGCGTGTCTTTTCCCCGCTTCGCCCGAATCGGCCGAGCCGCGTGCTTCACACTTTCGCGTCCCACATGTCCCAAATGAACCAAGTGCCATTCGTGCTAATTTTTATCTCTACCCGAATATCTTGCTTATTCAAATTGGTAGGTATGTATTAAATGCACATTAATTACCTTTCTCTCTCTAAAACTATATAACGAGTGAAACCCCTATGCGTTTTTCACACTGCTTCCATGCTATCTTTTTCTCGAACCCTTGCAATCTAAATTCTGCGCGTATCCCTTCCCTCTGTAATTCCTTCCCGAGTCTAGCTTGCGGCTCTGCCCTCCGAATTACTATCAACATGAAGATCAAATTTCAGGGACAGGAACAAATCTCACCACTAGAGTCTGCCGTTCCCAATATCGGGGACAGTGAAGCTCGCCATCTTGACTTTGGTGATTTTTGGTCGAGGATGGCAGATGCAAACCCTACACCAATGGCACAGATGATTCACGACAGCGGTTTGGCTTTCACTGGAGGTTTCCCAATCTCGGTGCAATGTGCTGATACAGTGCTTTCATGCGGAGCTCATTTCGACCCTGATTCGAGTGAATTGACCAACATACATGGGGAACTCATCACCAAACTAGATGTTGCCGCCATTAGCACTGCACTGAGGATTCCAGAAATGGATAATGCCATAGTTGTTTCCCAGAATCAAGCACAGGCCCTGTTCAATCAAGACAGTGATAACTACAAGGCGCGGGTGGCGAAGTCTTGGCTTAAAAACCCTAAGAAGGGAGCATCTCGTCTATCCAAGACTCTTTTCGGGCTGATTTCAATGAAGAATTGTCAGATTTTATAATCCTACTGGCTCGGGTTATGGGCTTACCCTCTACTAATGAGTTCCATTTCTGGATGTGCCCGCTCATCAACATGGTGTGCGAGGGAACTCAAAATATCAACTGGGTAGAAATCATCAGCATGAACTTAGCGGAGCAGCTGTCTAATGTACAGAAAATGAAGAAATTCTACATGACTTCATACCTGATGTATACTCTGGCGGCATCAAGGCAATGGTTTGGTTTTTCTTACATTGATGCCCACAAGGATGATCCTGTATATGCCTACTACCCATAGTTCACCCTAGAGACCAGCAATCGCAATTTTCGAAGGGTAAATGATGCTTTCACCATGTATGTGGTTAGGCTTCTCGAGGGTGACACTGCTAGAAGGTTTTCTGATGAAGCCATGAACCTGATATCGCACTACGGTGCCTATTTTATCCAATTCAGAAAATTCTCCTATATCAGGCTTGCTGGCTATGAGAGCACTCCTCTGAGGCTTCCCATGTTCTGCAGTGATAAGATGGCTTTGATAGAAGTATGCAGGCAATTAGACAAATTACATAGAACTTGCAGAGACAAGAAGATTACTGGTTTGCACTTTCCCATCTCTTTGGGAAACTACACTTGTAAAATAGCCCTGGACGCACAGAATATAGAAAGAGCCCTGGCTCCCATCACTGTCCATTTCTTCAAGCCAAGAACTTGCTTCGACTTGAAAAAGTTCATTGAGCAGAACATCAAGATAATCTATCATCATAGGGCAGATACAAAAGACTATTGGGCTGACTGTGCCGATGATTTTGAGGCTAGAAGGAGGCATTATGGCAGGTTCTCTCTGCAATTGATCCAAGAACTCGGCTTGTACCAAGTTCCTGAAGGACTCAAGGATGACAACTCTGATCTATACTCATATGAGTATGACAATGTGGTTAAGCACACTCCCTTGGAGGACTTGGATTGGTTCAAGAAAGAGAAAGATGATCTGGCTGAGATCCTGGCTCCAGTCTTAGTCAGGACTAAGATATGGTTTGATAAGAAAGTTCGAGAGCTTAGGAGGCACTCAGGAGAATCCTCCTCTAAGGATGTTTCAACACCAAGGAGGGAAGCATCGACTCCAATATCAGACACACCTGTGTAAACCCCTCCTGCCTCATCAACGCAAGGACCTGCAGCTTCTACTCCTTCTTCATCCACCCAAGTATACCAGAAGAAATTCAAAGAGGTTAAGAAGGAGCCTGTGGAAAAAGATCCTCAGAGAAAGCAGGTAGAAATACCTTTGGGATCAGAGAACATTATTGTTCTCAGTGAAAGTGAAGAGAGTGAAGTGCCAGCTCCTCTAAGTGCTCCTGAAGCTCCAACGGATAAAGATAAGGAAGTCCAGAGCACTGAACTTCCAAGTGCTATTGATTCCTCTGCAGCAATTGTCTCAAGCGCCCCACTCGTGTCTCAACTTGAGACAACAGCTGTGCAAACCTTGAGCATCATGAGCTCTCTATCTCTTGGTCCTCTTGCCCCTCCTGCTACTTCCTCTTCCTCTTTTGCATGGGTGCAACCTTTTGTCGACAGTAGAAAGAGGAAATCTTCCTCTCGGAGCTCAGGGCCAAATTTTGATGTTGTGGCAGCCTTGTTAGGCACTACTCCTTCTCGTGCCAAAAAAGCCAGAATCACCTCCAGGATAGTGTCTGATGCTCAGGGTCAGCAATTCCTAGAGATTGCTAAGCCTACAGTAGATAAATCAGAGCAGGACTTACAGGCATCTGACCTAGAATTCTCAAGGATTCCTATGGGAGAGTCTACCCCTGAAGGTGAGATCCACAACCTCCAGGAAACGGTCACAAGAGTCATTGGGAGGGTAGAGAAAGGGCAGCAAACTATTGAACAGTTGGAGGAACAAGCCCAGATTCTCACAGGTTTTATCAAATCTCTTTTGTCTAAGGACAAAGTTTTGGACCCTACCCCATTGACTACCCTTCCGCCACCTGTAATTTTGAGCCAAGATGAAGTACAGAGTATCAAAGACATGCACAAGTATTCCATCTATGGCAGAGCTATGGAGGCCATGGTGGAAGATATGCTTGTTGCAGGATTGAACTTCATCGATGAAGCTTTCAAACTCCACGGAAAGGTGAACAACTTGCAACAGAAGCTCTCCTCCACTATCGGGATCATAGATAAAGAGCTCAAACTTTGGAGCAGTTGCATAGTAGACCTTCGTCTCATGGGACAGACAGATGAGAACATTTTATTGGCGAATAAGGTTTTTGATGATGCAAAGGATAATCTGTCAAAGTCCTGGGTTTACAGCGTGGAGTGGAAGATCAAAGTCTTGGAGGAGGCTTTGGGAGAACTGAAGAATAGCTGGCAGAAGGGTGAGGCTTTCAAGACACTGGTTGTATCTTCTTTTAAAGATATACATTGTCATCTTCAGGATGAAACTTCTGGTATGCCTTTTTCCTTCCAAGAAATCAAAGCTCAATTCAGAGCTTTTGTCAAAGATAATCTATTCAAGGAAAGCTCCATTTCCAAAGAGAAAATGAAGGAGATTTGCTCTCTTCAATCTGCCATTGAAGAAGCAAATAAATACTATCATACTCATGTCGAGTTTGATAAGGAAATGGAGAAGTGCCTCGGATTTTGGACTCAGTCTATAGCCAACACGTCAGTCCCCGTGGCAGAGACATAGCCGAGGCATTGAAGAGATTCAGGCAACGGATTTTGAAGTCAGTGGGTCCCTCCCAGTCATAACCACATGTCTTCTTCTCCTTATTCTTCTCTTCTCTTCTAATTCTTTTCTCGGATTCATTGTAATAAGTTGAGGTATTGCGATTGGCAATCCTTAACTAATCTTTAGTTAAAAGAAGTGGTTACAAAGAGTAACTGATTTGTAAGCTATATAATGGCCTCTCCACGCCATTTTGCAAAAAGGAGGAAGAACTTGGCTTATTTTCTGAAAGTGTAAATAGATCATAAAGAAATCAATACAGAAGGGCTTTTCATTCTTTGTCTATCTGATCTCTTTTATCCCCAAGCTTTTCATTTAATTTTGTGAAGATCATTTGTCTGTGTTATGTCAAGAAACTTTGTGTTCTGGCAGATGTTATTTACAGAACTTTGTGTCTTTAAATTCCATCTTATTTATATGATACAAATGATCTTGTTTCAATTCACTGTAACTTCGCATACATAAAGAATTACTCTGTTATCTATAATTCTGAGTGTTGCCTTTCTACTCATTCTCGTATTCTCATTCCTCAGTCCTTTTGTAATTGATGATCTTTATAGAAAACACTTTCGTAATATCCAAGTTCAACCAAAAAATCATGTTTTGTATATTTGTAAATAGGTTCGTTTCTGAATAAGGGAACCTCTCCCATTAAAGAGGAGGGACTTCTTGTCCCTTTTGATTTGCATTACATTATCTCTCCCATGTGATTTGAAAATCTCTACAAAATGCTTTGTTAGTCACCCGTACAAACCGAGTTATCTAAATATGTATTCTATCTATATAGATATCTCCCAAAAATCTTTTCCTTTTCACTAAATCTATATATGTGATTGTATAGTACATGAATCGTCGATACAACAATTTAAGCCAACCTATATGGTCCCATGCCCTCTCTTACAATAACTCTTTTCTTAATTTTGGTATATTTTATACATCGTTGCATCTCCCTAAGTTAGACTTAATGAAATACCTAAACTATGAAATCCTATATAAGCAAGTCAAATGCACTTAGGAACTCACTTAGAAGTATCAAGCAATCCAATTAAAAAATTTCAACAAAGTAAAGAATACAATGATCTTGTAATTATTCAAAATTAAGAGGAACATATTGTAGAGTAGCCACCAAATAGGTTTGAAGCACTCAAACAAATATCAACAACCCGTCTTCCTCCATTATTAACCATTCAAATGTCCAAGAGTTATTTAATATAAATAGAATGCCAATATAATTTTTTTTTAAGGTATAAGGGATAAAGGCAAGTAATTTGGTATGTGAGTAAAGTCACCATATATCAATACAATGGAGGGTGCATATCTCTTCTATCTATAGTTATGTTTTATATTATTTCATTTAAGAGACACAAGGGAAACATAAGGGTGGCTTAGATTGCATAAACTATTAGCACAAAAATTGAGAGATATAAATAATAATTTCTTCCCCATGAGGGGATATAGTGTAGTTATTAGATTGGTCTATTAAGGGTTAACCTCTAGGTTCAAGTGAAACCTTAGCCACACATAAATTTATCTTTTATTATTTAATCATATTATAAAGTTTGTTGAAGTTACTTATGGTTTTCCATTTTTTCAAGTCATTATAGATGGTGTTAGTGAAAATCATAGAAACATACAAAGAATCTTAAATGAAGGTAACAAATTCCACATTTCATAGGTTTAAAACCACACACAAAGATGAATATATTGTATTAAACCCCAATAATAGTTTTTTTTTGCATGTACATGTATTTTCAATTACTACTTATTATGTCCAATGTACTTTAAGGTTCGCATTAGAATTTCCTTCACATCTTGAAACTAGGGAAAATTTTAAGGAACCCGCCTGAAAAAATCTTATAGAAATCATGGAAAATGTCACTATAACTAGTTTTGTAGTTTTTGCAAATCTAGTTATGTAGGGTTTTGTTTTAGCGGAAAAAATGGTAAAAATATAAAATAAAGTTATAGATCGAATGTCGTGTCTCCTAAAACTATTTTGTTGAATACCCTCTGTCAAATTTTCTCTCCAATGAAATTTATAAATTATCTTTGTTTCACTTAAACTCACTTGATGTTCTAGCACTAACAAGACGAATGAACTTTGGAAAATATTGACAAGAAAAGAGAGTAGTATCAATGTTTTTTAAAAATTAAGAATGCTTCTATTAATAATAAACTATTAAGACAGTCACAAAACTAAACAACAATAACAAGAAAGGCCCCAATAGAGACCGGACTATGAACCAAGTTATTTTTATAGTGTTTAACATGTTATTGTTTTGTTTTTTGCAAGAAAACAAAAATAGTGTCAACAGAAGAAATTTCCTCCACTGACTCCATGGGATTAGAAAAGATTAAGACATGATTGAAAAATTCTAATTTAGTATCACTTGCATAAAATATTGTTTGCAATAATATCCTTTCGGTCATCCATAGTAGGTAAACGTAAATGACATATTTTAATGGGAAACTATAAATCTTAAACAACACATGATGAGAAGAGAGACAGAGAGAGATCTCAAATTTACATTCTTATACAATTTTTGAATCATACCATTTCTAACACGTCCTTATTATTATAAAATTCATAATGACTAGAAGATCAAAACATTTGTCACTTATGCATTTAATTAAAACTCGTGTGAACTGTGACAACTGAAAAAATAGAAAAGTGTATTTGAAGTTGGTCTTGATTTTTGAGAAATGAATATTGCTATAATTACAATTAAATGTTTTGATACTTGATGATATGGAATGGATGTATGAAAGTGCATTTTATTGAGATAATATCCATTTTGAAGTAACTTGGAGCATTATTAGTAGATCTCACTTCATAATAAGTGAAAGGACCCAAAAAAACCGACATTGGCAAAATAATATGAGCATGGAAATTTCTTATTGGTTTGCGCTTCTGGGTGACTAAAAGATAATATGTAGATTTTGACACTATGAAATACGCATCTACGTGGTGTTTTTTATTGGTTCACACTTTGCAGTGAAACATACATGAGATAAGGATCATTTGATAGAAAATTATCGCATAACCATACATATGAGGAGCCTTATTAGTGACTCACATTTCACAATCTAACATGGTTCTTACAAATAAAAACAACATGAAAATATATCAAATCTCACTACATGGAATTAACTGAGAATAAGAGGTCATAAGACATAACAATCAATGGAAATCAATGAAAAATGTAAAAAATTATTAAATGGCAAACTAGACTTTAATTTTACAGTCTTATATTGCTATTTTAGAATGAATTATCAAGACTTACATAAATCTTGAAAGGATTTCATGCACAAACACCTAGTATTTGAGCTATACTCGAGATTTCAAATTCTAATTTCAAGTGATCATAAGGAAAAATAAAGTATTAGTGTTTTCTCGAGATTGAGATATTTGCATGTCTATAGTTCCTTACGTATTTTAAAGTTTATCAAAAATGGAGGCTTACTAGCACACTTTATACTCAAACCATCTCTTTAAACACATTGTTTTTTATTTAAAAAATTCCATGATTCATTATACAACCTCAAAGTAAAGGTATAAATAGATAGTTTGATATATGATGATGATGATGTAGACTGTGATGAAGAATAGTTCATGGCTGATGTAGTGGCCTTTAGAAAGAGTGAGATGCATATTTTAGCTGGAAAACAGATTTAATGCATTGTATCAAATTGATTTGGGGAATTTTTGGGGGAAATATAAGTTGTGATGAAGGAATTCTAAAATATAAAAGATGAAATTTAATTGATAATATAAGTTAAGAGGCTATTGATTTTACGACCAACTCCCTAGATCTAATATTTAGTTCAATCAAGAATTATTGAATAAATGTGGAAAGAGTAATAGCCTTAAGGTTGTGCTTAAATATTGGGAAGAAGACCCAAACAATTTCAAGTTCAAAGTCTCAATAGATAAGATGAATGTAATATCTATTAGACATGGAGTTAGAGTAGGAATGAACATAATGAATATACTTCTTAAAGCACCAGATATTGTGCATGTCAATCAGACATGAGTACCCCTATTAGCCATGATCATATATTGTGAAAAGATAATTGATATGGCTGGAGTTATATATTTTAACCTCTTCGAAAATATTGTGAGTGACAGAGAGAAGAATGATAATTTATATATGATGTATTAATTTCTTGATTTCGTTTTTATTGTCCAAAAATATCAAGGAGTCCCCATTTGGTCACCACAAGACAAACATATAGTCCCTAGGGTCTTTAGCAATATGCACATGCATAACTATAGGAATAACATGGAGGTGATTTGTAATAACTACTAACTTGTGATATTTAATGGCATAAATGACTCCCCTATGGCTAGGTTAATTCAATGAATTATCACTTCATTTAGAGAATGGGTAGATTTATGGTCTCACCCAAACTGTATAGTGATAAGAGTAGAGGGAATTCTCACTATCCCTTTTATATTACCCAAATATGTTTAAGAAAATATAGCTAAGTAGGAGATTGTATATCACATTTTCTATGGCATCATTCATGTGGCAAGGAGCAAAAGAATAAGAAATTATATTTATCCTCCTCTACCTTTCTCAATAGGTTGAGTGGTGTTGAATGATTGGAAAAATTCCAAGAGAATAGTAGTCTGCAAGGAATCATTCCACCTAGACTATCATACTCGAAGGACTTTTGATCCAATGGGAAGAGAGGGAATATTCTACAAGCACACTCTTTGCACTCCCACATAAGGCTAAAATCATCAACCCCACAAGGATGACCTCATTTATTAGGATGAGGTCAACAATCAAGTGGTGGCCATTTATATGAGAAATATCAAAGTTACTTATTCACCTATTGTACTCGTAAGCTAGATTTGGCGGTTTGGAAGTTAATCTAGAGAAGTAAATGTACAGAGGGAAAAAGTGGAAGAAGATTTAGATGAAGAAGTTAATAATTCAATACAACATTAGAATCTTCTTTTTTGTTTGCCTCCTTAATCAAAAGGAAAATTTGGTCCTTCTCATTATGTTCCTTCTCCAAGCATAAAAATGATGAGCCTTGCAAGGTCTATTGGGACAGTATATAAGTCCACACATTCTACAAGAAACAAGTCATATTATTAGTATTCCTATGGTGAGTATTGTTTCAATTTTACCCCTACGTTTTTTCGTTTTCTTTCTATTTATTTAGTTCTTACTTATTTAGGTATGGTTTTTTATTCTTCTATTCCATCTTCCCTAAGACCTTTCACTAGTAGTATTCTCATTTCTATTAGTTCTTATTTTGAAGATGAAGCAGGAGGATGTCATGGGATATTATATCCTACTATTTATCAAACTCCTCCTTTATCTTCCCCTATTTCTACTACTTCCATTATTTCTCCTTCTCTCCTTGCTTCTATTTTGGCACTAGTTTTTATTCTTATGCCTTCTTCTTCTTCACCCATTTCTTTAGTTGTTTCTTCTCCTTTTTCATCACCAATGACTGTATCATTGTCTCCCCAAGTTTTTTGCAGTCACTTATTCCTATCTTGTTATAGTTACTAAAACAATATAATAATCAATGAGTTTAGATCCTTAAATGATTTATTCTACTTCTTTAATTTCTTATTCCACTCCTCTTACTCTTGTATCTTCTTAATCTGCAACATCATATGACAGTCTTGTCAGAAGACCTTATAAGGCTAAGTTGAAGGCACCAATGCAACCTTATCCTTCTTTCCTTGACCTTCCTTCAATTTCTCCCCAATCTATTTTATCTCTTCATCCACCTTTGCTTCCTTCTATCACACTATATGTTTCCCAAACTCTCTTATCGGGCATGCATGTGCCACTCCTTCCAATTCCCTTTTTATTCCCATTTTTGTATTCCAATTTAACTCGAGTTTAATGATCCATCTTTTGGCCCATTTTGGACCTATTCAAGCTAAACCAAATTTTCCTTGGACACTACAAACCTTACCAAAAGTGGTAGTTCCTTCTTCTCCCTTTCCTTCCATAATGACAATTACATCTACTACTTCAGAAGAAACATGGACTCCACGCATTGGTAAAAAATTAACTACTTTTGCAATGGAATAAATTGAATACCTAAAGGTGTAACTCAATTATGACACTCCCATAGGAACCCTGAAGAGGCTCACAAAGAGTAATTTTTCCCAAGGAACTAATCCTATCTACATGGAAGCATAGGAGGACATTTTGAGGATTTATAAGAAAGCACACACAAGGGAAGAATTCATGGATGTAGAACCCCAGTTAGTTATTGATGTCACTCATATATGAAAACTGATTTGGTTAAGATAATGAAGGATTGTTTTGATATTATTCATGCTCAGAAGTAAGTCAGTGTGCTAAAGAACATTTTTCCCAATGTGTAAATGTCCTTAATAACTTTATTTAAGTTATTAATTTCTATAAAAATTCATCAAGATGTAGTAAAGAAAGGGTTACAACAAGTAAAAGGCCAACACAACCATATGAATAGGATAAATTTCATGATGGAAAATCTACTATATTTTATAAACAAGTGTCTGTTTCTCAATGTATTATGATTTAAAAGCCAGGACTTGAATATAATAAAGATCTGCATGGATAAAATTTTGAAATAATTAGGTGCCTATATGGACATTGTGGATGGATTGCTTATAGAGTTACATGGTATAGTAGAGATATATTTGAATTATTACCTAAAGCTCATATTATCTCTATGCATCATCCATAAGATAGGTTAATTCACAAGTCCATCTTTGAGAAAAAATGTAATAATTCATTTCTACTCTAAGTGATAGATTTTCCCAGGAAGATATGGCTAGGAAGACATCAAATATTATTGCATTGATGACTTCTACAAATAAAAAAGTTGAGAAATATTAACTCATGAGTGATAATATTAAACCTATCTATAATACAGCCCAAAGAATCATAATGTATACTCAATCTGATGAGGCATCCTATTTTCAACCTTGGTTATATTGATAATGGGTTCAAATCATGTGTGAATGAACTTTAGCGTACCCAAACACGTTCTATACAGAAACTTCTAGTGGAACCTAAGTAGATATTGAACAAGGCACAAGTAGTAGCTTTCCTATTATCAAAATGTAATATTGTTACATCTGTAATCTTAAAAATAGGAAGTATCAACTTTCTTACATGAAATCTATAGATTTTATCCTTTAGTTAGACACTCACAAAATTTTTGATTATTTGAGTTATATTTAACTGCTATTTTTAAGACCAATAATGGTGGCAATTTAATGTAACTATAACTATTGTTTACCCTCCAAGGAGGAAGTTTATTTATAAAGAAAGAGCTTGATAGTCCAATGATTGTTCAAAGCTGAGTTTTTGCAATTTCTATATAGTTCTTTCTCAAATTGTGTTGCAACATTTTTTAGATCCATTTTTATTGATTAATCATTGTATAATTTTCTCTATCACAAAATTTGTAGCTATGCACAAGCTATTTGCATAGTCATAAATTTTATTAATTTTACTACTTATACAGACCTACCGCACTATCAAGGTTATGATGTGAAAAAACATGAATACTTAGCATTATGATGACCAAAAAAATATACTTATCGGTGTAAGAAATTTTCAAGACTTAGTTATGCAAGATTATTTACACCATATCAAAAATTCATTTTAGGAATATTCAAAAAGTTCCCAAGCATTCCATAAAAAATTGGGTATTTTTTAATTTAATTTAATTTAATTTTTTTCCTATTGGAGATGGAAATAGGGAATGGAGATGGAAACAAGGGTGGGAATAGAAATAGGGAAGGAGGCGTGATGGTTGCAGAACTGTGACAGGGGATGGGAGTTGTCCTACGACAAGGTGCTCACCGGCCTCCCCTAAGGTCATGACATGGGTGGAAATTTTTTTGGTAAGGCCCTGTTGGTGATCAAAATAATATCACCCCTTTTTGTTTGGAAAATGCCTTTGAAAATTGTTACGTTTTCTATTTTCCCATGAGAAGTGTGAGTTTGAAAGTTACATTCATGTTAAATTCATTTGAAAATCCCGTGTGTAGGTTGTTTTTCCTCTTTTTGGTTGAGGATCATGTTAGACATGTTGTTCTTGAAAATCCTTACAAAAACTGATCATGAATTGGGTTTAAATTAGGAAAATTACCTATGTACACTATTCCTTGATCATATTACAAATTTTGTATTTGGCTCTCACCCAATGATACGTGGTGTGTTCTAGTTGGTTACAGTATGGTGGGTTTAAGTTACAAACTTATAACATTTTATAGCATTCAAAATATGCAAATTAGGCCCTAAGGCCTAATGAATATTCCTCTGAATATTCACAATAAAAGATGCACAAACAGAAATTTACTCCACCTCCAAGGAAATACACTTGTCACAAATAGGTTGGATGTGGGGAATTAGGGCATAGTTGTATTTCCGCACACTAAGGTAATAAATTATAAAAGTTCAAAGAAGCTCTTGAGGCCTGCCAAGGACACATGGCTCTTTCTCATGCAAGGAGAAGGGAAGCGGGTCATCAAAGAAAATTGGTAATTTTTGGCTCAAATGAAAAAGGGAACAAAGTTTCAGAAACGGCCCGTAGCTCCGCCATCATTTAGATGTAACCATGTGTCAAGCTCAGGGTGACTTTCAAAAGTAGGCAGTCAGGTCAAATAGTTAAATGTGTATGTGTTTATGACACAAAGAAAAAGTGCAAAGAGTTTCCTCGAGCCTGCATTGCATAAGGCTATTCCACATGGATGACTCATATTTAAAAATTGGGAAAAGTGAAATGGACAACCATGATGCAACGCATTAATTTCTACGCCATCAATGTGTTTTCACACAAATCATAGAGGATTTTGAAGTCTTAAAATGCATTGATCTTTTTTCTATCATTTGTTGAGATCTCAATGCCATTGTTAGCATATTTTATTAAGCAACAACATGAAAGTGATCATGGAGCTCGGATTGAGGACTAGAGATTGAAAATATTTCAAAACAACGCTGAATCGCACAACTATTCACGGTAAAATCAGTAAGAACTAAGGAAATATCATACTTTTTTTCATTGGAAAGGAAATTTGAAGTAAAACTAGGGCATTAAATATAAAAACCATGTCGTCTACATTTTTTGTTACATCTAGAATCACTAGTGATCTGGATAAAATCACAGATACAACTTTAATAAATGCCAACTTAAAAGACTTTCTTCAAACATTGAATATCCCTACCAAGATTGAATCCATGAAAGCAATTCAAGATAGCCATATTTCCTTAGATTTTTCTATTCCACCTTAAGTACATTTCCAAGAATTAGTATGGATTTTTGTTATGAATTACGATCCAGAAAAGAGAGAAGTATTAGATGGAAGTGGGGATGCAGTGTTGACTTTGACGCATGTAGCTATCAGAATAATGCTCAAATTTCCTATAATAAGAAGTCCAATAACCTTGGGTATTGGTTTAGCCTTACAATATTATGAGACCAAGAAAAAAACTATGCCAGTCTCATAAATACTAAATGGCTCTTAGCAGGGAAAAGGCAACCACTTGAATCCCTAAAAGATTAGTTAGGGCACAATTTTTGAAGAAGAAGAGGATGTTATTGTATTGTTAAGTTGAATGGATGGGTTGGAGACCAAGAATGAATTCAAGGAATGGATGTGCACTTACATGTGGATAGTTTTGGAGAAGAAAGGGAGCATTTTCTAGGAAACCTTCATTTTAGAAGCACTTCATGACCACATGGTTTCACTGACAAAAAAAATAGAGATGGGTGATACTTTGAGAATTGGAATTTTACATGATGACTTATTTGATTTATAATATTACAGGACATAGGCGTTTCCCTAGCCTCTTACCATGTGTTGACTTTAAAGAATTCCAAATGCATGAGATTTTCCCCCAATTACAGTTGGTTAATTGGAAGGGAAATGTAAGATTGGTTAATGATGCCTTCTTTACACCAATCATATGTTTATTTAGATCGGAATGGGAGCATTATAGGATCCTGAAGAGGATAGAAAATTAATCATGGAATATGGATGTTATTTAATTCAGTATAAGAAGTTTACATATATCAAGGTTAGTGGATTTGAATGTCAACCATGTAAATTTCCTAGGTACTTAGATGATAAAATGGCCTTGTGTGAATTAGCAAGGAAATTGACACCGTTCACAAATTAATTGTTGGGAAACACAAGACAAACATTAAGTTTCCCATCAAGGTTAGAAGGTACTCATGCCCTTCAATTATAAAATTTAGGTTGTTTTTCATCAACATGAATTCACTTGAGCCATGTGTTATCTAGACAAATATAACGGACCATGCTAGATCCTGGGACATCCCCATGTCCATCAATGACTCAAGATTCATTTTGGGACTGTTCATGATCTTTTCTAGCTCAATTTTCTTCTGATAGGAAGATACCTAGTCTAGAATATCCAAACCACATGTGAATAATGTTGTCTTCCCTTTTCCCTTCTAAGGGGTATACTTACTAGGAATATACTAAGAAATAATGTCTTGAGTGATTGGAAAAGAAATAACTACACCTTGGAAGTCATGCAGAACAAGAGATATTGAGCTAGATTAAGCTTTCCATCTCCTTCTCAAGGGTGGGAGTTCTATTTAAGAAGGAACTGGTAGAGGTCTTGAGAATTCATGCTCGATAAAGGAGCACAATGCACTGAACGAGTGGAAGACCAAATAACAAACATTCCCATGTTGTCTCTGGAAGAAGAAATTGTTTCTCTAGAGTGGTGAGAAGATAAAGACATTTCCTCTTCTGCATCAGACATGATAATTGGGGTTTGGGAACTTAACTTACCCTTCTCTTACCCAAAGATGGTACTGGTATTGTGAATGTTTGTGATTTCACATGTCATGCCTGAAATTTTTCTAGAGAAATAATCCTCTGCTCTAGTTCATCTATTTTATGAGAAATGGCTGGCACCATATCAATAGAAGACTTGTCATATACAACATAAGATTTTGTGGGGTCTCCTTCAACACAAATTCTTCATTACATAAAATGGGACACTAAAAATCAGTTTTCCTAGACACTTGAGGCCTCCTTTCAATCCATAATCTCTTCAAGTCTTTAGGATCCTTCCAGTGTTCCCACCAAAAAAGATGAAAAGACGTTGACTGAAAGGCCGAGAAGACAAGACTGATTTTGAGTAACCTTAGGAGGATTACAAGCTAGACTTATCGATAAGTCAAAGGCCCTCTAGTATCCCCTGGATGTGATATATCAAACAAATCTCTGACAAAGGATTCATCCGGACCATGTAAGTCAAAGATTTTGTTTAAATATTCAAGAAATCTCTTTTAGACTATTTTCCACAAGCACCTTCATCATTATGCTGATAAGAATTATGAAAAAATATTATCCTTTAGGTTAGGGAAAGAAATGCATAGTGGTGAAAGGGTAGAGTTGAGTTTTATAGTAAGAATGGTGCATATTGGTTTAGTTGAGAAAATCTTTCCCATTACATGAAAGAATATTTTTCTCAGATCACACGAAGAAAAATTAAGATTTTAAAGGAATTAGGAATGAGAAGAACTGATGAATCAATATGATTTGATAAGAACCATGTGTGATGATTAAGCCAATAAGACGTGAAATGAAGTACGCAAAGACCTAAGATGGATTCTTGGAAAGTAGATAAGAATACATGTCATATCAGAATCACCTGAAGTGCTCAAAGGTCATCAAAAGTGATTATCCAATCACTAAGTGAAAAGAATGATTAAATAATTTTCCAAAAGTGGTGACCTAGTATCCTAGTCACACACAAACAGAGAAAATTGAAAAAGGCTCGTAATTATTACACTTGGCAACACTCAACAAAGTGTTTTCAAAAGAATAGTGATGTTTAAAATATATGTTGTAAAGGGGAATATTCCCTAGAATATTCATTCTTTTGGGGTAAATTTAGAAATTTAATGAGTGGATAGAATGGTATAAAGGTGATGAAAATAATCATGAAGAGAGGGGTTTAATTTTTTTGAGAATTGTTCGAATAAAAAGAGAGAGTTGAAAGAAAAACCATTTTCCCAAGAACTCATCAAAGAAACATGTTACTTTCTTTGAGCCTTGAAATTTAATCATGTCAATATGGTTGCAAGTGTACAGCCATTGACAAGCATTGAGACTATAGATCTACTTTCCCTTCTTGATAAATTTGATGAGCCTTGAACTAATTGTGTTAATCATGAGCACTGTGTATCACGCCATCAAGATGACATACTTGTAAAACAGCTTATTCATGCTCCCATTGCAATCTTATTTTATATATCCTTTAAGTCACACAATACTTTATCATTCTGGTATCATTTTAGAAATCACAATTGCATTGTTGAGAAGATATCTCATTTGATTTGTGTAATAAACAATTTTAAAATCACTATGTCACCACTTTTATTGGGACAGCAATATTGTCACACGAAAAATAATAATATTGATATTGTATTCGACCAATTTGAATTACATACACAGGCTATTAAATAGCCATATACATAGGAAAACTGACTTCCTATAAAATAGGAAAGTGTTACAACAAATAAACCTATTTAGTTGTGATTGTTACTCCCGTAACAATACACAACTCAACACCAATAATATATTATTGTTTATATAACAATAATATATTAATAACACATTAAACTAACCATATAAATAAACCATGTGAATACTAATTCCTAACATTCCCCCCCTTAGTGTTTACATGGTAGAAAAACATCCACACACTCCTCTGCAGTATGCTCACCCCTGTGGCATGTCCAACTCTGTGACTCATGACCTTGATCCAAAAGAAAGGCTCGCTCCTTCCATGGTTTTAAACAGGCTTACCACAAACCTTGATGCGACAGGGACCTCATCAATCGCGACCTCGTGGTGGTTTCTCTGGATCCTCCCACAAACCCTTTTAAGATCCATGAACTGACTTACTTTGGTGCTATTGTTCACCACTATGCTTATACATCAGGGAATTATGTAGGAAACACAACATGCATATCTCAAAACTACACAATAGAAGATATACTGAAAAAATTTCACATTACTTCCTATAAGAATCGTAATGTTCTTAATTGTAGTTTCTATCTTTGATCGGTGCCACTTGATCTTGAACAAAGATAGAAAACTACCACTACCACTGGAAGCTTTCCTTGACTAAGCCGTTTTGGGTGCAGAATGGGAATGGAACATTGGTATGTATTCCCCCCCACAATGTGAAATTCCACTCATATAGATACTGAGAAGCAAACTGCATCGAAGAACATACTCCTGAATGGATCTTGCTAGTTAGGTCTTGCTGCACATGGTCACTAATGCTAGTGAACGTATTCTCCTAGCTGACCATCTTCCAACGAAGTACGGCAGTCAGAGGACCAAGTCAGTCAGAGGATCACCGACACCATCTCGCGCCCAACACAACTTTCTTTCCAACATCCATCAAATACCAAACAAAACAGGAACTCTGAAAAAGAATCACACCAAGCTGAAACTGGAACACTGCAATACTCAAAAACAAGTACTCACACTGCACACCTGTGCCACCAAATCATTCTGTGTGGCCCTGTCGTTGGTGACTGACGAGAGGTCACTGTTCGACCTCCTTCCTCTCGATGCCTCCTTCCTCCATCATATGGGTGCTTAACTCAACCGGATCTGAACATGAGACTACATGGTTTCCACATTGTATTTATTTAAGCTTCTCCCCTCAATGTGAAACCTTTTATTTCAGGACGTCGGGTACAACCGATAATGCGTCCACAAGATGGCCAAAATAGAGGGTGATTTTCAATTTTTTTATTTTCTCCCAAAATTAGAACCACTAGGACGGGAATAAAAAAATATACACTTTTGGAAAAAACGGCGCTCGATTTCGAGTTACTATGCAAAAGTTATTAAGTTACAATTTCTGTAAAAAGACCCAATTTAATTAAAATTGGCTCAACGATTAAAAATTTACTCAAGATGGAGAGAAAATTTATCGTGTGACCACTCGTTGGAACCGAGAGGAAATGTAGATTCCAAAAATATTTATAACCTCAAGAACTCGCGCCAAACAAGTATTAATTTGGCCAAAAATGTATTATTTTCCCTCAATTTGCAACTATTTAAGCAAAAACTATAGAAAAAATAAATATTTTCAAACTATAGTTTTGCAAAACTATAAAATAATTAGCCAATCAGAAATGGCTGTGGTAAGGCAAGAAACTCACGGCTGCTTTTTTTTGAAGTGACCAACAATGATTTGTTCATAACTTGAGAACCAGAGCTCCGATTTGCAAACCGTTTAATGCGTGGGAAAGCTTATTTCCAGAGCTTTGCAATGGTACTCATTTTGTTTTATTTCATTGCATGATATGAAAGCTGTTCTTGACTGAGTTTGACGCCTAAACCGGCTAAAAAAACATGCTTTCTTCCTCTCTTTTTTTTTTTGACAGCTGCAAGAAGTAATACGTGTGGAAACAATATTCTGTAGTTTCAATAACACCTTTCAAACGCCTTTTATTTTTCCTGATTACACTGTCTAAACAATAATCTTTGAAAAAATAGAACAGATGATGCAGGTCAGTTTGAAATGCAATGAATCCAATAAAGAGCACGCCTATAGGTAAAATAATGATGCAATAAAATCACTACCATAACAAGGGCGACCATGAATAACTTGGATCCACCCCACATAATGCTCAGGAATCCATAATCGCTCTGATACCAAATATTGGGACAGCAATATTGTCACACAGAAAAAAATAATATTGATATTGTATTCGACCAATTTGAATTACATACACAGGCTATTAAATAGCCATATACATAGGAAAACTGACTTCCTATAAAATAGGAAAGTGTTACAACAAATAAACCTATTTAGTTGTGATTGTTACTCCCATAACAATACACAACTCAACACCAATAATATATTATTGTTTATATAACAATAATATATTAATAACACATTAAACTAACCATATAAATAAACCATGTGAATACTAATTCCTAACAACTTGTTAAATGTTGTTTATAAGTCTTTGAGTGTATCTTAGGTGTGATAAATTGTGAATATTTGATGTTCTATTAAGTATTCAACATGAGTTTTTATGTTTGAATCTTTAAATATTGTGTGAAACTATGCAATCTTGGGTTTTGATGATTTTTCATCTTCTGGTTGAAGGATCATTGTGAGATATTTTAAGTTTGTTTTTCTTACACTTGGTAGATCTTCCAACATTTTTTGAAGTTTTTATGAAATATTGTATAATCAAATTTATATTGTTTAATTCCCCAAATTAGATGCATCCAAAACACACTAATCCTACCAGAATTACCCATGATTTCCACATTAAAGCTAACAAAATGCTAAATCAACCTAGTTCCTTATTGTCTTTATTAGTCTGAGCTTTATTTAGAAGACATCTGCACTATCTAGAAGTGACAACTCGTGAGAGTTAGCCTTTGCTGAATTGACCATGTCTTCCCAAAGTTGTTTTTCAATTAATCTACAAAGGAGTGCCAAATATTGTTGATACATCCACCCCTCTCACAATTACAGACTATAGAATGGGTCCTCTCACCCTAGCTAAAGGTAGAGCCTAAAGTAGGAGGGTAGGTCATACCCTCAACATGGTGCTACCTGAATCCTTCAAGTTTTAGTGACAAAGAGATGATGCGAATCTTCCCAACTACAAAATGACAAAAATATAGATCTATCATCGTCTAAGCATCCTTCTCATCTTGTTGATGTTGCTTAGCTATAAAGGGAGGACTAATTTAGGCACCAACACTAATCTGGCATTGTTTTTGGGGACATTTTTGCAAATCCATACAAATATCAACCTATGATAACGTTTCTTAAATTTTTAGATGCAAATACATTGTTTAAACATCATCCTTTATTAAAATTTTGAAAAATTTAAGAAAGATCGAAGTTAATTGCATAATATCCTGGTTTAAGTGAATGTTGTTACTTGGCTAGTGGTAAATATTGACAAAGGATGATCAAATCTATCAAGCTTTATATAAATTGAGTATTGATAGGTACTTGACAAGTCATTTACAATGTTTAAACACATCTAAGGTGTAAATCCTTTGTGGCAACTTCATTTTTGTTTGAAATTTCTAGCAAATGCCGTGTCTTAGGCTTTGTTAGTGAGAATTTTGTTGATATTTACAAATTTGGAAGGAAGAAGGTATTTCTTTAACAAATATCCTACTAGATGGTTGTCTCTAGAGATTGGAAAAATAAATCCAAATAAGAGACAAGTTTGGAAAGTGTTGGGGGATTAAGAGTCAAGAGAGAAGGTAGTACAAGTCGTGGAAGGTGATCAACCTATAATTGAGGATTATCCTACATCTTTAAATAGTTCAGAATCAAGTATTCCTCATGTAAATCTAAATACTCCAACTAGTGAAGGGCCATCATTTGTAACTAGAATAGGTGTCCCTCATTTCCTTCCTTTATCACTCAAAACTAATAGGGTTTTTTGTGAAACTAATTCACTGGAGGATACTTACTTTGAATATCATATGCCTGTGTCCCAAAGACCTCTTATCCCACACCATTTTAATCCTCCTATAGGATCACCTCCTCAAAATAACATGGATCATCCTCCACCTATACCTCCTTTTGTTGTCAATATGTTTAGACCAATAAATTTTAGAGGCATGGTTGGGCATCCTAATGTTGTACCACAAGATGTAAGAAATAGGTTGCCCAAATTTCAAGGGAATAATGTCATCACTGGTGATCAGCACCTAAGACTCTTTGTTAATATGATGGAGGATTTCGAAATAGAATATGAATATGTATATGTAAAGTTATTCATTCACACTCTTGAAGAAGATGTGTGTGACTGGTATAAATATTTTCCAAACAACTCAATAGATTCATGGACTGAGATGAAGAATGCTTTCATATTACAATATGGGGATAAGACAGACCCAAGGTTCCTATTATCTAAGTTTGAGAATATAAAAATAATCCCAATGAGTCTTTTCTAGACTTCAATACCATATTTAATAATACTTTGACTAGACTGCCCATAATTTTGAGGCCTAGTGATGAGTCCTACCTAATTAAATATTATGATGCTTTTAACAAGAAAGTTGCTTATTATTTGAGGGATAATAACCCTAGAACTTTAAGGATTTCGTAATGGACTTGCAAATTGAAAACAATATTAAGGTAGTTAGAAAACCCCTAAGAGGGAGGGTATCAAATTGATTAATCCTGATAGACCTCAGATAGGCAAGGTAGTGGATCTGGAAGAGGTGGTGAAAACTTTGTCCAGAGCAGTTAAAGAAATATCTTATAAGCTTTCTAGAGTAGAAAAGGGAATAAGACAAAGTTCTCAAGGCCAACACAAACCACAAGGCCAAGATAGATTTGGAAATCATCCTAGAGGTGATCACATATTAGATGAAAGAGGAAAATGGCCCATGGGATTAGGAAATAAATAGCCACAACCTAGAGAAAATAAGTTGGTCCCTGATCCTTTGACTATTAGGGTTTCCATGGTAGAAGAAGACCATGTTATTGATTAGTGTGACAAGTGTTTCTTACCACATCCCCCTATGATCTAAATAAGGAAATTGAAGAGGTAGATGATGATGAAACTTATGGTGATGTATGCATGATGGAGTGCCTTGATAATCCACAACAAGGTGCCACTTCAACTGAGATGATAAGTTCTAGGACTATAGAAAGTTTTTGGATTGCATTCATCGGGTATCACCTCTTCCTCCTAATGATGATATTGAAGTTGATATGGTGCAAGATTTTTATTTACCTAATCATGATTTTGAATATTTGAGAGCTTTAATGATTAAGAAATATGATGGGGGAATTCCTTTTGAGGAAGACATGTAACTTTTGATGAATGCAGTGGTTGCTCAAGAAAAGGAATACAATCTCAAAAGTAGAGTTGTCAAAGGGGAGGGCCACAAGCCAAGACAAAAACTCCACTTCTCACTAATATCCCAAAGGATCCCCCTAAAAGGATACACTTAGCAAGGGCCTGGTCACTCTAAGTAAAAACCCCAACTCATGCCCAAGTTGTAAAGACTCTCATACCACCAGAAGGGGCAGTAACTCTCCCTCCTAATACAGTCTTACCCAAATACATCCCCTGTGATATAGCCTAGATTTTGAGTCAAATCAAATTCACTATGCCTATTGTTGAATTTCTTAGGATCCCTAAGCATATAAAAGGGCATTTGAATATTTGGGATTTAAAGAGGAGGTAATACTCCAAAACAAGAATGTTAATAATGTGGATATTCCACCTATCATTGCAGAGTTGGAATCACCACAAGCATTGGTAGAGTTGGAAGGATCAACTAAGGTATATCTAGGTACTTATCTTGTTGAATATCAGTTTGACGTTGAATATTTATATACTAATTTAATCATCAAAGACAGGTTAGTGCACAACTTCATGTTCAATTTAGGGGCCTCATGTAATGTGATGCATCTTGAGGTAATGAATGAATTCAATATCAAAGTGACAATATCTTTTATAAAATGCAATACTATGGATTTAAGGGAGGTGTCGGTGATTGGATATGTTAACGGGTTGATAGTGCAATTAGAAGCTTACCCGGCAAATGCTTAACCATGAATGTAGTTATTGTGGATTGTTTATCGAGTGGAGATTGTTATTGTCAAGATGGTGGGATGATAGTGTGGGGAATTGTACATATGGATATGTCATATGTAACCATACCAGTAGAAGGAAGCCTTGTAAAATTGTATGGTGAGAAAAAGATGTTACATCTGATTGAAGACCCTAATAATGCTTCTTATGAAGTATTATATACAGATGTAGATGTTGATAATTTTATGGGCTATGCATATTTTAAAGAGCATAGCATTGATAAGTGTAAATTTCATGAGAAAATTGGTTCTCCTGGATTTTGATGTTTGATGGATCTTTTTCTAAATTTGGGAATGGTGTTGGTGTTGTCCTAGTATCTCCAAATTAGGAGGCATTCAGTTTTTTCTTTAAACTCATATTTGAGTGCACTAACAATATTGCAGAATATGAAGCATTGCTTTTGGGTTTAAGGATTTCTTGGAGGTATGGTATCAAGGACATTATTGTTAAGGGAGATTCGAATTGGTAGTTAAACAAGTTAGGAAATTGTATGCAACCAAAAATTAAAGAATGAAACAATATAAGAATGTAGTTTGGGATTTTATTGAAATGTTTGATTCTTTCAACATAATATACCATGACAGAAAGAAAAATACTATTGTAGATAGGTTGGTAGTATTGGGATCTAGATTTGAAAATTGTACAATGTCTCCTTACTGTGAGTATGATATAGAAGTGTTGACAAGACCATTTGTCCCTGACAATGTCAAACATTGGCAGGTTTTTGAAGATGATGCCTAGGTTTAGAGGTTTTTACAAAATGAAGGATAATTTATAAACCAAAATGTGGACTAGGGAACTAATGGTTTGTGTTTATGATGGTAAAGAGACTCTATTTGGAAAAGACATTATTCAATTAAAAACCAATACCATTCCAAGAGGTTTGGTTGCATTAGAGTCAAACTTTGATAATGTTGACCACATTGTTAATAGACATATGTCAGCTTCAAGAGATGTGGAGGAACACAACTTGGGGACTGATGGTAAACCTAGAAAAATATGGCTAGGAAGTGACCTGAGTAAAGAAGAAAAGCAGTCATATGTCCAGTTGTTAAAAAGGTACCAGGATTGCTTGGCATGGTCGTATACAGAATTCAAGGTATATAGGGAGAATCTTTTCCAACATGAGATACCATTAGAACCTAATGCTAAGCCATTTAGGCAAAAGAAAAGGCCAATAAATCCACTTATTTCCCTCAAAATGCAAGAATAATTAAAAAAATTAAGGGATGGAGGCATCATACAACCAACAAGATATTCTTCATGGGTGGCAAACCTAGTGCTAGTTTGAAATAAAAATGGAGATATAAGATTGTGTGTGGACTTTAGGAATTTGAATAAGGCCTCAATCAAAGACAATTATCCCTTGCCTAATATGGATAACATGTTGCAGTTGGTTACTAGCTCTGAGCTGTTGTCTACTCTAGATGGATTCTCGGATATAACCAAGTGGTAGTAAAACAATCAGAAAGAATCAAAACTTCTTTCACCACTCCATGGGGTACCTATGTGTATGTGAGAATGCCATTTTTCCTAATGAATGTTGGAGCTACATTTCAAAGAGCTATGGATGTAGCATTCTTAGGTTACATAAATGATTTTATTACTGTATATCAGGATGATGTAACAAAGTGTTTTCAAGAAAGAAGAGTGATCACTTGCAACATTTGGAGAAGATGTTACTAAGATGTAGAGAGTATGACATCTCATTGAACCCTAAGAAGTTCCATTTTGGGGTTCAAAAATTAAAGCTATTAGGGCACATTATATCTAAGGAAGGGGTCATTATTGATCCTGAAAGAGAGGAAGCTATTGGAAAAGTTCCTATTCCTAAAAATAAGAAAGGAATTTAATCCTTATTTGGTAAGATAAAATTCATTACGAGATTACTGGAATCAATGAAGCACTAAAGAATGCTCCTATCCTAGTAGCTCATGATTACAAAAAGATTTTCAAATTTTTCTTTTGCCTTTGAAAATACCATTGCATCTATATTATTGCAGAAGGATGAGGAGGGAAGTGAAAGGCCAATTACTTTCTTTAGTAAAGCAATGCAGGGGGATAGTATAAATACACCATCATGGAGAAGTAGAACATTTCCTTGGTTAGAGCAAAAAAATTTCAGGCCATATATCTTAAGTTCCAAAATCATAGCTTATGTTCCCCATACCATGGTCAAGGACATCTTGTCAGAAATGGAAATCTCAAGTAAAAGATGTCGATGGGTGAACAAATTACAAGAATATGACATGGATATTTAGACTCCTAAGTTGGTTAGAGGTCTAGGCTTGGAAAATCTAATGGCAGAAATTACTCTACAAGTGATGGAGATAAATGAAGTTGAGGAGGGAGATATGAATGTTCATGAAAAATTAGTCAGTTATGCATGGTACAAGGACATCATATTTTACCTTAGAAATTTGGAGTGTCCTGGAAATTTAGATAAAAATTAAAAGAGGACACTCAAAGTTAATCTCCCAAAATTACATCATCACTGATTATGGGTTGGCATGGAAGAATCCTGAAGGGGTTCTCCTAAGATGTATTGTTGAAGATGAAGCTCCCAAATTAATTGCAGATTTTCATGGAGGAGTTTATGGGGGAATTTTGTTGGAAGAGTAACTGCCCACAAGATCTTGAGGGCTAGTTATTGGTGGCCCACACTTTTTAAAGATACAACCTTGTTAGTAATAAAATGTGAATTTTTCCAATGATTTTCAGGAATAATGAAAGCTTCAAGTGCTCTCCATTTACAACCAGTATCAATTGAAGCCCTTTTTAAACATTAGGGTAAGGATTTTTTGGGGATACATCATATCCTTCAAGTGCATGCCACATATAGATATTGGTGGCTACTTGATTACTTCACCTTGTGGGTCGAGACTATCCCTACTAAGAAAACAACTCATCATATTGTTATGGATTTTATCCTAAATCATATAATTTGTAGGTTTGGAGTACCTGCCAAAATAGTTGCTGACAATGCCATGAGCTTCGAGCCAAACCATTAGTGGCCATGTGTCAAGAGTATGGGATAAACCTAACATATGCATCTAACTACAACCCTCAAGGAAATGGACAAGCTGAATCAAGAAACAAATTTTTTTGAAGATAATTAGATGGACATTAGAGGTTAATAAAATAAGATGGGGTGAGAAATTGAAGTTTTTGTTTGGGCAGATAGAATCACTAGCTAAAAGATCCACTGGAAAGAGCCCATTCAAACTAGTCTATGGAGTTTAGGCCCTTCTTCCCCTACACATGCAATTATCTTCTTACCAATTCATTCGGAAACTTGAGGATGAAGAATTCAGCCCTTATGATGCAATGATTAATCAAATTGTTGAGTTAGATGAAGAAAGAAGAGAATCCCACTAGAGACATTTGAATTTCAGGGAAAATCTTAAAAGATTATTTGATAAAAAGGTAACTCCTAGAACTTTCATTGTGGGAGATCTTATGTTATTATGGGATAGCAGACATGAAGAAAAAGGAAAGCATGGAAAATTTGATGCATTATGGATGGGCCCTTATTCCATTGATATCAGAATTGGTGAACACACTTTCTTCTTAAAGGATCTAGATGGAGAATTACTTGAGTTTCCTGTTAATGGTAGGCACCTGAAACATTTTCTTGAATGATTTCCAAATCAAGGTATGCATCAATGTATAGTGTATAGTCTTTCTATTTTATTTCATGTTTTTGTGTGTGTGTTTTGTTTCCCTTTTTGTTTTCCCCGGTCTTTAGTGACCTTTTTCCCTGGTTTCTCACTATGTTTTTGAGAGGTGTGTTATTATCATTTAACCTAATGTGTATGCTACTTGATTCCATAGCCCAATGTATTTTGGTACTTGGTATTTTGTGTCTATGTTGTGTTTGGTTCTTGTGGCACCCACAAGGAGTTCCCATCCCCAAGTTGGAGCCGTTGTTAGTGCTCAAAATAATATCACCCCTTTTTGTTTGGAAAATGCCTTCAAAAATTGTTACGTTTCTTGTTTTCCAATGAGAAGTGCAAGCTAGAAAGTTACTGATCATTTTAAGTTCATTTTAAAATCCCATGTGTAGGTTGTGTTTCCTCGTTTTTGGTTGAGGGTCGTGTTAGACATGTTTTTCTTGAAAATCCTTGCAAAAAACTGATCATGAATCGAGTTTAAATAAGGAAAATTACCTTTGTACACTATTCCTTGATCATATTACAAATTTTTTATTTTGCTCTCTGCCCAATGATACGTGGCGCGTTCCAGTTGGTTGTGGTATGGCAGGTTTAAGTTGTAAACTTATAACATTTTATATCATTCACAATGTGCAAATTAGGCCCCAAGGCCCGATGAATATTCCTCTGAATATTCGCAGTCAAAATATGCACAAAGATAAATTTACTCCATCTCTAAGGAAATACACTTTTCACAAATAGGTTAGATGCGGGAATCAGGGAATAGTTGTATTTTCACACACTAAGGTAATAAAGTATAAAATTTCAAAGAATCTCTCGAGGCCCACCAAGGAAACGTGTCTCTTTCTCATGCAAGGAGTGGGGAAGCGGGTCATCGGAGAAAATTGGTAATTTTGGGCTCAAATTAAAAAGGAAAAAATTTCAAAATCGCTCATTGCTCATGCCATGGTTTAGATGTGACCATGTGTCAAGCTCAGGATGAAAGTCAAAAGTAGGAATTCAGGTGAAATAGTTAAATGTGTAGGTCATTATGACACAAAGAAAAAGTGTAAAGAGTTTCCCCATGTGCTTATGTATAATTAACTAAGCTATAAATTGAATCTAATATCTATATAGCTTCAAAAGTAAATGTTAATTAAACAACGAACCATCAAGATAAGAGCTTAAAGGAAATGTTTCTTCAATACATAAATGAAACTACATGCTAATTTATTTCCTACTCTCTATGATTGCTAACTTAAATTATGAACCTATGAAGGACATGAGCAATCAAAGTGGATTGTTACTTGATCTCAAGGATTGAGAATGGAATCTCACCAAGAATGGCTACAAGGCCATTATGGATCTTCCCATATTACTCAATTTTGAGTGAAAGGATGCAAGATGGAGAAGCTATTTCAAACAATGGAGAATGTCTCAAGATCAAAATGTTTATATTTTTCACTATTCAACACATGGTGTCGAATAAAGGTAAGAAGGAGGGTTCTTTATATAGCTTGTCTCAAAGAGGAAAGGCTAGCAAATTGATGAATGTGGGATAAAGGTAAAACAAGATTAGGAATGGATAAGTTTGTTTTATAAAAGGTAATATTGATTTATAAGAGTTTAATTTTTCAATAGTAAGTCATGGGAGTTGGGGGATGTTTTAATTAGTCAAAGGTGATTAATTAATAGGTAGAGGTATGCTTCGGAAGATAATTAGAAGAAAAATGGTATGATTTGTGAGATGATAGAGAGGAATTTGATCCAATAAATGGTAATTTATTGATTAGAGTTGTGAGCATAATTATTTAATAATTAATTAACACAAGTAGAAGCGGATATTAATTAACAAAAGGTCATTAATCGACATCCTTAATGATATGGAGGCTAATTAAATAAATAAATGTCATTAATTAACAAATATGAAGAGGAATGTTATCTAATTAGCAGAAAAGTACTAATTATTATGGAAATGAAGAGAAAGAGGATACTTAGTGCAATCTTAGCATTAAAGCATATGTAATCGGATTTTAGGTGTCTACATTTTCCCCTTTTTGGGGTGGCATAAGTGACACCACTTCAAAGATAGTAGATAGATAATGTTTTTGAAGAGATAGAAGAAAAATAAATATAATGAAGGATGCCCCCTCAAGTGTCGATGGGGTGATGAAAGAGGGTGATCGATGATCGAAAAGATGAAAGAACATAATAGAAGAAGTAGAAGAATTGATCCATATTGCCCCAGGTTACTTTTTAAGAAAAGTGTTGTTAGAAGGAGAGTGATATGTAAGAAAAATGAAGATGAAAAGAGATGGATATAGATATCATCTTGCCGATGTAAAAACCAAATTTATTTCATCATTTTTCTTATGATCGACGTCATCGGTCCTTATTAAAAATAATGAATAAAAGTGTAGTATGACATGAAAATCCATATACGAACAAATGTCCATAACTAAAAACACCAACTCCATGCAACATAAAAAATGCAATGCAATATGAGAAAATAAAAGATGCCTAAATCCCTGCAACATACATAATGCAATGCAATACGAGAAAGTAAACAAGCTAACCTAATAGAAAAACATAATGCAATGTTTTTGTTATCAAGATTTGATTATGACCCATGTGAATTAATGATAAGGGTTAAAAGATGGTGCCCCAAGTAAGAATACAAGCAAGGGGAATAACGGAGGAAAATTTGGCCCTATGAAAAGTAGTGCACTATGAAACAATACCAAACAACTCATTATGCCCTTGAGTACGAAATAGTAAGCAAACCAACTTTGTTAATGGAGGTAGATATAGATGATCCATGAGTTGCACACAATAACAAGAGAGAACCAAAGAGAGACATTTTGTAGGATGATTTTTATTATTTTTTATTTTTTAGAAACATATTTGAATTTTTTATTTTGAAATTTTTTTGAAACTATGTACTTGGAAGACAAAGAAGTGTGGATTCCCCCAGTGATAGATGGGATGTACAAGGAAAAATTCCATGCGTATGCGTAAGAAAGTGAAGATGTGAAAATGCCCCAATTAAGTGGGATTATTCAAAGGAAAAATCTTCACGCACTGAAGGGGGATCAAGGCCAATATAAAATAGGTTCAATCATGAGGGAGAAAGGATGCCCCAAAGATAAGTTAGCCGAGAAATACATGATATAAAGGACTCGAGAATATTTTCTTATTAAAAGGGGAAAAAGTGTTTACAAACATGGAAAATATGGCATCTTATACACACGAATGTTCTAAACTATTTTGAAGAATAGAGGATGCTATGAAAATATTTAGAAGGTTGATGAAAAAGTGATTATCCAAAGGAACAAATCATGAGACAAGACATGTGATAAAGAAAGATTTTGAACAAGGTCTAAAAAGCAACACTTGGTAACATACTAATCATTTTTACTCATCAAGATCCCATGTGTGCATGTGGAAATGAATTACCTCTTGAAGGAAAGAGTTGATAGATAACAAGTGAAGAGACTAGCCAATGTGTAGGAATGATTTATTTTGAAAGGTGATTTGTGAATGGATTGTGGAATGAGATTCATACATTGATTCATTGCTAGCAGTGTCCATAGCCCGATGGAGATAAATTTGATTCTAATCACAACATTTTTCTACTACCGATCAGGCATCCATATCCCCAAAGAGAGATTGTTGGAAATACCTCAAGAGAGAGTTATATATCAATTTACTTTCACTTTTTGATTGATTGATTTTGATTCTTTTACTTTCTGAAAACTTATATCGTCTCTCTTGTTTTACAAGGGTTAATAACCACCGATGGATCGATGGAAGGATTTGGAAGTGATATTGATGACAAAATTGGCTAGTGTCCACAAATACGCCCAAAATTTCTTGCCAACAATTTTATTATATGTAGATAGTGATAGGATCTCTAAGAGGTCAGTCATTCTTTAATTTACCAAGGTGATGAAAGACCAAGGTCAAATGGATACCATAGAGATAAATGTCGTAAAATGTGTATGAAATAAGCTAACCAAAATATCATCGAATGGATAAAAATTGTGGATAACTTACAGAGGAATAAGAAAGAAAGGGAAGAAAGAACATCCATGTGTATGTAATACCTAATTGCAATGTTTGATCTTTGTACTCGTTAATTTTTAATGTTTTTCTCATTTTTTTGTATTTTTGAAAAAAAAATTGATGGTTATCGAATGAAAATTGTCACTCTGTATGATAGGATCCAACAATGATGTTTGTGATATCTTTGATAAGAGAGACTAAGTGTGTTTTCTTATCAAGTGTAATATTATCCCCAATCTCAATGATTGTGGTGAGCTCACACTCAACAAATGATTGTGATTTTTTTTTAAACATGAGTTTCGTATGTGGGAGCTTGAGTTCCTTATCCATAGGTTTCTACACTTTGTGTCATAGTTGATGGGTACGTTGTTGTGCCTTCAAGAATCACATTTGATTTTGAATTTTATAATCGTTTGAGTTGTTGGGAGATTTGGATCTCTTCATCGTTTTTGGTCTTAGCTTGATAAAACACTTGTATGGGTTTCTTATAAGATAATGCGTGACTTTCTGATCCCGAGAAGTGGGAGAAGAATGTGGATGTTTAGAATTGATGGGAGGAATTTGAGGAATGATGGTGGACTTGCCACAATCATTGATAGAATAATAATGTGATGGTCAAAAAGGACATGGTCTGATAATTGAAAAAGAGGGGATACTAGAAATTGAGCCATGAATAGAAGATGAAGGGCTACTAGGATGTGGCCCAAGAATTGAAGAAGAAGGGATGCTAGAATGTGACCCTTAGATGTAATATGATGGGATACTAGCATGTGGCCCAAGAATAGAAGATGATGGACTACCTGAGGGTGACCCATACATATAAGACAATGGGGCTAGTTAGATGTGCCCCAAGAATAGAAGATAGTGGGCTACCCGGAGGAGAACCAAAAGTAGATGATGAAGGGATACTTGGAGGTGGCCCATAGATAGAAGAAGGTGATGGGCTACTTGGCGATGACCCAAAGTGCAATTGCGATTGAGGAATTGTGATATGTAAATAATAATTGGGTGATGAGAAGATGGTTCATGGATCAATACTAGACCTAGGTAGTTCATAACAGAATGAATAATGTGAGGATGGAAGAATAAGATGAGGATCAAGTTTCATGCTCTTAGGCTCTTCTTTTATTTCTTGATAAAATGAATCAACATTTTTCCCACAATACATGAACTCATCGAGGTCTAAAAAATAATCCTCACTCGTAATTTTTTAGAGGGATATCTTTATGTGCCCCTATAAATTCCATGATCACTCCTTTGTTCTGAAAGAAATCAATCGGTATGGGTTGTTGATCGACCACAGGGGTTTGATTGGAAGAAAAAGGTCCAACTGGTGTGGAGGAATTAGAATACGTTTTATTATTATTGATAGAAGATTAAGAATCAAGAGATGAAGTAGACTTAGGGTGAGATGTCTCGTGAGTAGAAGAAGATGTGGATTTAGAATTGGTTGGTATTGGCTTCCCTATAATATGACATCATGGAGGAAGAATAGGAGGATTTCGTATCCAAAATTTTGTAGATTGTGATGTAGGATTTGACTTAGATGATTGACTAGAAGGACTTTGAGTCACATGAATCTTCAAAGGAGGAAGGGTTTGTTGAGGTGACTAATAAAATAGGTCTTGTGAAGAAGGGGAGGACCACGATTGAAGAATCACATTAGATGTTTTATAAATAAGGTCCTACAAAGAAGGGGAGGACCATGAATTAGGATTTGAATTAGATGAATGATAAAGGAGGTCCTACAAAGAAAGGGGGGACTCAAGAATTGTAGTAGAAGTATGATGAAGGAGGTCATGCGAAGAAGGGGAGGACCATGACTTAGGATTCGAATTAGATGAATTTGAATAGTATTTTGGATCCAAATCATCAGAATAATCAGAGGAAATATTTGGATTGGAATCCTTAGAAGAAGAGGAAATGTTTGGATTAGAATTAGAATAAGAGTTGGGGAACTGAATAATAATTTGGATTAGGAGTGTCGAACCATACCACCGACTATGAGATGAAGGTGGGGAACAAGTTACCTGAATGGGTTCTATAGCACGAAGAACCAAACATGGTTTAGTCATGATGGGCATATTTTAATGTGAATGCCTAAATTTTGATTCTTTATGGTTGTAATTATAAGGAACCCTATGACAATTAACCATGTTTGGCATTCAATAAGTCCAAATACCTATACCTAGATAGTGTGATTGAACTCCTTCAAATAGAAGGAAGTTCTATGTCAATTTGGGTAGCATAACGGTAACCAACTAGACATTTTACAAACAAATAGGGGATGCTTGTGTTATTTTCCAAAGGTAAGCTAAGGAAAACATACCTCGTGTTGACACAAGATTGATAATCCAACATGGTTAGGACAAAAAGATCGAGGCATAAATGTCAAAGGATTGATCAAAATTTTAGCAACATAAAGGATATAAAGGAAAGATTTCCAATGTTTGATTGATGCAAAAATTTCTTGATAGGAAATTTTTTTGCTAAGGTTTGAAAGATATGTTCAAAAATGACCATGAACTTAGGAAAAAACAAGAAGATCAAGAGGATCAAATACCTAAAGGATTGTCCTAGAAATGAGTTTATAAGGTGGATAAACACAAGGAACAATCACGTAAGTTTAAAACACAAATTCAAATTAATGACCAAAGAATAATGAAGAATCAATGGATCAAAGTGATTGTCCTAAATGGATAAGTCAAAATGATGAATAATTGCAAGAAACAATCACACAAGGTTTTTTCTGAACCAATCAATCAATGAAATTACTTCCTAAGTTGTTTCCAAATGGTAGTTGGTGTTTTAAGATGATCAACAAAATGTCACCACTTATGTCAAGTTCAAAGAAATGAACAAGACATAAGTAATAACAAGAATTTAATGTGATCCCCAAAAAAAGTATACTAAAAGTGAGCTTGAATCCAATCAAGACCTATATCCCAAAAAGTGGCAGTTACGATTGTGAATGACACAAAAATACCGCCAAGATATGTTAACCAAAATTTGTGAAAAATTAAGGTATTAATATCAATATGATATTGATATAATGTGCAAAAATGGTAACACTCAACACTTTTCAAAATTGAGGTAGTAATTGAAATCAAAATAGGGCTAGAGTATACCAAGGAATTTGTTAGAGTGTGTATAGCATAACATCACAATATAGATATTTAGGCCAAGTTTATGAGAAACAAGATGTAAATAATGAAATTATAGTGACACGATATAAACAAAATAACAGTTCAAAGGAGAATCAATGTGATGAATCAAGCCTAACTATAATGACAATCTTGACATTGGTATCAAGATCAAAATGGTTGTCAATGATATGAGAACATTCCCACACACTTTAGATGTTGAACAACCCAATTGCAAACATGGATGAGCATAAATAGACATAAAAGTGGAAATACAATCAATTGGTAATACTCGTGTGCTCACTCTTCTTTTGATCAACAAAGTGTAAAAATAAAGCAAAGGAAGTAGTACAAGTGAGGATGAAAAATATTAGCCTCACTTCAGCAGATTTTTGCCTTACCTTAGGGTGAGTGAAAAACTAAGCAAAAGTAATGCTTCACACATTTTGTGATGAATAATGGCTCTCAACTCAAATTGGTTTTGAAATGGTCAAAGTTGGATCTTGGTCAAATATAGCTTCCTAGGTGGTTCACTCAACTAGGTGTCAAAATTTATCTAAGAGTGAGCTCGGTTTTCCAAGGTTTCCCAAGGATTATCCCAGACTTTACTTTACCCCCTTCAATAACAAAGTGGGAAATAAATGCATCCATCGTGTACTCTCACTGGGGTCACAATATAGATAACTTTGACACTAAAATCTCACAAATGGTAAAACTAGTCAAGTAGGTTGTGTGAAGCACTTCTTATTTCATCCACAAGGTTCCCTCTTGCGTGGACTACTTTAGGGTTCCTAGAACCACCCCCATTGTTGTAGCTTAAGGCGTTATGCCAAAGTGATTATGTTCTAGTTGAGCAGACAGGGACATACCCTTTTCAAAAACTTGAAAATATAGTGTGATGTTTGTGGTGTGTTTTTTATCTTGTTTAATTTAATGTGGTTTTCTTGAACACCTTTTGGCAACCTGCACGAAAATTGTATTATTCATTTTTTTTCTTGACTCCTTTCTTTGACAAGCACTTTTGGTTCTATAAAATGGATTAGTAATTTTCCATACACATAAAGAGGAAAAACGTCATTTCTGATTCTCAAGATTGTCCTAGGACGTAAGAGAAGAGCATACATGACGTAAAATCCAATTAAGAAACCAACAAATGGAAAATACTTAATTCAAATGCAAAATACATATATCTTGACCCCAACATTTTTCAAAGAAACAAAAGAGATTAAAATCATTTTTGATTCCCAAGATCACCCCAAAAGACGTGAGGGAAGAGCATACATGACCTTACTCTTATGATTAAGCATGCAAGGTTTATCCAAGTTTATTACAATTTTAACAAAAGCATGTAAACATACCATGCAAAATAAAATTTAATAAAATTAAACCTATAATGATGTTAGTATTTAATGACACAAACCTTTTAAACATAGAATTAATATGTAAGTCCTGGACCGAGGTACATGTAATTAGGTTGTGGTGTGTGTGTGTGGGTTATGGTACATGTGTTCCTCTTTATAAACTTGGCAGTCTCACAAAGTTCTTGGGCTACTTAAGAGATGCATGTGTTGGCATAAGTGCGCATGCATCACTAATACGAAAACAAAGCATGTGTTCTATTGGAAGGGTGTATGTGCTACCTTTAGGGTGCCCGCATCAACGTGACAAGTTTCTAATGTAAAGCAAGGTACAATACTACAACAAAGGTGTGTGCATTTCGGGATTAGTACATGTGCTTTGTTTTGCATTCTTGCACATGGTTTTGTGTACCTTTTCCCCCATGCAAACATTTTACCTAGTGATGACATTAAAATACGGATCAATGATGTAAACAAGTTCAAAAATCTCTAAATTTTAACATGGTAGCCCAAAATTGACAATAACCCATCAAAATTAAACCTATAAATAAGACTCCACACATGTACGGTTGACAAAATCACAAGAATTTTAACATCATTTCACACATGTGCATATTAAAGGTTAGCCAAAAGTTGAAATAACAACAAAAATTGAACTATAATGCTAAGGGACTAAGGACCCATCCCACCAGTGTGCCAAGTGTGCTCATGTATAATTAACTAAGCTATAAATTAAAACTAATATCTATATAGCTTCAAAAAAAAGTGTTAATTAAACAACGAACCATCAAGATAAGAGCTTAAAGGAAATGTTTCTTCAATACATAAATGAAACTACATGCTAATTTATTTCCTACTCTCTATGATTACTAACTTAAACTATGAACCTATGAAGAACATAAGCAATCAAAGTGGATTGTTACTTGATCTCAAGGATTGAGAATGAAATCTCACCAAGAATGGATATAAGGCCATTTTGGATCTTCCAATATTACTCAATTTTGAGTGAAAAGATGCAAGATGGAGAAGCTATTTCCAACAATGGAGAATAGCTCAAGATCAAAATACTTATAGTTTTTAATGTAGAAAGCATGGTGCCAGAGGAAAGGTAAGGAGGGTTATTTATATAGCTTTCATGAAGAGGAAAGGCTAAGAAATTGATGAATGTGGGATAAAGGTAAAACAAGATTAGGAATGGATAAGGTTGCTTTATAAAAGGTAATATTGGTTTAGAAGAGATTAATTTTTCAATAGTAAGTCATGGGAGTTGGCAGATGTTTTAATTAATCAAAGGTGATTAATTAATAGGTAGAGGTAAGCTTATATAAGCTAATTAGAGGAAAATTAGTATGATTTGAGGGATGTTAGAGAGAAATTTGATTCAATAAATGCTAATTTATTGATTTAGAATTGTTAGCATAATTATTTAATAATTAATTAACCCAAGTAGAAGTGTATATTAATTAACAAAAGGTTGTTAATTAACAAATATGAAGAGGAATGTTAGCTAATTAGTGGAAAAACACTTATTATTACGGAAATGACGAGAAAGGGGATAATTAGTGCAATATTAGCATTAAATCCTGTGTAAGAAGATTTTAGGTGTCTACACCTCGAGCCCGCATTAGATAAGGTTATTCCATGTGGATGAATCATATTTAAAAATTGGGAAAAGAGAAATGGATGACCATGATGCAACACATTAATTTATGCTTCCATCAATGCGTTTTCACACAAATCAAGGAGGATATTTTAAGTCTTCGAATGCATTAATATTTTTATATCATTTATTGAGATCTGGATGCCATTGTTAGAAGATTTCATTAAGGAATAATGTGAAATTGATCATGGAGCTTGAATTGAGGACTAGAGATTGAAAGCTTTCAATCAAAGTTGAATTGCATAGGTATTCATGGGAAAATTGGTAAGAACTAAGGAACTCCCATACTCTTTTTCATTGGCAAGGAAATTTGAAGTAAAAATAGGGAATTAAAGATGAAACCCATGTATTCTACATTTTTCAGTTTTTTCTGAATCACTAGTGATCTGGATAAAATCATAGACACGAGACTTAATGAATGCCAACTTAAAAGAGTTTATTTAAATATTGAATAGCCCTAACAAGAGTGAATCCATGAAATCAATTCAAGATAGTCATATTTCTTTATCTGGTGTTATTCCACCTTTAATACATTTCCCAGAATTAGTATGGCTTTGCACTATGAATTACGACCTGAAAAAGAGAGAAGTATTGGATGGAAGTCGTGATGTAGTGTTGCCTTTGACGCTTGTAGCTATTAGAATAATGCTCAAATTGTCTATAATAATAAGTGCAATAACCTTGGGTATTGGTTTATCCTTATAATATTATGAGACCAAGAAAAAGGACTATACCAGTCTCAAAAATACTAAATGGATCTTAGAAGGGAAAAAGGAAACCACTTGAATCCCTAAAAGATTAGTTAGGGAACAATTTGTTGAAGAAGCAGAGGATGTTATTGTATTGTTAAGTTGAATGGCTGGGTTGGAGACCACGAATGAGTTCAAGGAATGGATGTGCACTTACATGTGGATATTTTTAGAGAAGAAAGGGAGCATTTTCTAGGCAACCTTCATTATGGAAGCACTTCATGACCACATGGTTTCACTGACATCAAAATAAGAGATGGGTGATACTGCATAATTGTAATTTTACATGATGACTTATTTGATTTATAATATTGTAGGACACGGGTGTTTCCCTATCATCTTACCAAGTACTGACTTCAAATAATGTCAAATGGATGACATTTTTCCCCAATTACAGTTGGTTAATTGGAAGGGAAATGTAATATTGGTTAATGATTCCTTATTTACACCAATCATATGTTTATTCGACTGAATGAGAGTAATGTCACAGATCTCTGAGGAGGCTAGACAAGTAATCATGGAATATGGATTTTATTTCATTTAGTACAAGAAGTTTACATATATCAGGGTTAGTGGATTTGAAGGTCAACCATGTAAATTTCCTAGGTACTTAGATGATAAAATGGCCTTGTGTGAATTGACAAGACAATTGACACCGGTTCACAAATTAATTGTTGAGAAAGACAAGACAAACATTAAGTTTCCCATCAATTTTGGAAGGTACTCCTACCCTTAAATTATAAAATCCAAGTTAATTTTCCTCAATATGAATTCACTTGAGCCTTTTGTTGTTTGGACAAATACAATGGACCCTGCTAGATCCTGGGACATCCCCATGTCCATCAATGACTCAATAGTCATTCTGGGATTGTTCATGATCTTTTATAGCTCAATTTTCTTATGATAGGAAGACACCCAATCTAGAAGATCCAAACCACCTGTGAAGAATGTTGTCTTCCCTTTTCCCTTGTGAAGGGTAGACTTACTAGGAATAGATTGAGAAGGAATGTCTGGAGTGATTGGAAGAGCAAGAACTACACCTTGGGGGCCAGGCAAAACAAGAGATCTTGAGCTAGATTCAAATTTCCATATCCTTGTGAGGGGTGGGTGTTCTCTTGGAGAAGGAATTGGCTAGGGTCCCGAGAATTCATGCTTTGAAAAATGAGAAAAATGCATTGATTGAGTGGAATACCGAACAACAAACCTGCCCTAGTTGTCTCTGGAAAAATAAATTTTGACTCTAAAGTGGTGAGAAGATAAAGAAATTTCCTCTTCTCCATCAAAAATGATAATTGGGGGTTGGGAGCTTGACTAACCCTTTCTCTCACCTAGACATGGTACTGGTATTGTGAATGGTTGTGATTGCATATGTTCTACCTAACATTTCTCCATAGAAATAATCCTCTTCTCTAGTTCATATATTTTATGAGAAATGGTTGGCACTGTATCAATAAAAGACTTGTCACACAACACATAAGATTCCATGGAGATGTCCTTCAACAAAAATTCTTCATTACATAAAAATGAAAACTAAAAATTATTTTTCCCAGACACTTGAGGCCTCCTTTCAATACAAAATCTATCCAAGTCTTCAGGATCCTTCTGGTGTTCCCACCGAAAAAGTTGAAAATACATGGATTGAAAGGATGAGAAGACAAGACTGATTCTCGAGTAACTTATCGATAATTAAAATGCCCTTTTATTATCCTCTGGATGTGGTATATCAAATAATGCTCTGAAAAAGGCTTTATCTGAACCATGTAATTCAAAGATTTGGTTTAAATCTTCCCAAAGAAATATCTTTTAGACTATTTTCCACAAGCACCTTCACCATTATGCTGATAAGAATTTTGAAAATTTTCTTTACCTTCGGATAGGAAAATAAATGCATAGTGGTGAAAGGGTAAAGCTAAGTTTTATAGTAAGAATGGTGCATATTGATTTAGTTGAGAGAAATATTTCCCATTAGATGAAAGAATATTTTGCTTAGCTCACATGAAGAAAAATTAAGAGTTGAAAGGAATTAGGAATGAGAAAAACTGATGAATCAATATGATTTGACAAGAACCATGTGTGATGATTAAGCCAAATATACATGAAACAAATTATGTAGCATCCAAAATGGATTATTAGAAAGTAGATAAGAGTATCTTGTCATATCAAAATCACCTGGAAGTGCTCAAAGTTCATCAAAAGTGATTATCTAATCACTATGTGAAAAGAATGATTAAATAATCTACCAAAAGTGGTGACTTGGTATCCCAGTCACACATAAACAGAGAGAAATTGAAAGAGGCTCGTAATTCTTACACTGAAACAATAAACAAAGAATTTTCAAAAGAATAGTGTGGTTTAAAATATATGTTGTAAAGGGGAATATTCCCTTGAATATTCATGCTTTTGGGGGGAAATTTAGAAATTTAATGAGTGGATAGAATGGTATAAAGGTGAAGAAAATAATCACAAAAAGAGGGGGTTAAAATTTTCTGAGAATTATTCAAAGAAAAAGAGAGAGCTGAAAGAAAAACCATTTTCCCAAGAACTCATCAGAGAAACCTGTTACTTTCTTTGAGCCTTCAAATTTAGTCATGTCAAGATGGTTGTAAGTGTATAGCCATTGACAAGCATTGAGACTATAGATCTAATTTCCCTTGCTGATAAATTTGATGAGCCTTGAACTAATTGTGTTAATCATGAGCATTTTTTTATCTTCCATCAAGATGGCATACTTTAAAATAGTTATTCATGCTCTCATTTCAATCTTATTTTAGAGATCCTTTAAGTCACACAAAATTTATCATTCTGGTAGCATTTTGGAAATTGCAATTACACTATTGAGAAGAGCTTTCATTTCATTTGTGTAATAAACAATTTTAAAATCACTGTGTCACCACTTTGTTAAGCATTTCTTGTAGTTCTTTGAGTGTATCGTAGGCATGATAAATTACAAATCTTTGATGTTTTATTAAGTCTTCAACATGATTTTTTATGTTTTAATATTTAAATATTGTGTGAAATAGTGTAATCTTGGGTTTCCATAAGTGTACATCTTCTGGTTGAAGGATCATTGTGAGCTATTTGAGGTTTGTTTGTCTTGCACTTGGTAGATCTCCCAACATTTGTTGAAGTTTTTGTGAAATATTGTATAATCAACTTTATCATGTTTAATTCCCCAAATCGATGAATCTAAAACCAACTAATCCTACCAGAATTACCCATGTTTTCCTTATTAACTCCAAAAAATTCTAAAGCAAGTCGGTTCCTTACTGTCTTTAGTAGTTTGAGATTTGTTTAGAAGTCATCCACACTGTCTAGAAGTGACAACTCATGACAGTTATCCTTTTCTGAATTGACCATGTCTTCCCAAAGGTATTTTTCAATTAATATACAAAGGAGTGACAAATATTTTGATACATCCACCCCTCTAACTATTATAGACTACGAACGCATCCACTCACCTTGGCTAAAAGTAGAACCAAAAGTAGGAGGGTAGGTCATATCCTCAACACAAAGGTCTACTGAATCCTCCGAGCTTGAGTGATAAAGAGATGATGAGATTATTCTCTAGCTACAAAACTACATAGATCTAGATCTATCATCCTTCTCATATGGTTGATGTTTCTTGCTACAAAGGGAGGACCGATTTGGATACAAAAATTGATCGGCACTATTGCCTGGGAAATTTTTACAAATACTAAACTCGTAACATTTCTTACATGTTTATATGCAAATACGTTGCTTGAAAGTCATCCTTTGTTAAAATTTTCAAGAAATTGAGCAAGATCAGAAGTTAATTGCATAATATTTCCTTGTTTAAGTGAATGTTGCACTAGATTTTCTTGGCTAGTGGTAAATATTGACAAAGGATGATCGATCTGTCAAGATTTATAGAAATTGAGTATTGATAGGCACTTGACAAGTAATTTATAGTGTTTTAACACATCTAAGGTGCAAATCCTTGGTGGCGACTCCATTTTGTTTGAAATTTTTGGTAAATGCCAGTGTCTTAAGCTTTTTCAATTGATATTTGTTGTTGATATTTGTAAATCTAGAAGGAAGAAGGTATTTCTTTAACAAATATCCTACTAGAAGGTTGTTTCCAAAGCTTGGGAAAACAAACCCAAATAAGAAATAAGTCTGGAAAGCATTGGGGGATCAAGAGTCAAGAGAGAAGGTAGTGCCAGTTGTGGAAGGTGATCAACCTATAATTGAGGATTATCCTACAACTTCAAATAGTTCATAATCAAGTAGTCCTCATTTAAATCTAAATACTCCAACTAGTGAAGGGACATCATTTGTAACTTGAATAGGTGTCCCTCATTTCCTTCATTTATCACTTAGACCTAATAGGGTTTTTTATGAAAATGAGTCACTAGATGATACTTACTTTTAAGATAATATGTTTTTGTCCCAAATACCTCTTGTCCCATACCATTTTAATCCTCCTATAGGATCATGTCCTCAAAATAACATGGCTCATCCTCCACCTTGACCTCATTTTGTTTTCAATATGATTATACCAATAAATTTTAGAGGCATGGTTCGGCATCCTAATGTTGTACCACAAGATGTAAGAAATAGGTTGCCCAAATTTCAAGGGAATAATGTCATAGCAATGGTAATCAACACCTGAGACTCTTTATTAATATGATGGAGGATTTTGAAATAGAATATGAATATGTATATGTAAATCTATTCATTCACACTCTTGAAGAAGATGTGTGTGACTAGTATAAATATTTTCCAGAGAACTCAATAGATTCATGGACTGAGATGAAGAATTCTCAGCCATGATTACAATATGGGGATAAGAAAGATCCAAGGCTCCTCATATCTGAGTTTGAGAAAAAAAAAAATCCCAATGAGTCTATTCAAGACTTTAATAACAGAATTAATAAGACTTTGACTAGACTACCCATAATTTCAAGGCCTAGTGATGAGTCATGTCTGATTAAATATTCTGATGCTTTTGACAAGAAAGTTGCTTATTATTTGAGGGATAAGAACCTTGTAACTTTAAGGTAGGATTTCACAATGGCCTTGCAAATTGAAAATAATATTAAGGCAGTTGGAAAACCCCCTAAGAGGGAGGGTATCAAATTGATTAATTATAGTAGACCTCATTATGGAAAGGTAGTGGATCTGGAAGAGGTTGTGAAGAATTTGGCCAAAGTAGTTAAAGAAATATCTTATAAGATTTCCAAAGTAGAAAAATGGAATAGCAAATAATTTTCAAAGACAACACAAACCACAAGGCCAAGATAGATTTGGAAATCATCCTAGAGGTGATCACAAATTAAATGAAAGATCAAAAGGGCCCATGGAATCAGGAAATAAGCAGCCATAACTCCGGTGAAAATAATTTGGTCCCCGATCCATTGATCGCTAGGGTTGCCATGGTAAAAGAAGAGAATATTATTTATTGGTGTGACAAGTGTTTCTTACCACATCCTCCTTGTGATATAAATAAGGAAATTGAAGAGGTAGATGATGATGAAACTTATGGTGATGTATGCATGATGGAGTACCCTAATAATCCACAAAGAGGAGACACTTCAACCGATTTGATAAGTGTTAGGAATGTTGAAATTTTTGGGATTGTATTCACTGGGTATCACCTATTCCTCTTAATGATGATATTGAAGTTGATATGGTGTAAGATTTTAATTTACCTAATCATGATTTTGAATATTTAAGAGCTTTAATGATTAAGAAATATGATGGGGGAATTCCTTCTGAGGAAGACATGCAACTTTTGATGAATTCAGTGGTTTCTCAAGAAAAGGAATATAATCTCAAAAGTAGAGTTGTCAAAGGGGGAGGGCCATAAGCTAAGCTAAAAACTCCACTTCTCACTAATATTACAAAGGATCCCCCTAAGAAGGATACACTTAGGAAGGGCCCAGTCACTCCAAATAAAAATTGTACCCTAACTCATGCCCAAGCCATAAAGACTCTCATACCACCAAAAGGGGTAGTAACTCTCCATCCCAATACAATCTTACCCAAATACATCCCTTGTGATATAGCCCATATTTTGAGTCAAATCAAAGTCACTGTACCTATTTTTGAATTTCTTAGGATCCCTAAGCATAGAAAAGGGCATTTGAATATTTGGGATTTAAAGAGGAGGTGTTGGTCATCAAAATTTCACCCGTGTCTTAGATCCGGAAGAAAAGAGTCATTTGTGCCAACAATGGAACCATCCCTATGTTTTGGGGCCTTGCATTCTTAGAACGGATCTCTGGAGAAGGTCGATTCCTCTATCTATTTTTGCTTACTACTGCTACTACTACTCCTAGTGCTGAAAGGGAAAACTAAGCTAATAATGCCAAGGGACCAGGAATAGAAGGATAACATGAAAGAAAACATACACTAAAAGGATATAGTGCTAGAAAATAGGGATGAACACTATCTATTTTGAGTGAAAAATGAAGGGAAATGCGTGAAAGAAGGCTAGGAAAGTATAACACAACTTAAAACGTATTTACCATATCAGTTTCATAGAACACAACTAAATAAGGAGCTGCAAGGGACATAGAATGGCACAATGAGCACGTAATGTAAAAGAAAATCAAGAAGAAGGAATGAAAGCATGTTATGATAGAGCATAGTCACAAAATGATGCTTCTATTACTTATAGAAATGAACAAAGCTATTACAATGGCAAAAGATGCCAATATCCACATGAAAGAGCCAAATCTAGAGGTTTGCAACTCGAAAATATACAAAATATCAAGTCCTTAGCAAAGTGTGTAAGGATCCAAAGTGTCCAATGTTAATAATGAGCCCAACTCTTACATTTATATATGAATCCATGGAAGAAGAAGAGAAGGAGGGAAAACTTGAATTTGAAATATAACCACCAACAAGAAGCATTCAATGCCTATAAATCCACCTAAAAATCTATCAAATACATTTCCCCAAGTTTGTTTGGTGTGTTGGAGAAGGAAGGAGGGTGGATCATATCAAATTGGGTGGTTGGAGCAATTAGATCTGCTCATTAATGCTCAGAAATATTTTTCCCATTTCTCACCTACCAGATCCACCAAGAATTTGAATTTGAATATTTAACACTGTAGCCTACGTCAACAACTATCGATTGAGACTAGGCACACATTGATCAAAGCTCAGAAAGGAGATATGAATGTCGAAGTTTTTCGAGTTGTCTACGCACGCAAGACACATGGGATGCATAGAGTAGCTAAAAAACAGCCAATCTGTGCAAATTTTCTTGTCATTTCTGCCACATGTCACTCATTTTTTGCAAGCATTTGGCACCCTATTGGTGCACTTTGATTGGTCACATGTGGAACACTCAAGGATGTCAAAGAGTGACATGGAACAAAAAGGTGCAAATATAATGCATGTAGAAGAATGAGGCATGGGAAGGAGGCAAAAGGAAGGTGCACAAGGGGAAGATGGAACAAAGAGGAAAAGGAAAAGGGAAGAAAAGGAAGTGCACAAGGTGCATAAGGAAATGCAACCAAGGGAATGTGCCAAGTGAACTTGAGCACGCGTAACCTTGTAATGAAGAACTCAAATCCAAAAGTGTATACAAGTTATCTAAATAACTGGGAGAGTTATTTGGATAACAATTTTGGCAACTTTCGAGGACATATGTGTAAAACAGGGATGGAATCTTGACAATATTTTATTAATCAACCGAATCATTCTTACAATGGAGTGCTTTTGCAATTCTTATAGGAATTGTATAGCTGAATACATACATGGAAATATGTTGCACAAGTGCAACAATAAACTAATTCACATAAGCTTCCAAAAATACATCCGGAAGCATAACCAAATTAAATACAAACAAACAATAGTATTGTTAAAACAATACAACAACTCCCGTATGCAGAATAAAACAAAATAGATGGTTATATAAATATAACCATATTACAATTAATAATAAATACCTAATTATTATAGTTAAAGAAAAATTAACTATAGAGAAATATATATTTCCTAACATTCCCCCTTAATTTTGCATTTCCTCAAGGGATGATGAGAGGAACTCTCTGAACAACTTGAACTTGTCATGTGCAAGTGAATTCGTGAATATATCTCATTTTTGTTCGGCGGTTGGACAAAACCAAGCTGCATATTGTGCTTCAAGACATGAACACGTATGAAATGTACTGTTCCTCAATGTGTTTTGTTCTTTCTCGAAAAACTATATTGTGAACAAGTTTGAGAATACCTTCATTGTCAAGCATACATGGTGGTCGGTTTGTCCTATGGTATTCCAAGTCCTTTGAGTATGCGACGTAGCCAAATTACTTCACGAGACATCTTCTCCTATAGAATGATACTCTTCGTATGTGGAAGAATGAGAAAAAAGTGTTGAATCTTACTTCCCCATGATATTGGTCTAGATCCCATAAAGAATAAAAATCTTGAAGTGGATTTTTGTCATCAATATTACCTGCATGATCTGAATCCGAATATCCTGACAAGAATAAGTTTTCATTCTTCTTGTATTCTAGACCAAGATCCATTGATTCTTTGAGATGTCTCTATTATTGTAGGATATTTAAAATGCACATATCTTAAGTACATGGGATTCCTCCACATAGGTGATTCACCATGCTTAGGTGTCCTAGGTTGTCATTATGGCCTTCATGCGTCATAGGCGTCATAGGAGTTACATTTGACCGGAAATACCAGAATGTGACTCCCACCTCTTGATGGCTACATTTTTGGGGGAATTACACACCCCACTACTATATGTATACCTTTCATATTGAGAAATGGAATGGAACGCAAGTATGGGATTCAAGCCATTTTTCCCTTAATGCATGCACATTGCTCTCATGGGTGATTTCTTGCTTCAATCTTAAAGCTACGTCATTTTGCGGTTGAGTGCAATGTTTTGATGCTCACAAATTCCCTCTAGATCATATTCATTATTCCAAAATGGTATCGGATCTCAGGATCGGAATCATGTTGCTCACAATAGTTGCTTACTACTCTCTCTCATAGTTTCTTGTGCAAGCTCTCCTTTACATGTTCTCTACTTGCATTTTTTAAAGGGTATTTGGTCAATTTGCACTATCGATTCTTTGAGATCATGATTGCTTCTACATCGACCTTGGATTTTGGCTCAATTTTTTAATCAACCTCCCTTGGTTTGGCACCTCATGCTCAGTCTATGGCTTGAATGAGATCCCTATTGCACGAGCTTATTCCTCTCTATGTTGGTGACTCATGCTTTGGAGTTTCACCGTGCATTCTGTGCTTTGTCCACTTGCTTGGTAGCCTTGGTCCTGACTCAGAGTTACTCGTTATATTGGCATCCAGTTCTGGCTCAAAGTCTTCTTTTGCGTGGTCATGGTTTTGACCTTCTGTAGGTTCATTTACATTGGATCTTTATCCTACGTTTTTTTTGGTCTTTACATCCGGTTTGTATACCTGGGCCCTCTGATTCCACATTGCTATGTATGTTATCTTCGACTCGGTTCATTTTCAACTATGTAGACTCTTCCATTGTCTTCTATTTACTCGGTCATGCCTTGTACTCTCGGCTCGCTACCTACATCATGGGCTCACATCTGGGTCATTGGCTTGTTCATCGATCCCCCGTTACACTTTGCTCATCTCGGTGGTGGAACTCCACTTTGACATACACACCGCACGACCTGCTTTTTTCAGATGTTTTGTGCTCACTCGGTTACACATGGTCACCACTTCTACTAGAACCTCAACCAAGGTATACACCCAACCCACCCACATTCAAACTGATGACTCAACAGGGTACCTTGATCCACCTTGGTAGGTTTTGTGCTAAACTTGAGCTTACATAGCTGCACGACTATTACACCTACCATCTTGCACATGGCCCTTCCACTCAATTATTCCTTGAGTACTTGGAACATCTTTTTTGGGATTCTCCTTGATTTGACTTAGCATGGTGGGTCGCTCCCAAAAATAACTTAGCAACTCGATGTCAACTCGTGTAATACCCATCAGCTGGGCCCATCCCTTTTAGAATTGATTGGAGGTAAAATCAATCTCTTTTTAATATTTTAAGGTTAAAAACATCCCTTTTAGACATTTTTGGTGGTGAAAATAGTCCCTTGTTTTTAATTTTTTGAGGAAAAACATTCATTATGGCATTGTAATAATTTTAAGGCTCTAATTTTCTTGTAATTATGTCCTTCATTCATGTGTCGAAGATGGAGGGCGAGGTCCGGGGTTGGCAAGAGGCTAATCCCCCTTGCAAGAAAAACAAACCCTACCTGAAATTTGATGCCATTTCCAACAAGTACCCACAAGACACCCTTTGCATGCATTTCGCACTTTTTTAATCAATTTGCAAAGTTCATTGGTATTTTCCATCGATTAAGGAATTGTATTTTTGCTATAACTTTTGACACACTTTGCTTATTTTTAGTGCTTCTTTAGTCAAATTTTCATGATTTCTCACACACTACATGATGACACTATCAATTTTGTAAACACACTACTTTATAAAGTGCCACATTCTGGGGTTCATTAGTACTCTTGGGTTTTCACACGAAGACGCATTATCTCGGGCCAGATCGACATCTTGCTTTTGTGCATCTTGCGCTTTTGATTCCACATCATGGAGAGTGCTCTTTCTAGACTTGAGCATCATAGGATTTCCTTACAACCTCCACCACTTCTTATTGGGAGAGAGAACTATTCAACTTGGTGTGCTTTTATGGAACGTTACTTTTCTCACTAGGGTTTTTCACCCTTCTTACTTGGGCCAGTTCCTACACCAACTGATCATCGTTATCTGGAGGACTTTCTCAACACTTATAACCATGTTTTTGGTCACTTGATGATGCATGTCTCTAGATCTCTCTGCTTTCATGTGGCAGACTCAAATCCTCCCCACCGTGTTTGAAGAATTTTTCGGTCCCTTTATAGAGATCCTTCACATACTCTTTTCGTTGTTGCTCATGTTGATTCAGTTGTCTCCTCTATTTCTTCGTGTGATGAAAATTCCACTGACACAGACTCGCTTGGTTCTACCTCTAATGACGAGGATTATGAACCCACTTCTGATTTCGAGAGTACTTTAGAGGACTCTCCTCCTCCTCTCACTATTCCAGAGAGTGTTGACACATCCCACATATCATCAGATATTGAGTAGTCTCCTATACAGCCTCATACAATCATCACACATGCTTGTTTTCCACCTTCAGTATGTGAGTCCCCTTTCACTCCTCTACCATCATTAGATGACTCATAACTATCTCGACATCACTCTCCTTTTGTTGAGCCCCCTCATTAGGAGGAGTATCTACACAGCCTTAGTTGTCTTTTCATAGAGTACGCTTGTGATGTACTATAGGTTCATCATCCATCTACAGTATTTCGAGGAGTTCATCATCTCCACCATTAGGAGTGCCCCTTCTAGGACTCTTACCACTTCCACTTTTCCAGAGACCTTCATTGATCCACCCTTTCTTGTGGATCCATTTTCTATTGTGGGAGATGTTTTGTTGCCTTCACATCAATTGGACATCCTTTCTACAGGTGTTCACCCTTCATACTCTGACAATTCTGCACTCGTGACATTACCTTTGGTTCCTTCACACTCACTTTCTAGACCTATGTCACACTTTTGTGGACCAGACTCAAAGTTATTTGTGTTGCTACCTTCGTTTCCTTCATGGAGTGGGTAGAATTCCAGCACATCATTTTTGTCCTTCCTAAGGGTAGGCACATAGTTTGGTGTGGGTGGCTCTTCTTCATTCTAGAGGAAGAGGATCTCGTGATTGAAATTCTTTTGGGAGACCTCCTAGAGCTATAGATTTCAAATCCATCCATGGCATCTTCTACATTCCTCTTGTCTCCCTCTTCTTCTCTCTTGTTCTTCTTTTTGAGAGATTTCCTCTTTGTACATAGGTACCTCTATAGGCTTGTTTGTGGCTGGGACCCATATTTGGCATCTTTCTTAGATTAGAGAGTAGACTTGTCTCTCTTTTTGGGGGAGTTTTACCCACTGGGTTTTCTCCGTTTACTCCACTTTTCGAGATTTTCTTGTACATGGGTACCTTATCAGGCTTGTTGTCAGGACCCACTTCTCCTTGTTTTCATCTATGTGTCCACCTAAGATATGCTTCAAGGGGGTGTTGGTGTAGGATATTTACCATGCACATATCTTAAGTACATGGGATTCCTCCACATAGGTGATTCACCATGCTTAGGTGTCCTAGGGTGTCATTATGGCCTTACACGCATCATAGAGTGTCATAGGAGTTACATTTGACCAGCTATTCTAGGAATGTAACTCCCACCTCTTGACAACTACATTTGTGGGGGAGTTACACACCCCACTACTATATGTACACCTTTCATCTTGAGAAATGGAATGGAATGAAGTATGGGATTTGAGCCATTTTTCCCTTAATGCATGCACATTGCTCTCATGGGTGATTTCTTGCTTCGATCTTGAAGCTACATCATTTTGTGGTTGAGTGCAACATTTTGATGCTCACATGATTCCCTCTAGATCTTCATCATTCCTTTGATAATCTCAAGATGCACCTTGTTGCTTTCCAATGACAAAATTTGGGTTCTTGCATGAACTTTGGATAGATAGCTCGAGTGTAAAGCTGATATCTAGTCTAGTGTAGGTCGAGTAAATGAGACTCCCAATAAACTATCGATAGTGGCATTTACCTCGGGAGATGTATCTGAATGAGATAATTGTAATCTATTCTCCATAGGTGTAGGAATTGGTGTGTAATCCATCATCCCAAATTTCTCGAGTGTCGTCTTGGTATATTTCATCTTAGAAAATAAAGTGTGATTATCTTTCTTCCATACTTCTAATCCAAGACAAGAGTGCATTAACCTAAGATCTGTCATGTTGAATGATCAATTAAGATCTTTCTTCGTTGCATTGATCATCCTCACTGAACTGCCAATGATGACTAGATCGTTAACATAGACAAAACAAATCACAATATCCCCCCTTTCTTTTTGAGGTAAATATTGGGATCGTATGGATTTCTAAGAAATCCATGTTGTATGCGAGATGATCATCAATTTTGATGTACCATGCCCATGGTACTGTTTGAGGCCATACAGAGATTTCTTGAGTCTACATAGCTTTTCTTCTTTACCAAGTAATACATATCCCATAGGTTGAGTCATATAGAATTCTTCTTGTAAATATTTTTCAAAAAGGCACTTTTACGTCCATCCGATGGACTTTCCAACCAAACTATGAAGCTAGAGAAAAGATCATTTTGATCTTAGTTTGTGGAGAAAATGTCTCCTCGTATTCAATGCCTTTTTTTTTTCATACCCCTTTACTACTAGTATCACTTTGTACTCATCCACTATCCCATCTGCTTTGTACTTTGTTTTGAATATCAATCAATCCAATGGGTTTCTTCCCAGGTGGAAGATTGATAAGTTGTTAAGTGTTATTTTTCATTATTGAATTATATTCGAGTCCATGGCATCTTTCCAAGATTTTTACTGTAGGTATTCCTAACCGTAGAGGGCTCATTAGACTCAATAACTCTACTCATCAAACCAAATTTAACTTCTTCTATTACTTTACTACAAGTCTATGGTCCAAGGGTAGATGTATCCATTGGAGAATCCATTCTTGCATCTCGTAATGTGCTATTACACCACTTGGGCATATGTTGAACTATTCCCATGGGTTGTGGTTCTATCAGATCAACACCATCATCCCCATCATCACTTTCATCATCTGTGGGAACATTAGCTTCAGTTTTTATAACTGGTGAAGAATCTACATCAGGTGAGTCTGGAGGAGGAGACTCTACTTCCTTCTTCTCAAAGAACTCAACATCTCTGTTGGTGTAGACTTTCCTGGTCTTCGGATCCATCAATTTGTACCCAAGAGTCTCTTCACTGTACCCAATGAAAATGAGTTTATGTGACTTCATGTCCAATTTATTTCTATTCTACTTGGGTATGTACATACTTTATTTACACCCGAATACTATAAGGTTTACAATAAATGGTTTCCACTTTGACCGTACTTCTTCTAGTGTTACTCCATCAAGAGCAACTATGGGCACTCTGTTCAACAAATACACTTCGGTCTTTGTTGTTTCTTCCCAAAATGTCTTTACCAGTTAAGATTCATCGATCATGCATCACACCATTTCCATGATAGTATGATTTCTTCTCTCAACAACACCATTCTTTTGTGGTGTGTGTGGAGGAGTAATTTGTCGATGAATCTCATGAGCTTGGTAGTCTTTGAACTCATCACTGGTGAATTCCCCCCTCGATTTGAGTGGAGAGTTCTGATGTGATGACCAGTTTCATTCTCAAAATCTACTTTGAACTTATTTAAGGTTTCAAAATATTCACTTTTCTTGCGAGGACAAAAAATCCACATTTTTCTTGAATAGTCATCAACACAAGGCATGAATTACTAAAATTGAGAATGACTTGGTTGCATCGACCGCAAATATCGGCATGAACCAAGTCAAGCTTGTCATGATTTTGAAGATTACTCTTCTAGAATGAAGCTCGGTGTTGTTTTCCTGCTAGGCAATGAGGAAACTTGTATGTATCCTTCCTCAAGAGATGGTAACGCATGTACCATATTGTGCAGCGAAGTGTCTTGAGATACTTGAAACTAATATGACCAAGTCTTCAATGCCACAACTATGTTGAGGTAGAGTTATTAGCCACAAGTGTCTAATCATCTCTGTGGAAAAAATCAAGCTGGAACATATGTCCCACATTTGAGGCTTTTGTAACTATTTTAGAGCTTTGTGATTTGTCTTGAATTAAACACATTTTCTTGCCAGAATGATTATCAAAGTCAATTTTTAAGTTGTGATCTAGGATTTGACTGACTGAAAGCATATTTTTAGTCAACCTAGGGACATATAAGACATCTGATAGTCTACAGTTGCGTGAACCAAGGGGTAGAGAAATGTTCCCAATCCCCTGAACTATATATGAAGAATCATCACCCAACGAAACATGGTTTTTTGAAGGCGTGTCCCTCTTTGAAGTAAACCAAGATCTCTGTATCCATTCATATGTCAAGTGGCTCCCGAATAAACATACCAAACATCACTAGATGACATGGAAGGTTCACTTGATCAAGCAGTGTACAAGAAGTCTTCATTATCTAAATGTTCTTCTTGTTCAACAATATTTCCTTGCTAATGGGGTCTTCTTTTCTAGTTCCCCTTTTTCTGCCCTTGATTTTAGTTTGTATTTCCCTTGTGATATTTTTGGTGTTGAGGTCTAGAATTACTTGATGAACCTTTTTGTATGTATTATACCAATAATCTTTCAACTCATGTCCTCTTTTACAGATTGGACATTGCTTCTTCTATTGTTTGTCCCCTTGATGTTGATACTAATTCTGATGTTGGGAATTTTGATAGGAATTAGGTTTTCCTTTACCTTTTCCTTTCCATTTTGATGTGAAGAAAGTGCCTACTCCTCTTCATCATCCTTATTATGCATGGCTTCGTCTTTGCTTTGCAGAGGTTTACCAGGTTTGTCAAAACTAACCGTCGTATCTGAAAAGTTTATTGTTGTTACAAAAATGTGGTAGGAAGAAGGAAGAGATCTTAGAACAATGGGAATGAGAGATTCATCTCGTGACCACTTCTCCCACTTTGTTAAAAGTGAATCCCTTGACTCGTAACTCTTCTCAAGAAAGCTTCAATTTTCTCATTTTGTTTAAACTTTAGTGTGTGTAATGGACTCTGCAAATTTAGTATAATATTCTTGTTTTTTGCCTCATATACCGTGCTCAACTTATCCCATGCTTCTTTGGCTATTTTGGCATCTTGAATATGGGGTTGCACATCATCGACACTCCAAACAAGATGATGAGTTTGGCCTTTTGATCTTATCTATCAAACTATCATTCGTGTGTTGTATTAATATTTAATCTGGTCATAGTACCGATCCTACCACAACTAGCTTGAGATCTCTTTAAAATCAAGGTGTGTCTTGATTTTAGTCTTCCATGTAGCATAGTTACTTCCTCTCGAGTAGTTATGAATCTAGAAGAAAAATTTTGGGGGCATTGGTGCCCATTTTGTAGAAAGCACTGACAGGGTTTGGCTCTTATCACTCTAGGTATAAGGTCTCCCAATCTATATATTGTCAGTTCGATATATCGAACCTTTCTATATATGTGACCTTCCGATATACCCAGCGGTATGTGGAATAATCTCATCCTTTCTATATACCCGATAAAGACGTGAATAAGCTTGTCCTTTCTATATACCCAGCGGCACATGAAAGAGGCGTTAACATACATGAAAGAATTTGATACGTGGTACTAAGACAGCACTGAAAGGGGTATGTGCAATTATTCACATTGGCTTAAATAAATATCCTCATACGTGCACGTAACTTTGCTATATACTCGGATAATTTCTTAGTCCGGATTTATGTCATGTAATCATTCACAAACAGATGGGATGGCTCATAGTGTGTGCACTGTGACCTTATTACTCCCCATTGATTTAAAGGTTCGATGTCCAGACGACATTGTTGCAGCTATATTATGCATTAATTGTAGTAGTAGTCACAACAACTTTACCCGTAAGTGCTTCCCAAAGGCACTGTATATACCGAACACTTTGAATGAGATCTAGGATCTCGTGAGTGTTTTTGAACCAAATTTTATTATTTTTGAGTACAATATTCTACTAGTTTCTGAGCAGTTACAAAGTTTTCGGTTGACTATGGCAACTTGAAAATTAGTACAATATATTGAAGCATACAATTACATTCAAAAATTTGGAAAAATTGAGTGGCAGTTAAAAAAATTTGTTTTGCAGGCCCTGGTGGCCTCCTGAGCCCAAAATGACCCTTTATGCCAAAAGTTGCAAAAAAAAGCTGAAAATGTAATTTTTGGTGTACCCCCTTTAGGAAATGTTGCTTGGAATGAAAAAACGGGTCTATTAGGAGAAACAAATTTTTTTCCCTATATTATGGTTTTTCTCGCTAAAATTTTAGGAGCCTTTTTATTTATAACTAAGTTGTTTAGTGGAGTTTTTTCCACTAAATACCCCTCCACAGTTGGTGGTTTCACCATATTTTCCACTAAATTCAAATTGATTTAAGAAACAAGTTGGGGATGCGGTTTGAACCCCAAACTTTCTATCCCTAAATCGTTCACACTAACTACCTCGACGCTTGTTCTTTGGTTAACAAATCCGAAGAAAATTCAATTTAATAAATATGAAATTCAAACTAACCTTTTCAAAATGAAAATGTGGCTCAAGTCCCACATGGCATTCATGTTTAGAGGAGGGAGATTAGGGTTTTTCTCATAGAAACCGGATCTCGAGACTTTGTATTTCCTTTTGCGCAACTCTTAATACATTTGCCTTATAGTTTTATCCTTCTTATTTTATTGAAATCCATCGTGTATTGTTTTGTTTTAGCCGTTGTTTTCTTTGTGTTTTTTTCTTGAACACAAGTTGTAGGTGTGTTTGTGCAAGGAGAAGGCCATTCTGATCAACACAAAGCTTGGTTGTTGTTAGTGGAGCAGGGGTTTCTAGAGTCGACATGCGAGTAGGTGGAGCTCAACGCGTGGATCTTGTGGAGCAGGGGTCATAAGTCATAGGTCATTTCTTGGACGTGGGGGTGGATCTCACTATTGGTGTACCCAAATCTACCACTTGGAGCTTGTATGCAAGGTTGTGGTGAGGGTGGAGCAAATGGGGGCTCTCCAAATCAAATCCAATCATGGGCACTATGCTTTATGCCAACAAAACACAACTCAACCCCTTCAAATTTGGACCTAGTATGTGCAAAGTGATCAAACATGCCTCCAAATATAGCAGATCGCTAATTTTTAGAAGTGAGTAAGATCTCCTCTAATATTAGAGGCAAAACCCCTGATGGGGAAAAAGAATTTTTTTAAGTAGCATTGAGGGAGCAAATTTTTCCTAGTGCAGAGGCAATAAGGCAAAAACAAATTCCTTATAAACACTCCGGAGAATGGCAAGAGGTTCTGGAGATGCAGAGAATTTTGGGAAGTTGCTAGAGGCAACACAGGCTCTCCTAGAGTGTAGAATATCCTCCAAAACTTTTTTCTTCCTCTCTCCAACCTTCTCTACTTCACAGTCCAGATTCTTGCTCTGGTACCAAATTTAAAACCGGACTAAGCCCGATAATATTTTATTAATCAACTAAATCATTCTTACAATGGAGTGTTGCAATTCTTATAGGAATTGTACAGCTTGAATACATACACGGAAATATGTTGCACAGGTGCAACAATAAACTAATTCACATAAGCTTCCAAAAAGACATCCGGGAAGCATAACCAAATTAAATACAAACAAACAATAGTATTGTTAAAACAATACAAAAACTCTCGTATGTAGAATAAAACAAAATAGATGGTTATATAAATATAACCATATTACAATTAATAATAAATACCCAATTTTTATAGTTAAAGAAAAATTAACTATAGAGAAATATATATTTCCTAACAATCTACCTGTTGGATCAAGGACATCGTAGCTTCCAAACATCCATTGGGCATGGAGTCTATTATATAATCATGAAATTTTGATCTGCAACTTTGAAGAACTACCCCTAAAATCACTTAGAGGATCATTTCTTGATCGTATTCCGAATCCTACAACCGCTGAAAATTGTCGGCATCCCGGAAGTAAAGAAGAGTGCACGCAGAAGCATGCGAGAAGAAATAACTATGTACAATTAAACAATGTGTGCATAGAGCACTTAGAGGAATTGAAACTAATCTACTATATAGAAAATGATGTAGAAAACTTAGTGGAAGGGTTTGAGATAGATCCCATTTACTAGGATTGGCAATGTGCCTCCATCAAGATGAGTTAACTCGAAAGAGTTAGCATCTTTGCATGATTAGATGATGTATGGACCACTCCAAAGTGCATTAAAATTTTAATGGCACCCTGGTTTAGCTCTCAACATCCCATTTTAAGATTAAGTCCCCAAATTTGAAAGCTTGAGGCCTAGCCTTTCTCTCAAACCATTTCTTTGTTGTTTGTTGATGTTTCTCTAACCTAATTATGGCAGAGTTCCTTGACTCTTCAAGTTTAAATTTATTTTCCATTATGATTTCTCTTTGGTCTATGCCTTTGAATTCCAGTTGTTGGGAAAGCACCAATGAGTTCAATTCTAGTGTCAAAGGAAGGGTAGCCTCCTTGCCATAGACAAGCTTGTAAGGAAAAGTTCCTATTTCCTTTTAAATGTGATTCTATCTACCCAGAGCATGTGTGATACCTTTGTATGCTGCTGTCTTTGGTTGATATTCATTATGCACTTTATGATCCTGATCAAGTTCTTGTTTATTGACTCACCAAACCATTTCCTTAGGGGTAATAGTTGGAAGAAGTTTTCAAATAGATTCCCAGATTTAGAGCCCAATCAGTGATTTTAGTGCCAAGGAAGGATTTTGCATTATCAAAGATAATGGTTTGAGGAACACCAAACCTTGTGACTATACCTTCAATAAATTCAAGGATGAATGACTTGGTTGATTCTTTGAGTGCGACAACTTCTGTCCATCTAGTGAAGTAGTCTGTAGCTATCAACACCCACTTGTGTCCAACACTTGAAGGTGGATTGATCATTCCTATGAATTCGAGACCCCATTGCATAAAAGGCTAATCCACTTGGATTTTTAGGAGGGGAAGCACTACCAATTTCTTCTATCATACAAAGAAAGGCATTCCTTGCATTTTTTGACCCACTTGTGTCCATCTCGCAAATAGAGTAGGAAAAATGATACCTCCCATTATGATCTTCATTGTGTTATTTTTGCCTTAGAAGTGTCCACCAGAGAATCCATTATGAAATTATGCTAACACTTTTTCATTTTGCATGCCATTGATACATCTTAACAACACACCATCAAGATTTTTCTTGAAGAGAATTCCATCAATCAAAACATAAGGGATAGATTGTAACCTTAGATGTCTTCTCTTTGCTTTGTTTAAACCGGGAGGGTATGTGCCCTTAAAAAGGAATGTGATCATGTCCTTCATCTAGTCATGTGCACTAGGGTCTATATTCTAGCTCAAGTTCTGCGCGTGGGAGATCCTCATCTAGAAATAATGAAGCCTTAGGCTCATTCTGCATCCTCAATAATTTACTTACAAAGCGAACTTCCTCTTACCAATTTTTTGTCTTTGATAGTAACATCATATTCCATGATTTTGGTCACCCATCGTGTTCTCTTTTCGCTAATTTCTGCTCCCATAATGAACACCTTGATATGATTCATGGCAATCATATTTTATAATTTCTTGAGTGCACGCATGATGGCAAAGACCTACTTCTCCATGTGACTATATTTTTATTGATAATATTTCAATGTCTGGTGAAGAAGGCCACTAGTTGTTCTAGCCCTTGTTCATTTTATTTTGTTAGGATAGAAACAACTCACATTAGCACTATAATCATAAAGGATGAAATACTTTGAGTAATCTGGGTTGATGAGTGTTGGCATGCAAGAAATTTCTTGCTTGATTCTATTGAAGCTCTCTCTTCCTTATTTTTCTATCTGAAGGCTATGTCCTTCTTGAGCATGAGGGTGATGGGCCAGACAAGTCCTATAAAGTTAGGGATAAAATTACTAACAAAATTGATTTTTTAAAGGAAGGACTGTGAGACTTTCTTTTGTGTGCTAGCAGGTAAGAACTAGGATGGTTGAAATGTGCTTAGGATCAATTTTGATGCCATCTTTTGAAACCACATGGCCCAAGATTCTACTTTGTGCCACTATAAATTTTCACTTCTTGGGGTTTAGAGACACCCCAAATTTTCTCGCATCTCTCAAAGACTTTCTCTAGGTGTGTCATGTGATTTGTGCTTTACTTTGAGAAGATAATAATGTCATCCGAGTAGACCAAGATGAACTCATTGAGGTAACCCTTGAAGGTAATTTCCATGGCGCACTGGAATGTAGCACCCGTGTTTGATAGACCAAAGGGAATTTTTGATATGCATATGTTCCCCATTTGGTTGTAACTTCCATCTTGAATTGATCCTCTTCCTTGAACAGGATCTGATTGAAACCTGAATACCCATCTAACATTGAGAATCTTTACGCACTAGCTACAGTTTGCAGAATTTTCTCCATGGAAGGAAAAGGATAATGATCCTTTAGAGATGCCTTTTTCAAATCTCTTAAATCAACATAGATTCTAATTTCACCATTCTTCTTATGCACTATAACTAGATTTGCGACCCAAGTTGAGTACTTGATGAGAAAAATAATTTTCACCTTAATGAGTTTGGATAATTCCTTCCTCATGAGGGCTCTATCTTTGATTGATCGGTCATTGATTCTCGCTCTAATGGGCTTGATACTAGGATCAAGTTCAATGGAGTTTTGAGAAACACTTGGATCAAAACCTTTGAGGTCTTCATACTTCCCATGAGAAGATATCACTATATTTTTGACAAAGAGAGATGAAGTCATGTTTTTCCTCATGCACACAATCTTTCTCTCGAGTAAGCAACTCCTTTCTATGCGTAATAGTGGATCGAGGAGAAATCTTCTTACATGGTGTGCATATAATTTTTGTCACGCTTGAACTCATCATCATGGATAAAAATTTCTCTAAGGTGACCAGCACTTTTGGAAGATTATTTGACTTCATTTGAATCACTTAGTCACCATAGTTGTCATGCGGTCGGTTTACATGCTTGATGAGAACTCAAATTCATTTTGGATGAACTGACAATTTACACATCACTATAAAACACTTTCTAACTGGTATTTTTGTCTATAATGGATGGTCTAATCACCATCTTAATATGTTGAATTTTTCCTTTGATAAAGTCCTCAACATGGGAGAAATGTGAACCAAGTGCGACCATTTGGTCACTTCCTTATTCATGTTTTGCGGCACCACCTGAAGGTTTAGAGTATCAAATATCTCAAGGAGGTACCAAAATCTATGTTTATAAGCTTTGAGAATCTTATTATTTTCCTAGCACTTGTTGGTAACCTAGTGAATAACCAATTCTCTGTCCCTAAATATCTACAGTGTCTTAATCTTCTTCTTTTCATCAATAAGCAAACCATGTACAAGAGCCTCATACTCTACCACATTTTTAGAGCATGTAAACTAAAACCTGTGAGAGAAGAATAATTTCTAATCCTTAGGATAAATGAGAACAACTCCTACTCCCACATCATTTTTGCTTCTGGATCCATCAAAGTATAATTTCCATAGACCAAGTTCAACTTGGTTTTTGTTGAGCACATGCAGTAGCACATTTTCTTGTTCAAGAATGTAGTAAGTACCAAGCCTAGTTTCATAAGCTTCCAGTTCTTTAGCATACGGGTCAAATTTATGGTGCCTCTCTACCCACTCATTAAGTACTAGATCAAGAATATAAGGTGGAAGAGGATGTTCTTCAGGAATTGAAGTTAGTCCTTCTTGGATTAAATAGTTGTCTTGGAGAGGGATGGGACATATGACTCTTCATGATAAGAAAATATAGGCTCAGATTATATGGTAAACCGGGTTCCATACCTTGTCTTGTGTAACATATGAGATAATTTTGAAGACAAGTAACCACCCACTTTCGCAGAAAATTCTCGTTGATAGACATAGAGAAAATAAAGGAGGTAGGTCAATAATGTAGACACATCTTGAAATATGGTGAGGCTTGAAATGCATGAAGGGTTAACTCAAGATCCTTGATGATTTATAGGGTAGTCATAGTTGAGCCATCGAGTTACAGGAATCCTTTAGAAAAAGTTTATACTTAAGACCTAGGACATCAACAATATTCTTAGGCATGACAAAAGTACTAGCACCTAAGTCAATCATACAATTATGGACAAGATGTTTTCCTATTATCAAAGACATGTAGAAGGGTGCGGTTTTAAAACCTTTACTTAATTGTTTCTCCTCTTCTTGGTGGATGTTTATAGAAGCATGCGGCTTGTGAATAGTTAGATCGGTGAGAAGAATTTGTGATAAGGCGTCATGCAATAGATCCCATTGAGATGGAATGGTTAGAGCATCCCACGTTGTGACGCTTAAATTTTTCTTCTTCATCTAGTACACAATGCTAAATGGAAGACCTGATGAATTGTGCATTTGGGGTACAACGGTATCATTTCTTGACTATTCGGGCATGAAAGTAGGGGACTTAGTTAGCACAGAGGCTTGACCTACCAAAGGAGGGGCGCACACTACTTTTGGATAAGTTTTGTGTGGGATATCTTGTATAGAGACTTGAGCACTTTTACCACTGGATGCCTTGGCTACATATTTCTGCTTCGAAGGTCGTCCCATGTTGTTGGGACCGTGACATGTGTGCCTCGACTCTAGAATTATCTTCTTGTGTTTTGTGTTGTCGAAAACTTGGGTGCATGCAGCTTAGTTGATTACATAGAATTCCTCAATCTAAATAACATTAAATTTTCATCCTGAGGATCTTATGGATTTTCTTGGTTATCTCTGCTTCGATGGCACTTGTTGAAGGCTCACAGGTGGAAGCATTCTGGATCATGTAGACTTGTGTGTGCAACATTGGCATAATGATATTGACTATGAGGTATGTTGTAAGGGAAGCACCATTCTGAATCTTGCGCCAAATTGTTTTGAACTGGAACAAGCACCTAACTTGCACTAGGTGCTAGAAGAGAGGGCATGGGAGGAACAACTTGTAAAGGAAGATGTGAGTTAACATTCCATCTATCATTTTTTTGGTTGGGCATGTATATTTGATTTCCATATTGATTCTGCCAAGGCTGATTGCTTTGGATATGCTTCTAATTAGAACTACCTTTATAGGATTGTGCTTGTTGTTTCTCTAATGATATGACCTTGTTTAAAAAATTTTAATCGTGGTTTTCAATTCTTTATCTTCTTTTTTTTCTGCATTAGAGAGTAGGATTTTGACGTAATCGATTGTGTGCTTCTCTCAAGGACAGAATAGTGAAATGGAAGGTTGGGGTGCTTGTGAAATTTCTAGGAACAAAGGCATAGGCGGTCTAGGAGCTATCTTTCCCATCTGAATAAGACTAGTTTCCCTCTTACCGCAATATTATAAGCAACTAGTAACTTCCTACCTCCCATGGATTGAATCATGATCTGCGATATCATTTTTCACCACCTTTAGATAATACCAAAATTATGTTGGGTGGTAGGTCTTACCACAAGATGTATTTTGTCCCAAGTCTTCGAAATTTGATATTAAAATGGGTCATCTCGCCGTTAGCACCCTCATTATTGTTGTCAGTTGCTCCACCAAAGACAAGTGATCTGAATTATCTTCAAAATAATTATAAAGATTTATTCCAAGCTCATCCTGGTGGTGTTAGATCCAATTCTCAAGCCTCTATACCATTGAAGTTCTTTTCCTTTGAAAGAGGTCACAAGTATCCTAACTATTACATCATCATGTGTGATCAAATAGAGTGAACATACGTTTGCTACATCTTGGATATGATCCTGAGGGGTGACTTGATTCTCACCAATAAATTATGGAATACTTTCAAGCGTGCCATTTGGCATATCATGTTGCACAACTAGAACCAAGGAACTTCCTCCGATGAAGTTATAAAACTTCCTTAGTAGAGGAGGTGGTTGATGTGTCATAGTAGGGTGTGTTGGTTGTCTACTGTGAGGAGGATTTGAATGGGCATGGCACACTGGAGATGGAGATCTGCATGCAGGCTTTCTATAATGAACTCTTCTTGGGGATAGCTGGAGGTACTCAAAATAATCTTCAGCTACTGCACTTCTCCTTGTATGCACTCTTCTCATGAAAGGTGCTTAGTGTTGCTAAAACAAAGATCTACACATATTAGGAGTTGTTAGATGTGTTGAAATGAGTCTCCAAAGGATGAAATACTAATTCCACACACCAAAATCTAGCAATATGAAATATAATCTTTCATTACTTGGTCCCACCGAGCATGCCGTAAAATTGTTGGTCGTCAAACTTGCACCCATGTCTCAGATCTGGAAGAACTGATTTGTTTGTGACAACAATGGAACCATCCCCAAGTTGTGGGACCTTGCGTGCTTGGGATGGATCTCTAGAGAAGGCTAGTTCCTCTATCTATTTATGTTACTACTATTACTCAAGTTAGTGCTTTGAAAGGGAAAACTAAGCTAATAATGCTAAGGAACCGTAGATAAAAGGATAAAATGAAAGAAAACCTACACTAAAAGGTGATAGTACTTAAAAGAGGTATGAACACTCTTCGAGAGAAAATGAAGGGAAATGCATGAAAGAATGCTAGGCACGTATAGCACAACTTAAAACGTATTTACCATATCAATTTCATGGAACACAACTAAATAAGGAGTTGCAAGGGACGTAGAATGGCACAACGAGTACGTAGTGCAAAATAAAGGCAAGAAGAAGGAATGCAAATATGTTAGGACAGAGAATAATAAAAATTATGCTTCTATTACTTCTAGAAATGTACAGAGTTGTTACAATAGCAAAAGAGGTCGATATCCACATGCAATAGCCGATCTAGAGGTCTACAACTCAAAATACAGAAAATATGAAGTCCTTAAAGCAGAGTGCCTAAGGATCCAAATTGTCTAACCTTGATAATGATCCCAACTCTTACATTTATAGATGAATCCATGGAAGAAGAAGAGAAGGAGGAGGGAAAACCTGAATTTGAAATAAAACCACCAACAAGAATCATTCAATGCCTATAAATCCACCTATAAATCTATCAAATATGTTTCCCCAAGTTTGTTTGGCATGTTGGAGAAGGAAGGAGGATGGATCATATAAAATCAAGTGGTTGGAACAATTAGATCTTCTCATTAATGCTCAAAAAGATGTTTTCCCATTTCTAACTTACCAGATCTGCCAAGAATTTGAATTTGAATGTTTAGCATTGTAGCCTATGTCAGCATCTATCGATTGAGACTAGGTGCACGCCGATCAGAGCTCTGTAGTAAGAGATACAACTATAAAAAAATTCAAATTCATTTGTGCATGTAAGATACATGGCACATGCAGAGTGGCTGAAAGGACAACCAACTGTGTAAATGTTCTTGTTGTTTCTAGCACATTTCACTCATTGTTTTGTTACAAGGATTTGGCACCCTGTTGGCATGCTTTGACTAGTTGGAGGTGGCATACTCAAGCATGTCAAAGGGTGATATGGCATGGAAAGGCACAAGTGAGGGTGAAAAGATAACGTGTGTGGAAGAAGGAGGCATAGGAAGGAGGTAGAAGGAAAGCGCGGGGAAGATGGAATAAGGAGAAAAAGGAAAAGGGAAGAAGGGGAAGCACACAATGTGTGTGAGGAAAAGAAGGGGGCGTGCGAGGAAATGTAGCTAAGGTAATGTTCCAAGTGAAATTTAGTGCACGCAACCTCACGTTGAAGAACTCAAAACCAAAAAGCTGTATACAAATTATGTAAATAATTGGGAGAGTTATCTGGATAACAGAGGTAATACACCAAAACAATAATGTGAATAGTGTGGATATTCCCCTATCATTGCAGATCTAGAAGTACCACAAGCATTGGAAGAGTTGGGAGAATCACCTGAGGTATATTTGGGTACTTCTCTTGTTGAATCTCAGCTTGATGTTGATCCTTTTATACTACTTTAATCATCAAAGACAGTTAGTGCACAACTGCATGTTCGATTCAGGGGCCTCATGTAATGTGATGCCTCTTGAGGTAATGAATGAATTGAATATCAAAGTGACAACAAATTTTGGAAAATGCACTGCTATGGATTCAAGGGAGGTGTCGATGATTGGATATGTTAAAGGGTTGATAGTGCAATTGGTAGCTTACCCGGGAAAGTTCTTAACCATGAATGTAGTTATTGTGGATTGTCCAGCCAAGTGGGGAATGTTATTGTCAAGAAAGTGGGTTGCTAGTGTGGGGGGAAGTGTACAAATGGATATGTCATATGCAACCATACTAGTAGAAGGAATCCTTGTAAAATTATATGGTGAGAAAAAGATGTTACATCTGATTGAAGACCCTAACAATGCTTCTTATGAAGTATTATATACAGATGTAGATGTTGATAATTTTGTGGGCTATGCATATTTTAAAGAGCATAACATTGATAAGTGTAAATGTCCTAAAAAAATTGGTTCTCCCTAGATTTTGATGTTTGATGGAGCTTGTTCTAAATTTGGGAACAATGTTGGTGTTGTCCTCGTATCTCCAAATCAGAGACATTTTTTTCCTTTAAACTCATATTTGAGTGCACTAACAATATTGCATAATATGAAGCACTTATTTTGGGTTTAAGGATTGTTTGGAGGTATGGTATCGGGGACATTATTACTGAGGGAGATTCAAAATTGGTAGTTTAATAAGTTAGGAAATTGTATGCAACCAAAAATCAAAGAATGAAACAATATAAGCATGCAGTTTGGGATTTTATTGAAATGTTTGATTCTTTCAACATAATATACCATGACAAAATAAGAATGTTTATGCGTAAAAGTTGGCTATATTTGGATCTAGATTTGAAAATTGTACAATGTCTCCTTACTGTGAGTATGATATAAAAGTATTGACAAGACCATCTCGTCTTCGATAATATCAAACATTGATAGGTTTTTGAAGATGATTCCTAGGTTTAGAGGTTTTTACAAAATGAAGGAGAGTTTACAAATCAAAATATGGACTGGGAACCAATGGTTTGTGTTTATGATGGTAAAGAGACTCTATTTTTCAAAGACATTATTCAATTAAAACCAATACCATTCCAAGAGGTTTTGGTTGCATTAGAGTCAAACTTTGATAATGTTGTTTGCATTGTTAATAGACATATTTCAGCCTCAAGAGATGTGGAGGAGAAAAACTTGGGGATTGATGGTAAACCTAGAAAAATATGGCTAGGAAGTGACCTAAGTAAAGAAGAAAATCAGTCATATGTTCAGTTGTTAAAAAGGTATCAGGATTTCTTGGCATGGTCATATGAAGAATTGAAGGCATACAGGGAGGATATTTTCCAACATGAGATACCATGATAACCTAATGCCAAGCCATTTATAAAAAATAAAAGGCCAATCAATCCACTTATTTCCCTACAAATGTGAGAATAATTATAAAAATTAAGGGATGGAGGCATCATATAGCCAACAAGATATTCTTCATGGGATGAAAACCTAGTGTCGACCGAAAGAAAATGGAGATATAAGATTGTGTGTGGACTTTGGGAATTTGAATAAGGCATCAATCAAATAAAATTATCCCTTTCCCAATATGGATAAAATGTTGCAGTTGGTTACTGGCTCTAAGTTGTTGTCTACTCTAGATGGATTCTTGGGATATAACCAAGTGGTAGTAAAACAACAAGAAAGAATCAAAAGTAATTTCACCACACCATGAGGTACCTATGTGTATGTGAGAATATGATTTGGCCTGATGAAATTTGGAGCTATATTTCAAAGATCTATGGATGTAGCATTCTTAGGATACATAAATGTTTTTATCGTTGTATATCAGGATGATGTAACAGTTTTTTCAAGAAATAAAAGTGATCACTTGCAACATTTAGAGAAGATGATGCTAAGATGTAGAGAGTATGGAATCTCATTGAACCCTAAGAAGTTTCATTTTGGGGTTCAAAAGAAAATATATGGGGGCATATTGTATCTAAGGAAGGGATCATGATTGATCCTGAAAGAGTGGAAGCTATTGGCAAAGTTCCTATTCCCAAAACTAAGAAAGGAATTCAATCCTTCTTTGGTTAGATAAACTTCATCAGGATATTCATTTATAATTTCACTGAGATGACCATCCCTATCACAAGTATGCTAAAGAAGGATCAGATTATCAAATGGGAGGAGGAAGCTATCCAATATTTTACTGGAATCAAGGAAGCACTAAATAATGCTCTGTCCCCAAGCAGACTCCGATTACAAAAAAAAATCAAATGTTTTCTTTTTCCTTTGAAAATACCATTGCATTTGTATTATTACAAAAGGATGAGGAGGGAAGTGAAAGGACAATTTCTTTCTTTAGTAAAGCACTATAGGGGGCTGAGTTTAAATACACCATCATGGAGAAGCAGCTTTCCCTTGGTTAGAGCCCAAAAAAATAAATTCAGGCCATATATCTTACGTTCCAAAATCATAGCTTATGTTCCCCATACCATGGTCAAGGACATCTTGGCAGAAATGGAAATCTCAAATAATAGATGTCAATGGGTGAAAAAATTACAAGAATATGACATGGATATTCAAACTACTAAGTTGGTTAGAGTTATAGGCTTGGAAAACCTAATGGCTGAGATTACTCTACAAGTGATGGAGATAAATGAAGTTAGATGCATATATTATCCTAGTGTCTGTCTAATTAGATGCATATATAAGCAACAAAAATTTCTGAAGATAATTAGATGGACACTAGAGGTTAATAAAATAAGATGGGGTGAGCAATTGAAGTTTGTTGTTTGGGAAGATAGAATCATTACTAAAAGAGCCACTGGAAAGATCCCATTTGAACTAGTCTATGGAGTTCAAGACCTTCTTCCCATACACATGCAATTATATTCTTACCAATTCATTTGGAAACTTGAGGATGAAGAATTCAGCCCTTATGATGAAGGAATTAGTCAGATTATTGAGTTAGATGAAGAAAGAAGAGAATTCCACCATAGACATTTGAAGTTCAGGGAAAAGCTTAAAAGATTATTTGACAAAAAAGTAACTCCTATAACTTTCAAAGTGTCTTGTGTTATTATGGTATATCGAGACATGAATAAAAAGTAAATCATGGTAAATTTGATGCATTATGGATGGGACCTTATTACATTGATATAAAAATTAGTGAACACACTTTCTTCTTAAAGAATCTGGATGGATAATTACTTGAGTTTACTATTAATGGCAGGCACTTGAAACATTTTCTTGATTGATTTCCAAATCAAGGTATGCATCAATGTACATTGTATAGTATTTCTATTTTATTTTGCATTTTTGTGTGTGTTTTTTTTCCGGTCTTTAGTGACTGTTGCCCTAGTTTCTCGGTATGTTTTTGAGAGGTGTGTTATTATCATTTGACCTAGTGTGTATGTTACTTGACTCCATAGCCCAATGGATTTTGGCACTTGGTTTGTTGTGTCTCTGTGTTATTTTTGGTTCTTGTGGCACCCAAAAGGAGTGCCCATCCCCGAGTTGGAGCTGGTCTTAGTGCTCGAAATAATCTCACCCCTTTTTTTTTTTTGGAAAATGCCTTCGAAAATTGTTATGTTTTCTATTTTCCCATGAGAAGTGTGAGTTAGAAAGTTAAATTCATGTTAAATTCATTTGAAAATCCCATGTGTAGGTTATTTTTCCTCTTTTCTAGGTCAAGGATCACGTTAGACATGTTGTTATTTAAAATCCTTACAAAAAAATTAATCGTGAATCAGGTTTAAATCAAGAAAATTACCTTTGTACACTATTCCTTGGTCATACTACAAATTTTGTATTTGGATTTGTTGCCCAATGATAGGTGGCATGTTCTAGTTGGATGTGGTTTAAGCTGCCAAATTATAACATTTTATAGCATTCACAATGTGCAAATTAGGCCCCGAGGCCCGAAAAATATTTCTCTAAATATTTGCAACCAAAAGATGCACAAATAGAAATTTACTCCACCTCCGAGGAAATACACTTATCACAAATAGGTTGGTTGGGAATCAAGTCTTAGTTTTATTTCCACACACTAAGGTAATAAAGTATAAAATTTCAAAGAAGCTCCCGAGGCCCGCCAAGGACACATGGCTCTTTCTCATGCAAGGAACGGGGAAGCAGGTCATCAAATAAAATTAGTAATTTTGGGCTCAAATGTAAAAGGGAACAAAGTTTCAGAAATGTCCCGTAGTTCTACCACCATTTAGGTGTAACCATGTGTCACTCTCGTGGATGAAATTCAAAAATGGGTAGTCTAGTCAAATAGTTAAATGTATATGTATTTATGAAACGAAGCAAAAAATGCAAAGAGTTTCCCTGAGCCCGCATTAGCATACAGCTATTCCATGTGGATGACTCATATTTAAAAATTTGGAAAAGTGAAATGGATGACCATGATGTAATGTATTAATTTCTACCACCATCAATGCGTTTTTACACAAATCAAGGAGGATTTTTTAAGTCTTCGAACACATTGATATTTTTGCTATCATTTGTTGAGATCTTTTAGTTATTTTTATGTACCCTTATTATAAATTTCTAACCCCATGCATTCTCGTCCTATCACCCAAAGGGGCACTAGGTGCTCACCGAGAGGCACATGCAGCACCGAGCCCTCCTTTATGTGATAATTGTGAGAAGGTTCTACCATTGATGGGGGATGGTTTGCAGAATGAGAATACATTTACTTAGTTAAAAGAAAAGTGGAAGGGAAGCTTACAAATCCACATATTAACATATTAAATGAGCTAAGCATCTATGTAATAAGCATGATGAATTAGATTTGAGTCATGATAGTCACACAACAAGAGGGTTTACACCCTTAAACATGATATACAGAACAAACCCTTAGATATATATTCATTTATAGTGATTTTGGTAACCACATTACAATCAAAATAGATCATCACAGACCATACATATCAAGATACTAGGACTCATCCCTTACAAATATTCTCTAGTATGGTATTCTAGTTATGCCCTCTCAATTCATCCCTTATTGTAGACCCTAATGCTATGAAAATGCTTTTTACATCCTTTAAGACCCTGAGCAATAAGTTATCTAAACCATAGCATGATTGTAGTATCATACTCTTCATGCATCCCCTTTTGTCTATCTCTTATCTCCTTCAATTCCCCCTTCCTTTCTCCCTAGCATCTTCATATATAGGTCCATCATCCACTACCATGCCTTCTCTCTTGAACATATCGCATGTCAAGTGTCAAAGTGGTCCTCCAATGGTGAATGTTTATCCCCTTGTAAACCCTCCACTCTTTGTAATGATGTCTTTTAGGAATATTCCCTATGTGGAATATTATTTTCTTGACCTCCAAGGTTCCAAGCTAGCACCTTATCCACTCAGCACACCTAGTCGGGTCACATTTTTCCTCAAGTGCCTTCAAAATGTCAAATATGGCTAAGTCCTATGAACCCCATGTTTTTCCTTCCACACACACCCTGGTTTCTCCAAAACCCTTCTTAAACCTCTATCTTGCGCGCTTCTCCCCACATGCCCTTCTCTATATCGGTCTCGTACATGCACACACTTTTAGTACTTAGCCAATATTCAAGGCCCAACATCACCCCACACTAAACTTGTTCTCCTTCCTTGGAAACATCCTGATTCCCAAAGAATAAAGAATGGTGGGACTTAGATAATTTGAATAAAGAATGAAATAATGGAAGAATGGAGGAATTAAGAATGGAAGAATGGAAAAATCTACATGTTGTTCAAGAGGAGTGGGAACTCCTTCCTCATTGTTGCCTCAATCTTCTTCCAGGTATCCACTTTACCCTAAATATGCTAGAGTAGGTCACCCCTTAGAGCACTCACCTCTTCAAATCTCAATTCATCACCCTTAGCATTCAACATATCTACAATCCCTTCCAGCTACTTGCTAAGGTTGTCCAATGCATCCATTCTGAGTGACCTGGGGGTATAGTTCCTTAAGCCAATTTTTAACCGAACCTTGTAAGGTTTTGATTGCTTCCATTTTATTCTCAACTTTGGCTAGGATTTTATCCCACTCCGCCCTATTTCCTTTGTTCTTTTCTTGGAATTATTTTAGATCTACCTCATGTGTAGAAACTAGTATACTTGTCACCCTATCTCTATCAAAGATAGTTATCATATACCGCTTCAACCATTCTCGTGGAAGTCTTCACAAAGCAAAGAAGGAGCTTGGAATAATGAGTGACTATCTCCCCAATCTTTAGCCTTTCTTCCCTCTTCGGGCATGCCAATGCCTCTTCTATTGATTCTAGTGTGAGTGGTCATCTTTCCATGGTAAGGATGCAGGGTTAATTCTTCTAAGAATTGTAAGGTTGACTCATATTTCTGCTCAGGAGGGGCCAGGTCTGGATGCTTCAAGATAATGGCATTTGTAATCATCTCTATCTTTTTGTAGACCTCACGCACCTTTTCCTTTTCCTCCCTTAGATCGTGCCTTAACTATTCATTGATTAGATCCTCCTACTTTAGATCCTTACTCTTCTCAATGATCTCTTCATTCTTCTTCTCTAGCACTTCCTCTAAGAACCTTACCCTGGCATTCCTTCCAAAGAGTCTCACCTCAACCTCCATAGTTACCTTGTTTAGTGTGTTGCATACTTTCTCATCAGATAATTATTGAGAATTTATTAGGGGGTTCACTCCCTTGGTCTCTGGTATCTTCATGAGTGTCCCTTTTCTAACCTCAAACATGGGATCATCAACATGGGACTCAAAATCCCAAGATAGCATCTTCCTCATACGTGGGTACGCACCTCTTCTTTAAATGAATACCATACAAGGAGTTTTTCTGTAGGCACATTACTTTGGAAGTGCACACGTAGTACCTTACTTGGATCATTAATGTAACCCATTCCTTGCTCCTATGCTGCTACCACACTCTTCCTCATGTGTGCACTTGCCTTTGGAAAGCTTACCGCTAAGCTAGGATCTCCACCCATGCTCCCATACTCCTTCCCTACACTCTCCTCCTCTATCTCTTTGAGCACTTTGTCGGCTACACTCCACCTCCTACTCCACCAAGTCCTTTATTATGCCCACTACTCCCTTTTCATAGCCTCTTCTACCTGCTCCTTGGTGAGGCTTGGGGTCCTTTGATCCTTAGTGTTTACCTCCTCACTTCCCCCTTGTCATGAGCATCTCCTTCCTCCCCAAGTTGTGTAAATCATACAAAGGATGGACTGAGCCTCTTTATGTTTTTCATCAACCTTTTTTTCCTCTATAGGCTTCCAAGATCTTCATTCCTTCTAAGTCCACCTCCTCCGCTACCTTTCACTTCTTCCTAACTAGCGACTCTAGTATAGGGATTCTTCCTTCTCATCTTCTTCAGCAGTGACTCCTTCCTCGATGACTCTTATTTTGTAGGGGGATCTTCTTTCTCTAGCACCTCTTCCTTAGGTGTCTTTTCTTTTCCTTAACGGGGACTTCTTCCTTTGAGCATATGTGCTCGGCTTCATGCTTGACTCCTACGTGCCTACCGATTGTGTTGTTTGTGCACTCGGTGCCTTTTTCTCAAGGGTATCCTCTCTCTCCCTCTTCCTCAACGAGGCCTTCTTTCTTTTGGTGGGGTCTTCTGGGATGGAGACATCATTCTCCATGTAGGTGCCTTTCTCATACTTAGGCCTAATGCGTAGGTATACCCTCATTGTGGTCCTTCCAACAATTGGCAACATCATAGGTTTTATCATATGCACCTCATGGGAGACATACTTCTCCACATAAGCACACTTCTTGGGGTATACTATCTTTCTACACAGCTCATGGTGGTCTTCATCCACCTCATTGAGGTCGAACCTTAGTATTTTGGCCTCCTTGAAGTGATTGACCCTAGCTTGGAAATATTGTGCAGTGAGGGACCAAGTTTTCACCATGGGCTCTTGGTCCCTTCTGACAGAGTGAACCTACCAATGCAAAAGTGTTGGTATACAGAAAACTCAGCTTCTCCTTGCACTAGCACTGGAAATTGTTTGGGTATCCTCCACTCAGCCCCAAATGCATCTTGCATTCGCTTGTACCATATTTCCGTGTGTGCCTTGTCACGATCGTTATGGTGTCATAAGTGTATTTCTCAAATCTCTTGGCCAGGAGGGTTTCTCATCTAGGTACTCCCATACAATTTTTTTTGGCCCATCGAGCACTCCAATTTCTGAAAACATGATGGTAAGGAGGACATTACCAAACATTATCTTTTCCCCATCGCACACGGCACTGATGATCTCCTCCACTATGAATGTTGAGAGGTTGTAGATGGTTCCTTCTGAGATTTTCTAACAAAATTTTAACCAGGACTTGTTGATCTGTTTCCACCTCTCTGTCCATTCATCTTGGTCACTAAAAATGTAGCCATCCTCATCATAGGGTCAGAAATCATAGAAATGTCAAAGTACCGTGACCCCTTCTTGTAGTCATAGGCCTCCACAGTTTTCTTTATGGCCTCTTTTTCCTCTAAGTCATCATCAAATGAATCTCCCTCATAGGTAAGACCAGTAAATTTGGAGATTATTTGGGGATTTATTCACATCCTTCACCCCATGAAGTAGAAATGGTCTTCATGTACACATGACATTAGCCATTATTGGTACAACCACTTGGGTTTACCAAAATAGGGTAACTCATATAGTTGCAATAATTCAGCCTTCTCCATTTTCACCTTGACTTCATCATCATAGATGGGCATTCCATCAAGTGTCCTCTTATCAATAGGTCTAACTATTTCTAATGTCATCCCTTTCTTTATGGTGCTTGTTCGATGGTTGTAGTTACTTACAACCATTTCTCTCACGTGATACACCAACTCTTTTCCCAACAATATGACATCTAGGTATTGCATTTCTGCATATCATTCCTCATTGAAACTAGTGGAAACGACATGTTTCTCTTTTCCCTTGCCCTTGTTTAGTGAAATGGTTTCCTTATTTGGTACCATCTTCTAATCAAGTTACTAAAAAAATCTTCCTTGCTCCTCTTCCTTTCTCTGCTCAAATCTATGGCTTACCTTTGCGAAAAATTCTTTACACATGTGCCCTAGTTGTAGAACCCTAACCTAGACAACCCTTCCACAAGATGACGTACTCTTCTAAAACCTTCTTCCCTATGTACTCATGTAATTCTTCCACTCTAGTTCGTAAATCACACTAGTCATGCACTCATATTTTCACAATTTTCCTTCACACAAATCTTCTTTATGGATGCCCTAGTTCACAAGATCTCTTTGATATCGTAATTGCAAGGTAAAAAAATGTCTCGACCTTCTACTTATAGATTTTTGCTCATCTCCCGTAATAAATGATATGCCACCTACTAACATAATTTTGCAATAAAGGTGGATTTTTCCACTAAAGCCAACCTTAAGCACTCTTACCCCCATGCCCAATCCTACATGAAAATCTCTACAACCTTCTAGCATGCAAAAATCCTTACGACCAAATATCATCACGTGTAGTACGCTTACCGTGCCAAAGGCACTTCTTCTATCCTTAACCTGATTTTTGCCCTCGCCTACCTCATGTTATTCATGTGCTTCTCATCCTTTGTACATGGTATTTGTAAATTTATCATAACACAAAACTCCTTATGTTCACCTTTTCTCGCATGCGCTCTTCTACAAAGATGCACTTTTTATCCTTCAATCTAAGCCATCAAAACACAAATTCCACTACCAACTTCCATTTTACTTTACATTACTCCACCCCACACAAAAAATATATGCGGTCCTCTGTGCATACACAACCTTTTGAAAATAATAAGTCCCTATTAGCACACAAAGCGCACAAAACAACAACACAAAAAGAAAGGAACAAGCAATGAGAAAGGGAAACACAAGGAAAATAAATTTATTAAAATAAACCCTAGGCTAAATGGCAATACTGCCTTATTTATGATTACACAGAAGCCTTATTTATAGTAGGGCTTTAGCCTACTCCCATTGAAATGGCTTAGTAATCTCGTCCCATCTAGTGCTTGTAACTAGCATGCGCCTGAATCAAGGATGTATGAGATGATATATGGTCCTAACCAATGGAATTTCAATTTCCCAGGATGGTGCAAAAATTTGGAGTCATAAAGCAAGACCATCTTCCCAACCTCAAATTGTTTGTTTTTAATATGGCGATCATGCCATGCTTTTTTCATGCCTTTTCATCCTTTTGACTCCACCTAGCAAGTGATCACCTTTCATCCAACTACATTAATTTTTCCATGTGCTCCTATAGTGCTTTTTCATCAGCTAATCCTCCTATGCATACAATACATAGGGATGGTAGCATGAATTCTATTGGTAACACAACTTCTGCACCAAACACCAATTGGAATGGTGTGGCCTTGTTTAATTTCTTGTAGGTAGTCCTATACGCCCATAGTACAACTGAAACTTTGTCATCCCAATCTTGTCTTCCCACATCACAAATTTTTGTCAACATGTGACTTAGAATTTTGTTAAACACCTTAGTAGTTCCATTAGCTTATGGGTGATATGGGGTAGTCTTGTGATGGGCCACCATGAACTCTGCCAACAAAATCCTTATGTTTCATTCAAAAATGAGTACCCCTATCACTCATTAAGCTCATCAGACATCCATATCTATTGATTATATTTTCCCACAAGAACCAATCTATTGTGGTTGTTGTGTAGTCCTCAGTAGGTGTTGCTTCGCCCATCTTGTTAAGTAGTCGGTCAAGTGATAATATAACATGAACCACTCCTTTGCTCGGTAGGTGAAATTGATCGACAAAATAAATGGCCCGATTTTCAAATGGTTCTATGCTAGCTATCGGTCTCAAGGGCATATCATCCCTTCTTCTTGGCTTGCCAAGGCCCCTGAAAATGATCATGTGCCTTGCAAAATTCAATGCAATCCTAGTAGATGATTTCCCACAAAAGCCCTTCTAGTAGGATTTTTCACGCAATGGAATTCCCCTGCATAGTTTCCTCCCATAATCCCACTTGTGTGCTTCATCCATGATTGCAATGCACTCATACTCCAACACATGCTTTGGTGAAAAACATCATCATGGCCTAGTTTTTGTCGGGCCTCCACCGATTAACATGTAGGGTGTAGTGCGTATGGATAACTATTTTTTTCCGAGTCTTCATTCCTTCCGATGCCACACCCATCTTGTGAAACAAAGCAATATCTTCTAAGTCATATGACACATGTCACAACCTAAATAGTTACACACAAATAGAATAACATCCTTAATGCTTTGTGCATCCTCCCCTAAGTCAATCCTTAACAAATGGTCGTGCCCCGAGTTACTCTTTCCCGGTATCACAACAACCGTAAACTCAAACTCTTGAAGCAATAAGACCAACCAACATATGTGCCATTGAAAAATTGGCTTGTTCACCAAGAACTTCAATGTCATGTGGTCTGTAGAATATGAAGGGCATTTCCAAAAGATATTTCCTTAATTTTTACAACACGTAGATCATTGATAGTGCTTCTTGCTCGATAGTAGTGTATTTTTGTTCTACTTGTGTCATCTTCCCGCTAGCTTAACACAAGTGGTGGTCAATAATTCCTTCTCAAATTTATACTAAAAATACTCTAATTGTCATCCCTAAAGCATCAACAAGTACATGGAATGGAATATCCCAAGAAGAAAAACATAATATGGGTGCAATGACAAGATTCTCCTTTAAAGTGTCAAATTTCATATGTTGCGCCTTTCCGCAGTGAAAGGAACTCTTGTGTTTTAGTAATTCCTCCAATGGCGCGGAAATCTTGGCATACCCCTTGATAAAATTCTAGTAGTATCCCATATACCCAAGGAATTGCAGATCGTGTGTTTTGACCGGGTAGGATCCCCCAACCCCACAATAACAACAACTTTGGTGGGATCCACCAAAGAAACCTTCCGCATATGATATTCCCCAATAGGGTCCCAAAGGGAGTATCAAATACACCTTTTTTAATGTTGAGGTATATCCTCAACTACCAAAATCTTTCAAACATCAGCCTCAAATGTTCACAATGGTCCTTTACTAGTCCATATATTGTCGAGTCATCAAGGTAGACCTGAAGGAACTTATGGATTAAATCCTAAAATTCCTGGACCATTATACGCGATAACACAAGTACGGTCTTTAGTAAAAAAGGCATGAACATGTATGCAAAGCTTCCCCATTAAGTGGTAAAATTTATCTTCTCTTAGTCTTCCTTCTCAATTCTAACTTGATGATATCCTAAGAATCCATCCGTGAAAGAATATATTTCATGCCTAGCTACTCCTTCTAGGATTTCTTTAGTGAAGGGGGTTGGAAAAGGGTCAATGACACATACTGCATTCAAGTCCCTATAGTCAACACAAATCCTTATCCTTCCATACTTTTTAATGTTGATGACCATGGGGTTTACCCATTCTAATTCCTCCATAGCTTCAATGATTCCTGAAGCGATCATTTTGTTTATCTCCTCCTTAAATTTGACGTGAAGATTCAAATTCATTTGATAAGGCCTCTTCCAAATCAGGCATGCACCCTCCTTTAAATTGATTTTCATTTCCCCAAGGAGTGGTGTATCCGTGTAGAAATAAGTCATGAAACTCTCACAAGAGATCAATGATCTTTGAAACCTCTTTCTCTTACCAATAGTCTCTGATTGTAGCCTCCTTAGGTTCGACCTCCGAACCAATGTTAACCTTTTTTTTATGGGTTCATGGTAGACGTGTGCTTTCTCATCAGCACCATCAATAACTTTGTGTGTACCTTCCATATAGTTAACATCTAAACCATCCATCTCTTCACCATCTATTATATAGACCATCTTTCCCTTATCTTTCTCCATGCATGCATGCATGCTCAAGTTGTACCTCTTTTGACTCTTCCTCATCAAATTATGGTTCCAAACAATGTTCACCCAATAACTCCAATATTCTATCTTCTGCCATGGAACTATCTCCCATCGTTAGGTAATTAACAACCTACAATGCCTTATCCACCGATGGTTTAGTACTCTAATATTCAAAAGCTTGAAGGAGGTCACCATCAACTCCCGCCCATTTCCTTTGTGATAATACATCTCGAGTGTATATATCATTTGCATGCATAGCCTTATAAGGTGGAATACAACTTATGTACCCATAAAGAAGGTGGCAAGGCCTCCGTACCTTCCATCCATGATTTCTCACATGTTTGGACGTGAAATGAGATGGGTTCCTTCCCATGGTAGTCTCGTATTACAAGTGGGTGTATTGCTTCGGGAAAACCTAACAGAGAACACGATTCTCACTTTGCATCACTCTAGAAGGCTATTGTGATGTGTCACCCACCAATGTGTTGTGGTCCCAAGAAAGTTATAGTTGATCATCCCTCTTCTTTTGATCTCATTTTTCCACTGAGCCTCCATTTCTCATAAGAAATCATCAGGGTTGGCCCCTCCAGAGTAACTAAAAACATATTTCATCCTGTGTGCTTGACTAAGTGCGCCTTTGTCACTCTCAAAATTAATTTTCACCCAATTAACTCATAAGTCTCGTGTGCCCAATTGTCACATGCCACACTAGTTATATCACTCATGGACTGAGAATCTTCAAACTGAATAACTCCTTCTATAGGGTGAATCACCTCAGTGTTCATGATAGAGCACACATAGATTCTATCAAGAAATTATTCTCCCAAGGGCTCGGTATAGGGTGCTGACTTCCCATCGGTCAAGGGGATGATAACCCATTCTTCCTTGTTTTCAAAACTTATGTACCCCTTGTTGAACCGTAGGTCAGCATTGTTCTTATAACACCAGGGGCACCCAAGTAATGTTGGAAAGTTGTGTTGGCAAGAAAATTTGTCTCGTGGAAAATTTGTGGATTTCAGGCCAACACTATGGGAATCTAATTCCCTCTATATTTTAATGGTGCAGCTCCCATATTATGCATGAAAAACAAGTGGATTTGATGGTGGTTCTTCAACCAAAGATCCACAGATCACTCCTCTATCCCTATGGCAATAATAACAACTCCTTGTTATAGTAAAAATCGATCTCGAGAAAGGGGAAGGAGTGAGAATGAAGGAAGGAAAATCAATGTTGTGGGTAGAGTGTCGATGCCCACACACATCAACTAGAAGTTTCATTACTTGCATTCATTAACAAGAAAGACAAATCTAAAATTCTAAGCTCAAGATAGAATAAAACACAATGGTCGAAAGCACCAATCGATTTTTCCATCGAGGGGACATAAAATTCCTTCCTTTTTTATTAATCTCAAAGTTGAAACTTGTACAACAAGTGTGAATCGAAGAAACAATGTAGAGAAGGAGAATAGAAGACGATTGACTGTCATTTTTTCCTCTATTTACAAAAGCGTGCTTCCAACTTTCAAATTTGATTTCCAACCCTGTGAATGACATCAAGGATCCATATATTCCCTGAATTCAAATGGTTACAAACCTGTAAATTATCCATGCCTCTTCAAATTTCATTCTTGTAAAGAAAAACACCCATTTTGTGTCAAAACTGCACTCGCAAGCCAATATTACACCTAATTTTCTAGTTTGAATATAAGATGTTATATTTTCTCCATGTGTTTGGATCTTGGGCCATTGTAAACAAATTTGATCATTTCCCTCTTCCGCATTCCTTTGCAGTAAAATGCTTCAAACGAGCCTACAATGAGCTAATGTGTGCAAAATGCATTTAATATTTCAATTTTCTAGTTTTCATATGAACTGTTTGATCTTTTTCCCTAATTTCTTTGAAATCGGGCCATCCACATGGCAGGAGAACATTTGAGCATAGTCGAGGAAACTTTTTTATGTTTTTGCATGCTAGAGACGTTTTCTCAATTTTATCCCACAAAACTCCATAAAAATTTAAAATTGAAGTGTCCATCATGTAGATAATTTCAATATCTTTCCATTGATATCAAAAATGTAAAAAACCGAGCTCTGGTTCGAAAGATATGGCCCTCTGAAGATTTAGGGAAAAACTGACAAAATACAGAGTCAAAATTAGGGTTGGTAGGGTCAAACTTTAAATTTTTCCCTTTTGGAAAAATTCCAAAAATTAGTGGGCTCACGAGATCCAACTGGCAAGGATACATGGCATATTTTGACTGGATATGGGGTCACCATGTAATTCTGAACATTCTGACCATTTTTGGAAAATGGCTCAAAATCTTGATTTCTTCCACGGGCTAGTAGTTCTGATCTCAAGGCGAGGACACGTGGCACCTTGTGATTCATCCACGGGCCGAAGACCATTTATTTTCCTTTCTCCTTTGTGGCCTCATGGGCCAGAATTTTCCTTTGTGTCTTTTTGACCAAATGCCAAAACCTTCAACTTTCCTCCGACCCCCACCTCCCGCTGCTGACGTGGACACATGGCATCTTTTGAATGATCCACGGGCCTTAAGCAATTTTCTCCATTCTCCTCCATGGGCCCATGGGTCGGTTTGTGACTTTGCACCTTTTAACCAAAAGGGAAAAGTGTCGAATATCTCTCCACGTCTCCGCTCCGCCTTGACACGTGGTGTGATTTAATTGACTACGGGCCTGCCTAGGGAAAATTTCCCCTCCAAACTCCACTGAGCCATAACTTGCAAAATACAAGGATTTAGGAGGATTTCCATACCTTTCTGGAAAGGGGAAAGAATTCTCTATCTAATGGATGTGTTTCTACAAATCCTTGATCCCTTGGGAAGTGCCATATTTCAAAAAACTTAGACTAGACCGTTTTCAAAGGGTGACAACTCAAAAATTCTAAGTCTAGACTTGGGAAAAAGAAGGAAACTTTTGAGGGGACAACAATGGCTCTAGCTTGGGGACATGGCATGGATTGAACAAGGAGAAAACATGGCATGAGGATCTAGAATCTCAAGTTTTTTTTTTTAAACATAGAACATTGACCAATGCCTTATCTATTGGGCCTTGCAGAGTTGTGCACAATTCTGAGGAAAGAAATAAGGAAGGAAACACACCAACCAAAACCACACCAAAACAGAAAAGGGAAAACAAAACACACAACAGAAGAGGGGAAACAACAAAAACTATGGTATAGGGTGAGGGACAACTCACTTTCACTGATGATAAAGTATCAAATATTTCCCACTCCTAGGCAATCCTAATGAAGTTCCATCCAAGTATGATAAGAGAAAGGCATTCTCACCAAAAGCTTATTGAATTTTAAATGGACCCAACCACAAAGAATCAAAATTACTATGACTACCCTTTGGCTCTCTCCTCTTGTCCCAAATTAGGACCAAATCTCTAACTCTGAACTCCCTTGCTTTGGCTCTTATGTTAAAGAGCTTCTTCACTTTCAGCTGATGTTCTTTGATTCTCGTCCACTACCTGGGATCTTCTCTCTTCTAGCTTCTCAAGGAAAAGGATCCTCTTGTCAATTGAATCCATGTATTGGTTGTCTTCCACTATTTGAAATAGCTTGAGAGTTGGTATTACAATTATAATAGGAATATCCGCTTCAACTCCATATAGCAAATTGAAAAGGTGACATGCCTATTGCCTTCTTAGAGTGATCCTATCACCCACAAGGCATAATATAGTTTTTGTGCCAATTCTTTTGATTCTCATCAACAAGCTTGCATGGATAATGGTCACAATATTTTCATTGCTTGACTTAGCTTGACCATTCCCTTGAGGATAGTAGTAAAAATAATGAGCAAGAGAAATCCCAAAGCCATAACAGTTCACACACCTTCAAGAGAAATAAGTAGCGTTGTCTACTACAATCTTCTAAGGAACTCCAAAATGAACAATGATATTCTCTTTTATGAAATTGTAGACAACTTCAGAGCTAGCCTATTTGGTTGGAATGGCTTCCACCCATTTGGTGAAGTATTCTATGGTAGTGAGCACATAAGTATGCCCAACACTTGAATGGGGATTCAACATGCCAATGAATTCTAGCCCCCATTGTTGAAATGGTTCTTCAATAATCACAGGCCTGAGAGGTAATGCAGCTAACTATGGTTTTCCAACAAATTTTTGGCATGCTTTACATTTAGAAACCCAGCTCTAAGTATCAGCAAAAAGAGAAGGCCAATAATATCTACCTCTAAGAATTTTGTGGGCAGTCACCATGGCTGAAAAGTGTCCACCACAAGCTTGATCATGATAGGCTTTGAGGAGTTTTTCTTGTTGTTCCTTGTCAACACACTTGAGAAAACAACCATCTATCCCTTTCTTGTAGAGTGCATGATTCCAAATCACATATTTGGCTGCTTTCAGCCTAAGAGTTCTTCACTTCTTGTAATCTAAATGAGGAGGGCAGTCCCCATAGGTAAGAAAGAAAGTGATGTCTGCATACCATTCCTCTGTAGTGTTCACAAAGAGAACTTGTGGGCAATCTTCTGAGTAGGTTGGGCAAGTGTCATCTCTTTCTCCAAGCTGAAATTTGAGAGATTCATCTTCAGCAATCAACTTGCACAAACCATTTCCTCTAATTAGATTAGAGGGCTTAATCTCCAGGTAATACTCTTAGATCCTTACAATCCAATTTCCTCTTTTGGTTATGGGATCTTGTTGTGTTAAAATGGACTTGATTGCACTTTCAAGGACCATCACCATGGAGTGAGAGTTGAGTATGTAAAATCTGATATTCTTCATAGCCTTGGCCACTTCGTATGCATGCTTCTCCAATTGACTATAATTTAGTTCATGTGTAGTCATTTTTGTACCCACCAAGAACAAGGGAACCTCATGCGCATCAGCCTATCACCCAGTGGGCATTGGGTGCTCACCCGAGGCGCGTGAGAGGGAGCCAAGTTTCTCTTTTATGTGAGTTTAGTGGAAGGCATCATTCATGATCTTGAATTAGTTATTTAAAGGACATGAAAAAGCTATAGAGGTCAAAACGGCTTCTATACTCTTTCGCTTATATCAAAAAGTGAAAGCGCTTAATGTAATTAATGTAACTAGGAAGTTGTAAATCCACAAATAGACTTAACATTCAAATAAGGTTCATGATTATACAAGAATAAAAGCATAATAGAAATATGCAGATATTATAGAGAGAAGATCTTAATACAAATGTCATGGTAACCTTATCATATTCATTCATAGCATTACTTATATAATGTCACGAAGGAGAGACCATAGTCATGCACCATATCTCGGATCCATACATGAAGGCTTTCAAAACAAAATTTGCACTCCCCATTCCCTCATTATATCCTTCCTATAATCATCTACCCTTTTATCCCATAGTTCTCACAGTAATTCTACGAGCTCCACTTACTTCCTCGGGTTCCCTTTTTTCTTTGCTAAGGGTGCATGTATAAATAGGCATCTAAGCTCCAAACAACTCCTTTGAAATCTCAGATCTAGCCCCAAGTGTCAAGGTGTGGATTGCCTCAGGTGCATGCCTCTCCATGTCATGATTAGATTTTTGGATCTTCTTATCGCAAGGTATATTCCTTCCAGACACCCTGTTACCATGCTAGAACCTTATCCAAACAGAACACGTTCTTCATGTGTTCTGATCCAAAAGGCCGAAAATGGCTAAGTCTCAAATTGTGCTTTATGGGCACGCATCCTTGGTTCTCCAAGAACCCTTTTTGAATCCTGCCTTGTGCACCTTAACTTGCGCACTTCCTCTGGGCCGCATGCCTAGGCACCTTTAAGATTTGAAAGCTTCAATAGGGTCCCATTTCTCCGCCTCTTGGGAACCTCTTCAAAGAATGTAGTACAAAAAGGCAAGGCCCCGCCTTGGAAAAGAATGGAGGGAAAGAATAAAGAATGGGGGAGAGAAAGATAGAAAGGGAATTTCCTAAAGAAGAAGAAGGGGGAAATTCTACCGCAGGTTGGCCTTCACATATTCCATGCACCGACTTCATCCTTTGCTCTTGTGCAAAGGTCACCAACCAATGCACTCACCTCATTGAAGGTTAACACTTCCCCTTATGTGTTTATGGTATCTACCACCATCTCTAGTTCCTTTGCTTGATCTTCCAAGGAATCCATCTTCCTCATAATGACCTTGTAGAGCTCTTTTAGCTAGTTTTTATTGAGACTCACGGGATCTCGATAGCTTCAGACTTCTTTTCCACTTCAGCTAGGGTCTTTTCTCGCTCAACTCTATTACCTTTACTCTTTTCCTCGAAGTCCTTCAACTCACCTCATCGCCTGCAAGTAGCATGCTTGTCACCTTGTCATGATCTCGCGCAATGGTTATATGTGACCACAACGGTTTGTGCAACTATTTTTACATCAACAAGAACCTTGTTGTATTCAGCTATGAGTGTAATGAATTTCAACTTGTCCTCCTACTCCAAGTGCATAGCTACATCCTCTACTCGACTCCAAGGCCAAAGGCTACCTTTCCATGATGAGGATCTAAGTCAAGTCCTCAAGACATTCCAAGGAGGAACCATATTTTTGCACAGAGGGTTAAGGTCCTGGTACTTCATGATAATAGCCTGGGAGATGAGCTCCACCTTCTTGGAAACTTCATGCACTTTAGCTTTCTCCTCTTATAATTCTCATTGTAGTTGAGTTTTGATCAGCTTTTCAAGGTTGAGTTCCTTTGTTAGCTTAACTACTTCTTCCTTCCTCTTTTCCAACAGGTCCTCCAAGATTTTAACCCTGTCATTTCTACAGAAGAGCATAGCCTCAACTTCCATGGATACTTTGTTGAGCGTGTTACACACTTGCTCATCTGTTAGTTGTTGCATGTTTATAATGGGTTTATCCCCTTTGTCTCGAGATAGTGCAAGTATCTCCCCTGGTTAACTTAAACTCAGGCTCATCAAGGTGGGAGTCGAATGCCCATGATAGCATCTTTCTTGTGTGTGGGTATCCACCCTCAGGATCAAAGGACTCCATAGTGGTTAGATCCTTGGTGGGAATGGTACTCTGGAAACACGTGTGCAAAACTTTGTTGGGCTCATCAACATATCCCATCATTATTCTTCCCCCTCCTGTGTGTTTACTTCCCATGTGCATGCCCTTGGGAATAGTTACTGAAAGAGTTGGTCCTTTTTTGCTGCTCACACTCTTCTCCCTTTGCTCTTTCTTGAATTTTCTGAGCACGAGCTCTGCGCTACGCTCTAATTCCTCATCGACCAAGGCATTAATCATCTTCTCATCCTCCCTTGTTACTTTCTCATCCACCTCCTCCTGAGTGAGATTGGGCATATCTAGCTCCTTGGTACTTGCCCCCTCACTCCTTTCTTCACTCCATGTGCCTTCCTCCCCTTGGGCACCCTTCCTCCTTATAAATATGAAAGCATCATTTGCATCTTCTGCTTCCTCTCCTCCGAATCATGGACATCAATCAGCTCCTGATTCTCCTCCAGCTCTTCCCCTTCATCATCATCCTTCTTGCCTATATAGGCATTCACATCGCCTATACCCTCGGACTCTAGTTCTTCCATCCCCTGTTCTTCTTCCTTTGTAGAAAACTCCGAGTTGGGGATGTGGTCTTCTCTTCATCTAAGGGTTCCTTAGGGGATGGTGGCTTCATAGGTTATGGGGTCTTCTCCTTGACCACCATCCTCTTCTTCTTCTAGACGTAGGTACTTGTCCCCACGGTACCTACATCCTGCTTCTCCACCACCCTCTGTTCCTCTTTCTCTTCCCTCTCCTTACACTTTGGTGCGGGCTTCTTTCTTCCAATAGGGTCATCTGGGATGGATATATCATTCTCCATGTATGCACCCTTTTTGAATTTTGGCCTTATGCAAAGGTAAATCCTTATGGAATTTCTCCCAACAATAGGTAAGGTCAAAGGCCTTACAATATGCACATCCTACAACATGTACCTTTCAACGTACGTGCACTTCTCTGGGTAGACTAGCTTCTTCCTCATTTCCCTATGCTCTCTGTCAAGGGTGGACAACTCAAGGTTTAATTTCTTTGACTCCTTGTATTTATTTACTCCCATTTGGGTAAATGAGAATGGGATTTTGCACCAAGGACTCCAGCTTCCATCGACCAAAATGAACTCGCCAATATAGAAGTGTTGGTAGACTACGAACTCGAATCTCCTTCGGTCACCGCAGGGAGTTGTTTAGGGATTTTCCATTCAGCCCCGAATGCATTCCTAAGGCGTGTATACCATTTGTCTAAGCATGCCTTGTGTACCCCTATCATTGATTCACATGTGTATTTTTGAAATCTATCCACAGGTGAGGGATCTTCAGGGTACTCCCACACAAACTTATTAGATGCATCTGGCACCCCGATTTCCGAGAACACAATTGTTAACAAAATGTTTCCAAATAGGATCTTTCCTCCATTCTCCACGCTGCTTATGATTCCATCTACAATATATTGGGAGATGTTGTATATGGTGCCCTTAGTGAATTTCTTGTAGACATTCAGCCAGGGCTTGCTCACCTGGGTCCACCTTTCTTGTCCATTCAGCTTGGAGACTAGGTGTGCGGCCATCTTCATCACCGGATCGCTGATATTCGAGACGTCGTAGTACCTTGATCCCTTCTTCAATCCCTAGGATGTTATGGTTTCTTTGATTGCCTCCTCATTTGTCTTATGTGGGAATCCCACTCTTGCCCTAGCAAACCCCATCCAGTATTGCATCTCCAAGTACCATTCCTAATTTGTATCCAAGGGTATTTCTCCTTATTTCTTCTTTCCTTTTCCCTTACCCTTTCCCTTCTTGGATTGTTCTACGGTGTTTATCGACTAGTTTCATGGCTGTCATTGCACCCTTTTCTTTCATTCCTGTGTTAACTTGTGAGTTGTTTGAATGTTTTCCTCGTGCGCCCCATGCCCTAAAACACAAACCATAATCTCATTTTTTTTCTCCTTTAATCACGGTGCTTCTTCACAACATTCCTGCCACCCATGAATTGCTTCTGCTCTGGTTTGTAGATCCAATGGATCGTTTAGGCTTAAGTTCTTTGGATTTTCCTTTGCACGAGTCATTTTTGAAACCCTAGCTCTTGAAAGAAAATCACTCGCTTATGTTCGCAAAGTGAAATAATGAAATGCCCACTCTTGTACTTATAGCTTTTCCCACTTTTACGAATTTAATGCTAGGCTACCTACCACCATATGACAATGTTTAATGCGGTGTTTTCAAACACAACTTGACTTTAGCGCTTCTCCTTATGCGCCCAATCCTTGTGTAAAAACTTTTCCACCCATGCCCAATCCTTACGTGAAAATTTTTTCAACCTTCTAGCATGCAAACAATCCATCTTGATAGAAGACTCTTGCGTGTGTGTTACTGGTGCCAAAGGCACTTCTTCCATCCTCATGATTACTTTTTCCTACCTTGTGTTTTTTCATTTTTTCTCCTTTTTACATGGATTTCCAATGTAACCTTATTTTTCCACCGACCCAAATCCTCCTAGTAGAATAACTCCAAGTTTCTCTTCATCATCTCACCCCATAATAAAACGATGCACGGTCCTCTGCACATTCATAAGTCAAAAAGTAATAAGGTTACCAGTGCCCAAGGTGCAAAATAGAACAACAATGTGAAAGGGAAATACAAGAAAGCAAAATCATAAAAGGAAATTCTAAACTAATTGGAAAAACTACCTTATTTACAAACACCAAGAAGCATTATTTATAGTAGGGCTTCAGCCTACTCCCATTGAAGTGTCCAAGTAATTTTGTTCCATCCAAAGGTTTAGAATCGCACACACTCGAATCAAGGATGTATGAAATTACATAAGGACCAAACCAATGCACCTTCAACTTTCCAGATGGCGTAGAAATTTTGAATCATATAAAGCAATACCATTTGGCCAACCTCAAACTGTTGTTTGTTTTAATATGGCGGTCATGCCATGCCTTTTTCTTTGCCTTCTTAGTCATTTGAATCCATCTTGCTAGTGAGCACCTTTCATCCAAATTTATCAATTCATCTATTCTTTCCTCCATCGCTTGCTCATCATCTAACCCTCCTGCTGCGCGCGTTATACGTAGAGATGGTAGCATGAATTTGACTAGAAAAATTTCTTCGTCTTGCCGAACACCAATTGAAATGATGTGGCCTTGTTCAATCTTTTATATGTTGTTCTCAGTATGCCCAAAGAACTACGACACCTTATCATCCCAATCCTACCTACCCACATCACATATCTTAGTCAATGTGTGACTAAGGATTTTGTTGAATGCCTCTCGTATTCCCATTTTCCCGACGGTGATAAGGGGTAGTCTTGAGATGGGATAACATGAATTCTCGCTAATAGAATCCTGATGGTTTCATTCAAGAAGTGAGTGCCCCTATCACTTGTTAAACTTAATGGGCACCCATACCTGCTGATAATGTTCTCCCACAAAAATCTAGTAGCCGTGGCTGCAGTGTAATCCTTAGTGGGTGTGGCCTCTACCCACCTTTTCAGATAATCAATATAGGTAATGATATACCGCAAGTTAGTCCTTCGTGTAGCTAGTGAGATTGGTCTAAAAAAATCTATTTCCCATTTCTCAAAAGGTTCCACGCTGGTGATGGGGTGTAAGGGCATCTCATCCCTTCTTCCAGGTTTTCCAAGGCACTGGTAGTGGTCACAGGCCTTACAAAACTCAATGCAATCCTGTGAATCATCTCCCACCATAGTCCGGTGACTAGGATCTTGCGCATGTGGTTGCATTCCCCGCATAGTGTCCTCCAAAGAATCCCACCATGGGATTCTTCTATTATGGCCACGCGTTCATGTTCTAATACACACCAGTGTAAAACCTCATCATGGCCCATTTTATGCAAATCCCCATTGATCAACATGAAGGGCATGGTGCGTATGCCTAACCCTTTCCTTTCTAGTGCATTCATCCCTTCAAGCGCCACGTCCGACATGGTTTCCTTGATACTTTGCACGTCCTCTCCTAAATCAAGCCTTGATAAATGATGTGACACACAATTGTTCTTTCCAAGTTTTACCACCACTCTAAATTCAAATTCCTGAAATAAAAGTACCCAACGACATATGCACCCTTACAACACTGCTTTGTTTACTAGATACTTCAAGGCCATATGGTCAATGTAGAATATGAAGGGAGTCACCAGCAGATATTGTCTAAATTTGTGGAGTGCGTAGATCATTGACAATGCCTTACGCTCGGTCATTGTATAATTTTGTTCTGAGTGTCAAATTTCTACTTGCAAAACACAAGGGATGATCAACAATCCCCTCTCCTGGTTGAGAAAGAATAGCTCCCATTGTTGTACCAAAGGCATCCACGTGGACATGAAAATTTTTTTCCCGTGATGGGAATCGTAGAATAGGTGCGGTGATAAGCCTTTCTTTTAGAGTGTCAAATTCCCTTTGCTGCGCCTCTCCCCACTGAAAGGCACTCTTATGTCTGAGAAATATTTCCAAAGGCGCGGTGATCTTGGCGTATCCCTTAATGAACTTTCTATAGTACCCAATGTGTCCAAGAAATCTGTGCATGGCACTTTGGCTAGTGGGCTCCCCTAATCCCATAATAACTGTAACTTTCATGGGATCCACCAGTAAGCCCTCTTTGCATATGATATGCCCCAACAACGTTCCAAAAGGAGTTGTAAAGACACATTTCTTGATGTTGAGGGAAATCCTCAACTATCGACATCTTTCAAACATCAATCTCAAGTTATCACAATGGTCCCTGACCAATCCATACACTTTCCAATCATCCAAATATACTTGAAGGAACTTGTGGATGAAGTCCTTAAATTCTTATACCACTATGCGTGAAAATACAGCAGCGCATTCCTCAATCCAAAGGGCATGACCGTGTATGCAAAGCTTCCCCACTTGGTGGCAAAAGTTGTCTTTTCTTGGTCTTCCTTGGCAATCCTTACTTGGTGATATCCCGAGAATCCATCCGTAAAGGAATAGACCTCGCACCCAACAACTCCTTCCAAAATCTCTTCAGTAAAGGGGGTGGGAAAAGGATCTATGATACAAACAACATTCAACTCCCTGTAATCCACACATATCCTAATCCGTCCATCCTTCTTTATGCTAATCACCATTGGACTTATCCATTCTGATTCCTCCATAGCCTCAATGATACCGGATGTTATCATTTTGTCTAGCTCTTCTTTAACCCTTACGCACATGTTGGGATTCATCCTGTAAGGCCTCTTCCTGACCGGGTGCACACCATCTTTCAACTTTATCCTCATTTCCCCCAATGAATGGTGGACACCTTTCAACTCATGGTATATGTGTGGGAATAAATCCTCAAATTCACACAAGAGATCAATGATCTTTGATACTTCCTTGTCGACCGGTAGTCCCCAATGATAGCTTCCTTCACTCCTTCTCCGAGCCGATGTTAACTTTCTTGGTTTTGAGTGGTTCATGATACGCACGCACATGCATCTGCACTGCTATCAACTACCTCATGCATCCCAACAAAATGATCGACATTCGGGCTCTCCATATTCTCTCCATCAATAATGTATACCATCTTTCCTTTCTCCTTTTCAAAGACACGCACACTCGAATTGTATGTCTTTTGGTTCCTCCTCTTCAAACCACACTTCTAAGCTAGTTCCACCAAGTAAGCTAGTTCCAATTGCTTGGTACTTTGATACTTGAATGTGTGGACCAGGTCTACCGTTAATTCCTACCAATTTCCCATCTGGCGGCGAGTTTCAGAATGGATGTACCAAGCGCGTGCACAACCTTGTAGTGTCAAATATAGCTTGTGCACCCAAAGGGAGGGTGGTAAATCTTCCGCACCTTCTCCCCAAACCCTCTCACATGCCTAGATGTGGGAAGAGGTAGGTTCATTGCCATCGTAATCCTTAATAGCAAGGTGGGTATATTACTCCTTGAGAATCGAGACAGGTGAGCTCAATTCTAACTTCATGCCACTCCAACAAGTTTTCACTAGGCACGGCCAACCACCTCGCTGTTGTGCCTATCAAGACATAACCCAACATACCTCATCGCTCATCCTCCTCCATTGAGCTTCCATTTATCTAAGAAAGACCTCAAGGTATGCATCCCTAGAATACTTGGTTATTGCCTTTCCTCCCGTGCGCGCAAATCAGTATGCACCATGGTTACCCTAGTCACCGATCCTTTCAAATGTCACCCAATCAATTCATAAGTCCCATGCACCCAATTATTGCATGTTATACTAGTAGTATCACTGAAAGATTGAGCATCATCAAACTGGATGACTCCTTCTGTAGGGTGGATGGTCTCTAGATCTCTTATGGAGTGCACATATATTCTGTCCAGGACCTCCTCTCCAAGGGGTTTAGTATAGGGTGTGGAATTTCCATCAGCAAGTGGTATAATCACCCTCTCTTCCTTGTTTTCAAAACTTATGTACCCCTTGTTAAACCGGAGATCTGCATTATTCTTATAGCACCACGGGACCCAAGTAACACTGGGAAATTATCTACCTTGGCAAGCGCCAAGACTTCAAAATCCCCAGTGAACTTAGTCCCCTGAATGGTAATGGTCACATCCTTCAAGACACCTATGGGCATTTCCTTTGTCTTATTTTCCATATACAACACATTTGAAGATGGTTGTAATATAGGTCTTCCCATTTGATGCCAGGCATCCAGAGTGAGAACATTAACCTCCACGCCTGTGTCAATGAGGATGTTGCTAAGTAGCCATCCATCCACTACTGCGTTCAAGGTGATCTCTTTGTCATAATCAAGGTTGTGAGGTGGGAGGTTTGCATGTGGTACCTTTTCTCTCAACCATGCTCCTAGCAAGGGAATAAAATTCTCCTACCTCGCAGTTTACACACCTCCTTAACCTCATCCAAGTCATCCTTTGGTGCTTCTACTGGTCTTCTTTTCTCATCTTTTCTAGTTTTCTCTTTTAAGCATTGGATCTCCCCTTGTAAACTTTGAATTACATCCATGGTTTCTTGGTAGACTTCTTTCTGGTGAGCCGGGTTTGGATACTTCCCATGTACTACTTCTTCCTTGAAATATGAGGTCTCTTCCTAGGTGCTTCCCTTACGCATGTGGACTCCGCCCTTGTTGTTACCATAACAGCTCTAGTTTTGATTCACATATTACTCACGGGAGCCATTACGCGTCAGCCTTCTTAATACTCACCATGGCAGTGCCCTTATCCTTTCGGTGTTGCTGACTCATAATTTCATATAACTCTGGGCATTCTTCGTATCTATGTTTTTTTCCACACCAAGAGCATTGTATAAGATTTGGACATCCGTGCTTATAATGGTTTGTGGCTCCACAATTAAAGCATGTCCCACGTGGAACTCACTTCTTCCACTATGGTTGCCACAACCATGAAATTCTCCATGAAATCCTCTCCCACACATACCCCCATCTCCACGTTCTTCATACTCGACACTCATCTCCTTGAAACTACTCGGGCAATGCCACCGCACACACCAAGATCAATTGCCTCATGAATCTATTCAATCAATATATAATCCTTGGTGTCATGTGTGGTTGAGGTACATATCTTGCAATAACAAGATACATTTTTGTGGATCTCGTGTTGTAAAAGGGGGCACCTACTTGCATCATGATCCATGTGACATATTTTGCAATTTATCTGCTATGACACGTACACTCGCCTTCCGAGTACGTATCCTACCATTATCCTTTGTATGCCCTTCTACGTTACAATTTGTGCACCACATCCCACCGCTAGTCTCTGGAACTATGTTGGTAGATAATTTCTCTAATCGCATAGCCATGGCAGTGATCTAAGCCTCCGAAATGGGCTAACACCAGGTCAACACTACCAACTCGCCTCAAAGACGCAAAGTAGCTTCCAACGCTTTGCGTGGGTCCATGAATGTTTTATGAGACAAATCCCTCCTAAAGGGTGTGATCAACCCTCCGAAAAACCACTGAGCATGGTGTGAAGGGTGGATATCATAGGATAGTTTAGAAAAAGAGTTTTAAAGCATGCATCATATTCTTGCACGCTCTCTGTCATTCCCTACTAGATTTCCTTTAGAGAGCTGATGCTCTTCTATTCAAACTCATGTATGTGGAATTCAACCAAGAACACATTTTTGTGTGGTATAATCCACAACAAATCGATGGGGGTCATATTTCCTATACCAGATGTGCACGTGCCCTTACAAGGTTGTTGCAAATTGACTAGCCTTACACTCTGGGGTTGTGATTCCCTTTGCATGCCATAACAACTTACACTTATGCACGTGCTCCGCAACATCCTCTATCCCTCTATAATCTGGTAAGTGTAAAGACATTTCAAAGAAAACTTGAGGAGGTGGTTGAGGCCCTTGTCCTCCCGATCTAGTCCCTTGGTTTCCTCTAGTGTTTCCTCCTCTACCAGACCCACTAGATCCTAAGCCACCAGCTCCACCACTTCCACCTCTAGATCCTCCCCGTGTTAGGTACAGGGGCCCAGGCTTACTGTGTAGAATTCTCCCATTGTCCCACTGAATTACGCACCGATAGTTTGTGAACTACTGCCACTCCCAGTCATATTTCCTCCACCACTTTTTGACATGCTCCCAAAACCACATGTATATATGCCTTGCCCAAACATTCCACCAAATATTGGAATAGTGTGTGAAGCCATAGAAGTCCCAAATGAGAAGTTGTATCTTCTGGGCACCGATCAATTGCTTCCACTGATATCAAATGGATCAACTATACTTTTCCCTCATTCAAACAAACCAAGCACCAAGGTTCAGTCACTAGGTGGGGTTAGATGCGCACTAACGACTCTCCTTTCTTTATGCGACAGACTCTCATTAGAATCCGCAAGGTTTTCTCTCCCGTGCTTACCTAGATGGGGTAGCATAGATTGTTCAAGTTCCACATCCTCCACATGAACCTTAACTCCTTTCCACCATGTCTGGCTCCATAACCCACTTGTAATCCCGCGATTTCTATCAATCTCCCTTTCACGCACTTTGTTATACTTGAGTTGTCTCTCCTCCCTTTCCTTTTCAGTCGTTTTATCAGCCATCCTTCCCCAACCTGGCTTCCTTGCCAAGCACTCAAAGTGATTTATCCAGCCATTGGGAATTCCTCTAAACTCATTTTCACCATCAGGATTTTCATTACCAAGGGGATAGCCTCAAAAAATGATCCTCTGGGCTCCCGTAAAAATTCAAACTCAACAACTTCTAGACAAGAATACGTGGAAATTGTGTATTCCAGAGTGTAGCTAGTCAAAATTTCCTTCCAACAATGATCTATAGCACGGGTCCACATTAGATCAGCATCTTGCAAGTTCTGGTATGTTTCTTAGGTCCAAGGATGTGATTTATAATACCACCCCGACCTAGATGCATATGCTGAGAGCCACTCAAATAACTTTACTAGAAAACAACAGAAGAAGGTTTTGTACAACTCATGATAGAGAGTGTCTTCCACCCATCTTCGCGTATCAAACTTAGGTCCAGTACTGAATCTCTGAGTGAACTCATCCTTCATGCTTCTAAACCAATTTTCAACACCTTCAAGTGTTAAGTGCTTCATCATCACTTTTTACACGTACTAAGATGTATGCCATGTTCCACTACAACTTCGAAAAGAGGTCCTAGCAACAAAACCAATATGTAGTCATTTTTACACCCACCAAGAAAAAGGGAACCTCATGCGCACCGGCCTATCACCCAGTGGGCGCTAGGCACTCACCCGAGGTGCACGAGAGGGAGCCAAGTCTCTCTTTTATGTGATTTTAGTGGAAGGCATCATTCATGATCTTGAATTAGTGATTTAAAGGACATGAAAAAGCTATAGAGCTCGAACAACTTTTATACCCTTTCACTCATATCAAAAAGTGAAAGCGCTTAACATAATTAATGTAACTAGAAAGTTATAAATCCACAAATAGACTTAACATTCAAATAAGATTCATGATTATACAAGAACAAAAGCATAATAGAAATATGCAGATATTACGAGAGAGAATATCTTAATACAAATCTCATGGTAACCTTATCATATTCATTTATAACATTACTTATAGAATATCACAGAAGGGGAGACTGTAGTCATGTGCCATATCTAGATCCATACATGAAGGCTTTCAAAAAAAAAATTACACTCCCCATTCCATCATTACATCCTTTCTATAATCATCTACCCTTTTTATCCCAAAGTTCTCGTAGTAATTCAGTAGATCTCCACTTAATTCCTCGGTTCTCTTTTTTCTTTGCTAAGGGCACACGTATAAATAGGCATCTGAGATCCAACAAACTCCTCTGCAACCTCAGATCTGGCCCTAAGTGTCAAGGTGTGGATCACCTCAAGCGCACGCCTCTCCATGCCATGATTAGCTTTTTTTGGATCTTCTTATCGCAAGGTATATTCCTTCCAGACACCTTGTTCCTAGGTGGAACCTTATCCAAACAAAACATGTTCTTCATGTGTTCTCATCCCAAAAGGCTGAAAATGGCCAAGTCCTGAATTGTGCTTTGTGGGTGCGCATCCTTGGTTCTCCAAGAACCATTTTTGAATCCTACCTTATGTGCATTAACTTGCGTGCTTCCTCTCCGGCCATGTGCACCTATGAGCCTTTATGATTTGGAAGCTACATATAGGGTCCCAACATCATGCTTCTTCAAAGGGAAGCTCATGAAAGCAATAGGTGCTTCCAATCCTTCATCATTCTTCTGAACTAGGACAATAGAAAGAGTGTGCTCCGAGGCATAATAGTACATGATGAATTCCTTGTTGAAATCTAGAGATACCAGCATTGGAGCTTTGGCAATGGCCTTCTTGATTTCTTCAAATGTTGATTTTCCTTCACTAATCCATTTGAAACTTGTTTGAGGCTTCATCATGGAGGTGATATGCTTTGTTAGTTCAGAAAATTTGGGGACAAAGTGGCGAAGAAAATTTACCTTCCCAAAGAATGAGTGCACTCCTTTCTTGCTGGTGGGAAGAGATAGTGCTTGAATAGCACTTACCCTCTCAGGGTCAATATGTGCTCCATGCTTATTCATGATGTGTCCCAACAGCTTGCCTTTGTGACTCCAAAGATATATTTCTTGGGATTTAGAGAAATGCCATGTTTTCTACATCTTGTCAAGAATCTACTCCAAGTGGAATATATGCTCACTTCTCTTCTTTGAAAACATGGTTAAGTCATCAAGGTATATGACAATGCAATGCTTGAGATCTTTGAAAGCCAGGTCCATGGCTCTTTGGAAGGTGGCTCCCGCATTGATCAGGCCAAAAGGCATCCTATTGTAAGCAAAAGTGCCCCAAGGAGTTGTGAAGGTTGTCTTTCTACAATCTTCTTCAGCCACTTTAATTTGATTATACCTTGAGAATCCATCAAGCAAAGAGAGCATCTTAGATCCAGTAACTTCTTGTAGGATATGATCCATGATCAAAAGAGGGTAATTTTCCTTGAGAGATGCCTGATTTAGATTTCTGAAATCTACACATATTCTGATCTCCCCATTTTTCTTTCTGACTGGTACAATGTTGGCCACCCATGTTGAGTGGTGAATGGGGAAAATGATTCTGGCATTCAACATCTTGTTCACTTCTTCCTTGATAACATCAGCAATATTTGGATTATAGGGTCTTTGCTTCTGCCTGAAGGGCTTAGCATCCTACTTTAGAGGAATGGAATGATGCATTTCCTTCGGTTGAAAATATTTGAGCTCATCATAAGAGTAGGCCGAATCAGATTACTTTTTAAGCAAAGCAACGAACTTCCTTTTCTCTTTAGGTGAGAAAAATTTTCCAATGTTAACCATCCTTGGATCTTCAGAAGTCCCAATGTTTTCCTTGTCAAAATTAGATGGACAACGAGAAGATAGTTTTTCTTTTTCATGAATAAATCATCATGTTTGTCAAACAAGTCCTCCAGAGAGACTAGACTTTTGGGGATTTTGTTACCTTTCAATCTGATCATTCCTTCATCATCCACTCTTTCAATTTCATCTGATGCATCTTTAGCTATAGCTTCTCTATGTGGATTAACACTTCCCTCAAAGAAGAGATTATTGAAGTTGTCTCTTTTCGCCAAGAAGGCTAAAATTTGATTTTCATCATTGAAAACTTGCCAGTAATCTATGTTATCAGGAACACTTGGTCCGAAAACCATCTTAATGGTTATTTTTTCCTTGCCAAAAGAAGGATGAGGAATCAATAGGGATGCTGATACTGTAAGAGAATCAGCTCTTTCATTTTGTTGTCTTAGGATGGCTTCAATAGATAATGCATCAAAGAATTCAAGGCAATCCCACACTCTATTCCTGTAATGCCTAAGCCTTGGGTTCTTCACCTAGTATTGCTAGTGGATTTACTTCACTATCACTTCTGCATCACCAAAGCATCTCAGCTTTTTGATTCCCATGTCTTCCGCTTCACTTATGCCCAAGAGGAGAGCTTCATATTCTACTGTATTATTGGTTTTTTCAAACTGCAGTTTGTATGCAAAAGGATGAATCACATTAGAAGGAGAGTACAACACAACACCAGCCCCACGAGCCTCGCTTCTCGAATGGCTTCCATCAAACTCCATAGTCCAGGACCTAATATTTCTCTAATTCAAGAAAAGTGGCAAGTCTTCTTCTCATTGTGAAGTAAGGAAATAGTTTCCTAATCCACAATCTTGAAAGAGGATATTAGCTCTTGGGTCACTGGAACTTCTTACTGTAAACTTTATTTTTCTTACCGGAAGCAACCTCTTCATCTCACCCTTTACTGGAATACTTACAGAGTTCCAATCCATCTTTGTCTCTCCACCAAGGTCTCTAAAAAAATTATACTCAAGAGCATGCTAAAAGATGTTGGAATGTTTGCCACTAAGATGGTTAGAAGTACTTTCTTATCAGGGTATTCATCCAAAGCCACTTGTGCATCTTTTATCCTTCCTACTAGTGGTACTTGCTTAGATTCCATTGAGTAACAAGCTCTATTAACTTTGGTTAGTGTCAAGCCAAGAGCATTGGCAACTTTGAGTGGCATTACGTTATCAGAAGCTCCAGAGTCAATGATGCAATTGTTGAGCTCAAAACCATTCATGAGAAGAGACAAGTAGAAGGGTTCCACCTTATCTATTTTGGAAGCACTTAGGGCCAACATGTTTTGAGCAGGTGGTGTAGATGGTGTCAGGACAAACCTTTATAATTCAAACTTGAAGGTATAGAACTATTGCTCCAAACAACATTGATTAGTCTATCAAACTAAGCAGGGTGTGTTTGCAAGTATTCAATCTCTGAGAGCTGCACTTTGGTCTTACTTGCATGTTCCACAAAATCAAATGGGACAATGTTGGATGAGGGGGAAGTTCCTGGAGTGAGGGAAGGTTTACATGGTAAGGGTCTTTAAGGAACTTTGGCTGACTTAGGATAGACTTCATTGGAGGGAGGAGTGTTTTTAATAACTTGTGAGCTAGAAGAAGGAAAAGGTGACTTACTAGATATAACAACCTGATCTCTAGCAGCCATTTGGCCTGGTTTCATTTTTGTGTCTCGAATCCGTTGAAGGTGGAAATGGTGAGCCTCTACTAATGATATTATTTTGTGTGTTTGTTGGAGTGGGATCTTCTTTATTTTTCTTTTCCTTTTGAGCCACGAGAGGGTAGAGCATCTTTCTTGGATTGAGCTCGAGTGAAGACAACACATGAGAAGCTTGGGGCTTCCTCTTCTTCTTCCCCATCTTCAAAAAACTCGAACAAGCCATTGTGCATATCAAATTCTTCAATTTTGAGGTAGCCTTCATAATCTTCTACTATTTCTCCTTCAAGCTCATCAATTTTAGTGTCTTCTCTTGATTCTCTAGTGTCACAGATAGCATTGACAAGAGGTGATTCAAGGGCAAGTTGGTGAGGAGGTGGTGCAATTATTTGTCTATCAAGGAATTTTGGCCTCCTTGGAGCATTTCTCATTGTCATTTGGGACAGCTTGTTTCTTCAAGGAAACCAGATCATTTTCCATTTTTTGGAACATAGGATCTATAGATACTGAAGCCAAACTCTAACCCTTCTACTTCCCATTTGGGCCTTTCACCTTTCCAGAGAGGATTAAGTCATCATCAGTTTTAATGGAAAAGTTTTGAGCTTCCCTCAATGTGTTTGGTTGGGTGCTTCTAAGGAAGAAACCAACTTCGATGGCAAGGCACCGATGAAGAATCTTCTCAGGTGGTTCTCAGGAGGTAGCACATCTTCGGGGACTCATCTTGTTAGTATGTCAAACCTTGCTACAAAGTCCCTCATGGATTTAGATCTTTATTTCTTTATTTGGACTAATTACACCAAGAGCTCTTGACCATATTCGTGTTCATGAATATGTTTTCAAATTCTTTTCTAATATCTTCCCAACCAATAATAGATCTTGCAGGAAGCATGTAAAACCATTCAGCATCTTTCTCTTGGAGTGACTCCATAAATAGTCTAACTGACACATCTTCATCTTCAACACCTAACACACCATAAGTAGTGATGAAGGTTGCTACATGTTCTTCAGGGAGTTGGGAGCCATCTCCTTTGAATTTGGGAAAATTCTTTCTCGAACCTCTTGGAAAATCATGGAGTATTTATGGGAGAGCAAGTGGACCAATATTTCTTCCCCATGGTACATTGGGTGTATGTTCTTCATGTTCATTATTAGCCATTCTATTTATGTTTCTGGCTTCTTCAGAAGCTAGGGCTTCTTCTCTTTCCTCTACTACTACTTGGGGTCTCTAAATTTCTTCAAGTTGAGCTCTAATCTCTTCCTCTCTATCAAACCGAGCTATAACCTCTGCTTCTTCTCTCTCCAACTCCTCAAAAGTAGGGTCAATCACTCCTCCTTGCCTCAGCTGGTGAGTATACCTTCTATCAGCCAACTTGAAGGCTTATTGTCTTCTCTAAGGTGCTGGAATCTATTTTTTCTCTTCCAACTCAAAAGCAGGTTCTTCTTTTTAGTCCAAAATCAGTAGTAACAAAGTAATTTTACACTCTGCCTACTATGCCAAATAGCCTCCTTCAAGTCTGAAATGATATCTTCTTTGATATGAAAGAATGAAGAAGGTATCTAGGAGGATTTGCAAGAATAGTCATACTCGTATTCATGTGGATCACAAGGAACTTCAGACTTCAAAACTTAAAAAATACTTTAAAACCTTGTGGTCATTTTAGGGTGCAGATGCTGCAAACTCTGCCCCACGGTGGGTGCCAAAAACTGTTGGCTAGAAAATTTGTCTTGTGGACAAATTTGTGGATTTCAGGCCAACGCTATGGGAATCTAAGTCCCTCTACATTTTAATGGTGCAGCTCCCATATTATGCATGAAAAACAAGTGGATTCGATGGTGGTTTTTCAACCAGAGATCCACATGAACACTCCACTGTCCCTATGGCAATAATAGCAACTCCTTGCTATAGCAGAAATCGATCTAAGAAAGGGGAGGGAGTGAGAATGAAGGAGGGAAAATCAATGTTGTGGGTAGAGTGTCAGATGCCCACACACATCAACTAGAATTTTCATTACATGCATTCATTAACAGAAGAAAGACAAATCTACAACTTCTCAAAGACAAGATAGAATAAAACATGCTAATCACAAAGTACCAATTGATTTTTCCATCGAGGGACATAAAATTCCTTCCTTTTTTATTGATCTTAGAGTTGAAACTTGTACAACGAGTGGGAATAGAAGAAACAATGTAGAGAAGGAGAATAGAAGAAGACTGACTATCATTTTGTCCTCTGTTCGCAAAAATGTGCTTCCAGTTTTCAAATTCGATTGCCAGCCCCACGAATGACATTGAAGGGTCATTATATTCCCCAAATTCAAATGGTTACAAACCTGTAAATTATCCATGCCTCTTCAAATTCCATCCTTGCGAAGAAAAACACCCATGTCATGTCAAAACCAGACCCTACAAGCAAACGTTACACCCGATTTTCCAGTTTGAATATAAGACATTAGATTTGCTCCATGCGTTTGGATCTTGGGCTGTTGCAAACAAATTTGATCATTTCCCCTCTTCTAGATTCCTCTGCAACAAAAAAAATTCTTCTGACGAGCCTAAAATGAGCTTCTATTTGTAAAAATGTGTTTCATATTTCAATTTTCCAATTTTCATATGAACCGTTTGATCCTTTTCCTGAATTTCTTTGAAAGCAGGACCATCCATGTGGTAGGAAAACATTGGAGTAGAGTCGGGGGAAACATTTTTGCATTTTTTACATGTAAAAGACATTTTCTCCATTTTCTCCCAAAAAAATCCATCAAAATTTAAAATTGAAGTGTCCATCGTGTATATAATTTCAATAGCTTTCCATTGATATCAAAAATGCAAAAAACAGAGCTTTGGTTCAAAAGATATGGCCCTCTAAATATTTAGGGAAAAACTAACAAAATACAAAGTCAAAATTAAGGTTGGCAAGGGTCAAACTTTAAATTTTTCACTTTTGGAAAAAAATTGCAAAAACTCGTGGGTCCGTAGTTTCAATCTGCAAGGACACGTGGTACACTTTGACTAGATATGCGGTCACCATGTAATTCTGAACATTCTGACCAATTTTGGAAAATGGCTCGAAATCTTGATTTCTTCCGTGGGCCTGCATCTCCGATCTAGCAAGGACACGTGGTACTTTGTGATTCATCCATAGGCCAAAGACCTTATTTTCCTTTATTTTTTGCAGGCTTGTGGGAGAGAATTTTCCTTTGTGTCTTTTTGACCAAATTCCAAAACATTCAACTTTCCTCCGACCCTCGCCTCCCGCATTATTTGATGTGGACATGTGGCATCTTCCTCGAATGATCCGCAAGCCTTAAGCAATTTTCTCCATTCTCCTCCACAAAGTCAGTTTATGACTTTTCACCTTTTAACCAAAAGGGAAAAGTGTTGAATATCTCTCCGCACCTCTGCTCCACCTTGACACATGGCGTGATTTGATTGATCATGCGGGCTCGCCTAGGGAAAATTTCCCCAAACTCACTGTCGAGCCATAACTTGCAAAATACAAGGAGTTAGGATGATTTCCATACCTTTCTCGGAAAGGGGAAATAATTCTCTATCTAATGGAGGTGTTTCTAAAAATCCTTAATCCATTGGGAAGTGCTATATTTATAAAAACTCGGACTAGACTATTTTCAAGCGGTATGACAACTCAAAAATTCTAAGTCCAGACTTGGGAAAAGAAGGAAAATTTTGAGGGTACAACAAGTTGTCTACCTCGCTAGCACCAAGAATTAAAAATCCGTAGTGAACTTGACCCCTTGGATAGTGATAACAACGTCCTTCAAGACACCAATGGGCATTTCCTTTGTCTTGTTTTCCATATACATCATATTTGAGGATGGATGTAATGGGGACCTTCCCATCTGATGACATGCATCTAGAGTGAGGAAATTGACCTCCATGCCTATATCAATTGAAATATTTCTTAGAATCCACCCATCCCCAACACCATTTAAGGTAATCTCCTTATCATAGTCAAGGTTGCGGAGAGGAAGGTTAGCATGCAGAACCTACATTTCACACTTTTCTCCAGTGTATGGTACCTTTTACCTTAGTCATTCCCTTAGAAAATAAATGATATTCTCTTGCCTCAACATCTTGCATACTTCCCTGACCTCATCTAGATCCTTCTGCGGAGCCTCTGCACTCTTCCTTTGCTCTAACTTCCTTGATTTCTCCTTTAGGCACTGGATCTCTCCTTATAGGATTCGAATTACATCCATGGTCTCTTGATACACCTCCTTCTGATGAGTAGGGTCCAGATACTTTCCATGCACCACTTCTTCTCTAATAACCAGCAGTCTCTACCTTGGTACTTCCCTTATGCACGTAGCCTTAGCTCACGTTGTAACTAGTACATGCTCTAGTTCCAACTTGCACGCCACCCTTGGCATCCATTGTGAATCTTCCTTCTTTACGATTACCATTCTGGTGCCTTTTTTCTTTCAAAGTTGTTGGCTCATATGTTCAAATAGCTCCGGGCACTCCTCATACTTATGTTTTTTTCCACACCAAGAGCATTATAATAGATCTGGGCATTCACACTTATAGTGCTCCGTAGACCCATAATTGTAATAGGTTCCACATGGGAACTCACTTATTCCCCCTTTGTGGTTACCAAGACCATGAAATCCTCCTCTAAAACCTCTTCCACATGCCCCTCCATCTCTGCACCCTCGATAGTGATGACCATAATCCTTGGAATTCTTTTTGAAGTTGGTTTGGTGTAAACTAATATCAATGGCATCATGTATCTAGTCAATCAACCTATAATCCTTGGTGTCATGAGTGGTTGAAGTGCAAATATTACAATATCAAGACACATTTTTTACAAATCATGTGTTGGAGTTGTGGGAACCTATTTACATCATGATATTTGTGGAAAATATCATAGTCCACCATCATGGTGTGCACCAATTTCGAGGAAAATTGTCCTTTGTATGCCCCTCTACCTCACAATTTGTGCACCATAGGAGACCGCAAGTCTCATACACCGAGTTTGCACAATTTTTCTCCAGCTTGCTTCACCATTACAGCAATATGAGCTTCATGAAAATGGATAACACCAAAGATATCCATGCTTTCAATAGCCTCAGTGCATAGGGCAGCCTCCAAGGCCTCACACGGGCTTGTGGAAGTCTTGTGTGAAAGTTCTCTCCTAAAAGGTGTTATCAACCCTCCAAAAAACCACTAAGCATGTTGGGAAGGATGAATAACATCGATAACTTTGGCAAGAGAGTCTTAAAACATGCATCATATTCTCGCACACTCTTTGTCATACCTTGTTGAATCTCCTTCAGTGTGCTAATGCTTTTTTGTTCAAACTCAAGGATATGAAATTCAGCTAAGAATTCATTTTATATTGTGGTGTAATCTACCACTTTCTAGTGGGGGTCATACTTCTGGTACCAACTATGCGCATGTTGTTGCAACATTATTATAAATTGACTTACATTCCTCTCCCGAGGTAGTGATCCCCTTTGCATGCCATAGTAGATCACACTTGTGTACATGATCTACAGCATCTTTAACACCTTTGTAGTTTGGTAGATGCAAATACATCTCAAAAATACTTTCGAGGTGGTTGAGGCCCTTGCCTGCCTCATCCATAACCTTTATTTCCTCCACTATTACCTCCACCACCAGATCCACTAAATCCACCAGTCCTTTCTCTCATAACCCTCTAAATTCTCTAGATCCACCAAGTCTCTCAGCTCTTACTCCACCAAATCTACCTCTTATAGCTGGTAATGAGCTTAAAGTGGTCGCGCTAGTGTCCCCAATGTCCCATTGAACTGCATGCCAATAGCTTGTGATATTACACCATTACCAGATGTGTGTCTCACACCGCTTCCACACGTGATACCCAAACTTTACGTAATTATACTTTTCCCAAATTATGTTTCAAATAGTATTCCTCCAAACATATGGAATTATTGTGTAGCCATAGATGTACCAAATGAAAAATTATATCTCCTAGGTGCAGTCAATCGCTCCCACCAATACCAATCAAGGTTAGTAATACTTATTTCTTGATTTGTAAGACTAAGCTCTAAGGGTTGGTCACCATGCATATTTAGATGCACGTCGACCCACTCTCCTTTCTCCAAGTGAAAAACTCTCATTAGAAGCTGAAGGGGTCTCTCTCCTACGCTTGCCAAGATGGGGTAGCACATATTTCTCAAGATCCATTTCCTATGCATGAACCTCAATTCCTTCCCATAACATCCGCTTCCATATATCCATCACTCCCTGCAACTTTACATTGTCTAGTCAACTCCCTTTCTTGTGCTTCACTATACTTGAGTCATCTCTCTTCCCTCTCCTTTTCAGTCATAAGGTCCGCCATCTTCCTCCACCCTAGCTTCCTCACCCAAAGGCTCGGAAGAAGCTTAGTTTTCCATAGGAAACACTTCCAAAATTAGTGTAATGGTCGTGATATTTATGGCTAAGGGGATCGCATGTAAAAATGATCCACTAGGATCCCTTAGATACATAAAATCAATAACCTCTGGACAAGAATACGTATAAATAGCGTATTCTAGGGTATAACTAGTCAACACTCTTCTCCACCAATGATCAACATCATGTTTCCAATTTAGATCACCATCTTGTAGCATCTGATATTCATCTAGGGTCCACACATTAGATATATAGTACCAGCTTGATCTAGATGCATACATTGGAATCCATTCATACAAATCCACTGGAAAATAGAAAAATAATGTCTCATACAGGCTTCATGATACATTTTCCTCTACCCATCTATGTGTATCAAACTCAATTCCATTACTAAATCTCTGAGAAAACTCATCCTCTATGCTTTTAAACCATGCTTCGACACTATCCAAGGTCAAGCGCTCTGTCATCACGCATCATTCTCACAACAAATTCAAAAATAGGTCCTGTAACATAACCAATATGTAGTCATTTTTATGTACCCTTAGTATAAGTTTCTAACCCCATGTGTGTCAACCTATCACCTAGCGGATGCTAGGCACTCACCTAAGGCACGCATGGGTGGTGAGCCCTTCCTTTATGTGAGAATTATGAGAAGGTTTTTCCATTGATAGGGGATTGGGTGGTGATCCCTTCCTTTATGTGAGAATTAAGAAAAGTGGAAGGGCAGCTTACAAATCCACATAGTAACGTATTAAATGAGCTAAGCATCTATGTAATAAGCATGATGAATCATATCTAGAGTCATGAGAGTCACACAATAAGAGGGTTTACACCCTTAAATATGATATAAAGAACAAACCCTTAGATATATATTCATTTAGAATGATTTTGGTAACCACACTACAATCAAAAGAGGTCATTACAGACCATACATATCAAGATACTAGGATTCATCCCTTACGTATATTCTCTCGGTATGGTATTCTAGTTAGGTGCTCCCAATTCAACCCTTATTACAGACCCTAATGCTATGCAAATGGTTGTTACATCCTTTAAAACCCCGAGCACTAAAATCTCTAAACCCTATCATGATTGTAGTATCATACTCTCTATGTATCCCCTTTTGTCTATCTCTTATCTCCTTCAAATGACCCCTTCCTTACTCTCGAGCATCCCTATATATAGGACCAACATCCACCGCCATGCCTTCTCTCCCCGAACATATTACATGCCAAGTGTTAAAGTGGTCCTCCAATGGTGGATTATAATCCCCTTACGAACCCCCCACTCTTTGTAATGATGTCTTTCAGAATATTCCCTATGTGTAATATCCTTTTCTTGACCTCCAAGGTTCTAGGTCGACACCTTATCCACCCAAAGACACCTAGTCGGTCACATTTTTCCTCAAGTGCCTTCAGAATGCTGAATATGGCAAAGTCCTATGAACCCCATGTCCTATCTTACAGCATGACTTGGTTTCTCCAAAACCCTTCTTAAACCTTTGTAATGTGTGCTTCTCTCGTGCACGTCCTTCTCTATATCATTCCCACATGCACACGTGCCTTTCGGTACTTAGCCAATCTTTAAGTACCAATAGATCTAGATGCAATTGTTAGCATATTTCTTTAAGGAACAATGTGAAATCTATCATGGAGCTTGGATTGAGGACTAGAGATTGAAAATATTTCGAATCAAATTTGAATTGTGTAGGTATTTACTGCTAGGAATTAGAAAACAAATATGCAGAAATAATTCCTCAAACCATAGCAGTAGGAAACTATATAGCAGAATTATACTTGCAAAAATATTACAGCATAAATGAATAATGCACAAAAGAAGACAAGACAAGATTTAATGTGGTTCACCCAATGTGGGCTACATCCACCAAGAACTTGCTCAAATTTTATTATCAACAAGAGTAAAACAAATCTCACAGTCTTCTCTTAGTTATGAACTCACAACAAAATTCCAAAGATGCTAAACAACATCTAAACCACAATTGACACCCAATTGCATAACCTTGATCACTCTTGATCACCTCTTGATCATTAAGACTCAAGACCTATTGAACACTCAAGATATCTACAAGATACCCTAACACCTCTATTTATAAGATTACAATCCTTCTAAGAAGCCCTAAAGCCAACCTTATAAGTTTCAAAATCATGATCTTTCAACTTCCACGGCTGGAAAAATAGTCCCGATGTTGACATCCAATTAACATCATGTTAACAGCAATGTCGCAGCAACGGCATAGTGACTACACAACAACGTCATAGCAAACGACTGTAGAATTCTCTTGAAGTCTCCAAACTTAACCATTTGAGCTCCATCACTTCAACATTGATTCAAGAAGACCAAAACAAGCTCCACACCACAACAATCTCCCACTTGGAGACTGTTTCCACTGAGAAAAGTTATTAACCCTTCATTATCAACCATGAAGGCCAATCAAAGTTGAACACAACTTCAACTTCTCCCTTGTGACCACCTTGGTCATCATATCCATAGGATTCTGACTGGTATGAATCTTTTCCACTTCAACTTATCTTCTTCCAAAGTTGTCCTAATGAAATGATATCTTAGCTGAATGTGCTTCGTCCTAGAGTGGAAAGCGGAGTTCTTCACCAAATGAATAGCACTCTGACTATCACTATGTAGTCTCCCAACTTCCTGCTTATGACCCAACTCATCAAGAAACTTCGTAGCCAAATCATCTCCTTGCTTACCTCTGTGGAAGCAACATACTCAGCCTCTGTGGTTGATAAAGCCATAACCTTTTGTAACCATGAAATCCAACTCACCATTGTATCACCAACCGTAAATACATAACCTTTCATGCTCCTCCTACTATCCAAATCTCCTACCATGTCCAAATATACATATCCACGTAATGTAGTGTCTGATCCACCAAAACACAATGCTGCTCCCATGGTCCCTCTCAAATACCAAAGGATCCACTTCGAACTGCCTGCCAATGCTCTCTACTTGGATCACTCATAAACCTGCTCATTTCTCCCACTACATGGGAAATGTCAGGCCTAGTGCATACCATAGCATACATCAAGCTACCAACTACTGATGAAGTATTGTACCTGGACATCTGGATTCTATCCTCCTCAGTCTTGGGACTCTGCTCCTTTGATAATTTAAAGTAACCTGCCAAAGGAGTACCAACCAGTTTAGCATCCTGCATACTAAACCTCTCCAAGACCTTCTTTATGTACTCTTCTTGAGATAATACCAGCTTCCCCTCCTTCCTGTTTCGAGTTATTCTCATACCAAGGATTTGTTGTGCTGTCCCCAAATCCTTCATAAAGAAAGGAGTCACATAGTTGCTTCTTGAGTACCTTTATTTCTGCGCATGTTCTTCCTCGCAACAAGCATATCATCTACATATAGCACAAAACAATATAACTACCATCAAGAAACTTCTTGATGTACACACAATGGTTAGAGTGACACCTGGAGTAACCCTACTCCTGCATAAAACTGTCAAACTTCATGTACCACTGCCATGGATCTTGTTTCAGGCCATACAAGCTCTTCTTCAATTTGCACACTAACCTCTCCTTCCCTTTGACCTCATAACCCTGTGGCTACTGCATATACAATTCCTCCTCCAACTCACCATGAAGGAATGCAATCTTCACATCCAACTATTCTAAGTGCAGGTCTTCTACTACTACTAAACCAAGAATAGTCCTAATAGAATTCATTTCAACAACCGGAGAAAAATATCATCAAAGTCTATACCTTTCTTTTGTGCAAATCCTTTGACCACCAACCGGCCTTGTATCATTTCATGCCTCCATCTTTCTCTTTTATTCTATATACCCACTTGTTCTCAAGAATGCTCTCTTGCCCTCATGTAGCTCCACCAGATCCCAAGTATGGTTTTCCATAAGAGATCTATGCTCTTCATCCATGGCCTACTCCCACTTCTTCCCCGACATCCACCGCACGGCTTCCTCAAAGAACTCTAGCTCTCCACCACAATGAGGAATAAATAATTCAAAGATGGAGTAAATTGTTCAGTTCCCTTCTTACCCTAGAAGACCTTCTCACCTCAGAGTTTGGGGTTCCTAATGAGTAGGTACTGAACTAGCTATGCCGGAACATGCTGCACTGACTCAACCGGACCCTTGGACACCTTATTGTCTCTGCAATGTCCTCTAACACTATGTATTCTTTCTTTGATTCCTCTTTTGTTCCTAAAATTGATCTTTATACATGAATTTTTCATTAAAGACAATATCTCTAGACCAAAATATTTTTTTCTTTAAGACTCCAAACACGAAACCAAAATCATCTTCACCATATCCAACAAAGGTGCATTTCTCAGACTTAGCCTCTAACTTGGTCCTATCATCTTTATCAATGTGAACAAATACCTCACATCCAAATACTCTAAGAAATGAGTAATCAATTTTCTTACCATAACAAGCCTCCTTAGGTATAACTCCATCCAAGGCCATAGAGGGTCCTCTATTAATTAGATAAACAACTATGCTTACCACTTCCACCCAAAACATGAGTGGCAGCCCTACATGTAACCTCATGCACCTAGCACACTCCATGATTGTCCTGTTCATTCTCTCTAACACTCCATTTCCCCATGGGAAAGTATTTAGAACCGTTCTTTTCCTGTGGATCCCATTTACCGAACAAAAGAATCAATAAATTCATTTCTAATATTCCCTCCATTATCCAACTCCGAGAGATTTCATCTTGAGACCTATTTCATTCTCAACAAAGGCTTTCCATCTTTTAAAAGTTTCAAACACATCAGATTTCTTTCTAATGCAATATACCCAAACTTTTCTAGTTGCATCATCAATGAAAGTGACGTAATAACATGAACCACCAATAGAGTTTACTTTAGCTAGCCCCCATACATCTGTATGCACTAACACTAACTTACTCTCTTTCGTGGTAGGTCCAACCTTGAGGAATCTCACCCACTTCTGTTTCCCATAAACATAGTCCTCACAGAAGTCCAAATCTAACTCCTTTAATCTAAGAAACCTATCCTTTATAATTTGCATGCCCTTATGACTCATATGACCAAGTCTCTGGTACCACAAAGTTGCATCTTTATCTGCAGCAACTAAATTACAATAATCAACACCATTGGTTAAATACAAAGTACCAGTTTTCTTATCTCTTGCAACCACAAGAGCTCCCTTAGTAACCTTCCAAGAATCTACTATAAAACTGACCGCACAGCCATCACTACCTAGTTATCCCAGTGATATCAAGTTCCACCTCAACTTAGGCACATGCCTGACATCCTTAAGTAGCCATGTGTTCCCATTCTCGTATTTTCACCCGAACACAACCTTTCCCTACTATGTTGCATGGTTCATCATCACCAAGATATACATGTCCAATATCACCTTGAACAAAATCAGTAAAGTAATGTCTATGTGGGGTGGCATGGAAAGAAGCCCTGAATCTAATACCCAAGATTTAGTAGTATTATCTAAAGAAAGAATTAAGGCATCTTGACAAACATCACCTGCTTTACGCCAAATTTACCTCTTTAGTTTCATCCTTCTTGTTCTCTCTTATCTCAAGAGCCCGAACTCACAACAAAATTCCAAAGATGCTAAACAACATCTAAACCACAATTGACGCCCACTTCATAACATTCTTGATCACTCTTGATCACCTCTTGATCATTAAGAATCAAGACCTCTTGAACACTCAAGATATCTACAAGATACCCTAACACCTATATTTATAAGATTACAATCCTTCTAAGAAGCCTTCCTAAAGCTGACCCTATAAGTTTTAAAATCATGATCTTTCAACTTCCACGGCTGGAAAAATAGTCCCGACATTGACATCTAATTAACAAAGATGTTAACAAAGAATATCGCAGCAACGGCACATAGTGATCGCACAACAACGTCATAGTAAACGATCAGAGAATTCTCTTGAAGTCTCCAAACTTAACCGCTTGAGCTCCATCACTTCAACACCGATTCAAGAATACCAAAAACAAGCTCTGCACCCCAACAATATCCCACTTGAGAGATCAAGCTTCCACTAAGCAAAGTTATTAACCCTTCATTATCAACCATGAAGGCCAATCAAAGTTGAACACAACTTCAACTTCTCCCTTATGACCACCTTGGTCATCATATCCACAGATTCTGACTGGTATGAATCTTTTCCAGCTTCAACTTATCTTCTTCCAAAGTTGTCCTAATGAAATGATATCTTAGCTGAATGTGCTTCGTCCTAGAGTGGAAATTGGAGTTCTTCACCAAATGAATAACACTCTGACTATCACTGTGTAGTCTCCCAACTTCCTGCTTATGACCCAACTCATCAAGTAACTATTGTAGCCAAATCATCTCCTTGCTTGCCTCTGTGGTAGCAACATACTCAGCCTCTGTGGTTGACAAAGCCACAACCTTTTGTAACCATGAAATCCAACTCACCGTTGTATCACCAACCGTAAATACATAACCTTTCATGATCCTCCTACTGTCCAAATCTCCTGCCATTTCCAAATATACATATCCATGTAATGTAGTGTCTGATCCACCAAAACACAATGTTGCTCCCATGGTCCCTCTCAAATACCGAAGGATCCACTTTATGCCTTGCCAAGGTTTCTCTACTTAGATCACTCATAAACTTGCTCACTGCTCCCACTGCATGGGAAATGGCAGACCTAGTGCATACCATAGCATACATCAAGCTACCAATTACGATAAGTATGGTACCTTGGACATTTGGATTCTATCCTCCTCAGTCTTGGGACTCTGCTCCTTTGATAATTTAAAGTGACCTGCCAAAGGTGTACCAATCCAGTTTAGCATCCTGCATACTAAACCTCTCCAAGACCTTCTTTATGTACTCTTCTTGAGATAATACCAGCTTCCCTCTCCTTCCTATTCGGAGTTATTCTCATACCAAGGATTTGTTTGTTGTCCCAAATCCTTCATAGCAAAGGAGTCACCTAGTTACTTCTTGAGTACCTTTATTTCCTGCATGTTCTTCCCTGCAACAAGCATATCATCTACATACAGGCACAAAATAATATAACTACCATCAAGAAAATTCTTGATGTACACACAATGGTCTGAGTGACACCTGGAGTAACCCTACTCCTACATAAAACTATCAAACTTCATGTACCACTACCGTGGAGCTTGTTTCAGGCCATACAAGCTCTTCTTCAATTTGCACACTAACCTCTCCTTCCCTTTGACCTCATAACCCTGTGGTTGCTGCATGTACAATTCCTCCTCCAACTCACCATGAAGGAATGCAGTCTTCACATCCAACTATTCTAAGTGCAAGTCTTCTACTGTAACTAAACCAAGAATAGTCCTAATAGAAGTCATTTTAACAATCAAGAAAAAATATCATCAAATTCTATACCTTTCTTTTGTGCAAATCCTTTGACCACCAACCGGGCCTTGTATCATTTCCTACCTCCATCTTCCTCTTTTATTCTATACACCCACTTGTTCTGCAATGCTCTCTTGCCCTCGGGTAGCTCCACCAGATCCCAAGTTTGGTTTTCCATAAGAGATCTATGCTCTTCATCCATGGCCTACTCCCACTTCTTCCTGGCATCCACCTACACTACTTCCTCAAAGCACTCTAGCTCTCCATTGTCAATGAGCAATAAATAATTCAAAGATGGAGTAAATTGTTCAGGTTCCCTTCTTACCCTAGAATACCTTCTCACCTCAGGAGTTTGGGGTTCCTAATGAGTAGGTACCTGAACTAGTTGTGCAGAACATGATGTACCTGAATCACACCCTTGGACACCTTGTTGTCTGCAATGTCCTTTAACACTCTGTATTGTTTCTTTGATTCCTCTTTTTTTTCCTGCAGTTGATCTTTATACATGATTTTTTTATTAAAGACAATATCTCTAGACCAAAATATTTTCTTTTCTTTAATACTCCAAACACGTAAAACCAAAATCATCTTCACCATATCCAACAAAGGTGCATTTCTCAAACTTAGCCTCTAACTTGGTCCTATCATCTTTATCAATGTGAACAAATACCTCACATCCAAATACTCTAAGAAATGAGTAATCAATTTTCTTACCATACCAAGCCTCCTTAGGTATACCTCCATCCAAGGCCATAGAGGGTCCTCTGTTAATTAGATAAACAATTGTGCTTACCGCTTCCACCCAAAACATGAGTGGCAGCCCTACATGTAACCTCATGCACCTAGCACACTCCATGATTGTCCTGTTCATTCTCTCTAACACTCCATTTTCCTGTGGAGTATTTAGAACTGTTCTTTTCCTGTGGATCCCATTTACCAACAAAGAATCAATAAATTCATTTATGTAATATTCCCCTCCATTATCCAACTTGAGACATTTCATCTTGAGACCTGTTTCATTCTCAACCAAGGCTTTCCATCTTTTGAAAGTTTCAAACACATCAGATTTCTTTCTAATGTAATATACCCAAACTTTTCTAGTTGCATCATCAATGAAAGTGACGTAATAACATGAACCACCAATAGAGTTTACCTTAGCTAGCCCCCATACATCTATATGCACTAACTCTAACTTACCCTCCTTCCTGGTAGGTCCAACCTTGAGGAATCTCACCCACTTCTATTTCCCATAAACACAGTCCTCACAGAAGTCCAAATCTAACTCCTTTAATCTGGGAAACCTATCCTTTATAATTTGCATGCCCTTATGACTCATATGACCAAGTCTCTGGTGCCAAAAAGTTGCATCTCCATCTCATAACAACTAAATTACAATAATCAACACCACTGGTTAAATACAAAGTACCAGTTTTCTTACCTCTTGCAACCACAAGAGCTCCCTTAGTAACCTTCCAAGAATCCACTATAAAACTGACCGTACAACCATCACTACCTAGCTATCCCACTGATATCAAGTTCCACCTCAACTTAGGCACATGCCTGACATCCTTAAGTAGCCATGTGTTCCCATTCTGTATTTTCACCCGAACACAACCTTTCCCTACTATGTTGCATGGTTCATCATCACCAAGATATACATGTCCAAAATCACCTTGAACAAAATCAGTAAAGTAATGTCTATGTGGGGTGGCATGGAAAGAAGCCCCTGAATCTAACACCCAAGATTTAACAATATTATCTAAAGAAAGAATTAAGGCATCTTGACAAACATCACCTTGCTTCCACATTTACCTCTTTAGTTTCCTCCTTCTTGTTCTTCTTATCTCAAAGAGCCCAGAAATCTTTCTTAGCATGAACAACCTTCCCATAGTTCCAACATTCTAACTTACTCTTGGACTTTGACCTTCCGTGATCATTCGACTTCCCACAATTACCTTTCCCTCTATTCTTTTGTCTCCCTATGCTCTCCACCATTAAAGTATTTCTAAAAGTAGAAGAATCTCCAATGCTCTTCCTTCACATTTCCTCGCTTAGGATCACACCTATTACATCCTCAAACTTCATCTTTGAGTTATTAGAGATCGAATTACTTACAACCATAACCAAGTTGTCCCAACTATCTGGTAAGGAGCACAAAATCAACAAAGCCCTGACCTCATCATCAAAGTCAATTTTTACCGAGTTTAACATACTCACAACCATATTAAATTCATTCAAATGATCAACAATAGAACCATTCTCAGACATCTTCATATTAAATAAATTTTTCATCAAAAATATTTTATTAGAGGCAGAGGGTTTTTCATATAACTTCCCCAATGCACTCATGAGACCTTTCATGGTCTTCTCCTGCGATATGTTGAAAGCAACCGAAGATGCAAGGCATAAATGAATTTCCCCGAGTGCCTTTCTATCCAGCAACTCCCAATCCTCATCCGACATGGCTATAGGTTTCTTTGCTTTTCCAGCCAAAGGAACATGGAGGTCCTTCTGATATAAGTAATCCTCCATTTGCATCTTCCACAAACCAAAGTTCTGCCCATTGAAATTCTCAACCCTCGATCTGCCCTCATCTTCCATAGCTCCCACTCAAGCTAAACTTTCCCTGTGATTTACAACTTCAGAAAAAAACCACCAAAGCTCTGATACCAATTGTTAGGAATTAGAGAAAAATATGTGGAAACAATTCCTCAAACCACAACAGTAGGAAACTATATAGTAGAATTATACTTGCAGAAATATAACAACATAAATGAATAATGCACAAAAGAAGACAAGACAAGATTTAACGTGGTTCACCCAATGTGGGCTATGTCCACCAAGAACTTGCTTAGATTTTATTATCAACAAGAGTAAAACAACTCTCATAGTCTTCTCTCAGTTATGAACTCACAACAAAATTCCAAAGATGTTAAACCACATCTAAACCACAATTGACACCCAATTGCATAACCTTGATCACCTCTTGATCATTAAGACTCAAGACCTCTTGAACACTCAAGATATCTTCAAGATACCCTAACACCTCTATTTATAGGATTACAATCCTTCTAAGAAGCCCTAAATCTGACCCTATAAGTTTGAAAGTCGCAATCTTTCAACTTCCCACGGCTGGAAAAATAGTCCCAATGTTGACAACTAATTAACATCATGTTAATAGGAACGTCACAAAGAACGACACAAAATGACTATACAACAATGTCACAGCAAATGACTACAAAATTCTCCTGAAGTCTCCAAACTTAACCATTTGAGCTCCAAAGACTTCAACACCGATTAAAGAAGACCAAAAATATGCTACACACCCCAACATTTATGGGAAAATTGGTACAAACTAAGGAAATCCCATACTCTTTTTTCATTGGCAAGTAAATTTGAAGTAAAACAAAGACATTAAAGATGAAAACTATGTCATCTGTTTTTCAATTACGTCTTGAATCACTAGTGATCTGGATAAAATCACGATACGACTTAATGAGTGTCAACTTAAAAGAGTTACTTCTAATATTGAATCACTCTAACAAGAGAGAATTCATGAAAGCAATTCAAGATATCCATATTGTTTTAGCTAGTGTTATTCCACCTTGAAGACATTTCCCAGAATTAGTATGGCTTTGTGCTATGAATTATGACCCGAAAAGAGAGAAGTACTAGATGGAAGTGGTGATGCAAAGTGTTGACTTTATCACCTATAGCTATCAAATAATGCTCAAATCACCTATAATAATAATTCCAATAACCTTTGGTATTGGTTTAGCCTTATGAGATTATGAGACCAAGAAAAGGACTATTCCATATTCATAAATACTAAATGGATCTTATCATATAAAAAGGTAACCACTCAAATCCCTAAAAGCTTGGTTAGGGCATAAATTGTTGAAGGAGAGGATGTTATTGTATTGTTAAGTTGAATGGTTGGGTTGGAGACCATGAATGAGTTTAAGGAATGGATGTGCACTTACATGTGGATAGTTTTGGAGAAGAAAGGGAGCATTTTTTGGGTAACATTTATTGTAGAATAACTTCATGACCACATGGTTGCACTGAAACAAAAATAGAGATGGGTGATACTTTAGAATTGGAATTTTACATGATGACTTTTTTATTTATAATATTGCAAGACATGGTCATTTTCCTTTCCTCTTATCACATGATAACTTTGAATAATGCCAAATATATGATATTTTCCCCCAATTACAATTGGTTAATTGGAATGGAAACGTAAGATTGGTTAACGATGCCTTCTTTGAACCAATCATATGTTTATTCAAAACTGTAATGGGAGCAAAGACAAGATCTCTAAGGAGGTTAGAAAAGTAATCATGGAATATAGATGTTATTTCATTCAAGACAATAATTTTTACATATATCAGGGTTAGTGGATTTAAATGTCAACCATGTAAATTCCCTAGGTACTTAGATGATAAAATGGCCTTTTTGAATTGGCAAGGCAACCTGACAAAGGTTAACAAATTAATTGTTAGGAAACACAAGACAAACATTAAGTTTCCCATCAAGGTTGGAAGGTACTCCTTCCCTTCAATTATAAAATCCTAGTTATTTTTCCTCAATATGAATTAACTTGAGCCCCGTGTTGTTTAGAAAAATACAACGGACCTTGCTAGATCCCGAGACATCCCCATGTCCATCAATGACTCAAGAGTCATTCAGGGACTGTTCATGATCTTTTCTAGCTCATTTTTTCCAATAAGAAGACACCTAGTCTAGGATCCAAACCACCTATGAAGAATAATGTCTTCCCTTTTCCCTTGTGAAGGGTAGACTTACTAGGAATAGGCCGAGAAGGAATGTCCTGGAGTAATTATAAAAGCAAGAACTACACCTTGGGGGTCGGGCGAACAAGATATCTTGAGTGAGATTCATCTTTCTATAGCCTTGTCAAGGGTGGGTGTTCTCTTGGAGAAGTAACTAGCCAAGGTCCTAAGAATTCATGCTCTGAAAAAGGAACACAATTCACTAAATTAGTGGAAGACTCGAAAAACAAACCTTCCCCTATTGTCTCTGGCAGAAGAAATTACCACTCTAGAGCAGCGAGAAAATAAAGACATTTCCTCTTCTCCATCAGAAATGATGATTGGGGGTTCGAACTTGATTGATCCCTTCTTTTACCCAAATACGGCATCTTATTATTATGATTGGTTGTGATTACACATGTCCTACCTAACCTTTATCTAGAGAAATAATCCTCCACTCCAGTTCATCTATTTTATGAGAAATGGTTGGCATCGTATCAATAGAAGACTTGTCATACAACACATAAGATTCCTTGGGATCTCCTTCAACACAAATTCTTCATTACATAAAAAGGGACACTGAAAATCAGTTTTCCTGGACACTTGAGGCCTCCTTTCAATCCAATCTCTTCAAGTCTTCAGAGCATTCTCATGTTCCCATCGAAAAGATGAAATACATGGATTGAAAGGTTGAGAAGAAAGGATTTATTTTAATTAACCTCAGGAGGAGTGCAAGCCAAACTTGTCGATAAGTCAAAGGCCCTTTAGTATCCCCTGGATGTGCTATATCAAACAAATCTCTGACAAAGGCTTCATCTAGACCATGTAAGTTGAAGATTTGGTTTAAATCTTCCAAGAAATCTCTTTCATATTGTTTTCCACAAGAACCTTCACCTTTATGCTAATAATAATTATGAAAATTTATTTACCTTCACGATAGGAAAGAAATGCATAGTGGTGAAAGGGTAGAGTTGAGTTTTATAGTAAGAATGGTGCATATTGATTTAGTTGACAGAAATATTTCCCATTAGATGAAATAAGAGTTTTCTCAGCTCACATGAAGAAAAATTAAGATTTGAAAGGAATTAGGAATGAGAAAAACTTATCAATCAATATGATTGGACAACAACCATGAGTGATGATTAATCTAGAAATGCGTGAAAATAAGTGCACAGTACCCAGGATGGATTCTTGGAAAGTAGATAAGAGTATCTGTCATATCAAAATCACATGGAAGTGCTCAAAGTTCATCAAAATTTATTATCCAAACACTAAGGTAAAAGAATGATTAAATAATATTCCAAAAGTGGTGACCTAGTATCCCAGTCACATACAAACAGAGAAAATTGAAAAAGGCTCGTAATTCTTACATATGACAAAACTAAACAAAGCATTTTCAAAAAATTAGGTTGGTTTAAAATATATGTTGTAAAGGGAATATTCATGATTTTGGAGGGAAATTTAGGAATTTAATGAGTGGGTAGAATGTCTAAAAAGGAAAAGAAAATAATCATGATAAAGGGGTTATAATCATGATAAAGGGGTTATAATTTTCGAGAATTGTTCAAAGAAAAAGAGAGAGTTGAAAGAAAACCATTTTTCCCAAGAACTCATCAGAGAAACCTGATACTTTTTTGAGCCTTAAAATTTAGTCATGTCAAGATGGTTGCAAGTGTACAACCATTGACAAGAATTGAGACTATAGATCTACTTTCCCTTGCTGATAAATTTGATGATCCTTGAACTAATTGTGTTAATCATGAGCATTGTTGTATTTGCCATCAAGATGATATATTGTAAAATAGTTATTCATGCTCCCATTGCAATCTTATTTTAGAGATCCTTTAAGTCACACAAAAATTTATCATTCTGGTAGCATTTTGGAAATTACAATTACATTGTTGAGAAGAGCTTTCATTTCATTTGTGTAATAAACAATTTTAAAATCACTATGTCACCATTTTATTAAATGTTGCTTGTAAGTCTTTGAGTGTATCTTAGGCATGATAAATTGTGAATCTATGATGTTTTATTAAATCTTCAACATGATATTTTGTGTTTGAATATTTAAATATTGTGTGAAACCATGCATTCTTGGGTTTCCATGAGTGTACATCTTCTGGTTGAAGGATCATTGTGAAATATTTGAGGTTTTTTTGTCTTGCATTTGGTAGATTCCCAACATTTGTTGAAGTTTCTATGAAATTTGGTATAATCAACTTTATCCTATTTAATTCCCCAAATCAGATACATCCAAAACCAACTAATCCTACCAAAATTACCCATGCTTGCCTCATTAAAGCCAAAAAATGCTAAAGCAAGCTAGTTCTTTACTATGTTTAGTAGTCTGATCTTTATTTAGAAGACATCTGTACTATCTAGAAGTGATAAATTGTGAGATTTATCCTTTGTTGAATTGACCATGTCTTCCCAAAGAATTTTTCAATTAATCTTCAAAGGAGTGTCAAATATTGTTGATACATCCACCCTCTCACAATTACAAACTACATAATGGGTCCTCTCATCCTGGCTAAAGGCAGAGCATAAAGTAGGAGGGTAGGTCATACCTTCAACATGGTGTAATTTGACTCCTCCGAGCTTGAGTGACAAAGAGATGATGAGATCCTTCCCTAGCTATAAAATGACATAGATCTAGATCTATCATCCTGTAAGCATCCTTCTCCTATAGTTAATGCTTCTCAATTACGAAGGAGGACTAATTTGGGTACCAACAAGCCCAACATGAAACACTTAATATTTTTTTCAAATTGGTCCGATGGAGCACCCTAGTTTGATATTTTGGATGTTATTGTGGACATGGCCAAGGAAAGATTAAAACAAATAGAAGTGGGGAGGTTTTATAGATTAAGACCTAATATTAACTTTGTAAGAGAGTGGTGCAAGCAGAAATGAGACTGCAAGATGAATGTGAGGGAACTAGTAGGGGATGGATTCCTTTTTTATTTTCAAGAACAAAGGGATATGCAAAGGATTATTCTGGATTCACCATGGTTTTATGGGAAATATTCTCATAGCCTTACTCACTTGCACCTTGGGTTGGACCGTGTGAGTTTACCTTAATGGAAATTATGATTTGGATTTTTCTCCTACTCTCTCCTTGGAATCCTAGGATCCCGAAGTTCTATTGGGGATTTCTTGTTCGATGGGGTGTTGAATTTTGTCAACCCCAAAAACATTCTGGTCTAGATTATTCTTTGATTTGTTATGTGTCAATATATTAGTGGGATCCAAAGTTCCCAATCGTATTGTTCTCGAATATGCCCTATGGTATATGGGAACAAACTATAGATTTTGAGGCCTCACCAATTATTTGAAACAAATGTAGGAATAATGGTTATGAGAAAAATTCTTTATGATGCATGGAGCCATCTCAGGAGGAGGAATATAAGTAGTATCCCCATACACCTATTTCATAGGTCAATGATTGGTCTCGACAATGACGATGTCTCAAAAATGGCACGATATGTTCCAGATGGGGTGCATATTGTTGACGAGGACACTTTTACATATGGGTGTGCTAGTTGTGATAGGATGTGTAGAAATGGTGTTGGTGGTGGATTGGTGGGAACGGATGTCGGGGATCCTCCTTTCAATAGTCCCTTAGGGAGTGAGAATCCCTTTTAAAATTAAAACTCAAACATTAATGATATTTCCAATGTTGTGGAGAGTACTATGGATGTGGAAGTAGTTTCAAAAATTTTCACCGAAAACACCTTGAATGATGGGAAAATGATAGTTTTAGCCTCATGAAGAACTAACATGTGGGTATTGTTTCTTCAAAGTCTGGTTTTCTAGAAGTTAACCTTCCATTTGATGGTGAATCCTTGTGGGGGTTGGTGTATCTTGTGTTGGATGGGGCTGGATGGGCAATGGTCCTCCATAAAAATTTGGTGTGATCCATGCATATGACGTGGAATTGTTCTATAAGAGATATTGACGTTGGGACCTAAACGTTGTTGTGTTAAGTTTTTGTAACACGAATTTGTCTTCCTCATGTGTCGCCTGGGTTTTGTTTTCTCTTATTTATCAACTCTCGTTTTCCCTTTAGGCTACTAGTAGATGCTTGGTCTTAATACCTTCATTGTTATATATTTCCTCTTTTTTTTACTATTGGGTTTCATGTCCCCCAATACCATAAAATTACCTAATCTAAAAAAATAGCTATTTCTTTGATCTACTTTAATTTTTTTTTAACATTTATCTTTTCATTTTATCTTCGTGCGGAATGCCTTATGAAAATATTTTACCTATAGATGATTTACTAAAATTATAATTCTAGTGTTATCTAATGTTATAGAAACGATGAAAATAATAGGAATAATTTAATAAACAAATACTAAAATGAATACCCAAGCAACCTAAGCAATAAGATGTAAAATTGTAATGTGTAAAGAGGGTTATGAATTCCTTATATGATTTGTAAGTGTGGCGGGACTATGTCGTAGTAGAGACTAGATGAACATGAGGAGAAAACCTTCACACTAAATCCTGGAAAAGCATAGATATGATTGTCTAAGTAGACTGGGTGCCTAGAATAGGGATATGGGCATTTAGGGTGCCTTGGTCTACAATCTGAGCACCCCGGTCTACGTAAATGAAAATATAACCTCCTCTAGAGTGTCACTCAATTATTTCTTGTGTTATTCATTAGTTGTGTGTATGTTGTTTTATGATCGCCAATGTTGTTGTAAGATCTGCATTAAAGAATCACCTGCAAATCCCTAGACAAAGCATAAAAACCCTAAAAAAGAAATATGCATATGAAGGAGTCGAATGTCTTCATATTCCAAATGGATGTACTTATCACTGAGTGCTACACTACATCTCAAAACCAATATAGTTCTAGGCACGTGTGTTTAGAGTTGTTCCCAGGTGCTCTTGTGTCGGTGGCAATTTGTGAGTAGTGAGAAATAGATAGATGTAGAATGTAAATAGATGGTACATCGTTAGAATAAAACTTCCTCCTATGGAGTTTGATTCAAAAACCATACTTTGAACCTTCTCGATGGAGTTATATAGATGCATATGGACATATAATCTGTTTTTGATGGATGCACTCTAGGTGGTGATAGTAGATGTTTAGTGTTTGTTCCTTCATTATGGTCACATAACTTAATATTTATATGTTTCTCTTGCTTTAATTTCATAATTAACCCTGAAAATTCTTACCACCAAAAATATAAGAATCTCAAACAGTTAGAAAGTGCCCAAAAAGTGAGAGGAAAGTGCAAAGAGGATCGGGCGTCGAGAGGGGACCATAGCACCCTAGTTAGAAATAGGAAAAACGTAGTATAGAAGTACAAAATGGGAAAGTACAGGTGTAAGATAGAAAATAGGAATAGAAATAAATGTAAAATGTCCAAAGACATGGGTTAATTATTACTCTTTTCACTTGAGAACCATATGAATAGTAGTATGAAATTGGGACTAAATAATGACTCAAAGTGCGTGATTTTGTGTCTACATTTTCCCCCACTTTATGTTGGTGAGAAAAATGCTTGGTAATATACATTACATAGAGATTCATACCTAATATCTATGTAGAGTGATGTAGAATGCATGCTAAAGGACTAGAAAAAACATGGAGTGATAAAAATATGGAGTGTGGAGACTAAAGATGAAAAAGTGTAAAAATTGATGAGAGTGAACCTAGGGTGGAGACATGTGTGTAGATGCCAATGTGTGTGATGTACCTACATGGTTAGTATCATGTGTGTGATGTACCCACTATGTGTGTGTTGTTGACTACTTGCTTCCCATACAGATGGACCTACAAAAGAGAAGATGATCAAGTAGTCAAATACACATGTATATGTGTAATGTGTAAAAATGCATGTATATATGTAAAAATCATGTAAATAAAATATGAAAAAGGAAAAAGGAACATGTGCACCTGATCCATGATGAGAAAAAGGGTGTAGAAAGGATCATGTTGATGTCGTGCGATATTTTTGGGTGATCTCACGCCACTGGTCAAAGAAGTGTAGGGAGGAAAGTCTAATTTATCCTCCAACCTGTAACTACTTCCCGAGAGTGAAGAGATATTTGTATTGTCTGGTTTTTATGGTGATTTGATTTCATGGCAAAGTGTAGAGAGAAAGGTCTTATATATCCTCTAATCTTTAACTACTCTTGAATGTGTTGAGGAAACCCTGTCTTGTAAAATATGTTGTGTATGGAGTTCGGCCGACCGGTCTAAACCCACTCACTTTATAACCCACTATGTCATAAAAAAATTGAATTGTACTAGTAATGTGTGTAAACCCAAATGAAAACTCCTCTTTGGGGGTGCATACAACATCACGATTAGGAGAATGTGGCCCCAAAAGAGGACTCACCAAGGATATGTAAATTGTACCTTGCAGGAGGAAGGGAATGTGCTTATTAAAGACCAATAAACACACAAACAAGTGGCTAGAAAATAATTACTAGTACGAACATACATGTAGAAAATGATTGTAAGCCAAACAAATAATGTGTAAGCTAGATCATAATCAAATGATATAAACACCCAAGAAGACAATTTAGGCCGCACAAAGTGGGTTACAAACATGGGACACCATTCACAATTTTGTAATAAAATCAAGGCCCTAGTGGCCCCAAACAAACCATTATGGGCACAAGACAAAGGGAAAATCCCACAAACAATAGTAAACAACAAAGCGAAAAATATGAGAAATAAGTATGGAAACACATATTCCTACATAAAAAATGTTCCACATGAAGCACCCATTAGCATGTTAGAAATATAAAACATATGTCAAAGCATGTATAAACCAAAGTGGTGTTCTAAGAACAAAAATTAAACAATAGCACCTGTAGAGTATGAATTTGGATGCCCCCAGAAGGTAGTGTGTCAAGCATCGGTGCTTTGTGTAGAAACTTTGTATCCGGGATCACAATTTCAAAAGGATGTGAATGCATATGTGTGTATGGTAAAGATAATGACCTATAAGAAATCTATCTAGCATTTGTAGTAAAGAGTACATGTAAAATAAAGTGCAAGCAAGAGTAAATACAACCATAAAATGCAATATGGTGTGAATGGATGGAATAGAATACAAAGTGAATAATACAATTTGCATGCCCCCGAGAAAATGGATTTGTATATATTGATGTTCATTTGGTGTTCCCCCTCAATGGTCAAGAATGAACCGTAAACAAGAGTTCGTCATTAGGAAATGCTTGAACTATGTGTTGTATATAGCATCTGTGGTGATTATATATGTAAGGTGATGATATGCGACCAAAAGATGATGTATGCATGACTTTGTATCCTAAGCATATATCACAATAAGATGAATAGAAAAGTGTGGTGATTTATCCTGAAGTGTATACCACTAAACAATGTAATTGAATGTGATTATGTAGCCTATTACAAGGCGATACTAGAAGAAGTGACCCTATAGCCTAAAGCATATATCACTAATCCTAGGAATGTCACATGAGAATAAGAAGATTTAATGATAAATGTGTTTGTGTGATGTGGTCCATTTGTGATGTATACCTTCAACATTCTAGTACAGACCGTGAGACTAGAGTGTGCCATCAAGTAGTGAGTGCAACGCATAGAAGAGAATGTGCAAAATTAGTTATGTGCATAGTACGTTGTATAATATGTAATGCAAGATGCATAAATTACCTAAGATGTGTAGATGCATAGTAGATGTAAGATGCAAGATATAATATGTAAGGTGTAGGATGTAGAATGTAAGATGGAGTGTATGATGTGTGAAAAATGTGCAATATGTAATGGTTGTGTAGTATGAGTATAATGTGTATGATGTATATAGGATAAGTTGTAGGATGCAAAGTGTAGAATGTATGAAGACGTGCAATATCTATAGCCTGTAGTGTGTAACATGTAGATGATGTCGGATGGTGTGATGATGTGTAGTGCCTAATGTGTAATGACTACTATGTAGTGTGTGGGGTTCATGTGTATAGAATTCCCTCAACAATCAAGTGTGAACCAAAGCACAAGAGTGTGTCATCGGGTAATGACGATGCGAGTGTATGTCAAATTATGAGTGTAATGAGCAGATGTTGGATTGTTATGTGATGAATATGTAATACACATGTTTTTGTTCACAAGAGGGAGAGGGATGATAAGCATCATACACCCCAAGTATGTTAGTGATAGAGATTTAGTCAAAAGACACTAAGTGGATCAATGTAGGGAGTAGTTTCTTTGACAAAATTGATTGGATGTTGAGGCGAAGATTAGATAGGTTCCTTAAATTATGAGAGTCAAAAATTTCAGCTAGAGTGTGTTTGCCTTATGTAATGAGTGGTTGTTTGGGAAAGTGCACAAAGATGGGGGACGAAAAAGTGGACAATGCACTCATGTTATGGCCCGAGTGAGTTATAAGGTGGAAGGGAAAAATCGAGGTCACGTTATAATACGATCGTATTATAGATTAGATTTACCATGCCAAAACGTGCTCACATTATAATGTGTTTGTGTTATATCATGCTCGTGTTCCTGTTTTGAACATATTTCACATTGCAATTAGGACCACGAGTAAGTTATAACACACTCACATTATAGCGCACTCATGTTTCATCTTCTTTGAGTTTGAAAATCCCATTCCATAGGCTTGGATTTTCCTTGGATATCCAAACCTAAGGTTTGACTGTGTAATCTGTGAATTAATCTGTGTGACATAAAAACATAAAAAAACACATGTACACTCTAATATCTCATGCATTATAACATAATATTCAAAAAAATTATACTAAAATTTCAAGCTCGGTTTTACCTTGGTGACGATATAATTCTTTCTAAAATCCAATTAGTTTAAGGCTTTCATCCATAATTTCTTTAACTAGTGCCTTCTTTTCTTGTGAAAACCTATGCATACATTTTGGTGCACAATTTATGATTCTCTCATCCAAATTTTTAAAAAGTGTTTTTTTCGAAACTCCATTCTACACACACTAAAAAAACAAACAAACAACTTTTTTCCTCAAAGTTATGGGGGTATACACACAAATATTTCATTTTTATGATATGTGTAATTTGAAAATTAATTAAAAATTATATATTCATCCAAAAATTATGAAAAATTAGTGGAACCTCCCACATGGTCTTAGCTAAATTTCTACCAAAGGGATTTGAAAAATAATTTATATAACTCAAAAAATGGGGGGACCGAACACAGTAGGTTCTTATCTTTTTGACACAAAAATAGACATACTTTTTGTGCACACCACATTTGACCCTCTTAATATCCACCATTTTTAGAAAAAATTATTAGTTTAGAAACTAGATTCTGAGATCTATAATACTCATTCTTATCACTTTGTCAAATTTTGAACATATGCATGCCAAATTATTGGATGAAGTTCAAGTTTTTCTTATTTAAGGAAAAATGTGTCCACTTTTGACCCTCGTTTGGTCCCTATTTCCATGCATTTCCTGTTTGTTGACCATAGATGACTTGAGTGGAGGCCAGGTTGAACTGATCTTTAGAGGAGGTTGTTTAGATTGGCTCTGTAATATTATATGTGACTTAGTAGGAGGAAGTGTTGGACTAATTTGGAGAGGTGGTTTCTTGACTTGAGTAGATTTCGTAGGTGGTGCTTGAGTGACGGAAGAAGGAACACTAGAAGTGATGGTGTGATGCTCATTAGACATAGATGAATCAGATTTAGGAACCCATTGAGATGTAGCATTTGTAGATGGGCATGCAAAAAAATGTTGTGCAATGAATGAGATAAAGCCCTAACACTCAAGATGTTTAATTCTTCATTGTAAAGTATAGAAATCATTGTCATTATGTCCATTGATTCGATGGTAATTGCAATATGGATGACCTTGATATTTTGCTAGCTGATAAGGAGGATAGTAATGAGTAGGTGTTAAAGTGATCAATTGACGACCTAGGAGCTTAGTAAAAATGTCATGTTTCTTAGTATTGTGATCAAGGGTGAGAGACTCTAGTAATGGTATGACTTGAGGCTCACTGATATGAGTACATGTAGTAGACATAGACTGAAGATAAGATGTAGAAGGAGAACAAACATGAGTCTGAGAAGCATCCTTAAGATATTGGATTTCATATTTGAGAGATGTAATCATGGATTCGATATCCCTAAACTTGTCTTTCAAAAAATAATGTAAAGCATGAATTGAGGTTAACATAAATTGATTAGATGGAGGATCATGAGGACTAGGATTGTCAAATAAGTGATTAAAAATAGGGATTATTTGGTGTGACAGGGATATCTTTAGAGAGATACATAGTGTCTAGGGATTTTTGTAGAACATCCTTGAAAATGAGATGCATCTTTAGTAGATCGACAAAGAATTTTTACCCATGATACGAGAAAAATGAGGATCCTAACTGTGAATATTGAGTTTGGGTTCACCAAAATGGTTTACTAAAATTATAAATTCTAGTGTATTCTAATACTATAAAAGCAATAAAATAAAAGGAATAATACAGTAAACAAATATTGAAATGAATACCCAAACAACCTAAGCAATAAGATGTAAAATCCTAATGTGCAAAGAGGGTTAAAAAGTCCTTAGCTGATTTGTAAGTGTGGAAAGACTATGTCACAATGGAGACCAAGGAAACCTTCATAGTGGAGCCTGAAAAAGAACAAATCTAGATTGTCAGAGTATAGTGGGGTGTGTGGAATAGGGATAAGGGTGTCTGGGGTGCCCGATCTGCAATCTAGGTGCCATTGTCTACGGAAATGATCGGGAACCTCCTCTGGAGTATATTTGAATGTTCACATGTGTTTTTCTTTATTCACGTGTATGTTGATGTATGATTGCCAATGTCACTATAATACCTATAATAAAGAATCAATTACAAAACCTCGAGACAGAAATCAAAACCCTAAATTAACAAAAATGCATCTAAAGGGGTATAACTTTCCTCAACTTCCAAATGCATGAACTTATCACTAAGTGTTGTACTACATCTTAGACAAAATGTAGTTATAAGTGCGTGTGTGTGGAATAGTTCCCTAGGTGTTCTTGTGTCACTCGCACTTTATGAGTAACGAGAAATAACTAGATGTAGAATGTAAATATATGGTGCATGGAATATATTAAAACTCCCTCCTATGAAGTGTGATTCATAAAACCATCCTTTTCCCTTTGTGATGGAGCTAGATGGATGTATATGGAGCTATAGATGCACCCTAGGTGGTGAAAGTAGATGCGTTGTGTTTGGTCCCTCATGATGGTCACATAACTTTATGTTTATATGGTTATCTTTCTTTAATTACATAATTAACCTCGAAAATTTTGACCACCAAAAATATAAAAAGCGCAAAAATGCATCGAAAAGTGTCCAAAACATTAGAGGAAAGTGCAAAGAGGACTAGGGTACCCGGAGGGGACAAAACCACCTAGGGTGTCCCAATCTGGCTAGGTGCCCCATTCGAAATAGGAAAAACACGGTATGAAAGTACAGAGACTAATAAAGTGTTGGTGTAATATCGAAAATAACGACATAAATCAATGTAAAATGGCCAAAATCATGGGTTAATTATTACACTTTTCACTTAATAACCATATGAATAGTAGTATAAGACTAAGACTAAATAATGTCTTAAAGTGCATGATTTTATGTCTATAATAGAATTTTATATAAGAAATTCAATAAATCACTTTATAAAAAGTGAAGCACATTAAAATTTGAAGATCTATATCAAGTCAAAGGTTGAGGTTTGAAGGATTCAATTCAACTATATATAGAAATTAGATCATGACCATATAATAGTTATAGCTTATATAGTATTATCTCTTCTCGGTTACAAGATTGGTAGTGGTACCAAATAATTTGTAGTATTTGATGTGTGTGTTTATATATGTTGCACATTTGGATCATTCCTTCTCTTTCCCCTATATATATGTTTCACTTTGCGCTTTTATATTTTCAAGAAATTACTTCATGTTTATTAAATGTTATAAGTTTGAACACATAATTATAATTATGAATGTTTTATTTGGAGGGTAATTGATTGGAAGTTAATATTTGTTTACAATGGAAGCATGTATTTTGGTCTATGACAGTTTGCATAATTTTATCACAATGTTATCTAACTTTGTCAATGTTTATTCATTTATGAAACTATGTGGAGCTTTTTGATTCATTCTATATTCAAAACTGACAAGACAAGTACTTTGTGAATCTTGCAAGCCATGACTTCTCATTATAAAGGACACTATGCGAAATCCATTTGTGTGCTATTACATTTTCAAATCACTTACTAAAAAAATTATAATCGTGGAGCTTTCTTGTTGGTTTGCACTTTGGGGTGACTAATAGAGGATATGTAGAGTTTGACACTATAAAATCCATATGTACGTGGTGTTTTGTTATTGGATCACACTTCACAATGAAACATACATGACAAAAAGATCATTTAATAGAAAATAGTCTATTAAAATTGTACATACATGGAGCCTTCTTACTAGCTCACATTTCACACTTTAACAAGCTTTTTACAAAGGAAAACAAAATGTGAAAGAATGTGGAGATGGCTTATTGGCTTGCTTATGAATATTTTTGAAAAATTCTTAGCGAGATATTGGTTACGCAAAAGAAAAGTAGCGTGAAATATTTTCATTGGTTAATAATGACAAGGTTATCAAAGGACTGATATTATGAATTGTAAAGTAACTTGCAACTTTTCTATTGGCTTGCACTTTACAATGACGGAAAATACCTACCAAGTTGGGAAGAAATTGAATTATGACATTGTGAAAATATCATAAATGTGAAGCTTTCTTATTGGTTTGCACTATGAGGTGACTAATAGAGGATATCTAGAGTTTGATACTATGAAATTTGTATGTAAGTGGTGTTTTATTATGGGTCCACACTTTGCATGAGAGACATACATGATTGAAGTATCATGTAATATAAAAAAGTCTGATAAAACCATACATATGTGGAGCCATCGTCTTGGCTATCCTTTCACACTCTGGCATGGTTATTACAATTAAAAATAACATCTGAAGCTATCAAATCTCACCATTTGGAATTAACATGATTTAATTTTAAAGGTGAAAAGAGTGTAAAAATATGTAGGGATATAAGATTCAAATAAGGTGACACTTCTTCATACTAAAGCACTGATATTTGAGCTATTTCATGTATTTTGGATTCCAAAATAAATAAATTTTGAAGAAAAATATATTATTGTTATTTTATGCGATTAATAAGTCAAAAACTTTACATATCTACAATTCTCAAGTTTTTTCAAGTTTATATCGTTGATCAAGTGTAAATAAGGAAAAATATATTATCATAACAATGTACTTGTTTATTTGAATATATGAAATAAACATCTATATCACATATCTAAGAATGGAAGATGAAATTTTTTTCATACTCAAGCACCTGATATTTGAGCTATTAAAAATATTTTGGATTCCAAATTTTAGCAATTACGACGAAAACTAAGTATTTTTATGTTTAGAGATTAAGAATTTAAGAACTTTACATATCTACAATTGCTCTTGTTGTTTGAATGTTATCATCATTGATCAAGTATAAATAAGGAAAAAGATATTATCAGAACAATTTAATAATTATCTAAATATATTATATGAATATTTGTATCACATATCTAAGAATGGAATCTTCCAATGTATGCATCTTCTAATATATTATATGAATATTTGTATCATTTACTTGACTAGTTCTCTCCACTTAGATTAAACGAACCGGTGTAATCAATCCATCCCCATATCATATATGGCCTTCTGTCATATTTTTGAATTTTTTTCGTCCCCTCTCCTTTCATTAATCAAATTCCATATTTCCAAATCCCTATCATAGGGAAATTTATCCACTTCATACCATGATGTGTAAATTCTCAAAAAAAAATTAATTTTTGTCAAGATTGTTTCCCAATTTTGACTTTATAAAGGTGAAGGCACTGAAAATTCGCACATCTTTAGCTAAAACAAAATTCAATTATATATAGCTCAATCAATGATAAAAAAATCATACTTGGTTTATTGCAAAAACAATACTTGAACACTTTTTTTTTCGATAACCGAGTTATTTCTCCACACTCTAAGGTATTATCCAAATATTTGAAAGGATAATTCATGGGATTGATCCAAAAAAATTCCTTTCATAAAATACCGGGAATATTTGTTCCATTGATATTAACATGCTTACAAAAATGTTGAATCAATGTAGTCAATCTCTTGTTGTAGTCTTCCTACAAAAATATTTCATTTTGGACAATATTCCAATAGGTGGAATTTACTAAATCCATTTCTTCAAGTAAAGCATCCCTACTAAAACATTCCATTATTTCTTGTAGTAAGGAAACTACAATTTCTCTTAACCTTACCCTTTTTGATGATATAATGTTATCAAAGAGTGTCCCTATGACATTTACCTTCTCAACCTTACCGGCTACCATTTGAAATAGGTGCATTAGTATCTCATATCCACGTACAGAAGCACATAATTCTCCAAACAAGTTAAACCTCAGAAAGCTACTTGTATTTCCAATATTTATCAAATTATTCCAACCATCAAACTTTGGACCTGAAAAAACAATCTCATTGATAAACAAATATTCTATTGCCACAAAAACACATTTCCTCAAACTAGAAAAATCAGCAATATATATAGTTCTTTCTTGGGCTTGTTTAATTAAACGATGCATTTCATCTAACATAGGAAGAATACCACACAACATCAGCAATGTCTCTATATTAATCAAATGATGTATCAAATCCTAATCCTTATCCACTTGAATGCGATTAGGTCACGGTACTCTCTATAAGGATTGATACTCATCGTACACCCTATGAACTGGTTGATACAATGAGATCCACCTAGTGTCAACATATTTTAATAGTTTATGCCCATTTTTAGTCCTTATGCAAATATTTGGAATTCCATGAACCTTTTAGGACTACGATAGAAATAAGCATGCACCTCTCAAACAATTTCTTCAAATTTCTTGACAGGTTTAAATTTGTTGACTATTTTGTATGCTAGATTCATTCTATGAGTCATACAATGAATGGAAATCATATACGAGAAATGAGATGTTTGGAGTCTTACACATAGACCATTACAATGACATTGTATTACAGATGCCCCATCTTCCCTAACACATACCATCTTTGTTGCAATTGTAGAATCATCCATGCCACATTTGATCTCCTTCAAACTTCTTATTACCAATTCACAAAGGTTTTCAACATTGGATTTCTCTCTCATTTTGTGAATAAAAAGTAAGTGAGGTTGTCTCACATTATTCTCAATAGTATAAACATGCACACATACCAAGGAAGTATTATCTATTGTTGTGAACTTATTAATAGATAAAGACACGTATCGTGCGGACTTATTTTTTCTTTCAAGTCTTCTTTATCAACCATAGTTATGCATTTTACCCAATCCCAACAACTAATTTTAGACTAGTGAGAATGAGGAAAGTGTGGGACACCAAGAAAACAAAGAATATTATTTTTAAAGAAAATTTGTTATAGGACCTCTTTTCATAATCTGAAAAATAGTAGATAGTTGAATTGTTTTACCTAAAAGATTGTTTTGAATTACCTTTTTGAATTGAGAGGTAATTTTCCCTCCATTATCTACAACTATTATTTCAGTTCTCTTGTGCTCCTCAAATTATTTTTCATACCTAATATGTAAAAAATCATCCACAATTTTCCATCTAGAAACATTCTTCACAACTTCATCTACAGTTTTATTTTCATATATCTTTCCTATGTGCTTCTCAATAATATCCAATTTAAGTCTCATTGTCTTGTCACATCGCCTGATTTTCAGCTATATATTGTACATTTGAATTCTTTGGGAGGTTTAATTTTATTTTCATTTTCAAAAATTCAATAAATGGATACTTAAAAATCCACTCTAACTAGAAAATCCTTACCAATTCCCATGTTATTTCCTTTCTCTTTATTTTAGAAATAGGTGTCCCCAGTATTTTCCATGGTGGAATTTACTCGGTGTTGAATTCCATAAGTTTCAACTCTAAAATTTAATTGGGTAGGTGATGATGTCCTAGCACTAGAGTGGAAATGTAAATCATCCAGTGATGTAGTTTCAACTTCATTCAATGGGATGTCTTCAGGAGGCACTTCCTTTTCATCTTCATTGATAGCATCAATCATTAAATTTTCAAATCATTCTAAGATTTCATTTCAAATGCAATCATCATCCCTTGATTGTGTTGGTCTTGCTAGATAAGGATGAGATTTCTTAGATGGTTTCTCAAAATAAGATGCTATTTTTTGAATTTCAATACCGGAGGTATTGGAATTGTTTTTCCTAAGGTTCCCTTTTTATTTGCCATTTTCCTAAATTGTGTAAGGAAACTTTTTTAGCTGGCAACAATGGGATGAAAATAGACTAAGGAATTGCAACATCATGACACTCATGATACCGTAAAATCAAAAAATGAACTAAATAACTTACAAAAGTAGATAAAGGAAAGTGACATGATAGAAAATAGGTTTTAAATAGACTTACCTCCACTAGGTTCTTATAGGATGTAAATTGCAACACCATAGCTGAAAAGGCCTTGATTTTGTTTTATTTTTGAAGGAAAGTTGCAATATGCTAATTCCTTGAATCATTTCTTATAACTTCAAAAAAATTAAATGGGAAAATATTAAAAAACCTTTGAGATTTACTTAGTGATTCTACAATATAGATCTCTCTCTCTCTCTCTCTCTCTCTCTCTCTCTCTCTCTCTCTCTCTCTCTCTCTGTGTGTTTTTTATATACATATGAAAGTAATAAAATTTCTTTTAAAAATACCCAAAATGTTAGTGAGTGAGACTAAATGACCAGAAGGTTCCATAGATTTGTTAACGATCCAAGAATGTTTTTCTAATCCCATATCGTTGATCACTTTTGGATTCGAGATCCATTGGCTATTTAGATGGGACAAATTATTGTTTGTGAAATTTTTGGGAGAAATTTTATCATTGTCATGGTTGTAAAAATAGGAAAATTCATATTCTATAATTCCTATTATTTGTAAATTTACAAATATTATGCACTAAAATTTTCCATTGGGCCTAAAATTGATGTGTTCTCACATAGCTCAAGATCCATCTTCATCACCTCTCTTCATCTTTCCCTTTTCTACCTTCACTCCTTCCACTCTAACTTATTCAATATTTCCCTTAGGTTGGCCCCATATTTCTTTTCCTTGTTTACCTCGCATCTATGAGTGGCTTCCCCCATCATAAAACAACAAATTTTTGGAATTTGGGTCTTATCATTCCCATTGGGGACCTGATCCAACACCTCCTACCAAGCTTATAATTTTGTATGTTGTGAATTTATATGGCATGACCCTTTGCATAAGATTTAAATCATGTGTGAAATTAGCTCCTTTGGATTTTCCGATTGTGTTTATTGTTACTTCATAACATCCCCTAATTTTACAAGTGAAAACATAGAATCCCTAGGCCTTTCTTAAGTTCATTCAAAATAGCACTTAAAATTATCTTCTATCTTTCATGTAGTTCTTGATCTTTTCTCACTAACATGTTATTGTTGTGTGTTCTTGTAAAAAAATTCCATTTCTCTTCCCACGCACTCACAAACACATCCCCTAACTCCTCTAGTGTTTCCTTTTAGTTTTAGTCTCTGCAAACATTGTGCAATCTTCCACAACAAATAAGTCTTGTGAAACATATTTCATTTAGCTTATTATCCAAACAAAATAAAATAGGTTTCATGTGGCATGCTCCTTCATTTTTGGCCCACATAAAACATTTTGCATTGTCCTATGGCATTTCCACAAGTTTTGGAACTATCCTTTTGACCTCACAACATTTCATTACTCCTTGAGGCACCTAATTTATTCTTTTAAATCCCATGCTTTCTTGTGGGAAACATCATCAATGGTTCAAAGTAACAAAAATTTCACAAGTGACATGGTAACATTCATTTATACCATGGCACACCAAGCCTTGTTAATATTCATTGTAGGTATAAATGGCATGGTGTATCACACGATTCATATCTAATATCTAACACTTCTCTTCTCAAACATTTGTGTGCGTAAATTTTATACACACATTCAAGATATCACTATGAACTATGTATTTAAAAACAAAGTGTTGAAAAATATTCTAAACAAGGTATCATGCTCCCTGCAAGATGCACTTAAGATCCAATGGGATGGGTTCAAAAAGATTAGATAGCTACTATTTTTTTTTTGTTGGTTTGATGTTCTTGTATGTTTTGTTTCTCTGTACCACTCATAGAGGCAGCCTCATTTGATCATGTTATCCAAAATTCACCCCTCAAGGTAATTTTGATAACATGCATCAAATTATTCAGTCCCGAGCAAGTAGATTGATTCAAGGCCCGAAATCATGTTTTGGGGCCCCTCGGCTTCTCTCTAACTCTCTCATCCAAGAAGAAATCCCAACGAGTTGAGAAAATGGAAAAAATGCAAAAATAAGGTTGCAGGACTGTTTTAAATCATTTCGAATCCGAAGGGTTCGGTCGATCACCGATTCGGTCGTCTTGAGGTTAAATCGTACCAAGCTTGGGGCCGAAAAAACAAAGAAAATCAGCTAAGTCAGACATTTTTATCCCGAGTGCAATCGGTGGGGCAGTTGGGACGTTGAGACACGCGGGATGCGAAAAGCTGAAATGGTGAAAGCAAGGGAAATCGTCAAAGTTTTTTTTTCAGCGCGATTTGGGACATCCGGACAAAAGTACGTGGGGGCGCCCGTGAATTCATGTCACCAACAGTCCATTTTGGGCGGTTTGGAGATATTTGTCCCGAGGCAGCCTACTGGAGCAGTTAGGGCGAAAGTACTTGAGGGACATGGAAAGCCGAATCGGCGAGCGGAGAATTTCGTCCAGGGGCAGTAGGACACAAGGTACGCATGCGACGCGCGTGGGGCGTGAAAAGGTGAAAAGGCCGCAAACAGGGAACAAGGAAGCCCGAATTGGCGAAGCAGGAGATTTTTATCTCGGGAAATTTGGGACAAAAGTACGTGAGGGACGCGAAAGCCGAAGCGGCCGAAGGCAAAGAAGAAAAGTCAACATTTGACCCATGAACTTCAAACGGCCATAACTTTTGACTCCGAGCTCCAATTTTCACAAAATTGGACTTTCTGGAACGAGCACGACATCCTCTACGCCAAAAAAACTAGATTTCTTATTTTTAATGAGGGTAGATATATTTAAATAAAATAAACATATTCGGCTCCAATCAGTTAATGCTCATTCCCGTCAAATGACAGAAAACACCTGCTAGACCCAAAATAGTTGCCTGCACTCAGAAGGCCATAAATTTTGCATTTCTCAACGAAATCACACAAAATTGGTACCATTGGAATCATGGCTCTGATCCCGACACACAACAATCAAGAAATTATGGATTTGATGAGAGATCAATGGAGATTTTTTATAAAACGTGGCCGGGTTCATAACAGTGTTTTATTTGGTAGTTGGGAGTGCAATTAAGAGGCATGGTCATCATTCTTTCTCTGCTGCAGCACATGGGATAGTATGGGGAGCCTTTTGTAAGTAATATATAATCATTTTACTCCATTTAATACCTCTTACAAGTGGTTGAAGGACAAATTTCAGGATTTTCATTTTTCCCCTCTCTCTCTTCTCATCTTTTCTATAAATTGGAGTGTTGGGCTCATTGTAAGAGGGGTAGTTTTTGTAGCAAAGCTTTACTAAAATTTCTTTGTGAAGCTAATGTGTTACAGGCCCTTGTTGTGGACTCCTTGCATGGTGATCCAGGCCCTTATCTTGTAATAGATTGAACTGTGCATATCATGAAGCAATAAAATATAAGTTTGTGGATATATCTTCCCCTGCTGTGTTTTCTTGCATTCTTCTTGCCCCTTCAACCTTGATTACAAGAATATTGTGTCTATTATTATGTTCATGCAGGGATCCATTATCATTGTGTATGTTTGAAATATTGTTGTGAATGCGTTTTGCTAGATTATGGAGAACTGTCATCACCTCTTCTAGTGTGCACTTTGCTTCTGTATTTCATGCATTTGAAGACTACTCTCACACCCTCCTTTTCTGGTGTATCACTACTTTAGTGTAGGATTTCATTTTATGCATTCTCTCTCCCTGGTCCCTTGGAAATTTAGATTAGAATAGTTAGTTTCCCTGCATTAGAGTAGATTGTGGTAGGTAGTTTAGGAGCAAGAACCAGACTTTCTCTAGAGGTCTATCTCAAGTAGCAAGTCCCACAACTTGGAGATAGTACCCATGTTATCCAATCACACCATGAGTTCAAATATATGCGCTTGTATAAACCATAGAAGGGTGTTGTGATTTGGTGATAACAGATCCTCAATGTCATATCTTTTTATCCACCTTTTACAGGGTAGCGTACCCTTAACCCTCCTTTACCTATAATCCCAAAAAAAATGGAAATCAATTAGATCATGTTCATTCGCACCACATGAAACTAAAAGAAATTGAACGTGCAAGTTTTATCATTCACAAAATAAAGAGAAAGAATTTTCACATCTAATATAGTACACACATTATAAATTTGAATAGAACTAACTAATCATGTCATGATAATAAAAAAAGTCTTTTAATAGGAAAGAGAAAATATGGCCGAGAGCGAGGTTTTTAATTTGAGAAAGTAGGAAATTGATGGCAAGGAATTCTCGTTGAGACACAGGGATCGGGCTACAACTATTGAAGAAGGGGAGATCCAGGGGGATGAATCCTTGATAAGGGACCCAAACAATATTGTGGACTCTTGGATGAACCGAGTAAAAATGGAAATGCCTCGAAGAAAAAAAAATTCCTCTAGGTAGTCAAGGAAGCATCGGGAAGCATTTTGGAAATCCCGGATTCCCTTCTAAAAGCACTACTACAAATCTAAACAAATCTTTGGTGGGGAAACTTGTGGGTGGGAGACCAAATATCGATGTTGTTAGAAGGTGGGCCAATCTGAAGTGGAACCCAAAAGGACACCTAGAGGTAAGTGCTATGTCAAATGGTTTCTTCCTTTTTAAATTCATTATTCAAGAAGATATGCAGAAGGTTTTGGAAGAAGGACCTTGGTTCAGGAAAATCTGGATGGTATCTTAGGAAATGGGAACCAACTTTTAACCTAGAAAAATAAAATCTAAATTAGTTCCCTGTGTGGATTCATCTTCCTAATCTACCCTTGGAATTTTAGCATGAAGATATTTTCAAAGGAATAGAAAATTATTTAGGTTCTCTGGTTATAATAGAAAATGTAACCTTGCATATGACTAGACTAGTTTGTGCAAGATTTTGCATCTATACAATTATTGATAGGGATATCCCTAAAATCATCAAGCTCAATTCTATCCTAGGGATATGGGAGAAGAAGATAGAAATGGAGAGTTACCCAAAAAAATGTACCAAATTCAATGGTTGGGGTCAGTCGACTCAGAACTGTAATTTCAATATCTCCAAGAGGTATATCGCAGTGACAGGAATGAAGGGAAAGAAGAGAAAGGAAAAGGAATCATGCAAAGTGTAGTAGATCACATGAAATATTTTATGAATAACCATACTAAAGGATTCAATCCCTTGAGAATCCAAGAAAAACAAACATGTGAGAGAACCCCAACCAAAATCCTGGAAATAGATGAGGAGGGATTTACCATGGTGGTTAATAGAAGGAGATCCAAAAATCAGTCATGGTCTGAATCAAAGGTAAGGGAAAAAATGAAGGATCAATCAACCAAGGATTCTCCAAAGGACCGAAATATGGAGCTATTCGCTTCAAATAAAGAGAAAAGAAGTAAATCCATTGGTTAGGTAAATTATGTGCAAAAATCTAAGGAGGGTATGTTGTTGATTTCCACTACCACCGACGAAAAGGTGAAGGACCAAACCTTAGTTCAGAAGGACCGGAGACGAATGAAAGTTTGGATAGTCCAAAGGGAGAAAGGATGAAAGTTGGATATTTGATTAATCTTTCCATGAATGAAATAATGAATGTTCATTTCTCTATTAATCAAGAGATGGAAAGCAAAGAAGAGGAGCTAACTCCTGGCAAGAAGGGGATCTCCTGGAAAGAACTCCTTTAGGGAAGAGAAAAGGAGCTCAAACTGCTAAAAAGGAGAATCCTTAATGTCCCCTATGGGCAAAGGAGAATTGCTGGAAGGAGATAATCCTATTAATGTGGAAAGTTCCATCAGTAAACAAGGCAGGCCTAACAAATTTGAATTAAGGAAAAAATCTACCCAGAAGGAAATAGACTCAGGGAAACAACTATGTTTAGACCAGAAGGTGTTTAAAAAAAACAAACCAATCTTAGAAAATGAACTGCATCTCATGGAATGGAAGAGGGCTCAATATCCTGTGAAGTGGAGGGTTCTTAAAGACTTGATTGAAGGACAAAAAATTGATGTGATGGCTTTGCAAGAAACTAAAATGAAAGAAGACATTTTCCTAAATTCCTGTAAATCCTTCTAGAATAACTCAAAAGATTTTGCTGTTAGTTCCAAAGGGGCCTCTAGAGGGTTAGTTGTGGTCTGGAATCCAGCACTTTATGAGGGCACTATGCTAGTGAAAAGAGATCACCATATGGTTGTTATGATGAGAAATCTAGAAAATAGAAAAATTTGGATCTTATCCAACATCTATGCTCCTACCCATTACAAAGAAAGGAAAAATTATGGCAACATCTCCAAAATTTCAAATACCACATCACTAGAACTGAGTGGATAGTGATGGGTGATTTTAATACCCCTTTGTCTCTAGGGAAAAAAAGGTGGTTCCAAGGAGTTTACCATTGGTATGGAGGATTTTAATGACTTCATTTCTAATTCTCTCCTCCATGACATTGATCTTAAAGGTAGTAAATATACCTGGTCCAATAGAAGAGTTGGTGTTCATCATATTCAAGTGATATTGGACCGTGTCTTGGTTTTGGAAGAATGGTTAAGCCAAGATATTACTCTTTTCTCTCTTCCCAAGATAGGGTCGGATCATAACCCGATTCTGCTAATGATAAAGAATCCCTCTAGAAGAAGAAATCCTTTCCATTTTGAGAAGATGTGGCTCCATAGTGAAGATCTGAAAGATCTTATCAGTGAATGGTGGAAGTTGAAGGTGCAAGGAACTGTGATGTTTAGACTTACTAAAAAACTTCAAAATGTTAAAATGAATCTCAAAATATGGAACAAGAAAAGCTTTGGCAATATTTTCCATAAGAAAATTTCTATCAAATATGACCTATTGAATTTCCAAATGCAAATTGAGGGGGATAGTGACCTAGAATCAGAATACTATGAGAAGGAAATATCTCTTCTGTCGGAATACCACAACATCCTTGGTAAAGAGGAAATTTTCTGGAGATAGAAATGTCAAGTCACTTGGCTCAAGGAAGGGGACAAAAATACTAGGTTTTCCACCTATCTACCTTGAAGAGTAGAAGATCAAGAAGAAATCAATAAAGAAGTTATTTCTTTCTTTAAAAACTTGCTCATGAATCACTTGTGTTCCTAATCTAGCCAAATAGAAAGATTTTTGAACTACATCCCATCCTTGGTTTCAGAGGAAGATAATTCTCTACTTTTTGTGATCCATTCTTTAGAGGAGGTGGAATTCATGGTAAAAAAATATCATCCTTAATAAGGCCCCTGTCCTGGGACGGGTTTCAATCTTTCTTCTTTCAGCATTTCTAGGATATAATAAAAAAGAATATTTATAATGTTGTGAAAGAATTTTTCAATCAGAAAAATATGCTAAAAGATATGAATTGTACCTTCTTGGCCCTAGTTTTGAAATGTGGCAATGTAATGGAATTGAAGGACTTTAGACCTATAATCATGTGCAATACTACATATAAAATCTGCATGAAACTCTTGGCTCTTCATCTTCAACTGATCCTCCCGAGTTATCATTTCCTAATAACAAGGTGGTTTTGTCCTTGGCTGCCAAATCCAAGATGGGATCATTACTATCAAAGAGACAATTCATTCAAAAAAACTCAACAAGAAGGTTGTTATGATCCTAAAATTGGATATGGCTAAAGCATATGATAGGGTCTCATGGAGTTTTCTTGACAAAATTCTTGATCGGTTTGGCTTCAATGATTCCTTTAGAAGTCTAGTAAAATCTTGTATTTCTAATGTCTGGTTCTCTATTCTTATGAATGGGACCTGTGTGGTTTCTTTCCTAGTTCCCAAGGACTAAGGCAAGGGGACCCCTTTCCCTTTTCTCTTCATTATTTTGGTAGAAGCTCTCAGCAGAAGACTTAATGTTGAAACTTGCAATGGCTTCATCAAAGGGATATCTCACCAGCATTTTGTTGATGACACTATAATGGTGGGTGAAGCATCTATTCCTGAAGAAAAAAATTTAAATCCCTCTTGGATGATTACATGGAGGTTTCGGGTTAGTTGGTGAACTATAGCAAAAGTTCTCTTTTTTCCTCAACTCTTTGGAGAGAAGATGTAAGAAGATTGCTGGGATTTTGGGTTGTGTCTATAAACCCTTCCCAACCTTCTATTTAGGTATCCCCCTTGGGGATAAAATACCTTCTTGTGCAGAATGGAACTTTCTTATAGAAATATTCGATAAGAAGCTTGCGGGGTGGAAATCCAATCTGTTATCTCAGGCCGGGAAAATCACCCTTCTCAAGAGTTCTCTCCAAATTCTTTTGGTGTATGCTATGTCTCTCTATCAACTTCCTAGGATAATAGTAGAAAAAATTGAAAAGATCCAAAAAATATTCCTATGGAGTGGTATAGAAAGAAAAGAAATAATTCCGTTGGTGGCTTGGAATAGAGTCTGTAAACTAAAAAAATAGGGGACTTGGCCTTAGAGACTGGACTAAAATGAACAAAGATATTTTGGCCAAAATTGGTTGGAGACTAATAAATAAAATGGGGTATGGACGAGAATTCTTAGGAAAAAATATTGGATGGATGCTAATGACAAACGGTGGATCTTCAAACCAGCATCTTTCAATGGGTCAAGTGTTTGGAAAGCTATTAATTGGGCAAAGGACCTCGTTGCTAAGGAAGCAAGTGGAAAATAGGGAAAGGAAATGAAATATGTTTCTAGATGGATAAATGGGATGGAAAATTTATCCTCAAAGACAAATTCCCCAAATATTGAAACTATTAGAAGACAAATATGGGGAAAAAATAAACAATTATATGGAACCTCAAGAAATCTTTCAGGTTCTGGAAACACATAGAATTGGATAGGTAGGAATTTAAAACACATATGGTTAATCTCAATGTTTTTCTAAAAAAATTGTGTCTTCTAACAACAAGGAACAAGATCAAATTGTGTGGCAAAGAGAACATAATGGAAACTTCTCAGTTAAATCTGCCTATACATCATTCTTTGAAGAGGAAACTAGAGAGGAAGATATTATTGTGGGAACAGTATGGAATAAGAATATAACTCCCAAAGTCAATGTTTTTAGCTAGCTAGCGGTGATAAATAGGATTCTTACTGTGGATAACCTTGCTAAACGAGGCTTCCATATAGTCAATAGATGCGTTCTATGTGAACAGAACTTGGAAATGGTGAATCATATGTTTTTAGAATGTCCCTTTGCTTTCCATATTATGTCTCATATTCAGGTATGTTTTCGGTCAAGTGGGTTATTCCCAAGGATCTCCAATCTACCTAGAATCAATGGAAATTCCCCTTCAACAGTCAAGGGTTGAAAAACCTATGGATTATGAGCCTTGGCCACTCTTGGTGGGAAATATGGAAAGAGAGAAATCGGAGGATTTTCAATAACAAGAAACTCCCTAATAGATTGATTATAAACAAGTGTTTACAAGCTGTTAGAAATAATTTTTCTATCCTTAAGAATAAAGAAGTGGAATTATGGACTGTGAACAATTTATCATCAAGAAATGGAACTTAACCTACGCTCCTCTACCTAGGAAGAGAAATCCTAGAGATGGGGTTAAGTGGATACCTCCTCGGGAAGGAGTTATCAAACTCAACTTCGATGGTGCTGCTAAAGGGAATCTAGGAAAGGTAGGAGGAGGAGGATTTTTTCGTGATCACAATGGTAGGTTTCGATTAGGCCATAAATTGGCCACAAATTACCATTATTTTGTCCTTCCAAGTTAACTTTGAAAGTGGATTTAAATGTAATCTAGGAACTTGTAGTTTGCTTAAGATAGAATATAGGATATATATCTTCTTTATTCTTTAGAAATATTTTTCATCTATTTTTTGACTAATCCTATTGATTATTTGGGAAAAGATGCAAAGTCTTGTGTATGTAGGCCATAAAGGAAAGATAATGCTAGTATTGGGAAAAATGGAATTGATCATGAATGGTATATCTAAAATCAAAACTTATTTCATATTCAGATTCCTCTCAAAAAATTATGCAAGTTCAAAAATAATCATCTCAATCCGAGATCACATGAAAAAGTTATAGTTGTTTTAAGTTAGCTCCGGAACTTGCAGATTTAGTTCCGGAACTCACAGGTTTGGTTTTGGAACTCACAGATTTAGTTCTGGAACTCACAGATTTAGCTCTGGAACTCACAGATTTAGTTCTGAAATTTGTATATTTAGTTCCAAAACTCAAATGTTTAGTTCTGGAACTTGTATCAATCGAATAACATTTAGTTCCGGAACTTGCAATTCATATATTTATATTTTCAAGCAATTAAAACAGTGGACAAAGCTACAATGTATAGAATGACAGTTAATTCTAGAACTTGTAATTCATGGAAAACGTAGATTTATTTTTGGAACTTGCAGATTTAGTTCCGGAAATTTCATAAAATGAATGACAACTTTAGTTCGAAACTTGCATAAAAGGAATGACAACTTTAATTCGGAACTTGCATAAAAGGAATGACAACATTAGCTCCGGAACCTACATCAACGAAATCACAGTTTTTGAGGAATTGTGAAAAATCAGAGAATCCAATGGAAAATATGAGAGAGGTTTTTGTTCATAGAAATATTTTTAACATAAACCTCATTCAAATTTGCTACAGGTTTTAACAATGAAGATAAATCTAACTTTTAGTGAGTTGCAGTCGAGGAAAAAATGTATCGAGACGAGCACTAAAAGTTCCATAAACAGAAATAGAAAAGTCAAATAGAAAATCTAAGAGATTTTTTGTTCATAGAAATGTGTTTAACAAAAACCTCATTCAGATTTGCTATAGGTTTTACCAATGAAGAGAAATCTAACTTTTAGTGAGTTGCGGTTCAAGAAAAATGTATCGAGACGAGCACTAAAATTTCCATAAATAGAAACATAAAAGTCAAAAAAATGAGAGGTTTTTGTTCATAGTAATTTTTTTAACAAAAACTCATTCACATTTTCAACAGGTTTTACCAATGAAGATAAATATAAATTTTAGTGAATTGCAATCGGAGGAAAAAGCTTATCGACAAGCATCAAAAGTTTCACAATCAAAAACAGAAAAGTCAAATGGAAAATCCGGGAAAGGTATTTGGTCAAAATCATCTTTTGAGTAAAAACCTCCTTTCAATAATGTAGGAGAATAAAATCATTATTATTCTTGTTACCAAAAATCAAGGAGAAAATTTGGGAGCAAATCTTCCTAAAATAAGCATGATAAGATTTGACTCCAATAATATATCTCTCTCCATATTTTGTGGAGATGGAGATCTTAGTTGTTAGGATTGGAATAAAGATAAGATCATATTGTATTTCCTAAAATAAGGATTTGGTTGGATGTATGAATTATAAATGCAACCTTCCATATTGAGATATGTAATTTTTTTCTCCCAAGAAATAAAGATCTGTTCTTTCTTTCCAATATTTTAAAGTAAAGTTGTTCTGCAAGTTTTGATTAAAATTATGAATTAATTCATCTTCCAAGGAATGATTTGGACACTCATTCCAAGGAATATGGATCAATTTGTTAATGTTTATTTCTGCAGCTTTTCCTTTTGTTGTAAATTTCTATTTTTTATGTTATGTAATTTCTTTTGTGAACTGCGCGAGTGTCTTTTCCTCTTTCCTTTATTTTCAATTCAAAAATTTCCTTTATGCAAGTGTGTTTACATTTCTACAAGTGTGATTTCCTTTATGCAAGCGTGCCTTTATATTCCTACAAGTGTGATTTCCTTTATGCAAGTGTGTTTACATTTCTGCAAGTGTGCCTTTAAATTTATGCATGTGTGATTTATTTTATTCAAGTTTGGATTGTGTTTAAAGGAGCTTCTTTCCAAGATATTCTTATCTTAATGAATAAATCCTTCAGACACCAACTCAAATTGACATTAATTAATGGTGAGGATTGACGACTCTTATCAATTTCTCCTTGTTTATTTCTTTTGTCTGGGAATTCAATCTAACCATGTCGTTGAGGCTACAACGATGTTCTGGGGGTTAAGTTAGTTGAAGAGAAAGGGTTCAAATACCTTCTTGTGGAAGGTGACTCCTTGAATATAATTTTGTGTATGAGAGGGGGTAAAATTTCTGTCTCTATTACTATTGAAGACTTCATCAACAACGCTAAGAATAAACTAGCCTCCTTTGTTGATATCTCTTTCTGTCATGTTTTCCAGGAAGGAAACAAATTGGCTGATGTTTTGGAAAATAAGGGGGTGGAAGCTAAGGCTTTTAAGGTGGTAGAGGATCTAACTTTTTGGAAGCCAAATTCATAGATATCTTGGATTGGGAAAGTTCCCCTAACAACATTTCTTCCAATGAGGATGGCAATAGGTAATAATGCCCTCTGGGTGATGCACTTTGATTTTCTAAATCTTGAACTCATGTAATCCTTTATCGATATCATTTCAAAGTCTAGGTGGTTCTCCTTGTTATGTTGAATCATCCCTCCAAGTGTGTTAAAAGGAACCATATCAAGCACAAATTTCTTTGCAGGAAGAATAATTACTCAAGCACAATGGGCGGCAATCTCGTGAGGACTGAACCGAGTAAGGTCTTGGCTATGTCCAAAGAGGTAGAGGAGTTGCTCGATAGGGCTGGCTTGTTAAAAATTTTCAACATTTTCGATGGGTTTGATGAAACTTTGAGTGAAGTTGTCATGAATACCTAGAAGGATGGCCATGTTCGGGTTCAAAATTTTCCTTCACTATCTCTCCGAAGTTCATTGCTAAAATCACGGGTCTGCCCCAAGAGGGAAAATTTTTGTTCAAGCCCAAGTCGGACTACAGCTAGGAGATTGATTGTTTCATGCTCGGTAAGGGGATCCCTAAAACTCTCCACAATGGTTATGCAAGAGAAGATCTTCCCCATCCTTATAATGAAATTTCTTATCTTCTTATGGCTTATATTACCCTTGAAGGGAGTTATAAATTTATTTATGGGTATCATTTTCCCATGTTAAATCACATTCGAATGACAGACCCTATAATTTCCCTAATTTTCTATTCCTTTCTCTAGCTAAGTCGGTCACTCAGGTTGAGAAAGGAACTTTCTCCTGCCTTTGCATCAAGGCCTAATCAAAGCCATGATAAAGTTGGGTACCCCCTCATTGGTAAAAATGAAAGAATTGGGGCTTCGCTAAATGGACTTCTGCTAGTTTTGGGGAAAGACTATGATTTTGGATGTCGAGGAGGATGTTGTTAACAGGAGGATGTGGGGAAGTTTGTGGCTAAAATAACTAGATCTCATTTGGCTAAGGCTAGCTTTTAAAAGCATCGATGGGAGAAAGGAACTTCGAACCTTATGAGAAATTGGAGGTTAGCTTGGACTCGGGGAGCAGCGGTCGAGGACTTGGATCGAGCAGAGATAGAGGATAATCGGGAAGAGGATGTCATCCACGCCGACAAGTAGTGAGAAGAAGAAGAATATCGGTCATGATCATGATTCCTCTGAGGGTAAAAGATCAAAAATACTCGGAAGCCATTAAAATTCTACATACACTTAAAAGCGCCCGGAGGAATTTGTTTAATGCTCAAGATAATGCAGTTAAATCCAATGTTTTCATGAGGGAGTTTGAGAACTGCAGGCTTGACACCGATATCAATAGACACAAGATAAGCATGGTGACAATTGATTTGAGGGAGTTGCAAGAAAAAGTGGAGAAGCTTACCTCTATTGTTCTTAGTGAACAACTGAAAAATGTAAATGAAAGATGCATGTATATGGAGAATGAAATGTTGAAGATGAAGGGTATTATCCTTCAGATCAGGGATGTTCACATCCTAAATTTCAAAAGTACAATCCACCATCTCAAACTCCTTGCTGAGATGATCCAATCCATGGAAATAGTGAAGAACAAGGAAAAAGAGGGGTCTGGTCCTAAAGTGGAGATACCGAAACTAGGCTATGAATATTGGAAATCCACTATTGCTAGGTTGGTTAAGTAATGGAATAGATGCATGCACACAGTGGGTGAATTGATCAATGAATGAAGGTGGCTTCCTCTTTAGTGGTTGTTTCTTTTGTTTTTTCGTTGTTAGTTTTTATGCCTTTATTGTTAGTTATTATGTTATTGGCCTTTTTGGCTTAGGTTTCTAGTGGTGGCTCTTTTTATGAATCATTGCTCTTAGAGGGTTTCAATGGCCATCCCCTATACTCTTCTCTGCTAGGGATAGGGTCCCCTCAACCCTTTTTTACCTATAAAAAAAAAATCACAATGTCCTTTATATATTACAGGAAAGTGAAAGAAGTATGTGGAAGATCCTATGGCCACATATTCATGCCAATGAACCACTCTAAAAAAGAGGATCCACACGAGGAATAATCAATCCCATTACACAAAACAAGAGCACAAAATCATCATACAAAATTAGGAATCCTATGCACTGCATAGTAAGGTACATAAAAGGATAGAGAAATCTTGTGCCACTAGAAAACAAGAGATATCCATGCAAATTCAACATATTCACTATTTTTGACATGTCAGAGCTAACGAAAGACAAAAATGTAAATATTGTCCACTTTGTCAACATTAGAGGATAGAAGGATCTCATTGGACACTTAAATTTTGGAAATGGAAGGTGATGAATTTAATGGAATATATACTTATGCCTACAAATATCCCCAAACATGTTTATTTTAATGCAATTGGATATTGAATACCTCAAAACAAGAGATTGACCTGATCCATGTTTATTTTAAGTTTCCCTTAGCATCATTTAATAAAGATATTTTTGGACTATTGAGGATGATTTGGGCATGTTGAACACTCCATATCACCCATTGGGAATTCAATATCAATTGAAAATGTAACCACCACTCATTCAATTTGGCATATCATTATAATAGGAGTACACACCCCTTTGTTTTTTGTACATTCCCCTTTAATGCAATTGGATATTGAATACCTTGAAACCAAAGATTGACCCAATCCATGTTTATTTTAAGTTTCCCTTAGCATCATTGAATAAAGATATTTTTGACTATTGAGGATGATTTAGGCATGTAAAAAAATCCATATCACCCATTGGGAATTCAATATCAATTGAAAACGTAACCGCTACTCATTCAATTTGGCATATCATTATAATAGGAGTATGCACACATTTGTTGTTTGTAACACATTATGAGGCTATGGTTTTCCTAAAAATTCATAGTCTAAAGACATTGTAAATGTTTGTGAATATTGAATAGAGAATATTATGACACTTTTTTGAAAAAATTCTTTATCTCATGTATCTATCTAAGTTCTACCTAAGTTTCATCCTTGTAAATGCCTATTTTATCCACATAGGGAAAGGAGCCAATGACTGTGCTTGGGCCAATAACCGTGATTGCATAAGCACCATTAGTTTATTCAAATTATGTGAACATATATCACTTTCAAAATTAAAAATTAAATATAAACTAGCCAATAAAGCAAGTCACATCAAGTCACATCAATAAAGTAACCAATGAAATGGTGACACATAGGCAGTCCATAAATGGTGACTTTATTCCTAAGTAATGGGTCACCTTAAATTTATTTGTATTCAAAAATACTTAATTTAAATCCCTTAAAAATATGTGTTTAACGTAATTTTAATGTTAAACAGAAATCTATATATAGAAAAAATCATAATCTATTGAAGGGTATTTTTTTAAATGATAATTAATTGTCTCTAGTAACCCATTAAGTTAGGGATCCTTTTTATAGTTATTTCTTGTGACATATTTAATTTCAATACTTTTAGAAGTAAAAGTGCACTTCTTGTGAGTCCAATGGTGTTGTTTTCCTTTTAGGTTAATAGTTGATTTCCTTATACTCTTTCACCTACCTATGTCCTTATTGATTACATATTGGTATAAGCACATACATGGTTATTGGATCTTGGCATTCAAAACAATTTAAATATTTCATTATAAGTGTCTAAGAAAATCATCTTCCATTACACAATATGTACTAATAGATCCAAAACAAAAATGAGTGTATCATTGAAGAGCATCATTGCAAGACTATGATGAAAATTTTTAGTAATAATCGATCATTCGAATAGGAGGCCATAGCTAAACGATAATGCTCAAGATGCAAGCATGGATTTCTAGTGTCAATGCAACATGAAAATGTAGGCATGATAAAATCCTTAGGAAATGTTGAGTTTTGAATTTTTTTGGAATATGATTTCCATAGAAAGAGTTATTATCAATAAAAGCATATTAGGATTTACTTTCAAAAGTAAGAGATTAAACTTGAGATTGAAACTGACCAACAACATGCATGAGTGATAAAATATCATGTGAAGAAATCGTAGAATATGTGAGAGCCACATTGAGAGGTTGCAATATTTCATTATGAGTGATCATGGGCACATTAGAAGAATAAGCGGGAGATGAAGATGTTATGGAAACGCTAGATGTAGAGACAAAAGAAATAAGATGAGGTATACTAGTAGGAATAGAAGAAGTAACATGAATATCATCATAAATGTGAGAAGTAGAAGAAATCATAAGAGCTGAACTTGTAGGAGTGGTAGAATTATCATGAATGCCATTGGAAACAACCTCGAAAGTAGAAGAAAGTAGAGTAGAATATTCACATTCAAGCGGTATTAAGAGAATAAACATCCTCACTAACATGTTCATGATCGAAATACAATCAAAGCAACATTATCGGACAAATTTTCACATGCAAGTGAATCATCGCATACAAAGAATTAAGAGGATAACTATTAGAAGGTACATATTTGCAAGAAGTCACATTGATTTCAGTAGTAGCATAAAAATGAGATTCAACTTTACATTCATTCTGACTAGTATGGGAAGCATCATCATGTGCATGTATATTTCCACCTTGGAAAGTACATTATGTTTATTTATAGTAACACAATCAAGACCGCGCATATAATCTATAATAGCATCATCAAGTGCTACATCAAAAACAAAAGAAGGTAAATTAGTCCTACCTCATTAGTGCTTTACCTAGTTTTTCCAAATCTATTGTAATCATTGTTTCTAAGGACCAAATTTTTTATGGATGTAATCCTTGTTATTCCATAGTTACTAGGACTAATTTACCTTCTTTTGTTATTTGAATCGATTAAAATAATAGAAATGAGAGGGATATGTTACTAACACCTGTAAATAATGTACCTTATTATGCACTTTGGATCAGTAGCAGATTGGTATTGCGGACTTGGCGGGATATGACCGAATGACTTGGGAAGGGCAAGAACTGATTTTCTCTGTCTTGAGGCACATGGGAGTATCTTGGGGCACCCCAGGCCCTTATTCTAGATTTTGGGTGCTGGGAACTATGAAAATACTCACGATATATGTTTGGCATAGTGTCACAAGGAGGTCTAAAACCTTGCATGTTTGTCACGCTAGATTTTCTGGATGAACTGAATAGTGACCTACAAAACAAAAGGTTAGTGGGGTCGGACTGTCCTCAACTACCAAACTAGTGGACTTATTGTTGAGCGTTGCACTACATTATAGACCCTGATGTAGTTCTAGTGCATGTGTGTGTAATTTTTTGCCTAGGGTGCCCTAGCGCCAATGACGCGGTAATAAGGGGAAATAGCTAGATGTAAAATGCAATAAAATGGATAGAAACAGAAAGAATACAACCCTTTCCCTTTGTGCTTGTGTGATGTAGATGTGATGCAGATGTAGAAGAATCCCAAATATAGTCCCTTACCTTAGTAGATAGTTTCCCTTGATGTGTGTGATGTCTTCCCATAATGTAGTGAGTATGCTTTGTTTATATAGGGATCTCTTACTTGAATTTTGACACTAGTGACCCGAAACAACCAACTATGACCTAGGGGAATACATGGGGTGACCATTGGACTAACCTCGGATAAAAAAATTAAGACCACAAATCACGATGACACAAGCACCTAAAATCATAAACTAGGGTACCCGGGCAGCCTAGTGTAACCCTAGGTGCCCCAATGTAGACTAAAAGATGAAAACTTTACTTATTACAACATATAAGACACTATAAGAGACAACTAATAACTAAACTAGACAAATAACCAAGATTACTAACTCACTGACCACAAAAACCCTAAAAAGGTCACTAGTGAATATTTTTATTACGCAAGATACATATATAAATTAACATACTTGACGGTATAAATGTAACATAAATGTGTTTTTTGACCCCACTTTATGTTGGTGAGTGGAAATCTCAGAAACATAAAGTAGATAGAGATGCGTGCCTGATAAAAATTTGGAAAAGCCCAAGTTGTAGAATAATGCGCGAGATGTGTAGTAAAAGCATGTCGAACCATGGATTGGTGAGTCGATCCATCTGACGTACAAGTGTAAATGTCGCGATGAAGTGTGGAAGATGAAAATGATGATTAGATGATTTTGGATGTGGTTAAATATTGAATAGGTGGGTAGGGAGTGATTAGTTCCCAACCTGAACTCTTGTAAATGACATGGAATGATGGGAGGATTTTGGTGTCCTAACACCGGAGGAAGAGTGTAGGGAGAAAAAATTGTTATTCTCCAAGTTTTAACTACATCCCCAAGATCTATCAGTTGCAGACAAAATCAGATCAAAAAGGTGGTGATTTTGGATTCAGATGAATTTGGTTTACACAATTGACCCATATAGGAGTGATAAGGGAAAGGAACTCTTGCCCCCACTTCACGAGTGTCACCATAATGTAAAGGCTTCCAAGTTAGGTCATGAGGAAGTGACCACGATAGAGAATGATATGGCTTCCAAGTTAGGTCATCTGGAAGTGAACGTGATAGAAAATGAGATGACTTCCAAGTTAGGTCATGAGGAAGTGGACACGATAGAGAATGAGATGGCTTCCAAGTTAGGTCATCTGGAAGTGAATGTGATAGAAAATGAGATGGCTTCCAAGTTAGGTCATCTAGAAGCAAACATGGAGTATAGAATAAAATCCCAAGTTATGTCGTCTAGGAATGGAATGGTGAATGTAACTCCCAAGTTAGGTCATATGGGAGACTGCTCATGAATTTGAAAGGTCTGATTTGAACGTGTTGGCTTTTGATTGGTTGATTGGTTGGTTGGTTACTCGTGGAGAGATTTTTCGCTAATTGCCCCCAGGTTAGGTCATTAGGGGAAGGTTGTTAGGGGTTGGTAAGATGTCGCGTAATATGGTTTTTATTTTCTTGTTTCCCCCAAGTTAGGTCATTAGGGGGAATTGATAAGTTACGATGTGCGAAGGTGTTTTTAGAAAATGTTACATGATTTTTGCCCCCGGATTAGGTCATTAGCGAGAGATTGATGGTGCGGTGTCATGGTATAATATGCGAGGTGTTGGATTCATTATTTTGGGATGTGTGGTGACATAAGGGGGATTATAGGGGACCCCCAATGATATGCCCCCCTTTCGGTGAAAGAGGGAGTGGTGAGCGGAACAAACTCTAAGCTAAAAGTAACGGCAAGAGGTTAAAACTTGGTAGTAATGAATAGAAAAGATTGGGACATTATATAACGTGTGTGAAACGCATTTATTGTAGTGGTAGGTGGAATTCTAAAGGTAATTCCGTAAATGGGGTGTAAATCAAAGTAAAAACACTCAAGATATGACCAAAATGGTGTTACGTGTATTAGTGGTGATGATAAGCACGAAATGTAGGCCATAGTAAAGGTGGCATTTGTAATGGGCTTATAAATAGGAAAGTGAAAAGGTAACTTATCACTTCATTTTTTTCATCACGAGTGTAAGAGTGTATGCGAAGCGAGTGAGGATGCCTCAAGTGAGACCACTTCGTCTGACCTAGTTTGAGAGAGTAGCGACCATGGTAGCATCACATATGACTGTAGAGTTGGTAAGTGTGTTATTTTTACTAAAATGTAGGGTGACACAGGCTGTTGAGTTAAATTTTTGCATTTTTTATATTTTTAGTTTTCTTGGTATTTGGGACCTAGACAAAAGCGGTGAGGGTGCTAGTGACCCTTAGGACTAGAGTGCCCAGATCTAGGCGTTAGTGTCCTGCTCTAGGGTGCCCTAGTCTAGATGATGGGCACCTTGGTCCAAGAATTTTTGGTTTTTTTTTGGGTGCTTGCTACGAAATGTGTTTCTAATATGTTAAGTAGTTATTTTTTATCATAGAAATGGTTCTAATCATTGTGTTTGTTATTTTTTTCTTTTGTGTGTAGAGGATATCCACTTGAGGGATTTTCGCTATAGTCAGAATCTAAGTACACTACTGGGATTGGGTTTTTCGGATGATGAGTGGGATGTGATGGACCGGGCGATCAGTGGCATATAGCACGGATGGGTATGTGCCCCATAATATGCCTATGTTGACTACGTTGTGTGAGATATGGTGTGCAGACACATGCACATTTTGGTTTCCTACGAGAGAGATGACAGTGACATTAGAGGATGTATATCACATATTGTGGTTTTCAGTGGTTGGGGAGAGAGTACAAGTGATGGTGGTAGTGGATATGGAGCTGCAGATGTGCTCGGCTAGGTGATATTTTACTTGGGGACCCAGTGCCCATGGAGGCCCATATCGGTATGTATGTGATATTGAAGTTGAGGGTTCTATGTTTACGTAAGTTCATCGCAGTGGTGATAGCATCTTGTATAGTAGTGGAGGGAGGGGGTGTTGGAATCTTGTATAAGATGCACAACATATGTCAGTGGATAGAGGAGGATGGGACAAGATATGCATGGGCACAAGTGTGTGTTGGCCCACATGTATAGGGACTTGTATTGGTTTACGTATGATGAGCATGGTGGGGGTATAGGGGCCACCACATTGCTACATGTATGGGCATATGAGCACATATCCACCGTGAGGCCAGTTAGAGGGCCGTTAGGAGAGTGGATGCGGCCTAGAGATATTTTCATGGCGTTGGGTGGATATTTGTGGTAGGAAGATGGACATGAATAGCTTTAGAGCATTGATAGACAAGATGGGTCCTGAGTCAGTGACATGGAGGTTGTATCATGAGTATGGGGATGGCCCGAGGATGCGATAGAGCTGTGATGTATTCAGAGAACCATGTGGTTACAGGACCGCTTTCGGGTATATAGCGGATTTGTTTCAGTGGAATGATTTTCATGACAATTTGGGATGGCACAGATGTGCCCCCAAAGCCATATATATGGCTATGATCCATGAGAGCTCCTAAGAGGACCGGTGCTAGGCAAGGGCCCACATAAGAGAAGTTGGTACCACCGGGTTAGATGTGGTAGACCCATCGATAGCAATTATGAATGGTAATGACATGGGGAGAATGGAGAATTATCGAGCATTGTGGGTAGCGCATCGATGGGTGTTGTTATACCTAATATTTACGGTGTTATGGAGTTACTAGTAGGAGGAGAAGGTGAGGGAGGCATCCCTGACCCTATAGCAATGGTGATGGAAGATCATAAATATTTGTGTATGCTAATGTAGTTAATGAATTTTTATGTTGTGTTTTTTATGCGGTTGAGTAATATGAGGTTGTATGTTGTGTATGCAGGGGATGCCTATTGTTCTTTGATAGTAGACACATTGATCTACATGCTGACATGGAATGTGCCTAGCGATGTGCTATGCGGAGGGATACTTAGAGTATGTGGACCACATCGTGGTGAGTATGCCCATTTGTTTGAGCCGGTAGCCATATGCGAGTGACATGTGTAGTGTTCCTTAGCAAGAGGGATGAGGAATGGGAGGAGACTTGTCACACCCGAGAGGTGGTAGGTGGTGGTCCCTTTGCTCAAGATTTGTTTTCCTAATATGTAGATTTGCAGCGTCAGTTCTCAGAACAGAACATAGAGATTGTGATGTTGGGCAGACGGGTGGAGAAGTTTCGGGGCCGAGAAATTCAGCATCACGTCGGTGGCAAGGCATTGAGTTCTAGGGCTCTCATGATACATGAGATTGATAGTGATGATGAGTTGTGATAGTGATGATCGGATATGATGTAGGGGTCATGCCCCCATGATGAAACATGTTTTTGTGATGATGATTATATTAACGCTATATGTATGGACACCTATTTTGGATATGTATGTGATCAATAATTGAGATGTTTTGTTATTTGTGATGTAATGGAAATCACATGGTTGTATGGTTATTGTTCTAGTATGTGTATTGTGGTGTATGTGATGAATATAAATTTGTATGATGATGTGAGTAATGGTAGATAGAATATGATGATGTAGATAATGAATGTAATGTGATTGATGAGATGAATAAAGTATGTAGTGTATAGGCAATGTAATGGTGATAATAGAAATGTGAAAATAGATAAATGTATCGTAATAAAGATGTGAAAATGTAAGATAATGGTAATATGATAAAGTGATGAAAGTAGGAGGGGGGATTAATGATGCCCCCCGTGTATAGATGAATAGGCTCATGGAGTAAGACCCCTCAGCAGTCAAGGATGAGCCACATAAGCAAGAGTGCATCATCAGGAAATGATTGAGGTGTGCTAGATGAACAATGGAGCATGTGATGAAAGGTTCTTAAAACTAATCTCTCAATAGTCATGTAAGAACGTCAAGAACACAAGTGCATGATCGGGGGTAAGGTGATAATGATCACCTACCAATGACCAAGATGACGAGTGAAGGTGGATGTATATAGAATAAATGGATTATGAGTGTATGGACCAAAGTGTGTGTCATATGGAGTGACCATGGGATATGCGAGTGACCGGTGGAAAACCATGGGATGGATGTGATGGATAGTTTGATTGAGGTGGATGTAATGAATATGGAGGTGGAAGAAATGGAGGTGTGGATAGCGAGCATGTGATAGTGGTGATTAATGAAAAAACTAAGCACCAAGCATAGGAGACCTAAGGGGAGTATGCCTACACTTTCATGGTGAATGATACAATGATTACTCATGAGAGAAAAAGATATGACAATGCGTGCCCTCTAAATGTTATAACTTGTTCACATAAATTAAGATAATCATCATCATGATGGCCACTAACATGATGGTAATTACGAGTAATATAAATCATGTTGTCATTATAACCGGTGTGGAGGGTGGTGGTTATTGGATGGAATCTAAATTAATCTCTCAATAAGTAATATACATAAAACATCATGAGGTCGAGCATTAGGGAAAAGCAAAAATGCTCGCGATATGGAGGTGAAGTATCAATAGTGGTAAGTGGTCGCAGAGGTGGAGAGACATGTGTAGGAGATGGGGGAGGAGACTGAGGTTGTTTCCTATGTACTTTGGGTTGAGCTAAGGGTTGCTTTGGATTTTTGTGAGGAGGTGGAGTAGGAGTAGTATGGTGTGTTTGAGTTGTAGCTAAAGGTGGAGGTTGTTGAGGATGTATAATTGGAGGTGTAGGTGGAAGAGTAGAGGGCCTAGTAATCGGAGAAACGGGGGAAGGCTCTATTAGAGAAGAAGCAAGAAGGTCTTGTTCTAGATCAATAACCTTGTAACACAAAAGGATAAAGGAATCACAAGTATCATATTGTAAGTGTTTCTTTAGAGGAGGAATAAGACCACGAAAGAAGAGGAACTTCTTTTCCAAGTCACCAGGATGAAAGATAAGTTGATGTATGCATGCGTTAAAGTGTAAGATGTAATCCTGAATAGGTTCGGAAGAGCCCTGATATAGACTACGAAGGTGATTGTATGTGACCCTAGGACCAGCATTGATAATAAACCTACAAAGTAAGGCATCCTCCATGTCGTAAAAGTGCTAATAGAACCAAAAGAGAGATGAGTGTACCATTGAAGTGCATCATCAACTAGAATAAACCGAAAGGCCTTAAGTAATAGTCAATCGGTGGAATAAGAGGCCATAAGAGTGTGATAATGTACAATATGAGAATGATGATCACCGGTCTTGTCAAAGCAAGTAAATTTGGGCATGGATAAATCCTTAGGAAAGGTTGAGTTATGAATTTTCTTGGGAATGGGATTACCATGCAAGGAATTGTTATCTATAGATGCATAGTAAGCCCTACTTTATAAGGTGAGAGAGTGAACCTAAGATTGAAGTTTTCCTATGACATGCATGAGGGATAGGATGTCATGTGATGGAATAGAAGAAGATGGAAACAAGGTATTAAGAGGTTGGAGCTTGCCATTGTGTGTGATCATAGGTATATCAAGAGGGGAGATAGTAGGCTCCGAAGCTAAAGATACGTGAGGAGTGTGAGTCAAAGGAGCCACATGAGAGGATGAAGGGGAAATATTACAAGAAGTAACATGTGGTGTGGGTGAAGTAGAAGAAGGAAGTGTAGATAAGGTAGGATTAGAATGAGAAGAAAAAACACAAGGCGAGACTCGTGCACTATGGCGAAGTGATCACGGGAGAAGAAGAAGATGGAAGAAGGGAAGTACTCTCGGTAGTGTAGAAAGAGTGGGACTTCTTAGGAACAATTGCTGGAGTGGTATGGTTAATGCTATCCGAAACACTACTATTAATGGGATCATCAAGGTAATAAGAATGTGCTGATAAACTAGAATGGGATGTTGTGGAAACACAATGATAAGTGGTAAAAGAAATGGGAGTAGCGATGGGAGTGGCTAGAGGAGAGGTAGGAGGTAGATTAGGTTAGGAATCAATGCCTAATAGATAATCATTGATAGAAGGACCTAAAACATATTTTGGCATATCAGAAGAAGGATAAGAAGGATCACAGGCCACCGGATGACATGGTGTACAATGAGTAAAAGAAATGGGGTCATCAACAAGGCATATGTCAATAGGAGAGTTAGCAGGATTGGTGGGAACATGTTTTTGACCTTCTAGGAGGAGTTGTTGAGTGGCATCGGGTAAGGTCATAGGAGTACTATATAAATTTGTAAGTTTGGAAATGGTATCCTCATCATAAATGGGGTTGACACTAAAATGTGACATGATAATAATAAAATAAGATCTATGCTAATGATAGATAATAAAAAAGTAACAATGTTCGAAATAACGGGTTCACCAAAATGATTAACTAAAAATAGGGTTTTTAAATATTTTTATGAGCTAATCTAAATAGAAACTAAGTTTTATATCAAAGTGCTAGAACTAGATATTTTTCTTTTGTATTTGAATAGATTGAAATAATAGAAATGAGAGGGATATGTTACTAGACTAGTAAATAACATACCTTATTGTGCGTTGGACTATAGCAGACTAGTATGCAGACTGGCAGGCTATGATCGAATGACTTCAGGAAGGGCGGGAGATGATTGTCTATTTATACTAAGGCACTTGGGAGTATATGGGGGTGCTCCAGGGGCACCTGGTCTATATTTTTGGTGCTAGGAACTATGAAAATACTCAAGATCTGTGTTCAACAATTTCATAAGGAGGTCCAAAGCCTGCTTTGTCTTTCGCTAGATTCACCGATGAACTAAATAGTGACTGCAAAAAAAATGGTTAGTGGGGTTAGACTTGTCCTCAACCACCAAACTAGTGGACTTATTTTAGTGTTACACTATATAATGGAACCAGACGTAGTTATGGTGTGTGTGTGAGTAATTTTGTGCCTAGGGTGACCTAGCGCCAACAATGCGGTAATAAGGGGAAATAACTAGATATAAAATGCAAAATAATTTATAGAATGGAAAGAATACAACCCTCCCTTTGTGCTTGTGTGATGTAGATGTGATGTAGATGTAGAAGAAGCCCAAATGCAATCTCTTTCCTTATTAGATAGTTTCACTTTATGTGTGTGATGTCCACCCATAATGAAGTGAGTATGCTTTATTTATATAAGGATCTCTTGCTTAAATTTCAAAACTAGTGACTCGAAACTGCTAAGTATGACAGAGGGGAATACATGGGGTGACCGTTGGGACCAACCTTGAATAAATAAATTAAGACCAAAAATCATGATGAGATGCATTCCTAAAATCATGGATTGGGGCACCCCGGGGCACCCCAGTGCAACCCTAGGTGCCCCGATGTAGACTAAAAGATGATAATTGTGCTGACTACAACATCTGAGACACTGTAAGAGATGACCTAAACTACGAGACAATTGATGACTGAACTAGACAAAAAACCAGGATGATTGACTCATTGACCACAAAAACCCTAGAAATGGGTCACTAGTGAATACTTTTACTACGCAAGATCCATATATAAATTAACATACCCGGTGGTATAAATGTAATAGTAAATGTGTGATTTTTTTACTACAAGTATAATGACACATAGCTTGCCTAAGAGAGGAAGATCTAATTTTATACATGAGGGATTTTTGGATCTTAGGGCAAGGAGTTATAAGAGAGGGGTTCACCAAAATGATTTAATAAAATATGAAAATTATTATTAAATATAATTTCAAAATCACTATAATGATATACAATAAAATACAAATGCTACACACTTTAAAGATGTAACTATACAAGAAAATGGGAGAGATAGGGAACTTATTTGATTTTCACTTATCCCAAAGTATACCAAAACTAGAAAAATTAATGAACGGTTGGGAAGACTAGCAAAAATGTTTGATATGAATCATGGAGCTCGTAAAATAGCTTTGACATGGGTTTCTAGGGAGAGGTGAGGTTTCCTGAGACAAGGGCGAGGCACCTAGGATCCAAATACCCTTTATAGGTGCATGTGACTACATAGAGGGTCGGAACCTAATTTTTTTAATGTTGTCGGATTCGCTACCTATAGACACTGTACTTTGATCAAAGCACTATTATTTCTAATATTGCACTTATTATTCTCTTTCTCAAAATTTACGACATCTCATCGGTTAGATCTAACTCCCCTCTTACGACACTCTGCTGATCGTATTTCCTCTTGTAAACTAATTAAATAGGTTATAATAACCTCTTCTTGGCTAATATTCTCTTCTTTACCACCTCTATTAGCTCCTTGGAGTATCAATCCACTTCATTAGATTGATTAAGCCTTTCAGAACCCTCCCAGAAACCTAATTTCTCTCTAAATAGGATTAATTACCCTCTAAACATGGTTAATTAAATATTAACCATGATCAATCTCTTCTAAACCTAGTCAAATCTCACTTTGACTTGCTAAAAGTGCTTTTTGGACTTTTGCATTTGTCCCACATGCACCCAAATCTCCCACTTTCCCAAATGGAAAACTATAAATAGGGCTAGACCCCTTCCCTCATTTCTAAGAATTCTCTCTTCTTCCTAGCACAAACTATAGTATTTTGTTTAGGCTTTAGATTGTAGTTCATTTTCTTCCATTGAGCTATTAGCATTTTCTTTTGTATTTTATAGCACAAATATGGAGTAAAAGGGAAGAACCATTGGCCTTGAAGCCATTAATGGGGAGATCTCTTTCTCTTAAACACAAACTGAATGCTTAGATCCTCTTAGGTTCATTATTTCAAGCTTTCAAAGAATAGAGGTTAGTTTCATTTTCTTAGTTTGCTTGTTTACTTCAAATTAATGTATGCAAAGTAGAAACCCTTGCTCATTTCTTATCAGATGGTCCATTGATCAGCTTGTTCAAAAGCCTTTGGGGTTTCTTTAGAGATTCTTACCCCAATTCCATGGCTTTTGCAACTTTTCATTGAACACATTTGGCATGCCCGGTGGGACACTTATGTCCATCCTCCATTAATGGAGGTCTTTTGAGTTCTTCAAAGTTCATTTTCAAGTTTTTGGATCAAATCACTTGTTATTTCCTCATTTTTGTTTCTAACACTAGATAAATGACCTTCATTTGCATGTATTTTGTGGGTTTGATATAGAAATAGGACACTTTGACTAAAAACTAACCTGTTTGCTTTTGAAATTTTGAAAATGTGAGTTTTGCAGGTTTTTCATAGGGTATGTGTAGGTGTTGTAAGGGGGTGCATCCACGTTGAAACCCTAGTGTTCTCGTCAAAACAGGCATTTCTGTCTAGTTGTGTTCATCATTGGAAAATTTTATCTCTATAGGGACACGCACACGTCTCTGCCGGCAGGTCGGCGTCTCCGTCACTCACAGTCCGTGTCTGTAAATAACTTGACTGTAAAAATTTGAAACTGTTTGTTTTATGCTTGGGTGCATCTCTGTTGAACCCTAAGCATCCACGTTGAGTTGCAAGCATCTCTATCTTTTTGGATGCATATGTGTTTTTGGTTTACTTTGGATTTTACTAATTTTGGTTTGCAGGTGTATCCATTGAGTTAGGCGTGTACCCGTTGGTTGGGGAGTGCTGGTGTCGGTTTGGGAGTGTAGGTGTCTATGTAAAAATTGGAAATTTTTCTACAGTCTGCAAAATCTTTTTTTGATCTTTTGCTTACAGATTTCTAAGACTAACAAGTTAAATATAGAGTTTTTCTTTGGTATTTCAGTTTGCATAGTTAAGTGTTTTCGGTTCTTAGCTTAAACTAGGTTTGTAAAAGTGTGTATGCTCTCTCCTCGTGCCTTCAAAAGCAATCTTGGAGATCAGAAACACTTATACAAAACTTGTATCAAATGTTCAAAAAACTTATTTTATAAAGGATAAAGTAAACTTTCATGTGATTTAGTAGGATTTTTCACATTGCGTATGCTCTTCCTTCGTGCCTATTGGCGATCTTAGGAATCAAAAGCAAGGTGTAAAGTTCTCTTTCTTGACATCAATCTACAAACTGGAAAATTACTAAAAATTGTTGTCTACAGGACCCAACACTTGTAGAAGAAAGATGTCCAAAACACAAAACTTCTAATACACGTGTTTTATGCAGGTTGCCAAATGGTGTGCTACTTAAAACCACATTAAGTTAAGAAAGATAAAAACACACCACTTTCATCACATTGTATTGCAGGTTTCAGAAAAGGGTACATCCTTATCCACTCAACTAGAACATAACCCCTTTGGCATAACGCATTAAGCTACAACAATGGGGGTGGTTCCAGGAACCCTAAATTAATCCACCACTAAGTAACCTCGTGGATGAAACAGAAAGCATTTTGCTTACCCACTTGACTAGTCTTTTCCTTATGAGTTAACATTACCGGTTGTCCATATGGCGACCCAATGAGGGTACACGTGGACACATTTATTTCCCATTGTGCTTGAAGGGGGTAAAGTAAAGCTGAGATACTCCCAAGATAGTCAAGGTGACTATTTGGGTAAATCGCACTCACTTAAGACAACTTTGTAACACCTAGTTGAGAGAACTTGTTTAAGGAGGCCATTCTATCTTGGAGCCCACTTTGCTAGTCCATTGTTGCGTCAAGCCATCACGAAGTGACAACTTATTTGGAATCTAACCTTGTTTTTGAAAAAAGAAAAGAATCCTTGTAAGTTTGATCTAAGTGTCTTTCATCATGAAATTAAACTACGTCCCACTTTCACTCAGTTTTATTCTTGTCTTGACGAGGTGAAACTCTGCCCAAGTGGTGCTTAGTTTTTTTTCATCTTTTGATCTATACCCTTGCATTCTCACCACCCATTTTTTAGGGTGAGAAAGGTGCATACCTTGCACATTTTTATCAGAGATAGTGCTCACCACTTTTTGTCTGTTTACACCCATCCATGTTTGTAGCTTGGGTTGTTAAACATCTAAAGTGTGCAAGTACATTTTTCGTATCTTTGATAAAATTCCTTCCATCTTGATTTCAAGATCATCTTCACCATTGTGAGTTCGGTTCATCATTTGTCTCTTCTTGAGTTGATAGTTTTGTTCACATTCTAGATGCACAATCTTGGTACTTACATCGTGTTCTCATTTTTATGAGAAAATGGTATAAGTCCCTTTATTGCGTGGTTACGCTGCTCACACAATTAAAAAATCCTTGTTATACTTATCACTTGGTTTTAGTTTCGACATCATCTAAGTATTTTTGAAAAGTGTTGATAACACCTTATATATATCATGATAAGGTTGTCATGATACTAACACCTTGCTTTCTCGGTTAATGTATCACGGTGACATTGTTATGCTATATCTAGTCGCGACTTCCATTTTTCAGAAGGTTTGGCTTTCATCGGCATTCAAACTAGTTTTAGTATACCTTGTTGAGGGACTGCGTCAACACCACGTCGATACTTAGGCCTTGTTAGAATTCTAACTTGACCTACATATTGATACAATATTGTCACTATCTATGTTTTAGGGCATAGGCTTGGTAACAAAAAAATTGAGTGATCATTACATTTAGGTGTGCATATGAGTGTTCCTTGATAAAAATGACTACATAACACTACATCTAGGATACACTGTAGTATAGTTCAAAAATCACCTTGAGTGGCTTGTAGAAACCATACACTTAGGGGTCATGCTAGTTGCATACAAACATCTACTAGTAATGCCTAAAATCACAAAAATGGCAACCAAATCAAACGAGCATGACATAGGAGAAAACCCTTTCGAAACCTTCCCATTTAGCGGCAACAATTTGGTGCCTCTCTTTTCTCAAGTCAAAGATGTGGAGCTATTAATTGATCATAGCAGAGAAGAGTCAGACTCTTCCAAAGAACAACAGAGGTTAGACCTAAATAGATTTTATGAACTCCTATATTATAATAAAGATCAAGTACTCACAAGAGTCTTATAATTAGGAGATAAACTTCTGCAAGAGTACAAAGAAGAAACAAATGTCATTAACCCTAAACTAGGAGAGTGAAGATATCTTTTAGACATAGATAATCCTTTTGATGTGGGATATGCTTCCACTTATGGGAAACATAAGGCCACCGTAAAGGGGACCCATCACGAAAACATCACTATAAAGCTTCACATAAAGTGAAAATTGAGCGTAAAGCTTCCCCTCCTTTGAAATTTGATGAAGAAGAGGACCCCCTAGTTAAGGAGGAGATCCTCCAAAAATAGATCTTGAAGTTGATCCAGAAGCTAGCAAACTTAGGCTCTTCAAGAAGAAACATGTACAAAGACAAAGACAAAAATAAACTTAGCGAGTTTCAATTTGATCCACACATGGACCATACCTTTAAAGCAACTCAGTACAAAGACCAATGTCACCTACTAAAGAGAAACTCATTCAGAAAGAGTTACAATCAATGAAAAATACACTTACTACATTACAAGAGGGAAATGTAGGTTAGAATAGAAAATATTTGTATGAAGAACTATGCCCTTACCCCTTTGATAAGGACATGTTACAACAACCTTTCCCAAAACACTTTACCATTCCCAAGTTTGATAAGTATAAGTGTAAAAGTGATCCTTGTGATCATATAAAATACTTTTACATGGCTTTCCAAGAGGTCACATATAGCGATAATTTCTTAATACGAATTTTTCCTCGCAGCCTAGGAGCCATGGGATTGGAATGGTTCTATAGCATACCCAAGGGCTCCATTACAACATGGCCCGCATTAGTAGAAAAATTTGTACGGCATTACTCCTATAATATGGAAAGTGACATCATAATGAATGATTTATGCAATACAAAACAAAAACCCAATGAGACGTTTGCAGGATTTTTACAACGATGGCATAGGTTAGCCATTTGTTTTCCTTGTGCATTACCAGAAAAACAGTTAGTGAGCATATTTGTTCCTAACTTAAACCTAGAAATAGATTTTCATTTACAAATGCACTGTGGCTCAAACTTCAAAGAAGTCATAGAGAAAGGTGGTCAAATTGAGAAATCCCTCATTGCAAAGGGAACACTTAAGTCTGTCGTTAAAAACAAACATGAAGCCAAATCCATAGAAAAACCTAAATTCTTTAATAAGAACAAGCATGTTATTGGTGATGGCATTACAGACTCCAAGAGAGTCCAAGCCGTACAGACAAGCCCACTTTTAAATATTTCACAAGGACCTCGTCCCAAAGCACCTACAAAATGTACGTTTACATCCTTAATGGAGTCCTTGTCTACCATCCTAAAACAATTAGATGATGCAAAAATGGTGGAATATCCAACTACAATGGTACCATACCCAGAGGATGCTCCAAAACCTGGTCATGAATATTGCAACTTCCACCGTGTTAAAGGACACAAGACAGATAGGTGTTTGAGACTACGCCATTACATACAAGACCTCATCAAGGAAGGAAAGATCGTTGTGGATTCTCCCCTGAATCTGGAAAAGGTCCAAATGAGAAAATGGGTATCTACAAGGAACCTTTTCCTAATCATGCAGATAAAAAGAAAAGGAAACCAGATCACGAAAACCTCCAATGACTATAGAATTGTGCCTATGTTTACCCTACAAATGATAGTCCTTTTGATTCTCTCATTGGATGTATTAGCTCATCTAATGAACAGATCAACACCATCCGGATTTTAGAAAAAAATTACGCAGTAGGGATGAGACGTGCCCGCTTAGTCATACCAAATCATGTGCCTATCCCTCAGGAAGGTCAATATAATTTAATAGAGCAGTTAGAGAAAACACCTGCTAGGATATCTATTCTTGATCTCCTCAAAATATCTAATGCCCACAAGAACATATTGTACAAGACATTGCAAAATTTAGGGTTTCAACAGATGTAGACCCCACAAACCTTCAAGCCATGATTGTGTGCCTAGACTCCAATGATCATATTACTTTTGATCATACTACAATCCCGCATAACAACCTAGAACATAACTTACCCTTGTATCTCAAAGTGGTGGTTACCCATTGCAAAATCAAGAGGGTACTTGTAGATGGGGATCTGGTCTAAACATTTGCACTTTGAAGTTGGTTAAGCAACTAGGCCATTCATAAAACATATCTAGGAGCTAAGACTATCACAATCACGGCTTATGACAATGAAGAAAGAGAATCAGTGGGTACTATAGTGGTTCCCATGGAAGTAGGCCCAACATTTCATGACACGACGTTCCATGTCCTTGACTTGGACCTTCCATACAACATGCTCTTGGGGCACCCATGGATCCATGCCATGTAAGCTATTCCATCGACTTTCCATTAGTGCATCAAGTTATGTCATGAAGGTCAAGTGGTTACCATTCTGGGTGACCTAGAACCATTCACACATTGTAGGGCATTGCATAGTTTTTCTCGTGTGCAACTTATGAGTGTCCTTCTACGGATGTAGTTATCCCCCTACAAACAAAAGCTATGAAAAAATGGATAGATTCAAAGTCCCTCATGCCTTACAATCAATACTTTCCTTCATTGGTCAACCCATTCTCTTCATGGGAGGCAACGTCAAAAAAATATGGCCCAGGTGAGCCATTCACTCTTGAACAAGCTTTGTTAATATCAAACTTATCAGTATCTCCCAGAACAAGGGGTAAGCCTTATTTTCAGTTCAAGAGCACTCACGAGCAATGTCCTAAACCATTGGAAAAGTTTGTCCATAGTGGTCTCCTATCTGAGGAGAAAATGTTAGAGGATCCTACCAGCAGAGTGCCAGAAGGCACCATGGCTTCATGCCATCAAGCACCCCAGTACATCAAAGGTCACCACATGATGTTTGTCATGGGCTATAGTGGGTTTGGATGTGGCATTAATGCACAAGGCCGGCTAGAGCCTATTCCCATCCCTTGTTTTAAGTCTAATAAACATGGCCTTGGGATAAGGCCTCATAATACTCTACCCTCTGAGAATGACGCCACCTCTTCTAAACGTGAGGACGTTTCATCTCATTCTGATAGCGACGTAGATTCCCAATGTAGCCTCTATGAGGATCTTGCTTCCACTAACCTATTCCCAAATTCAATGGTCCTTACCTTATCTCGAATCCATCCCCTTAAACAAATATCAAGTAGCCCTTGTATATCCTGAACTTATAGATTGGGATCAACAACTTCACGTGCCCCTAGATTTCTTTGAAAATGATGAGGCATTTGCAGAGTTCATGGGACTCAAGGATTCTATTCCAGCTGGGGACCACAAGAAAGGATTTTCGATTCAACTAGACACCTATGCATACTTTGGGGAAGAAGCAGAGATGTGTGGATGTTTGAATAAGAAGACAATAAATAAAAGTACAACCACTTCTGAGAAACCTGGCAAAAAGGATAAACGGAAATCTCACAGTGACAAAATTTTTGAAAAACTCATAGATAAACAGAATGAAGAGTCTAAAGATGAAGTGATTTATCCATTTAAAGATGATAATGAGCTACCGTAGGAGGTCAATCTTACTCTTCCCCCTGATCCTACACGGATGGAAGATGCTTCTAAGATGCTTGTTGAGGAAACAATCAACATCAACATTGGCTCAGAGGAGCAGCCTAGAATGATAAAGTTGGGGGCTTCACTCTCAGCTCAGGAACAAAATATATTTGTAGATCTCTTAAAAGAATACGTGGACATATTTGCATGGACATATGCAGATATGCTTGGTTTGGACCCAGAGCTAGTTATGCACAACCTTGTTGTGTACCTAGATGCCAAACCAATCAAGAAAAAGTTGAGAAAGATGCATCCTAAGGTGGTACTCCTTATCAAAGAAGAATTGGAAAAGCTATTAGCTGCTGATTTTATTAAACCCATTGACTATTCGAATGGATCTCTAACATAGTCCTCGGTATAGAAAAATCTTGTTGGCATAAGAATCTATGACTGATTTCTGTGACATTAACAAGGCATGTCCTAAGGATGACTTTCCCCTACCTAACATTGACATGATAGTTGATTCCACTGCTGGTTATGAAATGTTGTCCTTAATGGATGGATTTTCAGTTATAACCAGATACGGATTGCAGAAGAAGATCAACATAAAATAACATTCATCACCCCTTGGGGAACATTTTGCTACAAAGTCATGCCTTTCGGGCTCAAGAATGTTGGGGCTACTTATCAGTGGGCCATGACTGTTATCTTCCATGATATGATAAGTGACATCATGGAAGACTATGTTGATGACATCCTAGCAAAATCCAAGAGTAGAAGAGAGCACCCTAAAGTACTTGAGGCATATTTTTCAACGTCTATGAGACTATAAGGTTCGCTTGAACCCTAAGAAATGTGTCTTTGGTGTTTTATCAGGAAATATCCTAGGGTTCATTGTTTCACAAAGAGATATTTAAGTGGACCTACAAAGGTTACGGCTATCACAGAAATTCCACCACCTACCACTCTCAAGAAACTAAGGAGTCTACAAGGGAAAATTCAGGCAATCTGTCACTTTATTTCACAACTTACGGATAAGTGCCACCCCTTTACCCATTTTCTCAAGAAATATGTCACATTCAATTGGGGACCTAACTGTCAGAAGGCCTTTGCGCTACTAAAATAGTACTTGGTCAGCCCACCTGTACTCATGCCACCTACCCCAGGTGAACCTCTCCTCTTATACATTTCCACTACCTAGTTTTCTATTGGTGCATTGCTTGCCCAATACAACTTAGACCATAAAGAGAGAGTAGTTTACTATCTCAGTCACACCTTGATCATGTACAAGTTGAATTACCCCCAAATAGAAAAGGCCTGCTTGGCAGTTGTCTTCACCTTCCAAAAGCTTTGCCATTATCTCCTGAACAATAAAACCAAACTCATATCCAAAGTTGACCCTCTCAAGTACCTTTTATCCAAACCTTCCCTCACAGGCTGAATGGCTAATTAGATCATTCTCCTGAGTGAATTTGATATCGAGTTCGTGAATCGAAGTCTTTAAAAGGACAGGTACTGGCTGATCAGTTAGCAGAAGCACCTCTCCCAGGGATGGAACCTTTGTGCCTAGATTTTCCAGATGCATCTATGATGTATATTGAAGAGTCAGTAGAATGGCAGATCCATTTTGATGGATCTTTCACCTTCCATGGATCTAGAGCAGGAGTGGTGCTCATCACTCCCATAGGTGATGTCATACCAAGAGCATTTTGGTTGGGATTCCCAGTGCACAAATAACATTATAGAGTATGAGGCACTCATTGTTAGCCTCAAGCTAGCTATTACTTGGAACATCCGACAACTAAGAGTCATTGGAGACTCTCAACTTATCATTAAACAAGTTAATGATGAGTACAAAGTTAAAGATGAGAAGCTTATTCCATATAAAAATATGGTTGAAACCTTGAAGGAATACTTTACACAGATCATATTTGAGCAAAAACCAAGGTCACACAATAGATCCATGGATGTTATGGCTACTATTGGGTCTTTGTTACGCATTCCCCTTAGGAAAGTAAGATGTCTTTCTTCATAGAGCATTTACAGTGCCAGCATATGATATGCCAGAGTCATGTTTGGCATGTGAAGTTGTTGGTCCCTTATCCCCTTGGTATGATCCAATCTTTCGATACCTACAAGATGGAACTTTTCCACCAGACATTACTCATTTTGAAAAGAAAGCCCTTATCCACTGCATAGCCCATTATACCCTCCTAGGAGGCACCCTTTATCATCGTGGCTATGATGGGAATCTACTTCATTGTTTGGATGTTGTTGATTCTATCCATGCCATTAAGGAAGTACATGGTGGTATTTGTGGAGTACACACCAACGGCATAGTCTTAGCTAAGAAGCTATTAAGAGTAGGCTATTATTGGCCTACCATGGAATCAGATTGCTGCAACTTTGTAAAGAAGTGTGAACTATGCCAAAAATATGGAAACTTGATACATGCACTAGCACAGGCCTTACAGCCTATTGCAACGCCTTGGCCATTCTCTAAATGGGGCCTGGATCTCATAGGGAAGCTCCATCCTTCTTCTTCAGATGGTCATACTCACATCATCACTACCACCAAATATTTTACCAAATGGGTAGAGGTTGTCCCTCTTACCTATGTCACCGGTGCACAAATTTCAAAATTCATCATGAACCATCTCATATGCCATTACGGGATCCCTTCAGCCATTGTCACTGATAATGGTAAATCCTTAAAAAAATGGTTAAAACCTTGTGTCAACACTTCCATATCCAACTCAAGTGGTCAACCCCCTATTACCCCCAAGGTAATGGATAGGTAGAAGCTACTAATAAAACCCTTGTATGGATTATGGAGAAAATGGTTAGTAAAACCGGTCGTAATTGGCACCTATAGATACATCCCACACCTATAGATACATCCCACTCCTACTGGTGTGACCCCATATTCACTCGTCTATGGCACTGAAGCCATCATACCTCTGGAAGTGGAGCTTCCTTCCCTGAGAATATCTCTCAGAGACTATCTTGATAAAGATGAGGACTACAGAGTTGCTCACCTAGCAAGAGTTAGAACTATTAGATGAAAAGCATATTAAAGTGCTCAATCACTTGAAATTCTATCAAAATAGAGTGTCTAGGGGATACAACAAATGCATCATTCATCAAGAATTTGATGTAGGAGATCTAGTTCTAAAATAAAATCAAAAGAACATTGTCAAAGACAGAGAAAAGAAAGGTAAGTTTGAGGCTAACTGGCTAGGTCCTTATGTAGTAATTGCAAAGTATGGATCAGAGCCTATAAACTTGCATATTTAGATGGTGAAGAGCTTCCAACCTATGAACTCCATACACCTCAAGTGGTTCTATGCTTAAGCATGACAAGAATATCAGATAAGAACTAAAAAATAGAAAAACAAAGAAAAAAAAAGAAAAAAAATGAACCTAAGAGATCTAAGCATTCGAGTTGTGTTTAAGAGAAAGAGAGATCCCCATTAATGGCTTTAAGGCCAATGGTTCTTCCTTTACTCCATATTTGTGCTATGAAATAAAAAAGCAAATGCTAATATCTCAATGGAAGAAAATGAAAAATTGAGGAAATAGAAAGAACAAGTAGGTCGTCCACATGTGAAAACCACACAATTGTGGCGCGCAACCAGGTGGGTCTTTGAGTGAAAACTAGTTTTTGGAACTCAAGGAAGATTTGTTGGATGCAATTTACTCTTACAAAAGGATGGTAACTCTCCCCACTTTCTAGATATGAATTCCTTTGCTAGGTCTAGGAACCCTATTAAGGTTACCTTTTCCAAACCGTGATCTGGCTTATTTTCTCTTATATCTGCATGAAGGACATTACCTTTGTATACTCCCATCTAACACTGAGAGCACCTACACATTGTCACCTTCTCGTACATACACACATGGAATTATTCATTTTTATATTCCCACATCACGCTGGGGAATCCACGCTTCTTTGTTCTTGTACATTACTTTTAGAACATGACCTTAGAAAACACAAAAATACTTAAAAGGATACACAAAAAACCTAAACATTCGAAAAATCTCCCTTTTTTAGGGATGAAGCTACAAAAACCTGTGCAATGTTGTTTTAGAAAACAATGTGAACAATAGCCTTGAAAAATTATCTTTTAGATAAACCCAAAAACATTAGAAAATATATCAATGTTGTCCCACAAAAACAAGGTAATGCTTTAATTGCTTTTAGTTGTTGGTTTGTATAGTGTTGATTGTGAATACCTTTTCATGTGATGTTATGACTTATTTGCTTAGTATAGGTTGGATCTTGTTTGAAATAATTATGTATGGCATTTGATTCATTTGTAGCTTGTATGCATTTATTAGGGTTCATTTTACTTAGATTAAAATGTTAATTTGATCTTTGTGGTATGCTTTGTCAAATCATGTGTTTGCATCATAGGTTGTGTTGTGTTGTATAGATACAATTGTTTAGCTTTGTTAACTTTTGCTTGTATGTTTATCTCTTGCATAGTTGTTTGTTATCACATCTATCATCTATCATTCATCACATATAAAACATCATCTACTACATCATATATACAAAAATGCTAAGTATTACATCATGCATGTATGCTAAGCTAATCATCACATATCGTATCATCAATGGGGGCAAGAGGGGTTGCGCATAATCACAAATCTATCCCCCCACACCAATATCATCTAGTATCATCCCAAGTGCTAGAATAAGAACTCAAAACATCTCATAAATCTAAAAACATGTGGTGCTATCTACGATACATCATCAATATGAAAGCATGAAACATACACATCTCTAAATCTAAGGTATGTCACATACATAAAGGAAAGAGAAATCATACATCATAATCAATGCTCATACAAAGCATAAACATAGTATAGTATATCAAAATGTCCATATAATACATGTATAATTGTCCAAGTCAATGCTCAAAATATACATCATTGATACAATATGCCATCTAAAAAGGGCATGCATCAAAAAGAATCGAGCCTTCATCAAGAGGCATCATCAAAACAATGGTACATACAACTATACATCAAAATCAGCCTTCATAAGAGGCATATATATAATACATTTGTACAAAAGGAAAAGTAAAGAGCTCAACCACAGCTCTCACCCTTGTCGGGCTCCCAAGTCCATGACTTGGTGACGGAAGATTGGTGGATGTGATGGACCAACACCAGGGATACCACCTGACTGTCTGGCTAGTTGTTGTCCAACTGGCTGCTCTGCAATGGGCTACCAAATTGATCTAACTAAATGGCTTGATCATCGTGACCTAGATCCTGTCGAACTCGCATCTGACTACTTAAAAGGAACCACTTGCTTCTCTGTCGAGACTACCTCGAAGTAAGCAGTCATATAGTATAAGGCCTCACTTCTAGATCTCATGGCATCACATATCATATTAGCATCTCCATAAGTGATGGTTTCTGTAAGGTGGCATCTCACTCACCTATCAACCTCCACATCATAGCCTCGAGCCTATCTAGAAGCAGCGGCCTCTCAATCTCTATCTCGTAGTAATAACTCTACACTAGGCTCATGCCTGATCTCTCTGTATAATGTAGCCATGTGACTGTGCCTGGGTGTGGTCCCTCTGAGAAACAACCATCTGCACTTGGGTCTGAGACTGATGTAAAAGGCTCAATATCTGAGCCCCCTGTGCAGCCATCTCACTAATCTGACTTTGCCATAGGGTACTATCACTACCCTGGGTGGCCTGTGCTCTAGCCTGATCTCTCTCCACTGTCAAAATCTATACCTGAGCATGTGCCTGATCTCACTCTACTGTGAGGGCCTATACTTGTGCCCTGGCTACATCTCTCTCTCCAGCCACCTATAACGAACAAAAAAAATCACTGCTCAGAACTATTGCTTAAGGGAAGCCAACTATCCACCATCACCGCCACCCTCTGGAGCATGAGGTGGCGGGCCCTACTCTGGAAGTACCTGCTAGAGAGGGGTGTATATCCCTATTAGAATGCCTACTAGGGGAAACTCTATGTCAACTTCCCTGAACACCTATCTTGGCCTAGGCCTGGGGCCCTGTCCCTATGGCTGCTGTAATGTTGGACCCTATCCCCTACCCCTGACATACCGGTGAATCGGGCCCACCATCATCATCGTCATCATTGTCATCACCACCAATGACTCCACCCTCGCCACCACTAGGAGGCCCCACTAGAGGATCTCTCACACCGACGTTATACACCGCCCTGAGAAACAGTCAAATGGTGTGGAAGCACATCATGATACCATGGCCCATACTCAGGTGTAGTACCCAGATCTCTAATCTATCTCAGTGGCACCCACATAGCAGGTACCACCGTCGGAAATTGCAAGTGTGCTCTATCACGGGTGATTTGTGGACCCATATCAAAGTACTCTTGGGCCCTACAAATGTACCACTGCTCTAGCCCAAGAACATCCTAGGTATTTCCAAACTACCTCTGCACTCATCCACCTCCGTATAAATATCGCATATAGTTACATCTCGCTTATGATAAAATGCTCCATCATGTCGCAATGAGATCTAAACCATCCTCGGGCCACTAGAAATGTCTGTAAGGCCTCCAAACCATGGAAGCCTATTGTAACTCATCAAGCTCGCAGCGATAGTGATATGCATCCCCCATATATGGCCACACATCATCCCTGTCGGACCCAACCCATCATAGAAGGCTCCTCGGGAGCCCGAACTCTCAAAACACCTAAGGGGCAACCAATGGCAATGTGGTCCCATGCCCAAATCTAAAGCAAGCGAGCTGGTCCTACCATCTTCTGACGGTAGTAGGTAATCAAATGAAGGTCCTAGTATAGATGTGCCAAAATGCACTGACCTTAAGCAGTAGGTCTCTCCCTCTACCAAACCGCGTATCACTCCAAGGAGGCCAAGTGGAAATGAAGCATCGGTCTTGTCAGGGAGTAAGACTCCACTGACGAAGGCCATCATATAGACCACTACTCGGTCTAGCTCTAAGTCATCAATGCACCGTGATAACCTAATGGTCATCCCATGCCGTGGTATCATCGGGATGCCAAACAACTCTACAATATAGCATTGAATATCAGTCCAACAACTCGTAGACTGGATGAGATGACCCTGAATCGGGACCCGCATAATACGCCACACGTCCTCAAGAGTAATAGTAATCTCCCTGGTCGGGAGCTGAAATCACTGACTCTTGTGGTGCCATCTCTTCTCTGCTATAGTTTTTAAGAGGCCATGATCCAATGTAATCTGGGCATCTTAGCCACATGAGCTAATCCCATAACATAAAGGAGGTTGTCTAGGTCACTCTATCATCATCGTCGAACTGGGCCTCTATCACCGCTAGCCAACCATATCACTCATGGGTCTGGAGGATGGGTAGTATATGCTGCAAACAAGAAAACACACATGTATCAATTGATGTTTTCTTGTTTCAATTGATATTTCTACCTAGTTCTATCTAAAAATTACTTTGCTAGGTCGCCATTCTTCTATCTTATTTCCTAAAATTTTCACTTTCTTCTAAGTTTGTCTTTTTTTCTCTCCTTGGCCGGTTTTCCAGAAGGATGTTCTACTTCTTCGACACATGCACACCTCCTCCGATGCTTACGTGCCCAGCCCAATGTATACGTGCCTACCATCATGTGTACGTGCCCTCTTTTCTCTTTTTCCCCCGATGCCTATGCCCAAGACCGACATTGACGCACCTATATTTGCACATGTGCGCACGTGTCCCTGTTTTCCATTTTGAACGTGTACGCACGCCCTCGTTTGACATAAACATGTCTTTGTCCCTTCCATTTCCCTCCAACACATACACCTACACATATATGTTTTTTGACAAATACGCGTACGCGTACCCACCGGTTTCGACGCATGTGCGTGCATGCATATGTCAAATTTCTCCTACCTAGCCTAAAAACCCTTAAAAATGCATTAAATGTGTAAATCACAAAGGGGGATAGGCCACTCATGTAGGGTCCATCCACTGGGTCCCACATGAACTCTTGGATGCGATCTGCTCATCTCCTCCTACTCGGTATTCTCACCATCTCACTTCAAGGGTTGTCACTCTCACTCACGGTAAAAATTCGCAAGAACTCTAGTAGAAATGAGTTGGTCGTGATTGATTTACCCCCTCCTGGATGGGTATATTAGGCTACCACGATGCCCTCGGGGCATCGTGGTAGCCTAATATGATCATTCTAGCCCTTCTTCTATCCACCAAGATGATTATTTTTCTATTAAAATAATTATTTTTATTCATTTTCGCACGTCGGGGCGCTTAGTATCACCCTGCGGTCACTTCTTCATTACACTGGAATGATTCACGCATATTCTAGGCATCATTTCTTATCATTTTTCTTCTATTTTTCCTCTATTTTTCACTTATCGTAATGATTATTTTTATTAAATAATTATTTTTGGCTTGTAATTCTTCTCGCCGGGCCACTTTCTGTGCTCCTAGTGCCTTTGCCTTTAGGTAGTTGCGCATATTTTTACGAGATCTTTGATCTCTTATACAAATTTTGTCACCCAATCAAAAATCTAAAAAATTGTAAAACCATTTTAAAAAAACCAAAAAAATTAAAATACCTCGAAAATGGCCAAAAATTTGGTAAAACACTCATTTACAACTGAAATCTATGTCTATCACATGGCACTCATCCCATATCTTGTTGATGTTTTCAAATATTTTGAAACAATGACTCATGAATCATCTAAATCTTCAATCACCTACACAAGCTATGTTGCTTACTTCGTCTATACTCTGGGGCACTATCAGTTGCCTAGTACTATTTTCATCATGCACATTACTTTTTCATTGGACCCAAGTGTCCTCCATCTTTTCCCTTGCATTATACACATTTCTTGGGGCATCATTCTTCACCCTTGTCATTTATCAGAACATTTGGGACTACATCTTGATAACAAAATATTTGTGTAACTATCTTGAACGTTGTTGGTTTAAGTGTGTGTGATTGTACTTATTTCCCTGTTAGGTGATATTGTTTATTTCTTGTATTGCATTACTTGGAACACTTGAGGGGGCATCCTTCATCCTTCATCCTATTAATTTTTCTTCTACCCCTTCAAAATTTTCTACTCATTTTTTCATCGTCTACTTTCTTTGAAGTGATGTCGCTTACGCCACCTCAAAGAGGGGCAAATGTAGACACATGTAGTTTGATCAAAGCACTATTATTTCTAATATTGCACTTATTATTCTCTTCCTCACAAATTTATGACATCTCGTCAGTTAGATCTATCTAACTCCCCTCTTATGACACTCTTGGTCGTATTTCCTCTTGTAAACTAATTAAATAGGTTATAATAACCTCTTCTTGGCTAATATTCTCTTCTTTACCACCTCTATTAGCTCCCTAGAGTATCAATCCACTTCATTGGATTGATTAAGCCTTTCAGAACCCTCCCAAAAACCTAATTTCTCTCTAAATAGGATTAATTACCCTCTAAACATGGTTAATTAAATATTAACCATGATCAATCTCTTCTAAACCTAGTCAAATCTCACTTTGACTTGCTAAAAGTACTTTTTGGACTTTTGCATTTGTCCCACATGCACCCAAATCTCCCACTTTCCCAAATGGAAAACTATAAATAGGGCTAGACCCCTTCCCTCATTTTTAAGAATTCTCTCTTCTTCCTAGGACAAACTATAGTATTTTGTTTAGGCTTTAGATTGTAGTTCATTTTCTTCCATTGAGCTATTAACATTTTCTTTTGTATTTTATAACACAAATATGGAGTAAAAGGGAAGAATCATTGGCCTCGAAGCCATTAACGGGGAGATCTCTTTCTCTTAAACACAAACTAAATGCTTAAATCCTCTTAGGCTAATTATTTCAAGCTTTCAAATAATAGAGGTTAGTTTCATTTGCTTAGTTTGTTTCTTTACTTCAAATTAATGTATGCAAAGTAGAAACCCTTGCTCATTTCTTATCTGATAGTCCATTGATCAACTTGTTCAAAGCCTTTGGGGTTTCTTTAGAGATTCTTACCCCAATTTCATGTCTTTTTCAACTTTTCATTGAACACACTACCTTTCGCTCCTTATCGCCTATAGGTTGTTATATGATTTTGAATTCATTGATAACTCGCAAAATAGATGATATCCTCCAAAATCCCCAAACTACATCAAATTCTAACAAATAAAGATGTAAATGGGGAGTTGGATTAACCTCAAGTCACCCAATATAGTGAACTTATGACCAAAAAGTGCATTACATCTCGAATCAATATAGTTCTATGTGCTTGTGTGTGCAATAGTGATCCTAGGTTTCCCTCGTCTTTGGTGACGCAAACGTAGTGTGTTGTAGCTAGATAGAATGCAATTTTTTGGGATGGAATTCAGAAACTTCCTCTTTCTATTAAGTGTATGCATAGTAATAAGGACAAAATGTAGTTCCTTTGAAAGTATGTAGATAAATATCCCTTGAAAATTGTTCGCCCTTATAATGGTATGTATGTTATGTTTATATAGGGATCTCTTGTTTGAATTTCAACACTAGTGACACAACATGTCGACTAGGACCTCAAGATAGAAGTAAGAAAACTAAAAATTCCAACCATAAATGTCAAAAATGTGAAAACAAAACAAAGAGGATAGGAGCACTCGGGTTGGGCAGGAGCGCTTGGGCGCTAGTGTCCAATCTCGGTGTTAATATCTTGAGATAACTAACGACCAATGCGAGTAGACCGACAAACAGGTATCCATGTGAACTAACTATAACTCGGGTGTAGAAGTGATAGATATGAGAGATAAAAACAATAGAAACAATGAAAGAAATTGGATGGACTAGGAAGTGTGTCATCAATGACTAATTTTCTAACTCAAGATCCGTAATAAAACAACATACTTGGTGGTATAGTAAAATAGTAGTATGTGAGTGAATTGGTGTCTACAACATGAAGTGGTTGTAATACAAAGCGTGGAAACTAGGAAGGGGGTAGAGCCTAGGGGTGGAGTGTATACATAATAACGTGTTGTTGGAGCTTGTGGTTGCTGATTTGAGCTTCATCTTATTTTGCATAATGACAGACCTAAAAATAAGAGAAAGAGAGTAGTCAAATTTTTCTATATGATAAATCAAAGTAACATGTGTATGAGTAAGTAAAAAATGTAAAAATGTGTAAAACTAAAGTATTCACATAATTTATAAGAGTGTAAGAGATTGTAGACACAAAATCATGCACTAGGGTACATTTATAGGTCCTAAAAGCATACTTGCATTCATATGATTCCTAAGCAAGACAACTAGTAATTGATAGTTATCTTTGGTCTTTTGTATGTGTTTTTTATTTTCTATTTGGTTGTACACACCCTACAGCCCAGTCATAAATTTAATGCTTTATCTTTCGGGACTTTGGACACCATCACCCAGAACCCTTGTCTCCTCTAAGTGCCCCTAACTCTTTTCTATCATACTCACTTCTTTTGGGTCTCTTTTATCTTTTGGGCATCTTATTTTCTTATGGGTCATCCTTTCAATTGTCAATTAAAAAATTCAAATAAGGGAATCATATAAATAAAAAGATATGTGACCAAAATAAAGGACCAAGCTCTAAGCATCTATTATCATCACCTAAGGTTGCATCCAAATGCATCTAAGAGCATCAAAGGCATCCATCTAGCACTCATACAAGGGACAAGGGACTACATTTTATACATACACTTCATAGGAAGGGGAAGTTAATTTTTCCATCCACACATCTATTTACATTGGTACATCTAGCTTTCATGTGATATCGCGTGCACTTGCAAAAGGGATTTCTAGGGTACAATTCTACTACACACACACATGCACTACATGGATTCTTAGATGTAGTTCAATAATTGGTCGTAATTTCACTCACCAAGTGACCGTCTTGGGTCATTCCAACTCCCCATATTACATCTTTTCTTTTTGGTATTTGATGTAGTTTGAGGGTTTTACAAGTCATCATCTATTTACAAGTTACAGGTGAATTCTATAATCATAGTATGACATACAAGAAACCAGCAAGAACATCTTATGACATCTATAAAATTTAGGTTCTAAGCTCCCGCGATAGCCACAAGCACCTGTATAGACTCAAATTGCCTAGGCACCCCCGACCCAATCAAGGTGCCTAGTCGTGCCTTTTCCGACAAATCCATTATTTATCGTGCACAGCTTTGACACTCTACTCTTCCTTTTCATTAGTTTACCAATCCAAATAAACTCTAGCATTAGGCATAAATCACCTAATTCCTTTCCTCTCTCTCTCTCTTGCACTTAGGGTTTCATGTTTATATGGCTTATTGATTGTGTCATCTTGTATCTAGCAGTTGTTTATCATAGTTTACATATGTTACTCTGCAATATTAGGGTTTATAAAAAATTCTATTTTTGTTAAATCATTTGGTGAATCCATGTTCAAATACTCTTATATCCTCATTTTTCTTCTCTCATGGCTCCTAAAATTCCTCAAATTTCTTTGCATGATATACTTCAAATGCATCCCAATTATAAGGTTGTTCTTTAAAAATCCCTAGACACTATGTATCTACCTCACAATACACCACCCGCATAGGTAAGTTCCATTCTCTACCATATCTCTTATGACCCTAGCCTTCGTGGTCCTCCATTCAATAAATCTATCTTAGATTCAATTCAAGCTTTGCATTCTTTATTTCAAGATAAAATTCATGCTATGAAACAATGAGTACATCTCTTAAATCTGAAATCCAACATTTGAAGGATGCTTCTAAATATAATGCTAGTTATTCTTCTACATCTCATTCTCCTCATTATAATTATATGTTTTCTACATGTGCTCATATCAATGAATCCCAAGTCTTACCGCTCCCCGTGCCTCTCAAGTTTTATCTCAATTCTAAGAAACATGATATTCTTCCTCGCATCCTCACTCATTAATTAATCACCACATCTACACATTACTATCCTCTTTATTGGCTTGCACAATATCAAGGTCATCCATATTGCGATTATTATCGAATTAATGGACATAATGACAATGATTACTATGCTCTAAAATGAAAAATTAGACACCTTAAGCATTATGGTATCATTTCATTTTCTACACAAAATGTTACATTTTAATATCTTATTGCTACAACCCATTGGGTTCCTAAATCTTCTTCATCTATGTCTAATTATCATTATTCCATCACTTCTAACATTCCTTCTTCAGTCACTCAAGCATCGCCTATGCAACCCAATCTAACTAAGAAATCATCTCTCATGGTTCGTCCTCCATCGCCTCCTCCTACTAAGTCTTCTACCAATTTACCTAATCCAACTAAACTCTATCCTCTCAAAATTAGTCCAATAATTCCTCCTCTCAATTCTTCTACAACATTACCACTCTCGTAAGCAACCACTCACTAAGCAAGATAAGAAAAATCTAGACGGCCTCTTTAAACTTATGTCTTTCAATATACCTTCACAACCTCCACTTCAATTTCCATCACTTTCATCAAGAAAACTACTCCTTACATTGATCCCTTTAGCAACATCGACTAGATATACACCTCTCATACATTAGGGGGGCATCATGCTTACTTCTCTCCCCCCTCCTAACATCATTAGGTGTCTAAAATTTCTCTTCGTATGGTATATGCTCCATACTTTCTATGTCTAAGAAATATTACGAAACTTAGTAACCATTTGTATATTCGTTACCCTATGATGCACTCTTGTGCTAAGGTTCGCACTTGACTATTGAGGGCATACTACATATATGAACCTCACACACTACACATTTCACGCTCCTCGCTTCATGATACATCTTTCAAAGCATTCCATTCGACACATCATACTACCCTATGATGCACTCTAATTCCATGGTTCGTACTTGACTACCGAGGGTATAAATCTTAAATTAACCTTTCCACATTCACTCTTTACGCTCTATACTTCATGATATATCTTTCTAGCACACACTTTCAAACCATTTCTTGATGACACACTCTTTTTCTATGGTTCACTTTGACTGTCAATAGGTATTTTATAAATGAAACTCATCTCATACTCATACACATTCATTGGGGGAACATTGCTCCTACCATCATTCATATTGCATATCATTCCATCTCACTCATTCAAAACATACTACACATCTTGGCCGCATCTATTCTTACTTACTTATCCTTACATGTACACTTAGTTCTCCATGTTAGATGGATACTTGGTATGTTATTATATTTTCTTTATACACATGTGCATTCACTTGTTCTCTAGTTGTGAATACAAACTTCTTACATATCTTTACACACAATAATGATGTGTGGCAAGTGTACCTCTTACCACCACATCAAGGCTCCTAGGGGCATCTACATTTCTACTTTTATAGATCATAGGTGCTATAGTTCCATTATTTACTACTTCATATTATTACTATCACATTACTTTCCATTGATCTATACACACCTTGACATACTTCTTATCTTTCTAACATGCTAACAAGTGCTTCATGTGTAGTATTTGTCTTGCAAGAACTATTTTCCACCATGGTTATTTGATACTTTTCTTGCTAAGGTTTTCTATTGTTTGATATTGTATGTCATTATTTGTGGGATATGCCCTTTGTCTTATATGTACAATGTATGTTATTGGTTGTTTTGGCCCCGATTGTCTTGTGAGATTGTGAGCAATGCCCCATGTATGAAACCCACTTTTCGTGGTCTCTCTCAGTATGCACATTTTATTGTTTCAATTATTTTCTAGAAATGCTTGCTTCTTTTTCTACTAACACATGTATCTAGCCACTTTATTTTTGTGTGCCTTATTTTATACCATGCACATTCCCATCCCCTCATAGGTACACAATTTCATATCAAAGATCGGTCATCTCTTTGGGATGTAATCTCCTAGCGACATTGTATGCACCCCAAATGAGTGGGGCATACATTGGGTGAATCACTCACCCCATACAAAGAAAGCACAATATAGTTAAATACAGAATCAATCAACATAGGCTATAGTTTTAGAAACGGCCTGAATCGACTTGGGTCCTCATTTCAAAGACGACACACATGTGCTTAGCTACAAACACTAGCACTGGGAACTACTTACCTCTCTTAAACGCCTATGTCTTAGAGGAAACTATATCTACTTTCTCATATCAACACAGTTTTCAACGCAGTTCACGATAAGTTTAACAATACAGTACATAATCCTCAAGCAAGTAAAATGCATTATTTCTCTATTTCTAAATATAAAAATACGGAACTAAATATGGTACAACATAAAACTAAACACATATCACACCATCTACAGTGGTGTATAATTTGGGAAGAAATCATAGAAGGATAGTAACACTAGACCTCTCTCCCCAACACTCTTCTATCATGGTGTGAGATCACCCAAAAACTCGTTCTTAGCATGAGATCAACCAAAAAAATCACATCTGACACAAAATCACCCAAAAAACTCATTCTTAGTGTGATATCACCCAAAAAACTCACTCTTGGCGTGAGATCATCCAAAAAAATCACTCTATATAGGATATTCAGAAATCTTGCTATCTTTTTACACTCATGATCATCAGTGTGCACACTTACCTTTACTACTTTTCCACACATTTACATACTTTTGTAAGAGTATTCATAATACATGACTTTGACTACTCTTTTATAGGTCTGAGCTTAATATACAACAATAAGCATCCCCACGTCAAGCACAACAATAGGTAAAACATGGTACAACATAATACACTTTACCCCTAGGATCACTTCCTCTTTCTTAGCTTCTACACTTCATTTTTATCACTTCACGCTTTCACTTGTCTCCTCGGCACATTATTGCCATCACATTCTACATTATTATCAGTACACATCTCTTATCTAATTTATTTTATCAAGTATTCACTCAAAAAAGTAAAGTGGGGGAAAATGTAGACACAAAATCATGCACTTGGGTACATTTCTAGGTCATAAAAGTATACTTTCATTCATATGATTCCTAAGCGAGAAAACTAGTAATTGACAACTATCTTTGTCCTTTTTTCGTGTTTCTTATTTTCTATTTTTCTTAGACACCCTACACCCCACTCAAAACTTTACTACTTTATCTTTCAGACTTTGGACACCAAGACCCCATCCAGGCACTAGCACCTGTGCACCCTCATCCCCTCTTAGCACCCCCGACCCTTTTTATCTTACTTGATTCTTTTCGGTTTCTTTTATCTTTTGGGCATCTTATTTTCTTATGGGTCAGCCTTCTAGTTGTCAATTATGAAATTCAAACAAGGGAATCATATAAATACAAAGTTATGTGACTAAAATAAAGGACCAATCTCTAAGCATCTATTATCATCACCTAACGTTGCATCCAAAGGCATCAAAGGAAGATATATAGCACTTATACTAGGAACAAGGGAATGTGTTTTCTGCATAGACTTCATAAGAAGGGGAAGTTAATTTTTCCTCCATGCATCTATTTACATTGGTACATCTAGCTATCACTCATTATCACGTGCACTTGCACAAGGGCTTCCTAGGAATGATTCTATCACACACACATAAAAACTACATGGAGTTTGAGATGTAGTGTAGCACTCAGTTGTAAGTTCACTCATTCGGGTGATCATCATGGTTAATCGACTCCCCATATTGCATATTTATTTTTGGGATTTGATGTAGTTTGAGGATTTTATAGTTCATCATTTCTTTACATGTTATAGGTGAATTTTGTGATCATACTTCAACATAAAAGTGACCAATAACGACTACCAAGGATCATCTTACAACATCAAAAAATTAAGTTCGAGCTCCTACGTAGTCACAACCACCTGTAAGCATACTCGCTGCCTGTGCACCCTGCACTCCACCCAGTGTCCTAGTCCGACTTTGTCTGATAGATCCATAATTTATTGTGCATAGGTGTGACAATCTACTCTTCCTATTTATCAGTTTACTACCTAGATTAGCTCCAACATCAAGCGTAAATTAGTTAAGTCCATTCCTCTCTCTTGTATTTAGGTTTTCATGTTTATCTGGATTATTTCTTATGTCATCTTGTATCTAGTAATTTTTTATCATAGTTTACATCTATTACTCTACAATATTAGGGTTTAATAGCATAAAATTTTATTTTTGTTAAATCAAATATATAAAATTGTCTTGATTTTCTTGGAGATGCTTCTAAGTTTGTTACCGAAGGGTGAGGTTGTAGGAAATATCATGCCAAAAGTGAGTTTTTGGGTAATGTCATACGAAGGGTGAGTTTTTTTTGTGCAATCCCATGCCAAGACAAGAGTGTTATGGAGAGATGTCTATTTTACTCTCCATCCACAACGATTCTCAAATAAGTGTCAAAGAAGATGACACATCATCAGATGTAATCACATAAAATGAATGTAAACTAAATTCTGAAATTGGAGTCAAGTGATTGCTACTGTAGAACTATGCTTTGAACTGTTGCAAATTGTACTAAACTGAGAATTTGTCTATTTTTACCCCGAGACATAAGCATCTGGGTGGGACACAAGCACCCACCGCTATTGTATGTTCTGGGCACTCACTGTCTACTCTATGTTTTGGACCCAAGTCTGATTCTCGGGCCAATATGTAACTTTTTTATGTTGTCAAATCTATATTATTCTACTTTGATATGTATCTCTGTATTGTTATAATGGTGACTTTCTCACCTGAATGATTCCCCCCTCGTTTGGGGTGCGTGCAACAAAAGTAGGAGAAGGAGGCCCAAGCGAGAGGACTAGAAATTGATATGTGTATCGATATTAGATACCTACAAGGGGTATGGGATGTGCATGGTAGAAATCAAGGTACATGCAAACAAGATGGGCTAGCAACAAGTTTTAGTGTAACAAGAGCTAGCATGTAATAAAAAATAATGTAACAAGCAACTATGAAGACATGATGTACCACAAAAAGTGGGTTGCATACATGAGGCATTGTTCAAACTTTCACAATACAATTAGGGCCAAAATGACCATAAGAAAACAATGATCGACAAGACATAGGGCATATCCTGCAAAACAAGACCAAACAATACAAGAAAAAGGTTATAGATAACCATGGTCAGATGTAATCATGCGAGAAAAATGCTACACATGAAGCACCCGTTAGCATGTTAGGGAGATAAATAGTATGTCAAAGTGTGTAGAGATCAATGAAAAGCAAAGAGGCAATAAGGATAATTAGTAAATAATGTAGTAATAGATCATGTAATGTGTAAAGTGTGAGAGTAATAGAGGTACATGCCCCTGTGGAGCCTCTATGGGGTAGTAAAAGAGTAAGTGTCGAGCATCATGCATTATGTATGAATCTGTGAAAGGTCCTACATTCACCTCAAGATACCAAGTGAACACACATGTGTATATATAAAAAGATAAATGACATACTAAGTATCCAAATAGCATGGAAAACAAAGTGTAACATATAAGTAGAATAAGCTAACAAGAGTAAATGCAACCAAGATGTGTAAATCTAGTGTTTATGTGATGATGTGATGTGATATGTAATGTATGTAGATGAGAGGGGTTACATTTCCCTCTAGTGTATGTGCGTGCGATGAGGTACATTTATGAATACTCCCTCGATAGTCAAATATGAATTGTGGAACTAGAGTGCATCATCCAAAAATGATGGTACAATTTGTATACCAAAGGCGATGTTAAGCTCAAAAAATATAGACATGAAGCAAAGAGCATGAGGATATAGGATGTGATAAGTGAGGTTTATGTAGGAATTGTACCCTTAACATTCAAGCATGAACCATAGAACAAGAGTGTGTCATCGGATAATGAATAAGGAAAAACATTTAAATGTAATATCATTTAACATGCATGACATTGAGTGGATTCCCGAGTGGTTTTCCAAGAAGAGTGTCCAAACAATATATGCCACGCCCTAGATTTTCAGTTATTACATAAGGTCCGAGCCAATTAGGCTTCAATTTTCCTTTTACTTGAGCATCGCATTAGTATTTTTTTCGTTGAGAACAAGATCGCCGATATTGAATTCATTTGGGTGTATTTTGTTTTTTTAAGCTTGTGCAATGCGTGTCTGATATACCCAAAGATTATACATGGTGAGAGTCAATCATTTCAATCTCATATAATCGTTTGTCACGGTATTCATTATCTTTTAGAATTCCTTTGAGGGACACTCATAATGAAGGAATTTCAAGTTCTAAAGGAATGAGGGATTTAGTGTCATAGACAAGTGAAAATGGCATAGCATTAGTGGGATTGAGAACTCGTGTGGTAAGCCCAAAGAGTGTCTAAATTTTGATTATGCTTGTCACTCCCAGCACGTATCAACAGCTTTTGCATAAGATCTTGACAATTGTCTTATTAGTTGCTTTTACTTGAATGTTTCCCTATGGATAATAAGGAGTAGAAAAGGTTTTCTTAATTTTGAACTTTATACAAAGTCTTTTGACATCTTTGTTTTTGAAAGGAGATCCATTATCACTAAAAATAACAAATGGCACACCAAAGCATGTAAGGATGTGACTAGTAATGAAATGGAAAATGTTAGTACTCGTAGTGCTTGCAAGGGTTCTACTTCGACCGATTTAGTAAAATATTCAATAGCGGTAATAATGAACTTATGGCCATCAGTTGATTTGGGATTGAATTTTCCAATGAGGTCGAAACCCCATAGGGAAAATGGCCATGATGAGGAAATGGGTTGGAGTTCATATGAAAGTGTGTGATGAAGGTTGTTCTACTTTTGACACTCGTCACATCGTGGGCATATTCAAAACAGTCTTTTTCCATGGTGGGCCAATAATACCCTTATCTTAAGATTTTTTGAGACATTGTTTTTCTTGAAAAGCGTCTACCACAGAGGTTATCATGGATCTAGGAAATAGCTAAAGTAATATCATCAACACCAAAAAAGTAACAAATGACTCTAGAACACCCTATTAAAAAGAGAGGCTCCAATGATTACATATCGTGTGTCTTCCCTCTATAGACAATGAGATTCATGAGGTTATAGGTTAGAAAGCATGGCTTGTCGATATAGAAAATTAGAAATTGAGGTGAACCATTCAGGATTTTCATTGCTTCGTGGAATGATGTAGGCTTTCAGAACTGGACTATTGGTGGAGCGATGTTGTAAGTAGTGGAATATAAAATTGTATTGATCATCATTGATATCTTTTGGAATGAGATAGGAAGCACTGGCTATGGTACCAACATGATGATTATCTTTATGAGGGATGGTGGTGATAGAATAGGAGTCAAAGGTAGACAATATAAATTTTACAAGGTCGTTGTAGGGAATGATTCACTCTTCTTTGGTTTGGTATGTGTCATTGAATTGATTAACAATTAGTTGGGAGTCATCATGAATATGGATATTACAAATAAGCAGCTTACGGGTGATAGTGAGGCCAAGAATAAGAGCTTCATATTCAACAATATTATTTGTACAAGAAAAACCTAAACGATAGGTAAAGGGGAGATAATCACCATGAGGGGTGATGAAGACAATACCAGCTCCGACGCCCAAGGCACAATGAGATCCATCAAAATACATCATTCAAGTGTCAATATCAATTGCATAAGTAGTGAAGTCATCGTGGAAAGATTCGCAGATGGGAGAAGGATCAAGAAGAGGATCATTAGCTAGCTGGTCGAAATGACTTGGCCCTTAATGGCTTTCTCGTGGGATAAACTTGAAATATTATTCTATGAGTAACATAACCAATTGAATAAGGTAACTAGAGAGATGTGTTTGAGATAATAAATATTGTAAAGGATCAAATTTAGTGATAATATGGATCTCATGATTGAGAAGATAATGGCATAATTTATCCACAACAAATACAAGGCCAAGGCATAATTTCTCAATATAACTATAGTTGCACTCATAAGGGAGTAATGTACATGTAATGTAATAGATACCATTTGAGGTGAGCATCATCGTGTTGCACAAGAAGGGCTCCCAAGGTGTGAAATGTAGAAGATATATATAATAGGAAGGGTTGATTAGCCATGTGAGGCACAATAACTAGAGGATTTAGTAGATGAGTTTTGACATCCTCAAAAGCACGATGACAGTGATCATCCCAAACAAAATTAGTATCATTTTTCATAAGGCATGTGAAAGCTTGGGTTTTGTCACAATAACTAAGCAATGAAGAAACAAATAGCCTAGATATTTCCTTGTAGTGAACGTAGTTGATGGAGATTTTATGAGGAGGCATGTAGATTATGGCACGGATCTTCTTAGGATCAATCTCAATTTTTCGTTGAGTGATATAACCAAGTAGTTTTCTAGCCATGACCCCGAAATTATTTTTTTAGGATTTAAACATGTTTTGTATTGTCATAAGCGTGTAAAAGTGTGTGTAGATCATCGCATGGGTGGCGCGATGTCAAGACTTGAAAGTAGGTCATCAACATAATCCTCAAGTATTTTATGGATATGATTGTGAAATATGTGTGTCATAGGACATTGATAGATGGCATCGGCTTTCTTAAGGCCAAAAGGCATAACAATGTAGCAAAAGGTACCCCATGGCATACTAAATGATGTCTTTTTTTATTGGTGGGGTTGATTTTAATTCAATTATATCCAATGAAATTGTCCATAAAATAAATAATGTTGTATCCGGTTGTTGAATAGTCTATATCATCTATGTATGGTAAAACAAAACTATTTTCCTTGGGAAATCCTTGTTAAGACCAAAAATTCAAAGTGTAGCAATGGACTTTTCTATTTGGTTTCATAACCGAGAATAATATTAGAGATCCATTCAGGGTAGTCTACAACATGGATGAATTCGGAATCTAAGAGGCATTGTATTTCTTCCTTATCTAATAGTGTAACTTTAGGATGCATTTTTGAATTTTTGCTGCATCGGTTTGGCTCCATGGTTAAGGATTGTATTATAAATGGAAACGAAGGATATATACAAGGCATATCGCTATAATCCCATGTAAATATATCTGAAAATCCGTGAAGCACTTGTTTGATGTCAGCTTTCTTCAAAGGCATAAGAGAAGTGATTAATAGAATGACACGGGGGTTGTCATAGGTACCTAGGTTATATTAAATAGTGTATTCATTTAAAAGTGCATATTGTTCTTTGATGTGGGGTTCGATAGGAAGTTTCGGAGTATCATTATTTTCATGGGAGGAGAAGATTCACTAAATTAAGCTATAGTGTTGAGGACAAACGAAGAGCATTTTTTATGATGGTAAGGGGATATGGTCATAAGTTCCCATGTATTCTAATAAAGCATCATCAGTGCAAATGTATCTAATGTAGGCCAAGTGGGAGAAAAAATCATCAATGAGCTCAGGGTATAATAGAGTGAGGTGATGAGTGTGTGAAATATTATAGATCTCGGGGAGATGGGGGGCATAACTAATGCCAAGCTTAGTGGATTGTGTGGGAATGGAAAGATATTATGTAATTCCCTTTCCATATTTTCTTAACTTAGTGTTGGTGAAGCCGTAACAAATCATATATATTGATATCCAAGACCATATTTTGTAAAAATGGGTGAAGATGTGTCGGAAGGAGGGGTAACTGGTGAGTGATCTATGATGTTACAAAAGGAAAATGGGGAGGGATCAGCTAAGGCTTCATATACCACACCTTGAAATACAAATTTAAGTCATGTATGAAGGGTTGAGGGAACCGCATGCATAGCATGGATCCAAGGTTGTCCAAGGAGAATGTTATAATTAAGATTATTAGGCATTACATGACATGAGACAGTAAAGTGCATGGTCCAACAATAATGGGAAGTGTGATTGTGCCTAAGACCCACTTGGGAATGTTATCAAAGCCACGGATGTAGATAGATGATGGAGTTAAGGTGGTTTCAGAGAGGCCAATTTGTTTAAGGAATGTTAGATTACAAATGTTAAGACCAGATCCATTATCAACTAGAGCTCATTTAACCCCTATGTTATTAATTTGAACTTGGATATAAAGGGGTGGATCATTATCTAAAATAACTTGAGAAGAAATTTCAGCAAATGTAAAAGTAATATGCTCTTCATTAAAAAAAAGTGTTGTAGTAAGTCTATGGTAAACATATTCAGGAGATGTGTGAGGATGAAGGTAAGTATTAGACAAAAAATATTGGATTTTATTTTTATATTCGGGATGGGCCTACAAGAAAGAGGGGAGAGAAATACTCATGTTATTAAAAGAGGAAAGTAGTTAGGGTGAGGAGGAAGAGAGGTATGCTACAAGACCAAGGTCAAGTTATGCGAATAAGGAGGTGGGTTCAACAAATGATTTAATCTAAATTGAATTAAATCTAATTTCATAGTAACTATTGTAATGTCTGTTATACAAGTGATAAAATACAGTAAATTGACAAGCAAAAAACATGCAATAATATGAAACCCTAAGAAATAGGGAGTGAGTGAGTGACTTAGTTTATTTTTGAGTGATCAAGAAGTGGTTTGATCTGAGGTATTGCTATAACAGACTAAGAGAAGTGTCATCAAGCTTCACCGGAGATCCCGGGACTCGTAGATGGGCAAGAAAAAAGCACCCACAGGAGGACAAGAATGCTCGGGCACTAGTGACTCGATCTAGGCGCTAGTGTCTAGTCGAGTGTACTTAGGTTCTATCTTCTTTTGTGCAAGAGGAGATTCCCTGTTAGCTTCCTTTTTCACTTTGGTTTTCATGTATTGTCGTTGATTATACCCATAACCTACAAAGAGATATATCTAGTTGTTCATGCCCACAAACCACATCAAACCCTAAAAAGAAGATGCATAATATAGATTCGTAATGATCTTGGTGGTCACCCGAAGAGTGAACTTAGTACCAAACATTGCACTATGTTTTAGAATCCATGTAGTTATGTGTGCATGTGTGTGTAATGATTCCCTGAGATTCCTCAGGTGCAAGTTACACAGTGATAACGGATAGATCTAGAATGTAACAAATGTATAGAATGTGTGTGATGGAATAAAATGAACTTCCCCCTCCTATGTTGTGTATGCAGAGTGATGCAACCCTTGTCCCTTGTGTGAATGTGCTAGATGAATGCCTTTGAAGTGATCTTGTGCCTTTGAATGCAAGCTTAGGTGATGATAGGTAATGCTTAGTGCTTGGCCCCTTATTTGAGAGCTATAACTATGTATATATATATGATTCCCTTGTTTGAATTTCATAATTGACAACTAAAAGGCCAACCCAAAGTTGTAAAATATGACCCAAAAGTAAAAGAGGCCCAAAAGAGTAAGAATAAAGCAAAGAAGATCAGGAGCTCCAAGAAGGGACATGTGCACTGAGCGCTTTTGTCATAAATGGGCGCTAGTGTCCGAGGCTATAAAAGATAAATCAGTAAAATATCGACAAGTTGTAAAGTGTGTAAGGTCAATAAAAGTATAAGAGACAAAATAAAAAAAAGGCCCAAAAGATATTGTTAACCACTAGTTTTCTTACTTAGGAATCATGTATTTATTAGTATGCTCTAAGACCTAGAAATGTACCCAAGTGCATAGATTTTGTGTCTACACTTTGCATTGTTTTAAAGTAATTGTCTAATTATAGTTTATAAAATTCAGCTTGGCTAGGAAACTTTTGTGAAAAGTGATTTAAAAAAGAAAATTAAAAATGAACCCTTATGTCTCCAAGGAGGTCAGTCCTCTTTAAGAGGATTCTATTTGGATTTTGGTACCACCTCTAGCTATTTAAAGGGGTTGTTTGGGTGGAAAAAGGGTATGCTTGATTTGGAATTTATTCTCCTCGAGTTGGAGCACGAAACCGCTTTCTCTCTCTTGCAATTGAGGATGAAAACCCTCTTTACACTTAGTTAGAGGAAATAACCCCTCATTCCTTCATTGGTAGTCTCACACCAAGTCACACCTAGTGATTACATTTAAATTTTCCTTAGAACACACCATTCCACCCCATTGTAAACCCTCTCTTAGGATGTGACTTGCATGGTGGAGGGTTTTTGTGTCATCTAGGTACTACACTCCTTTCTTTGTTGATAATTGGATTGTTCCTAATTTATAAGGCTGATTTCATTTCCCAGTTGAACTTTGGGCCTTGGAACCATTATTTCTAGCCATTTTTGTAAGGAGGTTCTGTTGGTACCCAAATTTCTTCTCCTTTTCATCTGAGCAAGCATCGAGATATAACATGAAATTTGAAGTCGGATAGATCATGATGTGTTTCATTTTGTAGCCGGGATGTGATCTAATTGGCACTCAGTTTACGGAGAGATGGATAGCACTCAAATAGGACATGATCTTGTCCTAATCTGTTTTAGGTTGTGCCTTTCAACCAAGGTAAGAGGACCTATTTTGTAACCCTCAAATGGTGAAGGAGATGAATATGTCCCTCAATTTATGCAAATAGTATGGAAAGGGCCTTGGCAAAATATGATCAACACTCCAAATCGACTTTCACAAGTTGTCACTCCCAGTTATTGAGATACTTTCAATGTAAGGAAAGGGTTATTGAAGACATTGTATGATCCTGATTTTCTTTGTGCATTTTTGTAGATGGATTAGACTCTTTTGTTGAATAACAATGTAATGCAGGGGTAGGATTAGTTTGTTTGAATGAATTTTTGGTGGGAGATTTTAGACAAGACTAACCAGAATTTGACAAATTCTTTGAGGACCTTTGCAAGAAATTTGTAAGACCTAAACAACAAAATGCTTCAAATGGGTTAAGGTACTCCTTCAACTAGGATATGTGCAATAAATGGAAGCCCAGATCTGCACTCTTCCACACAATATTTGACAACCTGCCACAAAATCTTGAAGCAGATGAACCAACAAAGCATCCAAAACCTCTATTTTATCATGACCTAAGGTGCACCCAAAGGTTTACAAACAATCTCTAAATTCAAGGAAGGTAAAGTGATTTTAAATTTGTTTATCTCTTTATCATATGAAATCTCTTCTGAATGTGAGATTGCAAATGCCACTAAACTATCAACAAGAAATGAGACCGTGTATGATCGGAGCAAGAAACACAAATTGAAAACATTCTGAAACATAAGTGCATGTAAATTTTGCCAAGAGACAACACAAAATAATCCAGAATGACCAAATTTATCAGCAGGGGAATGTTATAAGAACAATCTTAGAGCTTGTTGATGGCTTTACAACTGAAACCAACTCAACATGATACAAATTTGATGCAAAAAGGAATTAGAAATGGTTCTCAGGCGGTTTCTCAGAGAATGGGCTTCTTCCCATATTTTCTCGTGAAATTCTAAGTTTCTTCGACCTTTTGCATGTCAAAGAACATGCATTATATAAATTTTCAATTACATTTGATCCTTCTTTCCCAAGAAAAGAATATGCCAAGCATCAATTTTGTTACAAAATTCCAACATGATTCATAGATAGGGACATTTAACAAATTTGCAACAAAAGTTGTCAGGTGTTTCAAAAAAGGTGAATCATTACAAATCCTTCATCATTATCCATTATGGAGGCACGTTTTTCATCCTCAAAGCATGTAAACCCCTTTCATTTCATTATTTCATCCTTATCCCTCCAAAATTTGATTTTACAACTTCTTGATTTGATATTTCACATTTTGATGGGCTAGGGAAAAAATCATTTCAAAAACACCTCAAATCTGCAAATTGATCCTTAAAAACAATTGCATTAGTCCTTGCAGCACAAACGACACGAATTCACCAAAAATTTGATGAAAATTGATGTAAAATTTGCATCTCCAAGCTTCCTGGAGCAAAAATGGTGGCCAAAATGAAAAATGCATAGTTACCATTGATTTTCCCTTTTTCCTTCAATCTGAGCCCTCCACATGTCAAAATACGATTGGGAATGGATTTGGGATCATTTTTTGACTTTTTAACATCTTTGGAAAAATGTAAAATTTTGACTTTTTCTCCGCCCTTCCGCCTTGAAATTTGGTGCTTTGACATATGGCATATGGTGGGTCCCATTGGGACCGTGTCTCAATCTGCACATTTCCACCTTTTTTGGAAATTTGGAAATTTTTCACTTTTTCCCCATGGGCCCGTACCTCCATCCTCGCCCTTGACACGTGTCACCTTCTCTATCACTGAGGATCCACGGGCTTATTTCACATTTTAACTCCCTTTTTCACCAAGGGAAAATTTCTCACTTTGCCTCCATGGGCCCACGCCTCTGATTTCTTCCCTGCCACGTGTCTCCTTCTACTTCGTCACGGAGCCACACCTTAAATTTTTGCACTAAGTCATTTTGTGAAAAGGGAAAAAATTCCCTTTTTCCTCCAATGGCCCGCCCGACCCTCTCTCGCCCGCCACGTGTCTCCCTGTGGTTCATTGCGGACTGCCGCTTAATTTGCTCTAAGTCATTTTTGCTAAAAGGGGAAAAACTTCCCTTTTTCCTCCGATGGCCCGCCGACCCGCTCTATGCTCTAAACCCGCCACGTGTCTCCCTTTGCTTCATTGCAAGGACCTCACGGCCTTTTCCTCACCCTTTCTCCCTTTTCACCAAAAGGCAAAAACTTCTAAGTCCCTCACCCGTCCACCTTCATTCTCGCATGTGACATGTGTCCCTCCTCTGGGACTCAGAAGCTACGGGAAAATATTGAAATTTTTCCCAAAACCAAAAAACATTAAGTTTTCAAAGAAACCCGCCGAATCTCATCCAACCACAAATGGCCACGTATGAGGAGATGTTTGGGATTAATTTTGATGGGAAAATGACACCCATATAACCATAAAAAAAAGAATTTTCCAGAGATGCCCGAATTTGATTTTTTCTTTGTGGGTGAAGGATTTTTGGTCAAAAAACAGATGGAAAGTGATTTTAGGCAATTTTTGACCATGGGGATAGATTTTTAGGAAAATAAGCAAAAATGAGCAACTTTGAGCTCCAAAGGCCGGGAAAAGTAGAAAAAATGATAGAGGCCCGTGGATTTGGAAATTTAGGGCACAAAGTAAGGCATACATGTATTTTTCATTCAAATTGGGGAAAAATAATAAATTGTGAGCACTTTTCAAGGCATTCAATCTGAATGGGGAAATTTGCAGACCACCAAATTCAAAGAAAAACATTTTAGAGCATGCAAACCAAAGGGGAAAGATGGCAATATAACAGAGGATTAAAATGGGCACCAACATCGGCTCTGCTCGGGGATGGGCACTCCTAGTGAGTGCCACAAGAACAACATAGACCAAGTGCCAAAATAATCCATTGGGCAAAGGATTCATGAGCCAAAGCCACCAAAACCAGCTGAGAAACCGAAAAAAATGGCTACCACACACCAAGGCAAACCAAGAACCACCAAAACACCAAAAAAAGAGCAAAATCCAGACACTATACACTGTACAAGTTGGTGCATACCTCAAATTTGGGGATTAATCCAAGAAATGCTTCAAATTCCTGCCATTAACAGGTAGTTCAAGAATTCCCCATCGAATTCCTTGAGAAAAATGGTATTTTCACCAATTCTGATACAATACATCAAATTTTCCATGTTTGCCCTTATCTTCATTTCTCGCTATCCCACAAGAAACTAGATCTCTAATATTAAAGGCCCTAGGAGTAACCTTCTTGTCAAACAACCTCTTCAACTTCTCTATAAATCTGACATACCTTTGGTGGGATGCTCTTCTCTCTTCATCTAGCTCTACAATCGATTAATCATTGCTTCATATGGGCCGAGCTCTTGATCTTCAAGTTCTTTGAACAAACCGAAATGAAGATAATTGCAGATGTAAAGGCAAAAACCTTGAGTTCCATACACCAATTTAAATGAACTCTTAGCAGTAGCTCTCTTGGCAGTGATTATATCATCCCAAACTACAAATTTCAGTTTCTCACCCCATTTTCTCTTGTTCAACTCTAAGGTTCTCCTAATGATCTTCAAAAGTTCTTATTGTTGGACTCAGCTTGTCCATTTCCTTGGGGGTTATAGTTTGAAGAATAAGTTAGATTGGTTCCATACTCCTTACACATTGCCATCAAAGGTTTAGCTCTGAAACACATGGCATTATCAGCCACAATCTTTACTGGCACACGAAATCTACATATGATATTATTCAACAAGAAATCCATAACAACTTGGTGTGTTACTTTCTTGGTGGGGATTTCTTCTACCCACTTGGTGAAGTAATATGTGGCTACAAGGATCCACTTATGTCCAACACTAGAAGGGTCTAAGATCTCACCAATGAATTCCATCCCCCATTGTTTGAAAGGAGCTTCAATAGATATAGGTCAGTAAAGGAAGGGAAATTGAAGCTTTCATTCTTCCAGAGAAACACTGGCAGCTCTCACATTTTCTAATCAGCATGGTTGCATCTTTGAAGAGAGTAGGCCACCAATAACCAGCTCTCAAAACTTTGTGTGTTGTAACCCTTCCAACAAAGTGTCCTCCACAAACTCCCCCATGGAAATCAACAATTACTTTGGGAGCTTCATCTTCAGTTATACATTTCAAGAGGACACCTTTAGGGTTCTTCCAAGCCAACCCAAAGTTAGTGATGATGTATTTTTGAGAAGCCACTTGAGGGCTCTTTTCTGATTTTTATTTAAATGATCAGACAGCATAGGTGTCTAAGGTAAAATATTATATCCTTGTGCCACTCAAAACTCACCAATTTCTCAAGAACATCTTCCTTTTCTTCCTCTACCTCATTTACTTCCACAGTCTGCAAGTTGCTCTCAGCCATGAGCTTAGCAAGACCCAAACCTCTTACCAACTTAGTGGTTTGAATGTCCATGTCATACTCCTGCAGTTTGTTAACCCATCTACATATTTTACTTGATATCTCCATCTCTCGATCGATGTCTTTTACCATGGTGTGGGGAACATAAGCAACAACTTTTGAACTTAGGATATAAGGCCTGAAAACCTTTGTTGCTTTCACTAAAGTAAATGCTTGTTTTTCCATAATTGTGTACTTCAGCTCAACAGCTTGTAAAGCCTTGCTAAAGAAGGAAATAGGCCTCTCAGCCCCATCTTCATCCTTTTGGAGCAAAAAGATGCAATAGTATTTTCGAAGCAAAAGAAAATATTTGGAAAGGCTTCTTGTAATTTGGAGCTACCAAGACAGGTGCATGTTTTAATGCCTCTTTGATTCCTTCAAAAGCCTGAATAGCAGCCTCCTCCCAATTGATAACTTGATCTTTCTTTAACATGCATGTGATAAGAAGAGTCAACTCAACAAAATTGGACACAAACCTTCTAATGAAATTGATCTTCCCAAAAAAATATTGGATGCCCTTCCTTGTTCTTAGAATTGGGACCTTGTTGATTGCTTCTACTCTCTCAGGGTCAATCATGACACCACCTTTGAAAAATATCACTAAGAAACTTGGCCTTTTGCACCCCAAAGTGAAACTTCTTTGGATTGAGAGAAATGCCAAATTCTCTACATCTGATCAACATTCTTTCCAAGTGTTGCAAGTGATCTTTTCTGCTCCTTGAAAACACAGTCACATCATCCTGATAAACTGCAATGAAGTCATTTATGTAACCAACAAAAGCAACATCCATTTCTCTTTGGAAAGTAGCCCCAGAATTCATGAGACAAAAAGGCATTCTCACATAAACATGTTTTCCCAAGGAGTGGTAAAGGCAGTTTTAAATCTTTTTGACTCCTTGACAACAACTTGATTATAGCCAGAGAAACCATCCAAGGTGGACAACAATTCAGATCCAGTCACTAACTGCAGCATGTTTTCCATGTTTGGCAAAGGATAATTATCTTTCAATGAAGCTCTATTCAAATTTATAAAGTCTACATAAACTCGATATCTCCATTATTCTTTCGACTAGCACAAGGTTTGCAACCTAAGATGAATACCTTGTGGGCTAAATGATCCCTCCCTCCTTCAGTTTATTCAATTCATATTGCATTTTCATGGAGAGGAGTGGATTAATTGACCTTTGCTTCTGTCTGAATGGTTCGGCACCTTTCTCAAGAGGGATCTCATGTTGGAATAAGTCTTCTCTATATGCTTTCAGCTCTAAATATGACCAGGCAAGACAGTCTTGATATTGTTTTAACAATTAGAGGTAGGACTATTTTTCTTCCTTTCTTAAACTACTACCCAACCAAACTTTTCTTGGTTTATCATTAGTTCCCAAGTCATGCTCTTCCACATCCCTTGAGGCAGACATGTTTCTATTGATGATACAATCAGCCTTGTCAAAATTGGACTCAAGTGCAACAAGACCTCTAGGAATGGTGTTAGTTTTCAATTGGATAATATCTTTTCCAAAAAAAGTCTCTCTTCCTTCAGTCATACATACCATTGGTTCCCAATCAATATTATGATCTACAAACTCACCTTGATTTTGTAAGAACCTTTGCACTTGAGCATCATCATTAAACACTTGCCAATGTTTGATGTTGTCGGGACAATGCCTAGTCAACACTTCAACATTGTATTCACAATAAGGTGAAACGGTGCAATTTCCAAATTTTGACCCCAACACTTTGCCAATTTGTTAGCGGGAGCATTGAAACTTTTTCCATGGTGCACAATATTGAAGGAATCAAACATCTCAATTAGATCCCAAACGCATGCTTATATTGTTTCATCTGTTGATTTTTGTATCATACAGCTTTTCTTATTTGTTTGACAACTAGCTCTAAATCTCCTTTTTCAATTATGTCCTTGACACCATACTTTCATGCAATTCTCGGACCCAAAGCAACAAGGCTTCATACTCAGCAATATTATTAGTACATTCAAAATTAAGCTTGAAGGAAAAAACAAATTCCTCCAAGCTAGGAGAAATCAGAATTATACCAGCACCATTTTCAAATTTGGAGCAAGCTCCATCAAATAGCAAGGTCCAAGGAGAAGTTACCTGCTCAAGGCACTTTGACAAATCCATCTTGTGTTCTTTTCCATCAGCAAATCTAATAAAATTATTAGCATCTACGCCAAAGCAAACAACACCTCATAGGAAGCATTGTTTAGATCCTCAATTAGATGCAACATTTTCTTTTCTCCAAAGATCTTGAAAAGGCTTCCTCAATGGGAATGGTGGAAAAATACATATCCATTTAGACACTCCTCCCCAAAAAGACATATCCATTTTGACAGGGTAATCAACAATCACAACATCCAATTTTAAATTCCTCATGGGATAAGATGCAAGTTACACCACCAAAGCCTTCACACAACCAACTACCGGCACTTCTCTTGAGTCCATGGCAGTACATTTTCCATAAGTTGTTGTCACTTTTATATCCAACTCATTCATGACTTCTAGAGGCATGACATTACATGATGCATCGGAATCAAACATACAATTTTGAAGTAGCCTATCCTTTATGATCAGAGTTGTGAAGAATGGATCAACATTCAATTAGGAATCAACCAAGGATGTCCCCAAATATACCTCAGGTGTCTCTCCAAAATCCTCTACTACTGGTGGTGTTTCAAGGTCAGTAATGATCTGAGGAGGAGTTTTAATAACATTTACATTTCTACCTGGAGTAGTCTTCTCCTCCTTCAATCCCAAGTACTCAAATGCTTTCTTCTTATGCTCAAGAATCCTAAGCAACTCAATGATTGGAACACTCACTTTGATTTGGCTCAATACTTGGGTTATGTCATAGGGGACACTCTTTGGAAAATCAGCATTGGAAGGGAGACAAGTAGATTCATCAGATGGCAAGGGATTCTTGGCAGTTTGGGCATGAGGAGGACTGTAATTTTTCTTGGGACAATAGAGCTTTTGGTAGGTGTTTCTCTTCTAGGATCTTCTTTGGGAATGCTTGTGAGCAAGGGTGTTTTAGGTTTGGCTTGAGGCCCAACTCCTTAACAACTTTACTTCTAGTGTTATAGTCTTTCTCTTAAGCTACAACAACATTCATCAACAATTGTCTATCTTCCTCTGAAGGGATACCACCATCATACTTTTTAATCATCAAAGCTCTTAAGTATTCAAAGTCATTATTAGGAATTTCAAAAGATTGCACTACATCAACTTCAAGAGTATGAGGGGGAAGAAATACTTGTACCCATTTGATGCAATCCCAAAAGGTTGTAGCTATCCTTGCACTTATCACTTCAGTAGATGTTGCTCCTCCTTGTGAGCTTGAAGAACAACCCATCATGCAGATATCATCATCAATACCTTCATCATTATTAGACTCACCATCTTTTTGGTCCACTTCACATGGAGGATGGGTTAGAAAACACCTATCACACCAATCAATATCAGAAGCTTCCTCAACAGCAGTAAAACCCTAGCAGTTAGGGGATCAAGTAACACTCTTCCTTCACGTGCTTGAGGATGTCTATTTGCAGATCCCATGGGTCCTTTCCCTCTATCATCTGCCCTTTAATCACCTCTAGGATGATTGGAAAATCTGTCATGGTTTTGTGCTCTTGGCTGACCTTGTGAAGTCTACCCAATTCCCTTCTCAGCTCTTGCCAACTTGTATGAGATTTCTTTGATAGCCCCTGCCAAAGTTTTCACAACCTCCTCCAAATCAGCACCCTTGCTAGCTTGTGGTTTTTCAGATTTTATTAGCTTTACACCATCTATCTTGAGAGGTTTCCCAATTGCTTTGATATTGTTTTCAATTTGAAGTGCCATGGTGAAAGCTTGTCTTAGATTAGTAGGGTTCTTGTCTCTTAGGTAATAGGCTACCTTTTTATCAAATGCATCTGCATATTTGATTAAACAAGATTCATCACAAGGCCTCGACTAACAAAGTCTTCTCAAAGTTTTGTTAAACCTTGTGTTGAAGTCATGAACTAATTTATTGGGGTTTTTCTTGATATTCTCAAATTCAGACAAGAGAAATCTAGGATCAGTCTTTTCACCATATTGTAACCTAAATGCATTCTTCATCTCAGTCCAAGAATCAATTGAATTATCAGACAGAGCCTTGTACCAATCCCTAACATCCCCTTCTAGTGTATGAATGAACAATTCAATATACACATCTTTAAACTCTATTTCAAAATCCTCCATGTTAACAAAAAATTTGAGATGTTGATCACTAGTTATAGCATTGTTACCTTGGAACTTTGGAAACCTATTTTTGACATCTTGTGGGATAGCATTTGGGTAACAATCCATTCCTCTAAAGTCTATAGGGTGAAAGGTGTTAATAATAAATGGACGTCTAGGCTGAGCCATATTGATTGGTGGAGGTGATCTTGGGGGTGACACAAGCTGATGAGGAGTGCAAGGTCTTTGGGGCTCAAGAATGTGATTCACAAGACTGGTATTCTCTAAGTGCTGATTTTCTTGGAAAGTTTTATTTGATTTGAAACACAGAGGTGAAAATTGCATAAGGAACTTACTAGGTACATCAAAGGACCTTCACTAGCTGAGGCAAACAAATTTATGAGAGGATTGCTTGAATTAGAATCACTAGAAGAAGAGTGATAATCCTCTACCAAAGGCTGATCTCTCTCACCAATGGATATATCTTTGCCTGATGTCTGACCTTTAACAACTTTCCAAACTCTTCTCCCTTCTAACTCTAAGTTCCTTGAATCTGAAAATAACTTCTTAGCAGAGTCTCTAATGAAGAGAGATCTTCCTTCCAGGTTTTGCAGAGAGGTTAGCAACACCAAAGTAAATGATAGAAAAGGTAAGACACTGGTATTTATCAATATCATAACAACATGGATTCGCCACTAAGGATTTTCACCTTAGTTGTGAAAATGCACTAAAATACTCTATCAAATATCCATCAGCACTTAAAATCTTGCCAAACTTTATAGATCAGACCTTCCTTCCTTTGAATTTATCAACCACAAATGCAAATGAAGTGCAAAAATCTTTGAAATGATAAAATTGCAGGCAGAACTTATATCTTCACTTAATCCTTACAAATCTAATTATAAAATGATACTTCAACGATGTATTTACATGTAGAATTTGCAAGGGACATCACTAGGGTTTGATATGCATTCAAATATCTCAAATGTGTATGCACATGGATCAGATTGAACTAAGAAAATACCAAACTCAGAACTCTACTCTTCATTCCAACCTTATAAATATGATCGAGAGGATGATGATACTCGATTTGTAATTGCACATAAATCACATAATAAGTATTACCAAGGATTCAAATCTTGAAATACTTGAATAATCTCCCCATAAGCAAAGACACAAGAAAGTGTTGGTACCCAAATTTGTTCTCATTTTTAGTCTAAGAAGCATCAGAGATATAACATGAAGCTTGAAGTCAAATACATCATGATGTGTTTCATTTTGTATCCGGGGATGTGATCTAACCGACACTCAGTTTGTGGAGAGATGGATAGCACTCAAATAGGACTTGATCTTATCCTAACTATTTTAGGTTGTGCCTTTCAACCAAGGAAAGAGGACCTATTTTGTAACCCTCAAATGGTGAAGGAGATGAAGAAATCCCTCAATTTAAGTAAATAGTATGGAAAGGGCCTTGGGAAAATATGATCAACACTCCAAATCTGACTTTCACAAGTTGTCACTCCCAGATTATGGAGATACTTTCAATGCAAGGCAAGGGTTATTAAGACATTGTATGATCCTGATTTGCTTTGTGCATTTTTGTAGATGGATTAGATTCTTTTGTTGACACACAATGCAATGCAGGGGTAGTATGGGGTAGGATTAGTTTGTTTGAATGAATTTTTGGTGGGAGATTTTAGACAAGACTAACCAGAATTTGCCAAATTCTTTGAGGACCTTTGCAAGAAATTTGTAAGACCTAAACAACAGAATGCTTCAAATGGGTTAAGGTACTCCTTCAACCAGGATATGTGCAATAAATGGAAGCCTAGATCTGTACTCTTCCACACAATATTTGATAACCTGCCACAAAATCTTGAAGCAGATGAACCAACAAAGCATCTAGAAACCTCTATTTTATCATGACCTAAGGTGCACCCAAAGGTTTACAAACAATCTCTAAATTCAAGGAAGGTAAAGTGATTTTAAATCTATTTATCTCTTTATCAGATGAAATCTCTTCTGAATGTGAGATTGCAAATGCCACTAAACTATCAACAAGAAATGAGACCATGTATGATCAAGAGAGATTTTAAACACAAGACTGCAACAGGAGCAAGAAACACAAATTGAAAACATTCTGAAACATAAGTGCATGCAAATTTTTCTAAGAGACAACACAAAATAATCCAGAATGACCAAATTTATCAATAGGGGAATGTTATAAGAACAATCTTAGAGCTTGTTGATGGCTTTACAACTAAAACCAACTCAACATGATACAAATCTGATGCAGAAAGGAATTAGAAATGGTTCTCAGGTGGTTTCTTGGAGAATAGGATTCTTCCCATATTTTCCCGTGAAATTCTAAGTTTCTCTGACCTTTTGCATGTCAAAGAACATGCATTATATAAAATTTCAATTACATTTGATCCTTCTTTCCCAAGAAAAGAATATGCCCAAAGCATCAAGTTTGTTACAAAATTTCAACATGATTCACGAGATAAGGACATTTAACAAATTTGCAACAAAAGTTGCTAGGTGTTTCAAAAAAGGTGAATCATTACAAATCCTTCATCATTATCCACTGTGGAGGCACGGTTTTCATCCTCAAAGCATGCAGACCCCTTTCATTTCATTATTTCATCCTTATCCCTCCAAAATTTGATTATACAACTTCTTGATTTGATATTTCACGTTTTGGACGGGTTGGGGCAAAAATCATTTCAAAAACACCTCAAATCTGCAAATTGATCCTTAAAAACAATTGTATTAGTCCTTGCAGGCATAAACGACACAAATTCACCAAAAATTTGATGAAAATTGATGCAAAGTTCGCATCTCCAAGCTTACTGGAGAAAAAATGGTAGCTAAAATGAAAAATGCACAGTTACCATTGTCTTTCCCTTTTCCTTCAATCTCGAGCCCTTCACGTGTCAAAATACGATTGGGAATGGATTTCGGATCATTTTTTGAATTTTTAATATCTTTGGAAAAATGTAAAATTTTGACTTTTTTCTCCACCCCTCCGCCCTTGAAATTTGGTGCTGACACATGGCATATGGTGGGTCCCATAGGGACCACGGCTCAATTCTACACATTTCCACCCTTTTTATAAATTTGAAAATTTTACACTTTTTTTCCCGCGGGCCCGCACCTTCATCTCTTCGCTTGACACGTGTCACCTTCTCCATCGTTGAGGATCCACGGGCTTATTTCATGTTTTAAATCCCTTTTTCGCCAAGGGAAAATTTCTCACTTTGCCTCATGCAGCTCGCGCCTCCGATTTCTTCCACGCCATGTGTCTCCTTCTCCTTCGTCGCGAGCCACACCTTAATTTTTGCACTAAGTCATTTTGTGAAAAGGGAAAAATTTTCCTTTTGCCTCCGATGGCCCGCCGACCCACTCTGCCCACCATGTGTCTCCCCAGTGGTTCATTTCGTACACACTGGCTTAATTTTTTTGCTCTAAGTCATTTTTGCTAAAAGGGAAAAACTTCCCTTTTTTTTCAAGTGGCTCGTCGGCTGCTCTACGCTCTGAACCCGCCACGTGTCTCCCTTTTCTCCATTGTGGACCCACGGCATTTTCCTCACCCTTTCTCCCTTTTTTCCAAAACGGAAAAAACTTCTAAGTCCCCACCCGTCCGCCTTCATTCTGCATGTGACACGTGTTCCTCCTCTCTGGGACTGCGGAGATGTGGGGGAAATATTGAAATTTTGCCCAAAACCAAAAACGTTAAGTTTTCAAAGAAACTGTCGGATCTCATCCAACCACAAATGGCCATGTATGAGGAGATGTTTGGGATTAATTTTGACGAGCAAATGACACCCGTATAACCGTCAAAAAACAAAGAATTTGCCAGAGATGCCCGAATTCGATTTTTTCTTTGTGGGTGAAGTTTTTTTTGGTCAAAAACAAATGGAAAGTGATTTTAGTCAATTTTCACTATGGGGATAGATTTTTTAGGGTAAATAAGAAAAAACAGAAACTTCGAGCTCCAAAGGCCGGAAAAGTAGAAAAAAGCACAGAGGCCCGTGGATTTGGAAATTTAGGGCACAAAGTAAGGCATACATGTATTTTTCTTTCAAATTGGGACAAAATAATAAATTGTGAGCACTTTTCAAGGCATTCAATCTGATGGGGCAATTTGCATACCACCAAATTCAAAGAAAAACATTTTAGAGCATGCAAACCAAAGGGCAAAGATGGCACTATAACAGAGGATTAAAATGGGCACCAACAGGTTCACTTTGTTGTCACAAAATTAATTATTATACTTCAATGAGTGCCCTAAAATTTTATTTATTGGTTTGTACATAATTATTATTGTTCCCTACATGCTTTGGATGTTGTAGAAATGGTGTTGGAAGTGAATAATTATAATTTCTTATTTGTTGTTATACGAATTCGGTTTGTTGTAGCTTCTTGTTATAAATTTTAATTATTTTGATTTAGGTTGGTGTCATTTTCCCTCTTTTTAGCTCAATTTGGAAAAGGGCATTACAAAGTGATATCAAAGCATAATCCTTCCATCCTATTGAGTAAACATGAAAGGCGGTGATAAGGAGTTTATCTTTTATAACATAAGGAGAAGAAGATCAGAAGATAACAATCAAAGGGTTCCAAAATGGCTAACAGAAATTCAGAAGAAGCCAAGTTGAATCGACTTGTTGAAGGGAAAAAGAGATTGGCAGACACTATGGATTCACTAGCCCTAACTTTACAGAAACTTCATGGGTCAAGACAACCCAATGGTGAGGGTAATTCTTCAGGGGTTCATAACAATAGGCAACCCCAAAGGTCAATTTCCATATATCTTTGCTAGGCCTTTTCAGCCTACCTTTTTCTAGGGAAGAAGCCATTCCAGAGGTTGAAACACGACATTCAAAGGGCCACAACATTGCTTCCATTTATGAGGAGTATAGGGCACTTCTAGATGAGATTCGTGATGCCATATCACTTGTAGAGTTCATAGGAGTGAGCAAGGGTAGATCAAGGCCCGAGCCTAGGTCTCAAGCACCACAAAAGGATCTTCAACATGCCTTGAGAAAGGAAAGGAAAAGAATTTCCAAATTGCAATGGTGGAGCATGAAGAAAAATCAGGGCTGCAAGTAATGGAGAGAGAACAGCCCATGGAGGAATCTACCATGCCAAAGGAAAGTGGAAAAGATGTTCCAGCCCAAGACGAAAAGAATTCTCCCTTTGTGATGAGGAAAGAGGAAGAAATCATAAAACAAGAACAAAAGAAGCCCAATATGCAGCTTGAAGGTAAAGATTCTTTGACAATAGATGATGTTTTATTGATTTCCAATGATTGCATGTGGCAGCAAAATAGTGAAGAAATCAAAACAAAAAGGGCATTACTAGTTGAATGCGAAGAGCTCAAGATAGAGGCACATGTACCATCCTTTGAACTTCCTAAGGATGAGCCATTGACTGATTTTTAGAACAGCATTGTGAAGGGACATGTTTGAAGAGAATATTGGGAGTCACAAGGATAGAAGGGTTGGAGGTGTCTCCACAAATCCCAATTCAGCAAAGGAGGGTGAGCTCCTTGTTGACAGCCTAAGGTATGACAGTGATGATCATATTTCAGATTTGTTGCTTCCTCCTATGTTGCTACAATATTTTTGTCATCATGAACAACATGCTAAAAAGGATGATAAGATAAAGGGGACAACTTGTAATATAGAGCACATAGATCTTTTTGCTCAAATTCAAATTTAGTTTTGAGGATCAAGGTAAATGTCACTATTGAGTTCTCCATCTCTTGCACTTGGCATGTAAGAAGAATTGGGAAGAGTCATGTAAATTTTCTTGTGTATTCTAACAACATGATGAAGGATGAGTCACTACAAAGGGGCTTCATCATTCCTTACACCATGGAGACACAACAACTTTTCAATGCTTGGGGGGGACACAAGGTAAATCCCACATTTTCATTTTAAAACAATAGTTATATCATAGAGGTTTTTAGCTCCTAATCCATGCACATGCTCTTAGAAGAAGTCTTCCAATAAAAGTGGATGTTGAGTTCATGAATTTTATATTTGGAAGTGAGCAAGATGGATGTTATCTTGTTGCCTTAAGCCATAGGGGATTCACTTAGTAAAAGTATGGTATAACACGTTCATTCGAAGGGTATTAAAGAATACCCTTAATGCTAGTTTTTACCTCTAATTATTCAATTGATAATAGCCCCTCATGTTATATTATTAGAATGAAAAATACCCCTATTTTTTCCATGTACCTTACCCATTTTTCCATTACAATTTTATTTACCCCTTTTATTTATACCATAATATATCAAACAGAAAATATATCATGTTTCCCACTCAATTATTATTTTCTTAATATGTCTTTTCTCTAGAAAGAGAGTTTGAAGCTATTTAAGACCTACCAATTACCTTAATGTTAAGCTTTAACAATTTATCAATATTTTTTCAAATAATTTATATGGTGAAATAATATCATTTATGTTGAAAAAGATACTCAATCCTAGTTTTCTACTATCTTATTATTACTTTCTTAATAATCTCCTAATTTAGATTTCTTTATTCAAAAAGAGATAGTAATATAACTTTATGACCACAAACCTATTGGAATTAAGGTATTTAGCTTTAAAAACTAGGATTCAAATATAATAGTTTTATACTAAAATTAACCCTACCTCTTCTCTAGCCCACCTCTCTAACCTACCCCTAATACCTAACTCAAAATATTAATAAATTAAATCCGTTCAGCCCTTAATGTCTATTAGTATATTGAATTTACTTTTATCAATTTTAATTACCTTCGATATGAATGAATGTGTTAGGATATTGCCTTGTTAATGACCCCCACCCCAAGCACTGCAACCAAACTAGCAATTAGTGGTATTAGTGTAAGTAGTAGAAGTCATGTTTTATGGGTTTTAAGACACACTGTCATAAAAATTGTATTGTTGTTATCAACATTTTCAGTTTGCCCAACACTTTGTTTGCTGCCACACAAATGGGACAATCATGAAATGGAATAATTTTCAGTCGTTGGGAGAATTTTCAATCAATAATGGGATGTTTCCAGCCCCCATAACATTGTCATTGCGGAATTTCATGAAGGGTTTTCAGTGGGACAGCTACTGTACCATCCTTTCACCTGTTGCACGCAACATTTCCAGCCCCCTTCTCACTTTGTTGACAGCCATAGAAGAGTTTCCAACCACTATCACTCTGATTTTGGAGAAGGAAATGCAAGGTTACAGTTGTGTTTGGGACAGCGTGATTGAGTTTTCGGACATCCATAACTTGAGGGGAGGTTATGAGATGGTTGCAAGCAATGAGAGAGAGTTGGCCATCATGTCTATAAGGCATGATGAAGTGATAATGGGAACTCTTGTTTTCTTTAATGTGTTTGTTCTATGTGTAGGTCCAAGAATGGAGAAAAAAGAGTGTAAATAGCCTAAAATGGGGAAACAAGTGTAAAGGAGAAAGAAGACAAGGATGTGATAGGGCAGCTGACTTTGTTATCTGCTCAAGTAAATAAGGAAGAGTATGAGGCTGCAACTTGTGATGATGGGATGGAAGAGATGCTTCTCCAAGCATTAGAAGCACATGGTGACAAATATGGAAAAAATGATGAGATGATATCATCATATAATAACCGAATCATAGCTAGGACAATTATGGACCTAATTTTCAACACTAACGTTGTTGTCATTATAATTATCATCCATCGCATCACTTTATGGGAAGTCACACAAATGATTTGGCATGGGTTTCCGGTCATGGGAAATAATATTTACCAATTCATGACGACTAATGGAGAGTTTTCAAACCTTTTATGGCTACCTATTGCTTCTACATCAATCACATTATTGAATTTTGCATGGGTTTTTCATAATATTTTAAGTCATGAACAATTGTATACTTGTGCAATGTGAGAGGGTTTCCTTGCTGATAATTTTAGTGGAGGGGCTACACTATGAAGACAATCCTCCCAATCATCCTAGTGTTGATTTGGATGGAATTCCAAGTGACATGTGGTTGTTATGATTGGTTTCCATCTTACATGCAAATTATTTCGTGCCATGCATTGGAGGGATTAGCTCACGATAACATTATGGGACCCATTGGAGCTCAAGGCTATAGTCATGAAGCAAGTGTATAAGATCCTTCATCACAAGAGGAGAAAATGGGTACCTCAAGAACACGGTAGTGAGCACTTGGGGTAGCTTTTGGCCTTAAGGGAGTGTATGAAAGATGTTCTCATGCTTTGGGTAGAAGGCTTCATTGAGGGAGAGCATATAGATGTGGGTGATGGATGGAGTAGACACCATGATAATTGTTGGCGGAGGTTGTTCCACTTGACAACTATGGGATTTAGATGTTTTGGTTATTATAGTATGATGGTACTTGGGCATGTGAGCTTGCAATTGCTTGAGGGCAAGCAATTTTGGGAGGGGAGGACTATAATGTCCCCTTCTCCAGGATAGTTCATTTGAAGACCTTAGGCCCATTCCACTTCTTGTGGGCTAAAAGGGAAAGAACAAGGGAAGTTAATGTCATGATTTTCAATTGCTTTTGTAGCTTTGCATTATTTTAAAGTAATTTTCTAATTATAGTTTAGAGGAGTCAGTCGGAGTAGAGAAAAGGTGAAAAGTTTGAAAAATAAAATAAAAAGGAACTCTTATGTCTCCAGGAGGTCAAACCTCTTTAAGAGGATTCTATTTGGGTTTTGATGCCACCTCTAGCTATTTAAAGGGATCGCTTGGATGGAAAAAAGTATGCTTGCTTTGGAATTTATTCTCTTAGAGTTGGAACACAAACCGCTTTCTCTCTCTTGCACCGAGGATGAAAACCCTCTTCGCACTTGGTTTGAGGACGAAACCTCTCATTCTTTCATTGGTGGTCTCATAAGGCGGTCACACTTGGTGATTACATTCAGATTTTCCTTCGAACACATCATTTCCAATGTAACACCCATTAGAACAACCCACTTGAGACCTAAGAGCGACCTAAGATTAGTTAGGAAAATTATGGAATAATTTTTTTATTAAAAAAAATCTACAACCATGTTCTGAATGCAACAAATTGTCCCTAATAGGTTCTAGAACAATTCAAATCTACTAGAGTATATTTTCCTTTTATTAATAATTATTAGAGGTCATAAGGTCCAAAATTTAGGGTTAGAAGTTTCAATTAGGTGCAGAGGGAAAAATTCTTTACCATACCCATTTTCTAATAGGCTTAAAGTTTTAACTTGATTTTTTCATACTTAATGCATTCAAAATTTTCCTAAATCACTCCCATTGGATAGGAAATTTCCTCACTTTTCCATTTATATAAAGAAGTTCTCATAAATCCTCATATTTTTCAAGTTATGGGCCGGCGGGCCTTGGGGTGGAATTTTTTCCCAAGAACGGGCCTGCAAGCCTAGGGGTGAAAATTTTCCCTTGCACGGGTCGACGGAGTGGGGAAGAGTTTTGGTGTTTTTTCCTTTTCGGGAAAAAGCACGATTTTCCTCCGCGTGCCTGCATGCCCGAAGAGGACACGTGTCGACTTGAGAAAGTTCTGGCAGAAAGTCGGGCCGTCGGAGAGATTTAAGGCATTAAGCCTTTTGGGTCACAAAATGCAAGGGGCAAAACTTCTCGCGTGCCTCCGCTGCTCCCAGATGACACCATGTGTCATCACCCTATTAGCCACGGGCCGACGGGAGGCGAAGGAAACTAAGAAAATTTTCCCAAGAAAATTTTTAAAAGCGCTAAGGTTGAAAAGGTGTCGTGCCTCCGTCATTGCCTCATGAGGCCACGTAGCGGCTTATAATCGGGCTGCGGACGGCGGGAAAAGTTTTGAAATTTTTCCAAAAATTTTCTGAAAGCACTAAGTTAAAAAGGGATCCGCCCATCCGCTGATACCTCATGGTGCCACGTGGCAACCTCTGATTGGCTGCAGGCCGGTGGGGTGGCGGAGAAACTTTTGAAAATTTTCCCAAAAATTTTCTAAGTCCCAAGGGAAAAATTCGGGCCGTGGGCCCTGAGAAAATTTTCCCAAAATTTTCCGCTAAGTGAAGAAAACTTCAGAAGGCCATAACTTTTGATAGAGAGCTCAGTTTTGGGAAAACGAAGACTTTTAGAAAGCTCTCAAGCCCTCTTTGCACTGGAATCATTAATTTTAGATCTTGATAAAGTTTAAGGGGTCAATTTTAAGAAAACGGCCTGCAGCTTTTTAAAAGCAAACTGGTAAATTTTAACTTATAAATTTTGTTCAATTTTGTCATTCTTTCTCCTTTAACATGTCAAATGAACATGGAGGATTGTTCTAAGAAGAATTTTAGGATGTATTGGAAGGTAATTTTGCTTGATTGATTTCCAATTCGAATTTTTACAACTTCAGACAACAAAATAACTGTGAAAGGTTTGGGCCCAATTTTGCAATGTTTGAAGGATTTTTCCTTAAGTGTTTTAGTCCAATTGAGTTCATTTATATCATGACATGTTAGATTTCAATGTTTCAATGTTATTTATTGTTTGCAGGTTCGAACTGTGCATTTTAGAGGAAGTATTTGCTAGTTTAAAATTCAAAACAGAGGTCAATTTCTAAAGGATCTGTTTATCATTTTTCATCTTCCAAATATGGAAATTCATTTCTATTCTAGTCTAATACATTTAGTTGATTTAAAAAAACCATTTACTAGCTAAAATGCAAAGTTTGATTTCCAATTTTAACATATTTCAAAAGAACAAAGTTACATATATTTCCTTCATACGTATTCCTCATTTCAATTTTCCAAACAGAGATTTCAAATCACAATTTGATGATCAATTTCAATACAAAAATGTAAACTGATAAAGATAGTGCAATCTTTTATTGATTTCAAATATACAACTTTACATCTTTCAATTTCTTGAATGCAAATAACAAATTTCAATTTCTTTCTTTCAAATGAACAGAACAGAGTATATATATCTTTCACATTTCGAATTTACAACTTTCATAACTCAATACAAAGTATCCTTCCATTACAAATAAAATACAGATCATCCACTTCAAAGTGGGAAGGGTTACAATGAGATTTCATTTCACAAGGAACTGTCAAACTATCTTTCTCCTCTGCTCTAGAACAACAACATAAATTTTCTCCTTTTGGATCACAACAAAGGCAGGGGAAAGGCAACACTCTCCACCCAACTAAGACATCCAATGAAAAGGAGAATTCATCCTTCTTCATTGGCCCTTGAGCCACAACCATAATGCAATAAAAGATGTGATTCAACTCATGGCAACAAGGCTTCCACAACACACATGCAACATTTTCACATTTAAACACAGTTCAAAACAGAATGTAATTTACAACTACATTAAAACATACAAATAAGACTAAGGCTCCATCAAACAAGCCAAATGAGCAAGGAACTATGGGGGAAGTTACTTATACCTCCCAATGGAAATTGGGTATCCACATGTAACAAACCGTCAATATAAAACATCTCTCATATATCCTTATGCACCCCACAATCCCTCATTATGCCCCCCACAAATTTTCCTTATGCCCCCACAAAGTAAAAATGCAATGCCATTTCTTTTCCAAGGTAGAAACTCAATCCCAACTCCTCCACAAGAATTTTGATGCCACTTGCATTCTCTTATGCCCCCACATGGATTCCTCATAGTCTTCTCCTACACCATTCTTAGGCGGTCTACCCAAACAGTTCCCACACACATGTTAAAACATTCACACAATAACATGTACATTCATAAAAGAAAAAGAGTATTTCAAGAGCCAAACTCTTACCTCTCCATGAAGGAGTTGTCTAAGTTCCAAAATAGTAAGTTTTTCAATGCCAAAATACAATCTAAAATCAACAACCAACAAACATGCAAGGGTCTCCAAACTCCTTCCAAAAGCAAGAGCTCCACACAGAAAAATTCACCCAAAAAGAAGTATGCAAAAAGTTTAAAAACCCAAAACAAAGCAGAGTTCTAATTTTATAGGAGAGAAAATAGAAGACGATGAAGTGGATCCATGTAGGATGCCACATCATATATCCTCAACTCCAACACAAAAATCAAATTCATTATCTAATGCACAATAAAGAGGTGGGTGAATAATATGACAATAAACTTACACACTCCAAAATGTCCACACCCCATAAGGACTGAATTTAATAAAATGTAAGAAGAGTGCAATTAAAACTTATAATTAGTCATATCAAAATCCATAAAAAAGGTCTAAATTCAACCCTCCAACCATAGGTATGGTTGATAAATAAAATTAATAAGTATGGGACAAGTTTTACTTGTCCCACAAACCTCCAAAACAACCTCCAAGGGCAAATTCGAATTTCCAAGGTGGAGTGTTTCACACTTAGAAGTAAACTTACACATCACTTACAAAGTCACTTACACATACTTACAACATTTAATACAAAAGTCAACCACTTCACTAATTACTTTCTTATGACATTTGATTTGTTTACTTTAACAAAGATGATTATTCACAACATTAACATAACATTTAATAACTAATAAAAAATGTTAAAAACACCACAAAATAAACACATGCAAACATTAATAAAAGAAACCACATTAATAAATACATAAAGCCCCTTGGTCACATTCAAAGGTGATCCCCGTGGGAATCCCCAACACTAACAAACACACACACACAAAAACTAATTGTTATGGTGACCTTGTTGAATTCATCTAGAAATTTCAATGTGGTTGGTCTTCAATCCCCCGATGTTTGTTGTGATATTTTAACCTGTAAAACACAAATACCTCCTTCGGCTTCGTGGCCATATCAGAACATCCAAAATAATATAAATATAATTAAAATTTCAAAATCATCTAGATATATGGATCACAACAACATCAAAGTAATCTAACAATATCATTTACAATTTATATCAACAACTATATCATCATCATATAATGTCCATTTTCTAGGTCTACTCACAATATCCAAAAATCACATATCCGAACAACATTCATAATATATCCATGTCAAATAGTATATCATCATCCACATATGAAGTGTCTCTAATAATCATCATGCATCATAACTAAATCAAGATCAACAATAATCCATGGTCCAACATCATACTAAATCAAAACCATAATAATGTCCATAATGCAATCAACGAGTATCAAGATCGGTATCAAAAGGTGCCAAATGGAAGTGGGCACTACATCCAATCCATCATAAACCCTCTCTTAGGGTGGCGAATTGCATGGTGAAGGGTTTTAGTGTCATCTAGGGCACAAAACTCCTTTCTTTGCTAATTAGTGGATCATTCCTAATTTATAAGACTGATTTCATTTCCCATATTGAACTTTGGGTCTTAGAATCATTATTTTGGATCATTTTTATAAGTAAATTCATTGTTGTCACAAAATTAATTATTATACTTCAACGAGGGCTCTAAAAATCATTTTCTTTGTTTGTGCTTGCTCTAAATAATTATTATTGTTCCCTACATGCTTTGGATGGTGTAGAAGTGTTGTAAGTGAATAATTGTAATTTCCTACTTTGTGTCATAAGAATTCAATCTGTCGTAACTTGTTATAAATTTTAGTTTATAGTGATTTGGGTTGGTGTCATTTTCCCTCCTTTTCAGCTCTTAGCCCAAAAAGGGGTATTACACCCTTCTCTATTTTTTTCACTTTCCTTCATGTTTCCTAACATTTTCTATCATATCTTGTTTCCTTTGTGCTTTTCAGTTAAAAGCAAAAAAACCCATCATGTAAGGGAGTTGCCCCTTTCAAAATGAGAGAAAAATCACCCGTCCTAGGGTGATATTCTTGCATTTGCAGCACTTTTATGTTGTTACATGTCGAGCAAGACACTATAGTATTTGGAGGAACCTTAGCACCATAAATTTGTGCTAACGTGCTCTTAATCAAAAGTATAGTTTTGTGAATGGTTACAAAAGTACATGTATATGCAAATGGCGATTACGTAAACCCTTGTACATACAAGTGGTGGTTGTGTACCATTTGTTGGTAAAGTAATGGTGTTGTCTTGTACAAAGCAATTGTTTCACATGAAAATGAGAAATAGGCAAAGCAACAATTGCAATTGTTGCTCTAAAGCACTCCAACCTCTAAGACACTCAACCAAGAAGAAGCGATACGAGTTAATGAATTACCACACAACCCCGACCCAGGGGGTTGTTGTGTGTGGTAATTCATTAACTCGTATCAGTTCTTCTTGGTTGAGTGTCTTAGAGGTTGGAGTGCTTTAGAGAAATGTAAATGAACAAGTTGTAGAGCTTGTACCGGTGTTTGGGCAATGATGCCAATGTAAATGATGTCCATGCAGGCTTTGAGAAGGTAATATGCCTATAACAACAGAATAACAATGGCAAGAGGAAATCCTTTGCTCTTCTAGAGTTTTCCAACATTGGATTTCTCCAAGGTAAACATTGTTTTTGTAATTGTGTTCTTTTATTGTTTTGCTGTAATTTGTTGCTGTACTTTCATTTTTAATTTTCCTTTCAGTTTGCTTCACTTCCCAAGCTACTTCTAAGCTAATTTGGGGTCATTTTCTATGGATCCCTAAGATATCAGGAACGTGTGAAAAACTATGGAATGTTCGTTGATGTTGAATATCATCAAAAAGAAAAAGGCTACAAAAATATATTGAATGCACACGTGCACACACATTATTACACATACACACACTCGCAAAGAGATATCAATGACCAGGCAGAAAAAATGGGGACCATCACCACCTCAAGACCCAAATTTTGCTCGTATTATCATCATAAATTCTCACACCAATTTTGTTTTAATGCTGCCTATCTTTTACAGTGTGTAGTTTGGCTCAATTCACAGAGTTTAAATGGAACCTCCATTATTGATTTTCTGGTTTTATCATTCAATTGGGCACATGGTGTGTTGTTATAGTTTACTGCTTATGGATGAATGTTAAAATAGAGCTGTAACTTACTGTTTTAACTCTGATGTTGTGGGATGGGTTTTAATACTGAGACAGTTATCAGTGCTCCTACTGTAATTGGTTGCCAAAATATCAGCTGGACAAGAGCTACTCTGATGATACTCATTTATCTTATTGATACGATACTCAGAATTCTCGTGGTAAGACAACATAAGAGTGAAAACGAAAAACAATTACAAGGCTAGAGCAAGCTAACATGTTCATAAACTAGACAGCATGTTACAAAAGCCTAAAACGTATACCATATGAAATTGAAATAATATTAACACTCATGGATGACCAAACTAGGTCAATGGGACCATAGTCAACACTCAAAAAGAACAGGCCACAGGAGCAACCGGAATAGGGCATTTTCTCTAATAATAAAGTAACATAAGTTGAAAAGCACAAAAGGGCAAGCAGACACCTCTTCCAAAGTAAGATCCCACAGGAATAGACACTGTTAAAAAACTAGTTCTGCTCTTCAAAATAATTGTGAAATTATTAATATGTGGACGCCACATGAAGGATGCATTTTGGAGAATGGCCTGGACAGATAGGACCCCGGGCATTATCCTTGATGGAAAGAGTGTTGCCACAATGAACTGATTATGAAGATGTACACGAAAATTACATGTCATGGAGGATGCTTTACGCAATCTTCAACCAGTTCAAGGCAGTGATACAGAGCTAGCTCTATTGGGTTTAATGCACATATTGTAGACATTGCAAAATCACTGTAATCATTTGCATTTTCAGATTGAATTCCCGAGACTAGCACTCGCAAAGGAAGAAGCCACTCTGAATGTGCCTTTTTCAGACAAGATTTGGACAGCACTCCTGTATAGTTCATTTTACCTGCATAAAATAACACAATGCAAGAACATCAGCATCTCTCACCCACGACTCTAGATAAAGGGTAAAGACTTGAGAATGATATGAACCCCACATTTTATTTTAAACATTATTACCAATGTATGATATAAAACCTCATTATATGAACTATTCTTTCGGTGTTATATCATGACATTGTAGTGGGTTTCTCGTTCACTTCAAAATATAATTGATTCCTTCTTTCTATTTTCTAAAAGCAGTTCATCTCTTAAAGTTCTAGACCAGTTTGATGTCACTCTAATGTATAATCACGGCCATCCAAATATGGAGGATACAAATCAATCTCTTAAAACATGAAAGCGATTACTATCCATTATTGACATGCATTTGTTTCAACATAATATACAACTGAGATAAAAATAAGACAGATCTGACAATTTGTTCTTTCCGTCTTTCTTTCTATCATCTAATAGAACCTCTTCATTTTTTAGACCTATTTGCTTTCAGTCTAATGTAAAATCAGTAAATCACTGCCATTCAGATACGAACGAGAATGCACTTCATCTTTTAATAACAATCATTCACGCATTTCTTCTAACATAATATGCAAGAACTAAATCTGATAAAACACAGACCCAAAATAAGGCAGATCGGACAACCTAAGTGAACAGTCAAACCCACTATTCTCAGATTGCAAATTATATTTAATAAGGAACATTCTGGCCAGAATTTGATCAAATAGATTCACATAAAACTGTAAAATAAATTCCATAATTTCCGTTTTCTTGCACTCTTGAATATTAGTTACATCCTCACCGTAAGTTCAAACCTCATTGATCAATGACAATCTTTGAAAATCTATTTATAAATATAAAAGTGAAAAAATACAGAAAGACGAGGAAGTTGCAAATGCTTATACAAATCAAGGAGTATCTATTCCAAAAACTTTACGACAAGCATAAAATTAATTACATGTATGAACTCTAGAGCCACAATCCAAACAAAAACTAAAATTGGTCACAGAAATACATAACTAACATTTAAACATGCAATATGGTCTCCTAATGGTATGTCCAAATTTCAAAGAGAAAAAGACTAAAGATGGTCTCCTCATTAAAAAAAAGCACAATGACATGTGGGGCACTGATGGGGTCGGTGAGTTTAAAGCTGTCCACCAGGGTTTGAATCATAAGACCTGTGGCTAAAGGGGAAGGCGGGGTGAAGTACCTTGCAGCTTAACTTAAGAGAATGAGTGTGATTCCATAGATGCAGAGCAGGCATTGTGGGGCATGTAGGAAGTGGAACTGTCAACCAAAAAAGAAAGAAAATACTATAATGACAATTATAAAATGTAAGGAATACACTCTCATGAAATCTTATTTTGCAAATGGTTGGCCAGAAACTAAAATGAGGAATAGACAAAATGATTAAAGATTCAAAGACAATAATAATGTAATCATATTAACATGTCCATTTGAGTTGAATGTTTCAAATAAAGCTACTCTTATCGAACCCAATCTACAATGAAGGTTTTCAGAGAAACAGTGTCCAGAATATAATCTAAAAACTGAAATTATGGCTGGGAATCATTCAGTTATTTTGCAAACCTCTGAATACCAAATCTAGAAACTGACACATCAACTTCTAGCCAAATGATTACATCAACTTTAAGTATTTAAGCAAATTTTGAATACCAAAACTAAGAAACTACCGTGTAAACTTCCCTGCTAGTAAAGAAAATTCTTCATCCTGTCTACTAAAGTAGGTAAGAGACACGTCATATTCTGGGATTGCACAAATATTCTTCAAATAATGAGAAACATGACTAAGGTTCACAAGAAATTAAAAAAACTTAAAAGGAAGTCTTCATCCTGCCTGATCTCGTGACACAAAAGCTTTGCAAAATAGGAGAAAATCCAAGACTCTTACGGCAAAATTCTATTCTGAACAGAAGGAATACCAAGTAATATAAGAATGGCTTAAGCCTTATGCGTCTTGGGTAGATTCTGCAAGCCCTAAGGAATGGTTCTAGTTGGTATATTTTCCTGAATACATCTCCCTGCAAGTCCATTTATATCAACAATCCAGTTGGAAATAACCACACGCCAAAATAGACACCAGTAATCAGATATGAAGATCCAACTTGTAGCCCATAATTTTGAACAGGTACTATATCAATTTATAAAATCAGACTAGAGAGACACCATGTTATGCCTGACGTAGTCGTGTAGTACAAACACCATATTATGCCTGACAGTATGTTGTGTTGCCGTGACAAAGATACCATGATAGAGCTTAACACATGCCATGGTCAACTTTCTCGGCATGTCACAACAAAAAATATGGCATGTAGCATGGTCCAAAAAATAGCCATTTAATCATTCTAAACTCAACTATGGGAAAGCAATCTTTTTAACATTCAAAAGATGAATCATTTTCCCTTCTCATCAGAAGGGGCTTCTTGTAACACATTAATCAAGTTAATTATTGAGAAAGAGGAATGAAAATGGGGCTGGCGATATTGAAGGTTGAGAAAGTTGAAGAGCCTTTCAGACAAAGTGGATGGACCAAGGAAGGTTTTGTTATGCATTTGACAAGTCACCAAGTGCTTAGCGACATCAAGTCAATGAAAGATTGGCCCCATATTCAAGCACTCGGTGTTGAACAAGTCATGTGATAGTTGGGGCCACCTTGGCACTAAAGCTGAATTAGCACCAATTGTCCAAGCACATTATACAATGAGATTGACATATAGGACACCTGTGATGGGATATGAACTTGAACAGCGTGAGGAGAATCAGTCTCAAAGTACAGAAACTAGTACAAGAGTGGAAACTAATCTTTTCAACAAAAGACAATGGGATGATGACTTCCCGTGGTCTGAGTGGTACTCAGTTGAAGATCCAATTAAGGGCTTTGAGTTAATTGCAGTATGGATGGATAAAGTAGTTGAAAGTTCTGTTGAAATGGACGAGTCTGAAAATGTTTCTACTTATGAAGCTGATGTGACTAAATCAAGTTCAGGAGTAATTTCAAAGGCCAATTCTCAAAATGTTTCCTGTGAAGGCATTCAGCTTGTGCAGAATTTGATAGAAAGGTGTCTACAGTTATATATGAACCAGGGAGAAGTACTAAAAACTTTATTGAATCAAGCAAAAATAGAACCAGGTTTTACAAGTCATGTCTGGGAGAAATTAGATGAGCAAAATTGTGACCTTTTTAGTGCTTATTACACAAGGCTGAAGTCAAAGAAACAGATCACAATATTCAATCATTTGCTAGAACAGCAGTATCAGCTTATGAGAATACCAGGGCCACCAACTGCTCCTTTGAGTTCAATGCAAGTTCAGCATGGCATTGCAAGTTTAGTATCGACTTATGAGAATACCAGGGCCACCAACTGCTCTTTTGAGTTATATGAACTAGGAGTAGTACTAAAAACTTTATTGAATCAAGCAAAAATAGAACCAGGTTTTACAAGTCATGTCTGGGAGAAATTAGATGAGCAAAATTGTGACCTTTTTAGTGCTTATTACACAAGGCTGAAGTCAAAGAAACAGATCACAATATTCAATCATTTGCTAGAACAGCAGTATCAGCTTATGAGAATACCAGGGCCACCAACTGCTCCTTTGAGTTCAATGCAAGTTCAGCATGGCATTGCAAGAGTGCTAATAACGCTAGGTCGTTACAAAGAAACTCATTTAGAATTCAACTCACAAATGAAGGGTACACCATGCCGGTTGTTTATGGTTTGGATATCCCATATGCTTCTTGTTGTTGATAGAGACAAAGGAGAAATTGCAGAAGTCAAATTTCAGCAGCATCAAGAGTTTAGCAGCCAAGTAGAAGCCAAGAAGGGGGAGAAGATGAAGAACACAACTCGTAGCAAAGGGCACATAGATCCTTTTGCTCAGGGTTGTCTACTCATAAGAATATGGGATCCTGGTATCACTCGAGACAGGCCAGTCCCAATTCTAGGTTCTGGAAAGCAAGTGACAAATATTGCTCATGTTAAAGACCTATCAAGCATGCTTGTTCTTGCTGTTCAGAAACAGTTTGCTGCCCATGGAAGTAGTTTCAATGTTGTTTGGGACCAAGCTATCACATTTGATGGACTTGTTAAACTTTGTACTAGAGTTGCAGGCAAAGAAGCTGATATTGTTCATTATGATCCGAAGTCTTTTAACATTGATACAAAGTATCCTGCTGTACTTTCTAAACAGCAGCTAATTGAGGCTTTAGAAAAGGTCTTATATTCTGAAAAACACTTTCCAAGTGCTGTCACAGTTTCCATGGTACAAGCTTTAAAGAGTGTTGATTGGAAAAATTATGGTTTTAATATGAAAGGCATTGAGGTAAAGTCAGTTTTTGTGATGCTTGGCTTAAAAAGGAAAAAGAATAAATTTTCTGAAGTGGTGATTGTCAAGGGAGCTTTGGGGATGGCATTGAGCAAACTGAAAGAAGAATGGATAGCCGGTATCACAGTAAGTTTGCGGCAGGCATTTGTGTTCATAACAAGAAAATAAAGACCTCAAGCTCTACAGAACTGCTAAGACCAAATACTAGAGATAAATTCCAAGTGCAATCAGATGAATTTACAGTTCAGTTTCAGATTCTCTAAGGCAACCAGAAATTGCAAACAAAAAGCACCTGATGTAGGTAATGAGAGTGCAGTATCAGAAGGGGCCATTATGGGTAACATGCAGCAAAAACTGAATGTTTTAGAAGTGCAAGAGGAACAATTTCATGCTAGTTCTCAGTCAAACAACCTAATGAAGCAAAGTTTATTCGGAACATGGGATTGCAAATTCCCAAGGATGAATTGGGATCCAGGTATTACAGAGATGGCCATTTGGGGAGAGCTCAAGCAGTTGAGCTTGCAATTGCTTGAGGGCAAGCAATTTTGGGAAGGGCGGACTGTCATGTCCCCTTTTTCAAATTGAATAAGTTAGAAGACCCTTAGCCTATTCTCCATTTCCCGAAGGCTAAAGGGGTGATGCAAGGGAAATAAATTAATAATTTAACTTAAGTTGGCCAAAAGTAACTTTATGTTATAAAAAGGCAACTTATGTTTTATTATTAAAAAGGTGAACATTATTAAAAGCAACTCAAAATTAAATTAAAGGAGGGGAAGTTGCTTTATGAGTGCTTTTCCTTGAAAAGCGTGAAAGTAAAATTGTCGGAAGAGAGAATGGTACACTTGGAAAGCCATCAAAAGAGCACAAGCATTAACCCATAAGCTCAAGGATGAAAATATGATTCTAGTTCCACTCATGCCACACTCTCATGATCAACATAGACAGAGAGAACGCAACTCGGGACCAGTTGGCAGTCAACATTACTAATGGACTAAAGGAAGCAAGAGTCGGTATCAAAGTTGAGCCATATCTCCAATCTGTCAAACTGGCAGGCATTGAAGAAGAAATCCTAGTGACATGGCATAAGAGGAAAAGAACAGACACAAACCCCTACAAGTTAGTGCAAAAAGCGCGCCTAGAAGAACATATCAAGCTCACAAGTTGGGGAGTACACGTAGAAGGGCATCACAAACACAAGAAGAAATAGCTCAACAAAAAGAAGCACGGCAAGCAAAGAAGAAAGTTGCTCAAGATTGAGAGGTTTGGGTACAAAAGAGGGAGAAACTCAAGACTTACAGCAGAGTCAAAATAACAGTCCAAAAACCATTGTGCAACAAACAGTAACTACAACTTCTCCTCCATCCCCTCAAGTACAAGTCACTCCCCCAAAAGTTGGCACAAAAGAAGAAACAATTGCAGAGCCAAAGTGACCAGAGATAGAGGCCACAATGCTCAATGCACAAACACCCCAGTGCAAACAACAAAACCTATGGAATCATCAAAGGCTAAATACAGCAAAATCAAGAGGCAAAAACAAAAGGCAGAAAGCCGCCAAGGAAGCTCTCAAGAAAGCAGCACAAGAAGAGCACATTGCAAAGGAAGAGACGGCTGAAAAATTGCGCAAAGCAAAACAAAAAGAAGTTGAGAAGAAAGCAGAGGCAGAAGCAAAAGCGAAACCAGAGGAAGAGGACCAGCACAAAGAAGAAAAGGAAAAGGCCAAAAAAGAAAGAAAATAAACAAAAAGAAGTAGAAGAGAAGAGAAAGGCAGAGCAATAACAAGACGCCAAGGAGAAGAAAGAAAGAAAGGAGCAAAATAAGAAGGTTGAGGGAGCAAAATGCATTGCTGAACAATAACAAGCCACTAAGGAGAAGCAAGAAAGAGAGGAGCAGAATAAGAAGGCTGAGGAAGTAAAATGCACTGCTGAAGCTATTGCGTAAGCATATCAACAGGCTCAGATTGCGAAGGAGGAAGCTCTCGCACAAACAAAGACTTAGGAGGAACAGAAGAAAAAGGAAGTGCAAGTGGAGCAACCAACTATGTGTACCGAAAGTCACCCCCATGAGCAACCAACCAATGCACAAATTCAGCAGTAACCAAAAGATAGCACTGGGGAAATTGGAGCTTCTAAATAAAGCGGACCAGCACAAAAGAATCTGCAGAAGCAGAGATGCAAACATTTTGATGGGCATCACAATCAACGGCACAAACAGGAAAGCCTAAGCTCATTCTTCCCTCCTCTCATGTACATACAGTAGTTCGTCATATCACCCAGACACATGTGCAAACTACAACATCGCAAACCTTGGTCAACACGGTGGAGGTCGATCTTGAGAAGTTTCCGTTGCAAACACAGATTGAAGGAGTTCATATGCTTCAAGGAAACTTCGGTGTAACATCGGTGTAACCGCAATCCAACTAGCCCAACAATAAGCAACATCAAAAAAACATTGTGCAATCTGAAATCACAAATTGAAGATAATTGTCCATAACTTGTCACAAAAGCAATAAGTGAACAAGTCATGATAAAACAGCTGCAATTGACCACCTTGGTAAAATCGTGGACACTTGGCGAACAGAAACCGTGAACAAGGTAAAGGCACAAGTCACCCGATCAAAGAAGGAAGTGAAGGATGTAGTCCTTATATTGTGAGAATATGTCATGTTGCTCCAACAAGCTAAAGCCCAAGTCAAGAAAATTATATTTGAATTCCTGAATTGGAACTGTAATGTCCCCTTTTTCCTACACCAAATGGCCCAAGGGCCAAGTCAGGTCCAAAATGTGGTCAGACCCAAGGGGGGTGTGGACGTTGGAAGCTTGTGGGAAGGGGCCCCGTGGTTTTAATATCCTAGTTTGGCGTTTGGGGGTCACTTTTGGACACGGCAACTCAAAAAGGGAAAAAGTAACTATAGTTACTTTTATGTTAGTGGCCCCTCCATGGAATGAAATGCACTAGGGTTGTGGGGGCTCGTTTGCCAAGGAAAAGTATATAAGGAGACGGGGAAGGAAGAAAAGGCACTTTTTGTCGCATACTCTTAGCCTCTTCTCGTGCAGTTGCTGCTGTTGCATTTCTACAGCTTGTGGAGTCAAATCCCACAGGGACCCTAGCTTCGGTGGTGAGAGACCCGTCCCTAGCTAGTAGGGCATTCTTCGGTAGTGAGAGATCTACTGTTGATGTCGAATCGCAGCACCCCTAAATGTCCGCAACACGATGGGTTGAGACTCTCAGTGCGATTGCATAACATGGAGCTTTTCCCAAGTGTGGGACCTTGCGAAATCGGAAAAGCTCTCCGGATGAAGGCCGGTTCCTATTCCTCTGTTCAGATGCACACGTAGAAAATGCAGAGGGTTTACAAAAAACCTAATCTAACTTGCCAAGGAGACAAGGTAAGAAAATGTATAAAATAAAACCTAAACTACAAAGGTGATGCACCGAGGAATGAAGAAACACCTGTCGTGCCAATAAACACAGACCATTAAAATGTAATACAAGATCATGCACAGATAGCCAGATTCACAGTGAAAGATCAGGGGGATGCAAATGAATACAGAGAGGGTTGAGAATCATCCACAGACATGCATTAATTTGCTCCAAAGATTGATACAACACACTGCAAAATGCCAAGAGGCAAGGTTGCATTATAGTTTCAAATGGGAGGTTTTAACTCCACAAGTTCACCTGCCAAAGGGAAGAAGGGAGGGGCAAAACAGAAATGTCCAACCTTTAGAAAGAAGTCCCTCCTTACAATTTATAGGAAGAATGAGAGAGAAAAGAGAGGAATTCCAAAACTACCCCAACCACCTCTAGGTTGCATTTAATTCATCTCATTATGATGGTAGGTGAGAACCCCAGCGAACCCAAAAGTGGTGAACTGTATTTTGCATTTTTAAGAATTTGTTCTCACCCAATTAAAGATATCCAGTCGTAGTTGGACAGAGGACCTCGTAAGCTTTCCGAAAAGTCCAACCTTGCATGAATCCGAGCTCCCAGTCAAAAGTTATGGCCATTTGAATATCTGCGCCAGGGTCTGCTTCCTGTCAGCGCTCAAAATGTTGCGCCTCCTGAAGGTGCGCCATAGGCGCATCCGTGTGTGTGTCGACATCCACTTCCGTGCGCCAAGGGCGCATCCTTTACCCTGTCGACACTCCGTGTCGTGCGCCATTTCTGTGCGCCAAGGGCGCATCCTTTTCTCTGTCGACACTCCGTGTCGTGCGCCATTTCTGTGCACCAAGGGCGCATCCTTTTCTCTGTCGACACTCCATGTCGTGCGCCATTTCTGTGTGCCAAGGGCACATCCTTTTCTCTGTCGACACTCCGTGTCGTGGTGCCAAGGGCACATACTTTTCTCTGTCGACACTCCGTGTCATGCGCCATTCCCGTGCGCCAAGAGCGCATACTTGTCGTGTGATTTGAGCTTCTTTGATTTCTATAATCTTCTGCTTGTCTATATCTACCTGGGGGAAGATATATATACAACACTACCCTAGTCTTGTCATTTTGGAGCCGCTTTAGGGCCGTACTACGAGAGATATTTCCGAGGACTTAGAGGAAGGGTTCGAGAGGAGGATTTTTGGGGCTTTTGTCGAGGGGCTCTAGATCGACTCACGGCACCATCTGACCCAAGGCGTGGTAGACGTGGAAGGTGCCTCCCTCATTTCCCGACTCCATCACTAGTGAGGCGACTTGCAGCCTTGATTTGGGGGTTTTTCCAGTCGGTCATTTCAGATCTACAGGTGGCAGTACTATTTCCTATATCTGCCATTGTTATTTCCAAAGACCCTTATTTTGCTCTTGTATCTAGAGGGTCACAGACCTCTAAAGTTTCCAGCTTTCTAGGGCACGCTGTGCTTTTTCTGGAAGCGTTATAATTTATGTAAAGCTCCAAAAACAGTGTCATTATGTCCTTTATAATAATATCAAGCCCTCTTCAAGTTTTCAAGTAATTCGTATGAATATTTAGGGAGATATAGATTTTATTTAGTTCGTTGTCCTTACTGTAAAAAACTAGTAAAATCAATATTTTGTGGTCAGTAAGTTTTCAATATTTTATGCATTTTTAAGTGGTATCCCACAAGGAATATTTCAGTGGTATCGAGCAAATTGTTTCTCCACTGTTGGGATTGAAAGATGGGGGACATAGATAGTGAGGATATAGGGGTAGAGCTGATGAAACAATTGTTCACCAACATGGTAAAGCAAAGAGGAGACTACCAATCTCTATTTGAGCTAGCTCACTGGGAGATTAGCACAGACAAGGTCGATACTCATGTGGAAAGAGGAGAAAATAGAATAGGGACAATATGGTCAAAGAGGTGAGGGTGGACATTCAAGACAGCGGTCCCCCCATTCTTCTACCAGGCCTCTGGGGTCTCACGAACCTTCGTTCTTGAAGGATCTGGAAGTTTCATAGGTACGACAACCGGGGATGTTGTAGATGAGGAGTCTTGTTGGGAAAGGTACCAGACTTTAAGTGATGGCTTTCGTGACAACATGCCATTCCAGGAATATTGCAAAATGAAGATTGGCAGCAAGCCTAGGAGAGATTACCAGGCACAAGTACCAGAGATGCAAAGGAGGTTGGGACAGATTTTTGTTCCACATTTCGACGGTTCTAAGAAGTGTACTGCACAGTCTTGGGTGCAGAAGTTGAAGACATACTTCGACTTGAATCCTATGCGGGAGGAAGATGCAATTAAGTTTGCAATCTTACATCTAGAGGGAGACGCTCATGATTGGTGGCATCATGGGTTGATTACACAGGGACACCTATACATCACGACTTATGTAGAGTTCACAAAGAGGCTAGTGAGCAGATTTGATAAGAGGGACCCCGACAGGTATTTTAGAGAGTTGACTCATCTGAGGCAGACCGGTTTCGTGGATCAGTATATCACCGATTTTCAGAGACTATCGGTCATGGTACCTGATATTACAGAGATGAGGTTGATTTCCCTATTCACAACAGGTTTGACAGACGCTCCGCTCATTTGGATTTGTGAGGGCATTTGAGCCTTCTTCGTTGCATGAGGCTATTAGGAGAGCTCGTGACCTGGAGTTATCCACTCCTAAGTCGAGGTTTCCACCTCGAGTGCAGCCTAAGGGTTTCCCTTCAAGAACCGGGGTTCGCAGCCGAAGGTACCTCCACCTAGGAAGGATACAGCACCTAGAGACCATTCGAGCTAGTGAGGACAGGGAGGAATTGAGGCGAAAGAAACTATGTTTCGATTATCGCGCACCTTGGGTCCCAAGACACGATTGCAAGGGTAGAGGGAGGGCCAATACATAGAGGTCTTCGAGGAGAGTGATGGTGACAAGGAGTTGGACACACAACCATTAGAGGATGATGATGATGAGGCATTAGATGGTGCGGGTGTGGAGCAGGATAGCGAGACTTTCCCCCAGGAGACTATCGCCACATTGTCTAGTACCCCGAGGTACAAGGCATTCAGAGTTAGGGGAGTTTTGCAGGGACAGCGAGTGGTGGTACTCATTGATAGTGGGGCAACCCACAACTTTATTGATGCCTCATTGGTTGAGAGGCGGGGGTTACAGACAGAGGAATTTGAGGGCTTCAACGTGGTTGTAGCCAATGGAGATTCTATGAGATGCACACGACGGGTTCCCCAATTGAGCATCACGATGGGTAACTATACAATTACCAATGATTTCTATATTGTTGGTATTAGAGAGACCAACATAGTGCTTGGGGTACAATGGCTCCATTCCCTTGGTGAATTTCGAACTAACTTCCAGATGATGGAGCTGAAGTTTAAGTCCGAAGGGAGGAATGTGATCTTGAGGGGCTTATCTTCGGGGGCACCCCGAGTTGTTACGGCCAAGAGGATCGAGAGGATCTATAGGCACGACGAGGTGGATTGGGCAATACACTGTTTGGTTTCGACCAAGAAATCAGAGGAGGGACAGCAGCAGTACCATGTGGATATACAGGGCCTATTGGACAAACACAGTGCCGTGTTTGGTGACATACCTCCAGGCATACCTCCAGATAGGGGATTTGAGCATGTGATTGAGCTCGAGGATGCTAGACCGGTGGTCACTTCTCCTTACCATCACCCCAAACGGTTTAAGGATGAGATCGAGAAGACTATACAGGAGCTCATGGATATGGGGCATATTAGACCGAGTTCCAACCCTTTTGCTTCTTGGTGGTTTTGGTGAAGAAGAAGGATGGGACCCTGCGGATGTGTATGGACTACCGGGCCTTAAATAAGAAGACAATAAAGAACAAGTATCCCGTACCCCATTGATGAGTTCTTGGACGAGCTACATGGTGCAATCTATTTTTCGAAAATAGATTTGCGTTCTGGATATCATCAGATCAAAGTCAGGGAGCAGGATGTGCATAAGACAACGTTCAGATGCCATTACGGTCACTTTGAATTCTTGGTGATGCCTTTCGATTGTCTAATGCTCCAGCTACATTCCAGTCTTGCATGAATCATGTGTTCAACCGCCACTTGTGGAAGTTTGTATTGGTTTTCTTTGATGATATTTTAGTCTACAACAGGACATGGGAGGACCATATCAGGCACCTGGGTGAGATATTGGGGATATTAGAAGCTAATTCGTTATATGCGAAAGCCTCTAAGTGCGAGTTCGGCATGACCGAACTTCTTTACTTGGGATATGTAATTGGTGGGGGTACAGTGAAGGTGGATAGAGGGAAGATACGGGCAATCCTGGATTGGCCGCCACCTAGGACATTGACACAATTGAGAGGATTTGTGGGGTTGTGCACATACTACCGGAGGTTCGTGAAGAATTTCTCTCGGTTGGCTGCTCCATTGACCGATTTGACCAAGAAGGGGGCCTTTGTTTGGACAGACGCAGCACAACAAGTTTTTGATCACCTCAAGGAGGTGATGAGTTTGTGTCCCGTCCTCGCATTACTAGACTTCTCCCGCCCATTCATTCTAGAGTGTGATGCATCAGGAGAGGGTGTTGGGGCAGTTCTCATGCAGGATAGGCATCCCATCGCCTATGAGAGTCGGAAATTGAAACCCGTGGAGAGAGGGTATTCAATTTACGACAAGGAGATGTTGGCCATCATGCATGCCTTGGCCAAGTTCAGACAGTACCTTGTGGGCAGCAAATTTGTGGTTCGTACGGATCACAACAGTTTGAGGTTCTTCCTGGGACAGAAAGAGCTCAACGATCGCCAACGCAAAGATGGGTGAACAAGGTGCAAACCTATGACTTTGACATAGAGTACACTAGAGGTAAGAATAATATTGTTGTTGACGCTTTATCTAGGAGGCCTTACCTCACTGCTATGCTTAGTTCTATGTCTGAGATTTCAGCAGATTGGAAGGCTCATATACTTGTTGAGTACTCCAAAAACCAGTTTGCCTGTGAGATCATGGATGGTAGTATACAAGACGACCGATATAGAGTAGTGGATGATCTCATTTTCTACAAGGATAGGATTTTCCTTGTACCAGGATCCAAAATGAAGGAGAAGATCCTTCGTGCAGTACATGATACACCACTAGCTAGACATCCTGGGTATTTCAAAACATACAGGTTCATAAGGAAAGATTTGCATGGAAGGGAATGAAGGACGATGTCCTTAATCATGTCAGAGAGTGTATGGTTTGCTAGCAAACCAAATCCAAGCATTCTTTCCCAGCAGGATTACTTCAGCCTCTCCCCATTCCCGAATAGAAATGGGATAGCATATCTATGGACTTTATCACTGGGCTTCCCTTGGTGCATGGGCATAGCTGCATTTATGTTGTAGTTGACCGGTTAACTAAGTATGCTCATTTCTTTTCCCTACCCAAGGGGCACGAGGCAGTGGATGTGGCCCGGATCTTCTATACCAATATTTTTAGGCTACATGGGTTGCCTAAAAATCACATTGTCGATGTGAGGACAAGATCTTCATGAGCACCTTTTGGCAAGAGATCTTCAGACTAGCGGGTACAGAGTTGACCCCTAGCACTAGCTACCACCCACAAACAGATGGACAAGACGGAGATAGTCAATAAGTGGATAGAAGGCTACTTGCAGAATTATGTAACAGACACCAAATGGGCATGGATTAAATGGTTACACATGGGCGAGTATTGCTACAATACCACCTACCAGATGAGCATAGGTATGACCCCTTTCCGAGCCCTGTATGGGTATGACGCCAGGACATTTGTAGATTTGGTATTACCAGATAGCCGAGCTCCCAAAGCTCGAGATTGGTTACAGGAGAACCAGGATATTCTGAAGGCTCTCAAAGAGAATCTTCAGAAGGCACAGAATCAGCAGAAGGTATACGCAGATCGGCACAGGACAGAGAGGTCTTTTGAGGTTGGGGATCTAGTGTTCCTACGTTTACAGCCATATAGGCAGTCCTCACTGAAGCAGAAGGGTGCAGAGAAATTGAAACCACGATTTTATGGTCCGTACCAAGTAGTTCGTCGAGTAGGGGCAGTGGCATATGAGCTAGAGCTACCAGAGCACAGTAAGATACATAATGTCTTCCATGTTTCATGCCTTAAGAAGGCGCTCGGACCGCATATTGTACCATCTACAGAGCTACCACCACTAGATGAGGAAGGGAAGTTGGTGCTGGAACCGGAAGCCATTATTGAAACGAGATAGAGGGGGCTCAGGAGCAGAGTAATCACCGAGTATTTGGTGCGATGGAAGGGACTGCCACTTGAGGATGCTACTTGGGAGGGGGAGCAGATTTTGCAGCATCCTAATTTGTGTTTGCTTGAGGACAAGCAAATTTTGGGAAGGGAGGACTGTAATGTCCCCTTTCTGTAATGTCCCCTTTTTCCTACGCCAAATGGCCCAAGGGCCAAGTCGGGTCCAAAATGTGGTCAGACCCAAGGGGGCTGTGGACGCTGGAAGCTTGTGGGAAGGGGCCCCGTGGTTTTAATATCCTAGTTTGGCGTTTAGGGGTCACTTTTGGACACGGCGACTCAAAAGGGAAAAAGTAACTATAGTTACTTTTATGTTAGTGGCCCCTCCATGGAATGAAATGCGCTAGGGTTGTGGGGGCTCGTTTGCCAAGGGAGAGTATATAAGGAGATGGGGAAGGAAGAAAAGGCACTTTTTTTCGCATACTCTTAGCCTCTTCTCGTGCAGCTGCTGCTGTTGCATTTCTATAGCTTGTGGAGTCAAATCCCACAGGGACCCTAGCTTCGGTGGTGAGAGACCCGTCCCTAGCTAGCAAGGCATTCTTCAGTAGTGAGAGATCTACCCTAGTCTGTCATTTTGGAGTCACTTTCTGGAGTCGTGCTATAGAGATATTTCCAGAGGGCTCAGAGGAAGGGTTCGAGGAGGATTTTGGGGGCTTTTGGGGAAGACAATCAGAGGGGCTCTAGATCAGACTCACGGCAGCCATCTAGGCTAGGTGTGGCAGCACGTGGAAGGTGCCTCCCTCATTTCCCGACTCCATTACTAGTGAGGCGACTTGCAGCCTCGATTTGGGGTTTTCTAGTCGGTCATTTCAGATCTGCAGGTGGCAGTACTATTTCCTATATCTGCCATTGTTATTTCCAAAGACCCTTATTTTGCTCTTGTATTTAGAGGGTCACGGACCTCTGAAGTTTCCAGCTGTCTAGGCCACACTGTGCTTTTTTGGCAGCGTTATAATTTATTTAAAGCTCCAAAAATAGTGTTATTATGTCCTTTATAATAATATCAAGCCCTCTTCAAGTTTTCAAGTAATTTGTATGAATATTTAGGGAGATACATATTTTATTTAGTTCGTTGTCCTTACTGTAAAAATCTGGTAAAATCGGTATTTTATGTGGCTGCAAGTTTTCAATATTTTGTGCATTTTTAAGTGGTATCCCACAAGGGATATTTCAGGAACACACAACCGTAGACTACCATGAGCGAGAACAAAGTTGGTATAGACTTCAGGAAAACAATGCAAGCACAAATGCTCGTGGAAACAGATGATCAAGAGGTGGATAAGACATTCCAAACATCAATGCAGGCTTGAGACAACATCAAAGGATGACTACAAGAATGGAAGCACAATATGCCACGCAATACGTTTGTAGTGGTGCAAGCACAATGCATGAGGGATCATCTCGAAGGATTGATTCAGGATATACAAAATGCTATAACTTTGCATGATCCAATCGCAAAAACCGCAAAAGTTGATCCTTTTTTGAAGTCATGCAACATTTTCACAAAGACCAAATATACTTTGGCAGAGTAAATGAAGCTCTCGCAACTTGGAATGTGTATAAATAGACTTGGAAATTTTCTTACTGAACTGCGAAGAATATGAAGAACATCCCAAAATATGTCATCCCTCATCTCATGCTTTGAAAGATCAAGGTAGCGCAAGCATTACCACCTCCATCCACCACTCCAACAATACAACTACAACCAACACCAACAGGGACAGTTTGAGCATTAGAAATAGGCTAAGGTGTACACTACAATTTTGCAGCGGTAAAATGTTTTGAAGTATTCGTTGCACAAATTTTGATTAGATATCTGTAAGAAAGTCCACATAGATTGAAAACCCGAAAGGGCGACCTATGAGGAAGTTTCCACGCATTGAAAACCCGAAAGGGTGGTTTGTTGGAAAGTAGACTTAATTGAAAACCCATGAGGACGGTTAAGTAGTGTGTAGAGGATGAAAATTGGTAAATAGTGTTTTGTGTGCCGATTGCAAAGCAAACTATCTTAGTGCGTAGCCAATTAACATCGAGAAAAGGCTAGAACAATAGAGAAGAGTACCTCCTAGATCGTCGAAGCATCATTTGTCTCAAGATGAGATAATTGTTCAAGTCCGAGAAAGTGTTGGGAGTGTATAGGGAGAGGGGCCAATAGGTGAACATGGTCCAATAGTTGACATGAGTCTTGATCACACAATACCCAATAGTTGTTATAGTACCACTTCATAGTTGTCATAGTACTATCTAGTGGTTATTTATTTTTGACATAATAATTATGTAGAGTAGCCAATCACATCATGACATGTAAGACCTCTCACCCATGTACAAGTATTAAAAATTCAATGTTCAATCATTATCACCCATGTTCAAGTATTGGTTTCCACTATGGTTGTAGTGTAACTCAAATTTACTATTTTAAATCAATTCAAAATATGGTTTTCCCTCCAATTAAACATTTTAAAGAACAAATATAAGTTAAGACAAATATGAACTACATATTGGTGAAAAAATCGCGACCCCACATGATAAACAATTGATTTTGTGGACCCCTTAACTTAGGGTGTACCACTACTAGCCCCTCTCCCTAGGCGTTTAAAAGCCGACTTGAATATATTTTGAATATTGTTATATATTGTGCAATTCCTAATGTATGTGCCTAGTATAGAAAAGACAAAGTATAGAATATGTAATGCTCTCTAAGCATATTAAAGAATGCGAAGAGCAACTTTTGACAAGGAGTAAAAGAAGAAGGGACTAGAAAATCGGTAGTAGTCGCCTCGAATTATATAAAAACATATAAGCAAACTACACGGAAGGTTGATCTTGAATCTTTGATATTAATCTTGAGTTCCACTCTAAATTCATGTCTAAGTTCTTGATTCAATAATACAATTCCAGTCTATTATTACATTTTCTTGTCTCTTGGCTATATCTTCCTCAATTGTTCTTGTTATGTAGCTACTATGCATGTTATGTTTTGTTTTATCTTTTGCGCACTATTAAAATGGACTAATATGAATTTCTCCTAGATTACAACCTTTTGCGTCTCTCGATGAGTAATTCCAAGGACCTATGCTAACAACCAACAACCTACACATCCCGATGATTTTACAGGACAACCAACAAGCTACACAGATGGTTTTACAAGACAGCCAACAACCTACACAGATGGTTTTATATGGCAGCCAATAACCTACAGTCATGTCCCATTTTTTAATAAAGTATAATAAATTAATAATATAACATAAGTGTCGAAAAAGTAACTTTATAAAAGACAGTTATGTTTTATTATTATTAAAGGTAACTTTTTGATAAAGCAAGTCAATGCTAAAATAGAAAATAAGAAAGTCACTTCAAAAATTAAAGTGCAAATATCCCACATGGAGCGCCCTACTTGGAAAAGGGAGACAAAAGATTATAGAAAGAAGTGAGGGGATGGTTCATGGATATCTTTTGGCTATTATGATCATTTCCATGAAGAGTTTGAGTTGTTGCTCCAACTTTGGCATTAGAGGACGGAAACCCTCTTGTGTATCCAGCTATTGAGGACGAAAAACCTCTTTGGCCTCCATATTTTGGGGACAAAAACCCTCAATTTCTCCTTGGTGATTTCATACAGAGATCACACATGAGCTTCATTTCAATTAATCAGAGCTAGCACAGATTTAAGGTGAATTTCAGTGGTTGCCAACTAGGGCATTCACAATAGAACAGATTTGCATACCTATATGTAACGTCCCCTTTTCCAAGCTAGTTCAATTTGAAGAATTTGAGCCCATTCCACTTCCCATGGGTAAGGAAGGACATGAGCAAGGGCATTAATTGTCATGTTTTTCAATTATTTTCGTGAGCATTGCATTCTTCTTTAGTAGTTTTCTATATTTAGTCGAATTCGGCTAGGGAAGATGAAAAGCCAATGGAAGAATAGAAGGAAAAATGAACTATTAATCCCCAAGGAGGCCACCACAAAAGACTTTAATTGATTTTAAAGCCACATCAAGGTATAAGAAGGGGTTGTTTGGCTCATTTGTGCATCATCATCTTGTCTACTGATAACTTTGGATGGTTTTTGGGCTGATTGCTCAACTACTTCCACTTGAGGACAAAAACCCTCTTGTGTGGCCAACAAGTGAGGATGAAAACCTTCCTTGTTTGATTGAAGAATGAAAACTCTTCAATTCATTGAGGATTCTCCATCTTGGGGTTTCCAAGGAGCTTCAAGAAGATTGATTTTGCAGATTTTCAGCTAGGGTTTGGTCGAAGAAGGGCTGCTAGGATTACCCAGAGATTTTTAGGCCCTCTCCTAGGGTGGCGACTTGCCCTAAGGTGGCATTTGGGGGTTTCTAGGGCACAACACCATCCAACTCGGCCATCATTATGTTTCTCCTATTTTTATGGCTGGAATCTACATTTGGATTTCGTTTTTGGGCTTGGAATCCTTCATTTCCAGCCACTTTTGTAAGAGTGTTCACTATTGTTATTTATTTAATTAAATAAATTCCAGCTTTGGGGTTTGAAGGCTTATTTCTTGGTTAATATTTGTTCTAAAATATTTCTAATGTTTCCCTATATGCTTTGGATGGTGTTAATGATGCATTTTTGTAGAGATGTTGCATTTTCCTTATTGTTGTTATAAAAAATCAGACTGTTGTACCTTGTTGCCATAATCTTCAATTGGTTTCACAATTTTTTGTTTATTATAGATTGGTGTTTGTGCAATTTCCCTATTTTCAGTTAGAGCCCGTAAAAGGAACATTGCGAGTGCTATAAGAGCATCGATCTTGCCCACCGAGGGTATTCATACGAGAAGAAGAAGATAAAATGGCACACTGAGAATTTTTGATGATGCGAGTTTTGAAAGGTTTTCCCAAGGGCAAGAGAGGTTGGTTGGTATAATGGCACAACCGTTTCATACGTGCATCCAAGAAATTCTTTAATGGCAAACAACTAGGCCTTTTCAGCCTACCTTCCTCCCAAGGGCAAGAGAGGTCAGCTGGTATAATGGCACAACTGATCCATAATGTGCATCCAGGAAACTTTTTTATGGCAAACAACTAGGCCTTTTCAACCTACCTTCCTCCCAAGGATGAATCATTACGAAGGTTGATACACGACATTCGATGAGGACAATATGGCGGCCAACTATGAGGAGTATAGGGCTCTTCCAACTAAGATTTGTGATGCCCTATCACTTGCAAAAGTTCATAGGAGTGAACAAAGGTAGAGCGAGGTATGAACCTAGGTCTCAGGCACCACAGAAGGATCTTCAACATGCCTTGAGAAAGGAATAGAAGAGTTTCCAAATTGCAATGGTGGAGCAAGAAGAAAAATCAAGTCTGCAAGTAATGGAGAGAGAAAAGCCCACAGAGGAATCTACAGTGCCAAAGCAAAGTGTGAAAGATGTTCTAGCCCAAGACGAAAATAATTCTACTTTTGTGCAAAATAGTGAAGAAATCGAGACAAAGAGGGCATTACTAGTTGAATGTGAAGAGATCAAGATAGAGGCACATGCACCATCCTTTGAACTTCCTAAGGATGAGCCATTGACTGATTTTCATAACAGCCTTGTGAAGGGACATGTATTTGAATAAAAACAGATTTACAAGAGGTTTATGAGGCTGAGTTTCGAGGATGACATTGTTGAGAAGCATGCCCTTACAAGGGGGCTTCACCGTCATACTCTGTTGGTTTTCAGATCTATTGGAATTTACATATCAGCAACAAATGGTAAAGCGATTTGATTTATTGCATCACCCTCACACTATGTCCTTACAATATTTTGATCATCATTAGAAGTATTTTAACAAGGATAAAAGATGAAGGGTACTAAATGGAAAGAGGATCTTTTCCAAGAAGCCCCTATCCATCTTCCAAGAATTCCAAATACTGAGCCAAGGAAAAAAGAGAAATTTGATTTGCAAAAGTGTAGAGATAATTTGGTGGTTGAAGCCAAATCTCTGGCCGATAATGATGATTATCAGCTTGCTGGAATTTTCTGAACAACAATCAATAAGAGGCAAATTGATGGTGTTCTTGACTTCAGCGGGAACCATGATAATGTTTCATACATGTGTCAACAAAATATGAAAGGAACCAAAGTGGGAAGATATTCGCTTGTTGAAGAAGCAAAGGAAAAGGAGGGTGATCTCCTTGTGAGCAGCCAAGGTATGACAATGTTGACCATATTTCCAATTTATTGTTTCCTCCTATGTCACTGCCATATTTTTGTCATCGTGGAAAATATTTTAAGCATGATAGGTTTAAAGAGACAATTTGCAGCTACGAGACATGTTGCTTCTTCTATGCAAAGCCAAGATTGCTTTGGCATGGGTAATCCGGGTGGTCCTCGAGAGGATCAAGCTTGGCAGCCATGATTCCATACTTCTATTAAGCAATGTGGGAGTTTTCAACTTGAGAAAAATGATGATCATTATTGCTGGTAAGTTCACTATCCTATGCATTAGGATAGGAATAAACTTGCATATTATGAATTCTAGCAAAGTGGTGAAGGACCAATACTCACAATTCATAAGTCACTCCGTGGAGCCAATTTCTAAACTTGAAGGCAAGGTTAAGGAGAAGATCACAGTTGTTGGGACAGCAAGATGCTTGTTGTTGAAAGGAAGGTTCAAGAAGGGTGAGACATGGGTAAAAGGGATCTTTTGGTTATGTGTTACCAATTTAACATAGTTGGTATGAATTTGGGTAACAAGAGCTATGATCCATGGATCATTATGAGAACTACCTCCAATTTTAGGACTGTTGTTACCTACATTTCCAGCTCTTCCCACATTCTAGTGGCAGCTATAAAAGAGTTGTTAATCACAAGGGAGATGCATTTCCCACCCACGATAATTGATGAGGTGTTTGCATCAGGCACAAGATGGTTTCCAGCCACCACAATCCCAATTTTGAGTAATGAAATACAATGCTACAGCCATGATGGAATGTTCTCCCCAATTTCATGTGTTGGATTGTGCATATCTTCATTGGACAGCAATAGATGGGCAGGTTTGAAGACACTTTTTCATTTAATATTATGTGTAGAGGATTCACTCATTGAGATCAATTAAGACCAATATCCCAACATATTTGGTATAGTTTGGGAAGAAATTCAGGGCAAGGTATGACTGTTATACTTACATACCAGCACTCATAAGTTCTGATCCAAACCAAATTTTGAAGAGATTAGTTTGGGGCAGCTTGGAAGCATCTTTTGGAGGCCAAGGTAATCATTATGACAGCAATCCAAAAGAGGTGAGCATAAGTGTTGGCATGCTTTGTTTATATCTTGTGCTAGAATTCAAGGATAAAGGAAAAGAGGCAATACTTCAAGATAGAGTGAATGGAGTTCCAAGCATGGCTACCACAACCAGAAAATGGAGGAATTTTTAGTTCGTTACCTCTGTTATAGTATTCTTAGCTAATATGGGGCAATTTCCAGCCTTTACACCTTTAAGTTGTGCAAGAGGAAACTAGTTCTACTACTATTACACCATAGACATGTTGTTGGGGCAGTTGTTATCAGTCATGAACAGCTGTCAGTGGGCACACTTTAGGGGAGATTTTAGGATGGAAGAAGTGGGAGAAAGGGATCGGCTAAAGGGAATCATCATCACAGCCAGCAGGGTATCTAGTTGGATAAAATAGCGAGTGAGTTATGACTGTCCTGACTTATTTCCAGCCCTCACACAATGTATTTTGAACTCTACTTGGGAAGGTGTTCATTGCAACCCCTCTAAGGAAGCCATAGGATCTTGCAAGTTGGATCACGAAGCTCAAATGAGTGTCCCATATTTTCCATCACTTGGGAAGAACCAAGGTGTGCAACAACGGCACAATGGCAAGTTGATATGACAGCTATGGATCTTGTGTGGGCTCGGGATATTTTCATGCAATGTCAAATAGAGGAAGAGCATTGCGAGAATGAATTGCACCCACTCATGATTGTCGATTGTCTCCTACGATGCAAGGGCATCCATAATCATTGTGGAGAATGGAGTTGGGAGTTGTTGTATTGATTGGCAGGAGTTATCCCACTTAACAGGTATAGGATCTAGATCATTGGAGCATTAGAGAACACTTCTTCACTTTAGCATGATGGTACTTGGGCATGTGAGCTTGCAAATGCTTCAAGGCAAGCAATTTTGGGAGAGGAGGACTGTAATGTCCCTTTTCAAAACTAGTTCAATTTGAAGGCTTTGATCCCATTCCACTACCCATGGGCAACAAGGAAATAAGCAAGGGGAGTAATTGTCATGTTTTCCAATTATTTTCGTGAAAATTGCATTCTTCTTTACTAGTTTTCTATATTTAGTCGGGCCGGGTGGGGAAGATGAAAAGCCAATGAAAGAATAGAAGGCAAAATGAACTATTTATCCCCCCTAGGAGGTTGGTCTTCTTAAGAAGACTTTAATTGGTTCTTGTGCAGCATCAACATATAAAAAGGGGTCATTTGGCTCATTTGTGCCTTCCATTAAGGACAAAAATCCTCGTGTGGCCAACAAGTGAGTAGTACGAAAACCTTTCTTGTTTGATTGAAAGAGCGAAAACTCTTGATTCATTGAGGATTTTCCATCCCGAGGTTTCCAAGAAGCTTGAAAGATTGGTTTTGCAGATTTTCTGTAATGTCCCCATTTCTAAAGACCCTTAGCCTATACGTCCCGTGGGCTTCGGGATGTGCAAGGGGAACATTTTTATTAAATAATTAAATATTATTGCCTGGAGCAATAATTATTTAATTATTTAATTATAAAGATTATTTAATTTAATTCCCAAAATATAAAAATTAAATGGGGAATTAATTAAATAAATATTTAGGTGGCTTTTATTGATAAAATCACCCTTTGAAAAGGGGACACCACACCTAGGGAAAACAAACTGCTTTTATTTAATATTTTCCTCTCCTAGGGTTTTCGAATTTTGTGCCTCCTTGCTTATAAAAGGAGTGCTAGGGTCATTATTATGATTATGTTATGATGAACTTATTTTGATACTCCATGCTTGGAGTTGGGATGCATGCCCATTGATGCTTTCTCTCTCTCTCTCTCTCCTCGGAGGTTGTTTTAAGCTGGTTATTGAGAATCAATTGAAGTGATTATTTGCTAGATCCATGTTTTTGGCTTTAGCAAGTATTTGATTGAATTTGTAAGTGGAAATCTGCCCTTTTACTGTAGCGACGTCACTGTAGCTCACTGTAGCAGCTGGTTTGTGGATACTTTTGCAAGTCGATTTGTTGGTGTTCTCCTTCTCTAAGCTTTGGCGATTTGTCATTAATGTTGTGAGCTGTTTGCATACCATATATTGTATGAAGTCACCACTTGGTATAGGTGAGTGTGATGTGTTTTGTCTTCTAATTACAGCAAATTGATTGGGCTGATTTGGTATTAGATTTATGTGCTTAGAAATCTGGATCTGATCTAATTTGACTGTTGTTCTTTCCTTGCCCAGATCTCACCTAGAGAATTATATTTGTTAATTAATGGGTCTATCTCCTTCCTAACAGTGACTTAGTTGGAGTGAATATTGAATATTTTAATGCATGTTTGGAAACCTGTATGCCCAGCGAATTGATTGATTTTAATTTAAAATAGCTACAGCGATATCATTTGGAGTATTATGGTCTGGTTTGGGAGTGTGAAGAGATGTATTGTTGTTCTGCCCTAAAATCAGCGATCTGAGATGTTCATTGTCATGGGATCTAGTATTGATTACTTTTGGCATTAATTTCCATGCATATTGAGTAACTCTAATTGCCTGAGTGTAGCATCTGAATTATTACATGATTCAATAATGATTTGAAGTCAATCTTTTAGGATTAGTTTGATCTACATGGTAGCATGTTAGATAATATATTTGTGTGTATGGATTAGATCGGTTAGGGTTTGGCATGTGTTTTGGAGGTTCTACATGTTTTCTTACAATGGTCATCATGCTTGTTTGAGTAGATCAATAGTAATGGGGTTGATTCCATACAAGTTTGAATCTTATTTGTGAAGATCTCTGAGTTTATTTGCCTCAGCCGAACTTTAATTGCCAATTTGTGCTATTTCGTTAGTGGCCATTAAACCCCTTCCTTGGGTTTATTGAGTCATCTAATCAATGCACAAGCTGGGTTTAATTAACTTGTTATTCCAAGTCAATTTTGAGTGACATATTGTTTGTTGATTGCCATTTTCCCATATAATCCATTAGAGGATATTACAGGTGGTATCGAGCTTCCTTCCTATATTCATGTGGGTCACTTGGTGTATGCAAGGTTTGTGATTCTAGGTGCGAAAATAAAAGATCATGGAGTTGAAGAGCGGTGGTGAATGGAAGGAACAAATCAAGCATAATCTTGACTCATATTGCCAAGAGTACTTTACACTAAGTCAAGAGACCCAAGCTATCTTGACCCTCAAAGGATTCTGTAACTTGAAGAGAAAAATAAGGGGATCAAAAAGTAGAATGATTACGGTTGATGCATATTGGGATGAGCTCATCAAAGAGGTCAATGGCTATATAGCGTCACCTACCTCCCATGGACAAGAAGATGAAGGATTGAAGAAAGAACAAGGTAAAAATGCTTTGTTGATTGAAAAGAAATCTTTTCCTTCTAACATTTGCATGCATGATATAGTGACACAAAAGGGAGTCATAAAGAAGATGCAAAGGGAAGACTCAGATCTGCACTTTGCAAAATCAGATTTGAGGTCCCACCGTGAGCCATTGAAGGAACAAAAGGAAGGCATAAGTCCCATAAAGGTCTCACATCATTACCCACCAAGCATGCACACTTGTAGGGAAGAAAAGGAGGTTTTGGATGAGGAGAATGAGGGAGAAAAACATGCTGCACCAAACTCAGAAATTCTGAGTTTAGAAGAAGGTAAGGGCAGCATAGGAGTGATTTCAAAGGGTGGTAAGACACTTAGTTTTATCTCTGCACAATTCAGTTTTGACTACATCACTTGGGCTAATGCATGGGGGGAAAAGGTTGTGAAGAGAGTTAGCCAAGAACATGTTTGGTGGATCCAAATAATAATGGTCTCCCAAAGTAACACTGTTGTTTTTGGTGAGTTGATTTTCACATTGGTTGACCCAAAAATTAATACTGTTATTTTCAATATCTTTTGTGGGCCCTACTTTTGGTTTGCCACCATACATATAAGGAATATCATAGCAGGTTTGAATTTTCAAATTGTTGAAGTTTGGTGGGTCAATTATGAACTGTTTTTAATGCCTACATCACTGATATTCTGGAGCTACAGGAAGAATTATGGATATCATAGCAGCAGCACCATTATTCCTCTTGCCATCCACATCATGAAGGCAACCATAAAGAATGGTAATTTTCAGTTTTTTAAGCCTACTCTAATCACTTGTGATGAATGTCTAGTTGTTGTTAACTTGTTGGATAGTGGGACACACATCTTCCATCATGAGTTGGGCATTTTTGGGGGTTATGGACAGCAGCGAGTAATCAGCCCGGGGTACTCTTCTTGGTGATCCAAGCATCCACTTTTGGGGAAGAGGAAGTTCTCCCACGTCAAGGTAATTGCTTGAACACATGGCACCACTACATGATGAATTTCCAAGTAAGCATGATGACTGATTTTTGTTTTGAAATAAGGGACAAAGTGATATGTATTGTTGAGCTTTTCGGGACAGCCACGAACATATTTTCTATGATTGTAGTTGTTGCTGCACCCTTTTATGAAAGCTACTTAGCTGGTCCTGTTACATGCACATTTTATGGTAATGGAAAGAATGATTTATGGTTGTTGGCACTAGTTGAATCTATTATTTTTGGATTGCTATATTACTCATTCAACATTCCTTATGATCATGGGCAGCTTGCTAAAGGAAGCAATTTGTTTGATTGGGTAAGTCTTCCCAACAAAGATTTTTGTTTTGGCATGATTATCAAAAGTGTTGTGCTAACTTGAGAAAAGAAATGAAGGATGCCTCATGGGATCTTGTGAGTATGTGTGGGAAGGAGAAGGAACCGAAGGCCTCTCATGAAGGAAAATGTTGTAATGACAATATTGTTGCTATGGACAAGGAAGCAGCCCCTAAGAGTAAGCTACCTAGTTTCACCATCATTCAATTCAGTTTTGATGACCTTACTTGGACTAACTCTTGTGAGGAAGATTTTGGGATTACATGGAAATATGATTGTCTTTTAGACATGGTGCATCAAGGGGCAACGATTTCCTACTCTCATATGGAATATGGTTCAAGTGACATGCATGTTTTCTTTGATAAACATTTTCAGATTTCATTTCAGCAGGAGTATATGGTGAATTGGTCTTTCTTTGGGTATACTTTCATGATATATTTTGCAGGGGTAATAATGGCTAAGTCAAGGAAGGGAATGAGAAGAAGGAAATTAATGGGGGATACCACATATTGCATAGAAATCAAAGATAACAGCTGCTGCCCCATCTTTTTGGTACCTAACATCATCATGATCAATCCATCAATTCTTTCTACAGTTCAGATTTTGGTGTTACACATGATGGTATGGTTATGGGTGTTTGTTCATAACTCATGCATGATTGATTGGGAAGGGATAAGTCTGATTTTTGGTGAAGAATGGCATGACTACAACAACATATGGGACTGCATAGCAGATTATGGGGGCAGCCCATGTATGAAAGGAAGTTGGGCACCATCCAAGCCATGGAGATACCAAGAAGAAGCAAGAAGAGTGTTCTTCAACACTCATTTTTCTAACTGGTTTGTTTCATGTGCAGGTTTGAGAAATAAAATGCAGAGAAGGACGAAGCAACCCAAGATATTACAAATGCTCCTCCACTTGAGTGGCATGGGAACTCGGTTCTTGGAGGACTACCATGGTGGTACGGAGGCATGAGCTTGCTATTGCTTGAGGGCAAGCAATCTTGGGAAGGGAGGACTGTAATGTCCCCATTTTTGAAGACCCTTAGCCTATACGTCCCCATGGGCTTCGGGATGTGCAAGGGGAACATTTTTATTAAATAATTAAATATTATTGCTTGGAGCAATAATTATTTAATTATTTAATTATAAAATTATTTAATTTAATTCCCAAAATATAAAAAATTAAATGGGGAATTAATTAAATAAAAATTTAGGTGGCTTTCATTGATAAAATCACCCTTTGCAAAGGGGATGCCACACCTAGGGAAAACAAATTGTCTTTATTTAAATTTTCCCTCTCCTAGGGTTTTCAATTTTGCCTCCTTATAAAAAGAGTGCTAGGGTCATTATTATGATTGTGTTATGATGAACTTATTTTGATACTCCATGCTTGGAGTTGGGATGCATGCCCATTGATGCTCTCTCTCTCTCTCTCTCTCTCTCTCTCTCTCTCTCTCTCTCTCTCTCTCTTGCGTGGGAAGTTGTTTTAAGTTGGTTATTGAGAATCAATTGAAGTGATTATTTGCTAGATCCATGTTTTTGGCTTTAGCAAGTATTTGATTGAATTTGTAAGTGGAAATCTGCCCTTTTACTGTAGCGACATCACTGTAGTAGCTGGTTTGTGGTTACCTTTGCAAGTCGATTTGTTGGTGTTCTCTTTCTCTAAGCTTTGGTGATTCGTCATTAATGTTGTGAGTTGTTTGCATACCATTTATTGTATGAAGTCGACTGGCTGAGTGTGTGTTTCTGTCTTCTAATTACAGCGAATTGATTGGGCTGATTTGGTATTAGATTTATGTGCTTAGAAGTCTGGATCTGATCTAATTTGACTGCTGTTCTTTCCTTGCCAGCGATCTCACCTAGAGAATTATATTTGTTAATTAATGGGTCTATCTCCCTTCCTAACAGCGACTTAGTTGGAGTGAATATTGAATATTTTAATGCATGTTTGGAAGCCTGTATGCCCAGCGAATTGATTGATTTTAATTTACTAGCTACAGCGACTATTTGGAGTATTATGGTCTGGTTTGGGAGTGTGAAGAGAGCTGTTGTTCTGCCCTAAAATCAGCGATCTGAGTGGGGTTGTCTGGGATCTAGTATTGATTACTTTTGGCATTAATTTCCATGCATATTGAGTAACTCTAATTGCCTGAGTGTAGCATCTGGAATTATTACATGATTCAATAATGGTTTGAAGTCAACTGGCAGCGATCTACATGGTAGCATGTTAGATAATATATTTGGATGTATGGACTGGGATCGGTTAGGGTTTGGCATGTGTTTTGGAGGTTCTACATGTTTCATTACAGCCGAATCATGCTTGTTTGAGTAGATCAATAGTAATGGGGTTGATTTCATACAAGTTTGAATCTGATTTGTGAAGATCTCTGAGTTTATTTGCCTCAGCCGAGAATTGCCAATTTGTGCTATTTCGTTGGAAGCCATTAAACCCCTTCCTTGGGTTTATTGAGTCATCTAATTGAATGCACAAGCTGGGTTTAATTAACTACAGCAGTGTTCCAATCAATTTTGAGTGACATATTGTTTGTTGATTGCCATTTTCCCATATATTCCATAAGAGGGATATTACATTTTCAGCTAGGGTTTGGTCGAAGAAGGGCTGCTAGGGTTTTGCAGAGATTTTCAAGCCCTCTTCTAGGGTGGCGACTTGCCCTAAGGTGGCATTTGGGGTTTCTAAGGTACGGAAACATCCAACTCAACCATCATTGTGTTTCTCATATTTTTAGCAGTTGGAATCTACATTTGGACTTCATTTTTGGGCTTGGAATCCTTCATTTCCAGCCACTTTTGTAAGGGTGTTCACTGTTGTTATTTTATTTAATTAAATAAATTCCAGCTGGGGTTTGAAGGCTTATTTCTTGGTTAATATTTGTTCTAAAATATTTCTAATGTTTCCTATATGCTTTGGATGGTGTGAATGATGCATTTTTGGAGAGATATTGCATTTTCCTTACTGCTGTTATAAAAAATCAGACTGTTGTCCCGTGTTGTCATAGTCATAATTTCTAGTTTACTATCTATTGGGGTTTGTGCAATTTCCCTTTGTTTTCAGTTAGAGCCCGGAAAGGGACATTACACTATATCAGCTAGGGCATCCACAAGAGATCAGATTTTAAACCTATATCAGCTAGGGCAGCCATCATTCAGCGGGAACAACATTGGAGGGCATTTTGAGAGTGGTTTTGGGGTCTTTTAGAGTTGGCCGACCCTCTAAGGGAGTGGATCAAACCCTTGTGGGAGTTGTTGCAGGGGTTTTGGGTGGTGCATTTGGTGGTAGGGCTTGCACAAGGCCCTAATCTACCCTAGGACAGAAACTACAGCCCTTCTCTCTGCAGATTTGGCATCAAACGGTCAGTTGTATTCTTTTTTAATTTCAGTTCAGAAATAAATTCATCCGCTGATTGTAAAAATTATTTTCTTCCATATTCATGTGCCAAGTGGATTTCTAAAGGCTTTGTCCCTTGTGGGTATCTCTAATTGTTGGTTTTTCTTCAGTAAAAGCAAGAAAGTTGACTGTTGTACATTTTTAATGATAAGGGTTTGAATAAAAATCAATTTGTTGCACATTTGGCTTAAGGGCTAGTTGGAAAACCCAAACTCTCTTTATTTGTCCAAGAAAGCAATGTTACACCCACACAGATGGTTTTACATGACAACCAACAACCTATACAAACAAGTATCATGATGCTATAGAACTCTTATCTCTCTCCATTGTTTTTACATTAGGGGATAATATAGGAACTCCATACTCGTAGGTTTTAATTTTTGCATCACATATCACAAAACACAAAACATGAAAGCAGTTGGAAAGGAAATGACGAGGATGCATTCCTCGGTGTCTTTGTATGTAGCCATAATTCGGATCATTGCCACTTTGATCTCAAATGGCATAATTGGTATCCACTATCACTAGTTACCAATCTCGACTTTAGTCATTTTTAGCACAGATTGGTCGTCACTAACGCATTGTGTGGCCCCATCACTAGTGACTAACGAGAGGACGTGGTTGTCCTTCCTCTGTTGCCTCCATTCTTCGGTGTTCTTGGCTACTTAGCAAAAATGATCTTGAAGCTCGTGTGTATGAAACCCCCTCAAAATTGAACTTTAACTTTCAAGGCGTGAGGTACCACTAAAAATGCGTCTGTGAAGCAATTTTTTTTATTTTATGATATTCTACGACACAAAAAGACGACTTGAGTATTTAATGTAAGAAGACAAGAGGTCTTTGTAATTGGACACCAAGACTTAATGACAATCAAGACTAGAAAAAACTAGACTATTAAACAAGACACTTGAAAGTAAAACATGACTCGACTAAATCTATAAAACTAGTACATTCACTTATTACAATGAACTAAAAAGACTTTTGACTATCAAAAACACTAGAATTTCAAGTTATAAATCTATCACATACATAAAATGACATTTACCACAATTCAACTAGATACACCATAAACACTATGATTATACATTATAGACTTAAAAGGCTTTACTAACCACTACTGACTTTGGCTGCTTTGAAGACTCAAAGAACCAACTCGTATCCAAGCACCAATGTGTATTCAAGACTTACCGGATATTCTTTAGCATATCATGAATCCAGGACTGTCAAGACTCACAATTTCCCGGATGTCATTATACCTTCGCAAATGTGGAGAATATCACGACTGGTCCATAACTACTAGAGCACAATGTATCCAAAGCAGGCCTGCTATTAATATTTTATTAACTGAGATAATAATCAGATCCAAGTTGGATAGTTTTACCACAAAGTCCACAACAAACTATCCAGAACTCATTGTGCCAAAGACATTGAAAGCGATGTACATGATCCGGTCAGGTTGTCACTCTCTAGCAAGGAAGCTTGTTAGAGTTGTGTATACACAACCACAAACTAGGATGTCAATATTTGCGTCCTCAAATGCCATCTTTGAAGTAGCGCAAGAATGATCTAAAACATTCAGCATAAACTATAGAAAAGAGTAAGACAGGTGCCAATCCAAACATGAGGTCAACTATGGCACGATAATATCATGTGCAGACTTGTACCAGGACATTTGAAGCACGATCGTTTATGTCATGTGAGCCACCATCGGTCGATGATGATAATTTGAATCTATAGCTGGCAGAATACACAAGAAATTAAAGTGGATCCATGATTCCTAAAAGTATCAATTGAAACATTTTGAGAAACACAATCATCAATGCACAGATGTATGATGAAGACTTTGTTTGCATGCAAACAATTAATAAACCAACCAAAATGCACAAGAAATGAACTATCAGCATGCAGATCTGAATGGTGATGCAGAGTTCAATGCACAGTGATGGAGAATTATCAGCGCACTAAATCTCGAATGCAAGCACATGGGTCTGCAAAACAACATGGATTAGTCATAGTGGGAGCTACGAGGGTTGATCATGATCTACAAGATGCTCTTGGAAAACATTCGTACAAGCAAACAGGGAGGGATGGGGTGGCCTTGATTGCATCCAAGTGAATAATAAATTTATGCATGCCAAATATCATAACTTCGTTCCGCTTATGCCTTGCATGTACATTGTGCGTCCAACACCAAATACTTCTATTTTATTTGGACATCCTCTCCTTCGAATACCAATTTAGCATGCGTCTCTATTTGATAACTACCTAAAGCAGATGAAAAACTAATCAGGCCATAGTTCTCTCTACCTCTTACCAGAATCTCATGGATTATTCATGCTCTGATACCAAATGATAAATTTGGTAGAGCTTCTAAAAGCAAAATACACGGAATACTCAGATTGCACACACAATAATAATATTCAAGATGTTGATTCATCTTTTACAAAAAGGAGGTTACATATATAGTATAATTATCTCCTACAAAGTAGGGGTCAATACTTATCAGCTCAACCACTCATAATAATATCATGAACAATTACATAGAATGTCACTTAAACAAGAATCTTTCACACACCTCATTATTTTAAACAACTAACTAATACAACACTTAACAACAATATGAATTGTTATTACAACTCATCACACCACATACAATATGCTAACACAACATGTGAACACTAACAACAGCACCACTACCAATGCAGCTAGCAATGAACAAGAGAGAGAAGGGATCAGCAAGCCATTCCAAGCTAAGATTGAGATCAAGAAAACCAAGGTAAATGCACTTGTTTATATTGGTATCATTTTACATGAGATTGTCAAGGAGCTTGGTTTGAAAACATATGATCATCTTCATCCATACCCTTTGGGTTAGGTGAAAAAGGCGCAGAGATTCAAATGACTAAGAAATGTAAATTCAAACCGTGCATTAACCCATAATACGTTGACAAGATAGAAGAAGACGTAATTCCTCTTGATGCATTTTATATGGTATTTGGAAGTCCTTGTATCTAAGGGATGCTATCCTCAATGTGGAGAACTGATAGATATAGATGTGTCAAGGATGGGATTAGCTACATCATCAAGGCACATCAAAATAAGCACAAGCTTGCCCTAATAAAAGCCACCCAAGAATAGATACATGTTCAAGCAAATAAGCAATTTTGTTTACTCCTTTTTAAGGATAAGCAAGATGATGGGTTAGAAATTTTTGAGATTAATTCTACTAACGATTGGAAGGTTTGGATAAAATAATGCATTTTTTCAAGAAATGGTCCAAACTCCAAAAGTTTGCCTCCAAAATGGGAGGTAGAGCATGAGATTCAATTATTGCCCGAATCTCCTTTACCTAGCATTGATTTGTAGAGGCAATCACTTTAAGAGAGTAATGAACTGAAGAAAGAACTTCAAGGATTGTGAAGGCAAGGGGTCATAAGCCCAAGTACTTCACGAAGAGGTCATCCATTGTGATGGTACAAAAAGTGGATGGATCTTGGAGGACATGCATAGACTATAGAACCTTGAACAAGATAACCATCAACATTAGATATCCACTCTAGGAAAGCGATGACATGTTGGACCAACTTCAGCACACCAAGTGCTTTACAAAGTTTGATTACAAATCTAACTACCATCAAGCTCATATGGAGGAGGATGTGTGGAAAACAAATTTCAAGACAAAACAAGGTTTGCATGAATGGTTGGTAAGCATGAGATTGATGAATGATGTATTAAGGCCTTTCATAGATGCATGTGTCATAGTGTATCTAGATGATATTTTGATTTTTAGTGCTACATGGGTAGAACATATAATTCATTTGAAACAAGTCTTACTGAACTATTGAAAGAAAACCAATTTTCATGCAATATGAAGAAATGTGAGTTCGCAAAACAATCACTACTCTATTTGGGGCATCTAGTTGGCGAAGTGTAATGTCTTCTTTTCCAAGCTAGTCACTATGAAGGCCTTGGGCCCATTCCACCTTTTGTGGGCTTCAAGGAAATCACGAGAGGTGATTGTAATTTCCTTATTTATTTAATTACTAATTATGGCTTGGAGAGATTCAATTAGTTGATAGGTGAATTACAAAGCAAAAAGCAACTTCTATCTTCTCTTTCATTAAGGTCGGTCCTCTTGAGAGCTGCAATGGAGATAAAAATACTCTTTCCTTTTTATGAGGTTAGTCTTCATAAGTGAAGATTAAAAGTGCACTTCCCCCTTTATTAAGAGGTCGGCCATGACAAAGGCTGGAGGTGGCTCTACATTTGGGGGTTAAGGGTCTCTCTACACCAACAATGTCTCATTTTTGTCCTCGGGGAGGGGTTTCATTCACGGGGCGGGGGTGGTAGCGAGGCACGCTAGACTTTTTTTTCTTTGCGGCAACTACCATAGACGCCCCGAAAAAAAAGTCCCTATTACCTGCTAAAGACATCCCTGTTTTGAAACTGAAAGAGGATGTGCTTCGTAAAGTATATGAATACATCGAGACTTGGCTTCATCTACAGATTCAACAACTTTTGGCCCAAGCTATCCCAACTACAGAAATGGATCATTGTTCATTGGAGCCGCGAAATTAAGGGTAAGATCGAACTTTATCCTTTCTCCAAAGCATATTTCATTCTCGTGTTTCAATCATTGAGGATCATGAAAGCATACATGAAAGGTATTGGTTTTGGGGGATCAATATGGACTAATGACTAAACCCTGGTACCCATTATTCAACCCATTGAAAGACTCATTTGACACATTGCCCATTTGGATTAGACTCCCGAGGCCTTCCCCTACAACCGTGCAAAAAAAAATCCTACCTTTAAGTCATTGGTAATAAGTTGGGACCTTTGAAAAAATTGATAAGGCTACCTCCCTTCAGTTGCATACTACTTATGTTAGGATTCTTGTGGACTTAGATACCTCTTAAGACCTTTCAGAGAGCATAAATTTGTAGACTAGTGATAGAACTTGGACACAAAGACTAGACTACGAAAGATTGGCTTTTCGTTGTCACGGGTGTTTTGAAGCGGGACATTTGTCGAGGGATTGTGGATGCACTAAAAAAAGGGGGCCAATCCTGCCTGGTGGGTTGATTCTCTCCCGGCTCATTTCACCATTGATCCTTCTATTGTTCATGTTCATGATTCTCTTTGAGCCCCCTCGGGTGGACTCTTCCCCATTGTAAACCCCTCATACCTACCTCGATCTGAATCTTTGAACATTCGAGCCACTCTTGAGGCGGTTTTAGAGAGGAAACCCCTCTTCTCGTAATAGGTCTTCCTCTCGACCTATTTCCTCTTCTGAGTGCTCCTCCCATGTAATTCTAGTGAAATGATTAACAAGGCAGACGGTAGTTCAAAACAAATAAAGAGTCTCTACTAAAATGCAATCATCACCTTCTCATATGACACTCAAATCACACTATTCGGCGGTTGGTTAATTGTTGGTTTTTATGTTAGCATCGCGTAGGGGTTGTGCTTTTGTTGTTGCACAGCGATTGTTTCGTCGTGTTTGATTGATCTTCAATGTTGTATCTAGGCTTCATCCTTTTTGTACATCGGTAGGGTCCCAATCAAAAACCTTTATCCTTAATAAAAAAGAGGTCAGCCATGAAGATTGATCTTCTAATTCATCCTTGACACCAAAGAAGGGTATTTAAAGAGGTTCAAATGGAGGAGGGGGATCATTATCATTCATCATTTGATATTTACTTGGATTTGGAGCTAGTGTAGCTTCTCTTCTTGCCATAAAAGGGCGAACTTCTTCCTTGGTTACATATTGAGGACGAAAACCTTCAATAGCATCACACTTAGGGGCGGAAACCCTCTTGCGTGCATTGGTGGCTTCATCCAAGAGTCACATTTGATCTTCGAAATTCAATATTTCAGAGCGGCGAGGGTTTTTATCGGTGCCACACACAATTCCAGCTAGGTCACCTCTTTTGTGGCTGCCACATTCATTTCCGGCTTGATCTATCCATTTAGAGATTTTGGGATCACTTTTCAGCAGGTTTTGATGGTTGGAAAAATATTATTCTAATTTTATTTGATAGCTGCCATTTTTATAATCATTTTGAGCTATCACTTGCATTTTTTCTCCAAGTATTTATGAAGTTAAGGAATTTTGAAGTTTCAGCTATTTATGAGCATTAATTAATTCCAGCAATCTGCAATTTATGGTTGAAGCAATTATTTCGCATGATTTCATCAAGGGTTTCATGTTGTTGATGTGTTTCTAATAATTTGTGCGAGAGAAGGCAAAAATTTGAATTTATCATAGGTTCTTAGGGTTTGGTGGACCTAAAGCAGGTCGCTGCCCTAGTTCTTGCATAAAATTCAGTTTATTATAAAATTCAGTTTCAGCCCTAGAAAGGGACATTACAAGGAGAATCAAGCCAAAATCTAACAAAGGTTGAGGCTATCAAAATCTGACCCACATCTAAGAGTGCTAGAAAGAACAAAAGTTTTGGTGCGGTCTGAATACATGAGGAAGTTTATTCCAACTCTCTTCATCATTGCAACTTCTCTCGTATTCCATTGCAGCAAGTGGTAAGAGTTTTCATTGGGATAAGGACCGTGATAGTGCTTTTGATTTTTGAAATATAAAATCAGCTATGCGCCATTCCTAATTTACAGAAGCCATTCGAAGTTGAGACAGATGCAAGTGCGAATGCTACAGGACAGTTTTGTTGCAAGGAGGTAAGCCAGTTTGATATTATTTTGAGGTATTTTCTTTAGCAATAAGAGGGCATCCTGTATATGTTAAATAAACATATGCACTAGCTCAAGGAATAAAGAAATGGAAACATTATTTGTTGGGTAAAGAAACAATTGAGCATAATGACAATAAACCTCTTCAATATTTGTAAGCACAACGTAACTTGCAACAAAGCAAAACACTACAAATGGATGGGATTTTTTCAACAATTACATTCAGTGATCAAGTACAAGGGAATCGGGAATTTTGTGGCATATATATTATCCTTCCACAAAAGAAGCTTATGAGGAGACATATACACCAGATGCAAATTTTGGGGAGAGACTCCAACAATTGGAAGTCAAGAAAGTTGATAATAAAGGCCGCAGTGGATGCTACAAAAAAAGACGGGCTACTCTATGAGTGGAATAAACATGTGTGCCAAAGGGAGAAATACATTTGTTGATATGGAAAGCACATACTTCCAACGTTGGGCCATTTTGGTGTTGATAAGACCATGGCTCATTTGCAAAGGTATGTGTATTTGCCTAATATGCAAGAAAACAATAGCTACATTCATTAGAAGGTGTAAATTATGTCGTCTGAAAGCCTAAGGTTAGGAAAGAAGGCTCGTGCATGCCTCTACTTGTGCCTACTAAACAATGGGAAAACATTTCAGTGGAATTTTTGGGACATTTACCAATGTCTAAGCATGGCCATGACTAATTATATGTTGATGTAAATAGATTTAGAAAATGTGTATTTTGATTGTATGTAAGAAGACACTAAAAGGGCATGAAGCTACAAAATTATACTTTTCTAATGTTTGGGACCTAGGTGCATTTTCAACTGTCTAAGTCCAATGTTTCAAATAGAGATTCCAAAATTTTCGGGAAGTTTTGGATGACCTTGTGGTGCAAGATGGATACCAAGCTCCAAACAAGTACATCTTTCCATCCTCAAATCAATGGAAAGAAAAATTGGATAAGTCTGCAACCAAGTACAAGGCTAGACATGATCAGCACCAAAAGGAGCATACGCTCAAAGTAGGACATAAGGTACAGTCATACTTGAGAAAGGAAAGACTTTAAGGTATGGACCATTCACCATCTTAGAGAAACTTGGAGAGAACACCTTCAGGCTTGATCTTCCCCTATTCATGAGGATGTATTCCTTGCTAAGTTGTGAGAGTTTGCACCTATACACAAGCCATCCATGTTTGATAAAGGTAAATTACTGTTCTCTATAAAAGACTTTGTCTTGGAATGCATAAGGGGAGTTAGAGGAGGATGCAATGTTGTAGTGAAAAGTCAAAGAGACAAAAAGGGGACCATGGAAATCTCGCAAGTTAACATCGAGGGAAAGAAACCAAGGCAAGTAAGATGTTCCTAAAAGAAAAATTGGGAGAATTTTTCCCACCTTTTCTCCCCACTAAGCTTTTGTGGCACCAAAAGGCTCCCATAAGGGAAATATAATCCATAGGGATTAGAAAAATCAATCCACTAGAGAAAACCCAGTTTGATCAATAGTAGGGCTCCAAATTTAATATTTCTTGTATAATGGCAAAACCGCCATTTCAAACCGAAAGCAGAGAGTTGCATGACCACCAATATCTCGCACGGTGGTAGTTATGAAACAGCGAGGGCTGTTTTGAAACCGTCGGTCTACATTAATTGGTGGTTTCGCTGTATTGATTGTATGAGTGGAGTAAGAGAGAGGACATTATCTCGTGTTTCCAAGAGAATGGGAGTTCTTGATAAATGAAAGGAAACTCCCAAGGATGTTAAAAGGCATGAATATAGATGAAGGCGAAGAGTTTGAGTGTAACCAATGTTACGCGGGGACACGTCCCCGACCCTTTTCATCATGTCCCGGGCGTCCGGACATCTCGAGGACTTGAGGACGGGGCGTTTCCGCACCGTCCCCAATTTCCAAGAAAAAGGGGGATGTTCCCCACAAATAGAGAACGCACCCGGGACGGGCGTCCGAGTGCAAACAACGAAAAGGACATTGTTGGGGATGTTGTGACGTCCCCAACGTCCACAACCACTAAGCAAACATTAAAACAATTCGTATTTCCTCATTTTAATCCTTTTTTAAACTTTTAATGCTTTCTAATTAAAAGCAACATGCCCTAACCTAAAAGCAACAAAAACTTATAAAAAGAGCATTCCACACTCATTCTAATCATACCAAGCAAGAGCAAAAAAAGAGAAGGAAAGAGCAAGAGTAAAAAGAGAAGGCAAGAGCAAGGAGCAAGGTGCAAGGAGCAAGAGCAAGGAGGAAGAGGAAGAGCAAGAGGTATGTACATACATTACTACCATTCTTTGCTTTTTTTTTTTTTAAATTTCCAAATGCAAAGTTGAAAGTGAAGGCATTGCATTTGCTTGTATTTTTTTCCTATTTGGATTAGCAAGTGAGGGAATGAGATAAAGCATAAAGGGAGGGCATTTTTATTGCTTGTTTTTTTAATTTTTAAATGTATTCATCGCTGTTTTTTTAAGTGTATTCATTGTTTTATTGTATTGTATAGTTATATTGTTTTGTTTTTTAATTATTGCAACTTCAAAATGAGTTCAGATAGTGATTATCAAGTTGAATGTGAGGTTGAAATGGGTGTGCAAGGAGAAAGAACACAATCAGAAAAACACCTAATATTGTTAGTTCACAAGGGAGTGTGGACAAGTTCAGTTGCCCCTCCGAAATGTTGAAAAATTATGCTAGGGGTCTTTTGATAAGAAAAAACCTTTGAAACAATTTGGTCAAATTATGCAGGGTCCTAGATCAAGCATTTCAAGGGGCACTAAAATATGAAAATGCAACATATGCTCATTATCTTGGTCAGGCAGCATTACTATGTTGAATTCACATTTATTGCGCATCCTGCATGTATGGACAGCTATCACTTGAAGAGAGGTCGAAATGGTGAGGTTGAATAATGGAGATATGGTGGCGAAAGGTTCTAGAAGTTCGTGGTTGTCATGTTAGTAGCATTGGCACCCCTTCTAGTTATGTGAGAATTAATCTTGGTAGTGTTGCAGAAGTGCATCTTCGAGGTGTTGGTAGTTATGTGATTTTGGTAGTAGTAGGGGGAAGAGGAAGGTTGTGGCCTCCAATCTAGTTGTTAACATGTATGATACAAAGGCTAGAGAAGAGGCTAATGATGCCATTGGAAAAAAAAAATTGCTACTGGCATTCCATTTCATGTTGCTCACTCTCCTTATTTCAAGGAGGCTATGGCTACAGTAGCCAAAGTAGGTGTGAGTTATGTGCCCCAAGGAGACACGAAGTTGAGAAACACAATCTTGGATAAGAACTATTCCAGGGTTAATTTATTGATGGAGGAAATGAGGTGCACATGGGTCTCTCACGGTTGTAGCATCATCATGGATGGGTGGACGAGATATCAGACACCACCCACTCATAAATATCATTGTTTCATGCAGAGAGGGTCCTTACTTTTTTAGGGCAGTTGATTGTTCAGAAAGAAGGATGCAGAGTTCCAATTCACCATTTTGCGAGATGCCATTGAGGAGGTTGGCCCTACCAACATTGTACAGGTTATTACAGATGCAGCTTATGTGTGCAAGGCAGCAGAGTAAGCTTGTTGAGGCTCATTACCGACATATATTTTGGACCCCATGTTGTGTGCATGCCATGAACAATGCACAAAAAGATATTGGAAAAATTGATTGGGTCAAAAATGTAGTGGTCGATGCTAGAGATGTGCAGATGTTCATCTGCAACCACCATATGTCATTGGCACTCTTTCGTAGCTTTTCGAGGAAGGAATTCCTCAAGCCAGTGGACACACGTTTTGCATCATATTTTATTTTGCTGGATAGGATGGTTGAGTTGCAAGAATCATTACAGTGTATGGTCATGACATCAGAGTGGTCTAGGTGGGATGGGTCGAAGACAGAGCAGGGGAAGAAGGTGAAAGCAATTGTGGTGAAAGAAACATTTTGGATAGATGTGAGATATATCACATCCATAGTATCTTTGGTTTTCAGTGTGATAAAATATGGGGATTCTGAGAGCCCTAACCTTGGTGAGATATATGAATGTATTGATAGTATGCTTGGCCAGATGAAGGTTGTTGTTTGGGCAAGGGACCCCACCTTGGAGTTCTACCATCACCATATTCAGCCTATCATTGAGCGGAGATGGGAGAAGTTGAACACTCCTTTACACATGGTTGCATATGCACTAAATCAAGTGGTATGTTGAGAAGCTTTGGCGAGTTCTCCTAGTACATGATGAGGAGGTGAGGAAGGGTTTCTTGAAGGCCCTCAAAAAAATGTATAATGCAGAGGATGTTTCATGAGTCAAAACTGATTGGCTCAAGTTCGCTTATTTGGATGGCTACAAAAAATCATCAAAGATAGACAGGACCACATTGGCACAAGAGAGTCCAGTTAGTTGGTGGCAATTGTATGGACATGCAAGATTGCTACGTATAGTTGCTATTCGTCTTCTTTCTCAGGTTTCTAGTTCCTCTGCGTCTGAGAGGAATTGGTCAACATATGGGTGGATCGACTCTCTTAAGAGGAACAAACTTACCTCTAAGAGAGCAGAGAAACTTGTTGCTGTACATAGTGCCTTGTGTTTCATGGATCGCAAGACACCTACGTCAAGAGAGAGCCCGGCATTACGGTGGGATGTGGATCCCGAGGATGCAAGATGAGTTGATGAAGATCAGGAGCAGCGAAGACTAGTTGATATCTCCTTTGCAGATGCAAATGATGTTGATACAGATACTTCTAGTGAGGAGCGGTTCGCAATTGTTCCTTTGGAGGGCTCTGATAGCGATTTTTGAGTTGTACTTGTCACTTGTCATTTTGGTTATGAGTCATGACATAATATTTCATAGCATATGTAATGTGGGTGTAGTTGTACTCTTCTCATGTTGATTATTGAAGAGTAAGACTAAGACTTGTTTTTAATTTTCAGCTTTAGTCTTTCATTGTCATGTTGAAGTTTTGAACATTGAATATAATATATATAGCATTTTGGGCCTTGGCTTATGTGATGAATAATTGGATTAATCATTAATGGTTTCAATCTTCAATCTTTCAATTTTAAGTCTTAGTTTATTGAATTATTCCTGTCATATTTGTAAAATTAATAAATTATATATATTTAATAATTTTTTTACTAGCCATCCCCTTGCTGTCCCCCCCCGTCGTCCCAAAATTTTCAAAAAAAAATTCCGTCCCGAGTCTTAGGTAACTATGAGTGTAACAAACATGGTGTTCGGTTGTTGTAGAAGAATAAGAAAAGGAGTAGAGGAGGAGAGGAGCTGAGTGAACAAGATAGGATAATGCTTATTGCACTTGTTCTATTGATCTTTTGTAATCCGTCTTTTTCCATAAGAAGATTAAGAAGCTGGGAATGGTCACTTCCAATTAGTTTTTCCCCACATTGGGATTGTCCATACCAAAATCCTTGGCTCCTGCGTTATTCAGGGTTTATGCTTTACTAATCATGGTTGGTTTCATTCATATTCCAGTTCTGCAATTTTTGTTTATATTTCTAACAACACACTACACTAATTCTAAGTTACTAAAGCATTCCAAATTGTAATTTTGAAGTAAAATGAGAGGACAACATGTTTGGATTCTGACAATTTCATTAAACAATTGATCTTAGGAGCTTACAAATCAAAGATACTGACTATAATATATGTCCTCCTCATTAACCCTCCTCAAAACTTCCTGCTGTTCCCTCCGCAGGGTAACTAGATTCAGTTTTACTTCTTTTTTTTATAATATCGAATTACAATATACCCTGCCTGTATCTATTGATCATTTAATGACAAATTTTATCGGAAATTTGGAATCGTCAACCTTCTCTCAACTTATAATTTAACCAAATTTGGACGAGATTTCAAACGAAATAACTTGGTTTGTGGACATATCTAATGTGTACTTATGTGGTTACAGCTGCTTTAGAAAAGATGCTTTCCAATTATGAAAAACACAACTCTCTTAAGATGTCAACAATGTGAAAAGGTTTGTAGGGCCAACTGACCCACAGATATTAATCAAAAGCATGATATGCAGAGGTGTTGAATACAAGGCAGAAACACTCAGATGGTATTTGCTAAACCTCTTAATGACATTAGAACCACAAGAAATGGCACTATATGCATTTTCAAACTAAATTTGAGACAAGAAAATAATATGTACAATCACTATTTTAATCTATTTGCATAATCTTTCTAGACCACAACAACAGATTACAAAATGAAACGTGGCCCATCAAAATAGCTCTTCAATACAATCACAAAGAAAAGAAGGCATGCTGAAATAGGCTAGACAAAGGATACATGGGTGGTATATTACCGTGTGACTCGATCATCAATAGAAACCTGTATAAATTTAGTGCTGCTAACACCTGCAAAACGATTATGGTTATTTAGATACTTCAAATCATTGAATCCCATATGGACCATAAAGCACCCAAAGAAAGCATGAGAAAGATAAAATGGTATCATATATTAGAAGTGATTTCCAAAGTCTCTACTCATGTGACTGTTAGAATTTGCATGCCTTACTCTTGAGCAAACTTCCTGCAAGTGCCATATTATTGTATTGAATGCACCTAGCAGAGCATAATTATTTTGACTCAACGGTTGAACCTACTTGATTATTGTCATGAACCAATGAGTGCATTTTTTGAAAAATCTCTAGAAGAAACTGAAAAACAAACTGATATTCAGAGAGAGAAAAAGAATGATTGAATCAGAAGAAACGGAAATGGAAATCAATTCTCAGATTATAGTTTCAGGGCTTTAGAAATAGCTATAAATGTCTTCATGAGAGATTTAATTTAGAACTTTGTTACCAGGAAAAGGAAATGGAAACAGAGGAAAGTGATAGTAATAGAAGAACTAAATTCTAAATCAAATCTCTTCTGATGACATTAACCTTTCTATCTGTAGAGCCCTAAAACATTTCCTTCCCCAAATGATAAGGTTGCAGGACATTATGAATGATGGCAAGCTATTTGTTGAGTAGATAGAATATACATGTTTTGGTAAATGAATATTTACTACCAAGCTATGATGGCTACATTGTTGAATTGAGTTTCCCAAAAGAAGATCTGAAAATGGAATCTGAAAGGACTAAATCTGGATATTAACGTCTATCACCCTTGCATCTACTGTTTGAATGGCAAGGCAAACTAAAACTGATGAATACTCTCTAAAGATGGCTTGTGATCCAAAAATGTCAAAGGTTTCTTATTTTTAGTGAGAATACAAGAGGAAAAATATATAATACAGCTTTGATTTGTATTGACTAACTTGTAGTGCATGTAAAAATGTGCTTACAATTTGAGTTCAGAAAATGTCCGAGAGATTACCATTCCTAATCATGTTTTTATTAAATGTAAGAAAAGAAGCATGACTTATTCTATAATATTGCAAAGTTCTCAAGATCATTAACTTTTTACTCACAAGCGTATTTCTAAACTTTCTAAATTTGTTCTCTACTAATTCCTTTGGTGGAGATGTATATCAACATATTCTACCTGAGTCACGCAATATATCGATTCAGTTTCGTTTTTCTGTAAAAGCTCTCTCGAGTAAATGCAATGCAAATGAATTTCCAAGTGTTCCATGCTGTCGTGTGAAATTGAATTTTAGCCAATTTAAATACCTTTTGATTATTATAGAAGAAGATGGTATGGCAATTATCTTGCAAGTTAAGATTTCCAAGAACCGCTGTAAATAGTAAGCTAAATTGCCACAAATCACTTGTTGATTGCAGCTATGTACAATGCTTATGTGGAAGATAAAGACACTGTTGTTATGAATCATCTCTCCTCTAAAACCTGCCATCAACATTATGATACACATGCATAGGAAAATTCCCATTCATTGTATAATTCAAAAAATAAACCTACGAGATTTGACATGAAGTATGACCAACACCAAACCCATTTCTAGACAAGTGCCTCTTGATATTCATCATTGCCTTCCACTTAGGACATGAGCTCTATTAGATACCCCTTTTTTCTTGTAAATCCAATATATTCTTGTGGCTATGGAATCTAAACAAAAGAAGTGAAGTTTGTCTTTGTTTGGTGTTCACTAAAGTTTAGATTTTCAGCTTAAGGATGTCATTTGTTTCCAAGCCAAGACGAGTCATAAAGGAAGTTGTTCTACTTCTGCAAAACAAGACCTTTTTTAGTTTCCCAAGCTAATCCAAAGCAAATAATGTATGAAGCTTAAAGTAATTATACAGTATTATATGTCAAAAAAATCAGTGAGAAAAACAATTTCGAGTAAAAACAACCCAACACCTCTCTCGTGTTCATTATCATTGATATGAAAACACACAAGCCATCCATGGATTAACACCCTCAGTATGGCAAGGATTTCCCAATACCATATTTTTTTGCAAATTCTAAACAAAGCCCAAATCATATCCAGCTTGAAATGATAGCTAACTCTATAAAGGACAAAGGGATCAAATATTGTACCATTACTTTTGACAGATGTTTTGTTGAAACCAATATCCCAAGTAGCAGTATCACCAAGAAAAGTGAAAATCTATCAACTCCAAGTTTGTGTTAGAAGATGTGAATAGTGAAGGAATGAAGAGAAACCGGAATGCACATATTGTAGATTGTCTATCCGTCATTTTATCATGCAAGACATAGTAACAAAATGGTTGAAAAGGATATGACCGAGTTTTATTTAATACATAACTAATAGTGACTTAATAATAATCTATAAACCTTATAATCTTATGCCCCCTCTTAAGGCTTACACTACAGAGAGCAAAAACCATGGTGTAAAACACTAATCCTAACAGTAGCTAGCTGGAATGAGACGGTCCACTAATTGCCAATCCATAACTGTAGAATCAAAATATTTTTCATTTAATGTACTGCACTTTTTGCAATGGAATGATCTTGTGCTAGATTTGATTCATCCTTACATGGTATATTATCTATTCTACATTTGATTCATCCTTACATGGTAGATTATCTTTTCTATTTAAATGTAAAAATCATCGCCCTTTGTTGGAATGTCTTCAGGTTGTAAGCAATCTTTCACACCCACAAGAAAACCCTCCATAGCTAGAGCGGCAATAATGTCAATCTTGGAATCACAGTCATTAAGTGGTTGGACCAATATTTATGCTATTATTTGGTCATTAATTTCAGGGACAACATGGATACCATGTCATTTTATCTCAGAAGCTACTTTATCAACAGCAATAGTCTCCTTTGTAGAATCCTTGAGTTTCAAGAAAACGCCTTCTTTGATCTTCTTCATATAGCTGGCCATATTCTAAGAAATTTTCATCAGGAGATTCTTCAGTATAAAGTTCTCATAAGCCTGGGTATTCAACAATGACAGCTGATAGGCTCTTTACTTCTTTGAAAACATCTGCCGTCATTGGGCATTCTCCCACAAGGCCAAGAAAGGCTCTAAAATCACTGATATTTTCCCCAAAAAAATCTTGCTGTATTTTCTACAAAAACTTGGAACTGAAACTAAACAGAAAGTTGTTTGAAAATGCTAAAAGACAGACTAAAATATGAATATGCCACATAACTGATACTAAACTGCTAAGAACAAAATTCTGAAACTTCTGAATACTAAAATTTATTGACTGCTGGAAAATAAAATAAAAAAGCTTAATAACCTGAACTGAACTATTTTTCTTTGATTAAATTGGAAAAAGCAAGGGAAGTATTTAATGTCATAATTTTCTGTTGCTTTTGTAGATTTTTATTATTTTAAGTAATTTTCTAATTATAGTTTAAAGAAGCCAAGTCAGTTCAGAAAAAAGGTGAAAAGCCATTTGAAAAACAAAAGAAAAGGGAACTTTTATGTCTCCAAAGAGGTCGGTCCTCTTTGAGAGCATTCTATTTGGGTTTTGGCACCACCTCTAGCTATTTAACGGGGTCCCTTGGATGGAGAAAGGATATGCATGCTTTGGAAATGTAATATCCCCTTCTTCGGGACCAATAGAAATTAGGCAAACAACCAATCTCTTCACCGGATCAATCAACTGAAAATAGTAAAACTCAGTCAAAACTATTTGAACCAATCAAATAGATGACTCAATAAACCCAATAGAAGGGGTTTAATGGCCTCTAATGAATGGCTTACTTCCAGCTGAAGCTAAACTCTTCAGGAATCAGACTTCTTGATGGATTAACTATAAATGAGCTCATGCAAACATGCTCTAAAAGTAGTGCTTAAAGCATCAAGGAAACATACCACTCTCAGCTGTCAAAGTAAGGATGTCTTAGTCATAAAAGAGATGCAAACAAGTTACAATCCACTGCTACCATGGTTTGCTGCTATGGAGCTCCACAATTATATTAAACCAAGCCTCATCAACAGCAAATGATATCCAAACTGATCATTAAACCATGCAATATTATATTCAACAAATAGACCCAGATCACAGCCTTGAAGAGGCCCAAACTTACCAACAAATCATGCAATTACCAGTCGCTGGGCTTAATAAAATTGCACTAACAGTTTGCTGCTTATGTTAGGATCAAAACATGTAATAAATGCCCAACTTTCACCCCTAAAGAAGTCGCTGTTTGATGGAAATGAAGGCAGCCTACAGATCGCTATTACAAGGGCTCCAAAAACATCATTAAATCATCAATAAGTGAATGGCAGAGATGCATACCAACCCAGATTTATACCTCTCATACAAGTCGCTGAACTGCTCCAAAGGCACATATTAAATCTGATCCAAACTTTATCTATGGATCGCTGCAAAAGGGTTGATTATCCACTAAACAAGCATACAAAATCATATCCGAGTCTCCCTATCCAAATCACTGCTATTAGAGGTTGCAAAACACCATAATACCATGCACTAATCAGATCACCATACTCAGAAATAACAATCACATAGAAGACATGCAAATGAGATGGAAAATCGCTGCTAATATGTTCACTTTGCACTCAGCTTTATCCTCTAAACCAGTCACCAACAGAGCATGCAATTCGCTAGGGTTTTCGCTGGGTTATAGAACAAAATATTGCATTCAAACCAGTAGCTTCAGTCAACACATAAGCACCATAAAAGTCGCTGGGCATAAGAGACTTTTACTACAATGAAAATCGACTTGATAAGGCACCCATAAATCCTTTAATTTGCTATTCAAAACAGTTGCTACAGTGACGCTACAGTGATGTCGCTACAGTAAAAGGGCAGATTTCAATAGTAAATTTCATCTAAAAATTGTCCAAAGCCAAAGACATGGATCTCACAAAGAAATACTTCAAATTAATCTCAAAACCAGCTCAATACAATCTCCCACGCAAGAGAGAGAAAAAACATCAATGGGCATGCATCCCAACTCCAAGCATGGAGTATCAAAATAAGTTCATCATAGCATAATCATAAAAATGGTCCTAGCACTCTTTTTATAAGGAGGAATAAAATTCAAAAACCCTAGGAGAAGGAAAATATTAAATAAAAGTAGTTTGTTTTCCCTAGGTGTGGCGTCCCCTTTGCAAAGGGTGATTTTATCAATGAAAGCCACCTAACTTTTTAGTTAATTAATTTCTCATTTAATTTTATATCTTTTGGGAATTAAATTAAATAACTTTTATAAAATAATTAAATAATTATTTGGTGTCACCCAGATTTCACCCTGAAATCTGCGACTACCCTATCCGAAAATTTTTCGTACTTTTAAAATAATGGGTCATTTTGTGTTTTTATTGCCTGAAAGTTCTTGTATTGCATCAAGATATTCCCAAAGAGCCATATTAGCCTTTTTCGCCAAATACCCAGATGCCCAAAATTGTTATATTATGTCGTCGGGATTTGTCTGCGGGAAATTTGTATTTAATTATTTTGAGCCTCGTATGAGGCTATTTGCGCTCCGTTTTAACTCTGTTATGATCGAATATGTCATTACTCTTATGTACTAGAAGGGTTTTAACTTGGAATAAGTTTTGGGCTTTATTTGTAACTTTTGGCGATTTTTCGTGTTTTTGTGTTGTCCCGTTTCGTTTTCTGTGAAATTTCTCTAGAACAATTCCTTTGCCGGGTAAGCCTGATTTTTGGCCTGGAGCAGCTGAAAAACATATACGCACGTTATGCCCGGAGGAAGTCGCCATCGGAGGTCTGGATCACTGGGAAAAAGCAAAGTCGTGCACAAAAAGCCCCCTGGGTTGGGTGCATGTTTGGAAAACAAAGGATTTAAGCTGCAATGGAAAAAATACAAGTGGCAGGCAAGGTGGGAATTTTATACCTGCCTAACAGGTACTTTTTCCCGTGTTATAAAATTCACTTAAGCTGCAGTGGGAAAGTTAGAGGCTGCAGGCAGGCGGGAATTTATTACCTGCCTTGCAGGGTAAAAATTCCCATGATAAAATAAAAGGAAAGTGACTTAAGTGAAATCATGGGATTTTAGTGCACCTTGCAGGGTAAAGAATCCCATTGTGAAAAATTCTTAAAAATAGAATTATATGTGCAAAAAAGTGCGCCCCCTTTGGTGAGATGATGGCAGCCTTGAAGTGATTATTTTAATTAATCTATCCTTTCAAAAGTGCGCCCCATTTGGGATATATTTAATGATTTTTAAGGCATTAAATCATTAAATTAATTCCTATTTTCAGTGGCTATAGTCAAGGCACACTGTGAAGCTTAAGTGAAGTGAAGTGTGAAGGATTAAATTGGATTAATTTAATTTATTGGATGGTTGTCCTTAAACATGCTATTTTTAAAAGAGAAGAGCTTGATTTTTAATTAATTAATTGCCTTTAATTGTTAGGGAAATTATTAATTATAGAATTGTGAAGGTTATATAAGCATGGGCAGCCATATGGGTGAATTATTTAATTCACAGGTAAAGAATTGCAGCCAAGAGGAAAAGTGCGCCCCATTTGAAGAAGGATTTTGCTCAGGCAAGGTGGCAACAAGGCTAAAAGCTTCCAGATTTGGTGCATGCTTTGAAGGAGGTTGATCTTTGTCTGCATAATTGTTTGCATAGGTGTTACAAGTGCTCGGTGTTGTTGAATTGGGTCGACGCCCCCTCCCTCCAGAAAATCTAGGGGAGAAAGTCGCCCCCCAAACTGTACTTGCAAGTTTCCCCGCGAACAGCTCTCCGCGCTTATCTCTTATCATTGACACTATGACATGGCACAACAGTACAGTACTATCATATCACAATTCCGAGTGAATGAGAACGGTACTATCCTATCTATGGCACATCGCGTCCGGTCCAGTCTTTATTATCCAGTCAGGTGGCCGGTCAGGTGGCCAGTCAGGTGGCCAGTCAGGTGGTTCTCCCACCCCTATCTAGTGAACTAAACTATATTGTCATCATGAACATGACATAATAGGGATAGGGGCATGCATATGACATGATAGGGGCATGCATGTGATGCCCTCCAGTGGAGTGAGTGATGCCATAACCACGCTGCCCTATCCACTACCTATTCCATCCCATCGCCTAGCCGGCCCATGCCAGACTATAGTGAAGTGATCTGGACAGTGATGCAGTCCATACTATATACGTAACATGATGATTCATCGCCATGCGTATGGTTCACACTATACACGTAACATGAACATGAAACAAAAGGAATACTGGAATGAGACGAATGCCATATATATAGAGGGGCTGGTGACCAATATAGATCTATATATCTATATAGATATAGAATAGAGATATATGAGAACCCGAGGCCGCCCTATCCCCCTATCTAAATCTCTAGTTCGGGGTGGGGGCTCTCCGAGAACAGGCCGACTGGGATTAGCAGCCAACTCCAACTAGATAGTCTGGAGTATGGCGATGGATATACAATATACAAACAGGAGGGGGGGCCGACTATGATAGATCTCGACCCCTATATAGAGAGAGAGAGAGATATAGATCTATATGTCTCCTCGAGAGCGGAGGCCCTGTAATATATAGTTAGACAGTCAGTACTGCCACTTGGGAATCAGCAAGTGAGGTCGCCCGAATGATCGCATTCCGAAGATCTATAGGGAGGGGGAGGAGATTCCAGCAATCGAGAAAGCGGATCCCTATTCTTTAGATCCTGCACCAGTTCCCCGAATCTCCCTCTCCTGCGTTGCGTCTCTATTATCTCATGCTGCAACAGCATGCTTTCCTTTGCCCGTTCGTAAAGATCACGCAGGAAAGCTATCTGCCCGCCTCCAAAGTCGTCGGTGCGGGAAGCTGGTCAAGACTCTATATATCTATATCTGGAGTCGGAGGAGATCTATCTATATCTGGAGTCGGAGGAGATCTATATATGGAGCTCCTATCCGAGGAGCGTCCACTAGTCTCGGAGGAGCTTCCATTCCTAACGTGCTCGAGACCCCTAGAGATCTAGATCCAGATGGCGAGGCCTCCCTATCCATCTCTATCTCTGGGACACCTGAGCAGATCACTGGGGTGGAGCCCCCCCTCCCATTCCCCCCAATTGATTCCACCGTCTCCGCTCCGAGATATAGAGATAGGGTTGCACGGCGATATTTGGTATAGGCAGTTCTGTCGCAGCCCCGGCCTCCCCCCCCTCTCTAGAGAACTCGGCTCTCTATCTATATGGGGCCCGGGGGCCTATAGAGAGAGATCTGGGCCCGACCCCCGGCCATCCCATCTAGAATATAGAGAGAGGCCCCCTCCCCTCATATATATTTGATTTCTAACGGGTAACGGGTTTAGAGATCGGGCCATAGATCTAGATCAGACGATTGATACGATATGATCTTGATCTGATCTGATCTGATCTATATAGAGGGGGAGGGGGAGGGGGAGGGGGACAATCCTTTACCCACCAGGGCATTAGATATTGAAGAGAAGGAACGGGTGCAACTAGAACTATATAGATAGGGCAAGTCTCATTGTCAATCATACTATCATAGCTATAGATTCAATCCAACCGAACCGACTATCATATGGCGTATGGGGGGCCCTATCTCTCTATCACTGTCTCTGTCTCCATCTCTCTCTATATCTCTATCTTCTCTGGGGGGCCCTATCTATCCATCACTGTCTCTGTCTCTATCATTCGTTCCCAACTAGAATCTATATAGGGGGTGGGGGGGCCGTGATGGAATAGTTTCCATTCCAATTCTATTTCTATATAGAGGGGCCTACAGAGGGCATTCATTCGGTGCCCGGGCCCCCACCCCCCTATATGGATTCTAGTTGGGCATCCGGAGTCCCTATATATAGATATCTATATGTATATGGCGGCCTACTATATCTATATATTGGTTGGTCTACCCCGCCCCAGGCGGAGGGACAGGAGCGCTCCAACTATATACTGGGGGCTCAACCTATCCCTAATATAGAGTATAGCGATAGCGTAGCGCAGTCTGATTGATTCCTCTCTTCTCGTCTCGTATATAGCGCACCTATAACTATATATCTGATTGATTCCTCTCTTCTCGCTGCTGAAGTGAAGCCGGATAGATAGGGGCCCCTCTATAGATATATATATGGGCAGAGTAGGCCGCCCCCCCCCCCTCTATAGAAATGGGATATGGTGCATAAATGCCCTATATATCTATCTGGGCAGCCCAGCTATATAGGCCAGGCCAGGCCAGGCCAGGCCGCCATAAGAGATATAGACTCCCGGGCCCTCTTCCCCAGCCTATCTATATAGAGAGGGGGGGGCCGCCCTATATCTATAACTCCATACCATGAGATATAGATAGGGGCCCTATCTGAACTATCTGCCCCTATCTGAACTATCTGCCCTCTCTATATATCTGGGCCTATCTGGGCCTATCTCACTAACGCCAATATCTATATAGGGGCCCTATCCATTCTGAACAGTGACGCATCTTCCTTTTGAACCGACCCCCCATAGCCATAGTTCTCTAGGGGAGGGGTGCGCCCGGAGGTGGCCCTGGCTTTCTCTCTATATATGGGGTGGGGCCCTATATAGAATATATACAACTGGCCGACTCCCTCTCCTGCTCCCTCCCGATAAGCCCCAGATAGGTGAGATATCCATATAGAGGGGGGGGGAGGGGGCCCATATATAGATAGGGGTCGATCGTGAAGTCACCGGTCGTATCACGTATATGGTCTAGATATAGAGAATGGTGGATAGTTTAGAATGGCGGATAGAATGGAGTGGAGCTCGAGATGCACCTATTCTGGGAGTCGGCCTCTCTATATATGGGGCTAGCTCCCAACCCCCATCTCTATATCTGCCCTAGCCCCCTATCTGAACTATCTGATAGGATAGAAGACATCCTCTTCTATCTCTATCGTCTTCATGCCATCAGTAAGTATATTAGTTGCCGCCTATATATCTATCTTGGGAAACTATGGTCATCAAAACAGATATCAAGTGGGGCCATATCTATATCTGCTTCCCTCCCCGTTTCCCACAACAATAGGGAGGGGAGGTGTAGGAGAAAGAAACACACATCTATGGGAACACACATCTACTCTACTCTACTCATCTACAGTCGACTAGACTAGATACTGGACTAGACTCTACCTCCCCTAATCATCGAGATCGATAGAGTTGTCCCCTTCCGAACTATCTATCTATCTCTCTATCTATCTCTCTCTCTATATCTCTATCTATCTCTCTATCTATATCTCTATCTATCTATCTGTTCATGTTCATAATGGATCTAAGGGTGGAATTAGAATTCCGGGTTGGGGACCCTATCTGTATATAATGGATATCCCGACTAAATGATACCATACTCCATGGACCCTATCCATAAATGACCCTTTCCTATCTAACCCTATCGCCATATAGTTCAGATAGGCGCCCCCATAGGCCCCTCTCTCTATAGAATAGAGAACCATCCTAGAGGGCCCGGGACTGACTGGACTGCCTATGTATCGAAGGGCAGTAATGAATATAGAAATAGAATACTATGGGGTATAGGGCCAGTGAGGGGCAGGCGGGCCAGTGAAGGGCAGGCGGGGTATAGGGCCAGTGAAGGGCGGGGCAGGGCAGCTTTGATATATAGGGCCAGTGAAGGGCGGGGCAGGCGGGCCAGTGAAGGGCGGGGCAGCTTTACCAGACCAGTCTCCCGCCCACCTTTGAGCGTTTCTATTCTATAGCTCAGCTGGGTCCCTATAGTTCTCTATGGGGAACAGAACTATAGAGAGTGGAGGCGCCTGGCTGCGAGTGCCCCCACTCTAACCCCCATATAGAGAGAGGGGGGCCGAGCTATATACGTCTCTGCGAAGGTCTTCCGAGACAGATAAGGTGGTGACTTCCATTAGTCTTTCATCGGATCGAGTGGGTGATGCCGACACATAATTCGTTTGACGCGAGTTCATCATTATTGCAGAAGGTGGGAGAAGCATAGAGGGAGATTGTGTGAGCATAATAAATAATAATACATGAAGAAGCCTAGATCTCCTTCAAAGTTCCCGAGAAGTCTTCCGCGGTCCAATTTGGTGCGGGGGTAGATGATGTGGTCAAATTACTATGCAGGATGATTGGCGAGGCAAATGCTTACACTTTCCGTACATGGATGTATGCTTTCATCAGGACCATTGAAGTCAACAAAGTTGATTCTATAATCAATTGGTCGGAAATTATTAGCAACAACATTGGTGAGCAACTCCGGAACGTGAAGCGAACTTTCAGCTTCAAAATGACTTCCTACTTGGTGTATGTTGGCACTTCACAAGGTGTCTTTTCCAAGTTGGATAGATGTGGTGTTCTTTCTAAGGACCCCATTTTCGAGTGCTACCCACAGCTTACTGTACCTGCGTGCGAGAAAGATTTCAAAGTGATCAACGATGAATTCTTCTATGATTTCATTTGCAGGCTAGACAAAGACTTGAAGGCCAACAGGGTAAGCAAGGAAGCGTGGGAAGCTGTGTCCAAGATTGGCAGTCTATTCATTCAATTTGCAGATTTCACATACCTCAGGGTTACGAGGCTTTTCTGGAGAACCAATAAAGATGCCCAGGCATCTGAATGATAGATTGATCGCCATGGAGCTGAGCAGGCAACTTGTGGAGTTACACGACCTTCAGTCAAAGCGGCACAAGTCTACGGGCTTCTTCCCAATCACTGTGGGATATTACAGCTGCATTAGCATTCATAGAGCTCGGGGATGGAGGCACAAATGTTATCCGAGTATGAGCAAGAGTTCTTCCCTGCACGGCTGAACTTCGATCCATTTGGAGTAGCCAGGAAGACAATCTCCCAGGAGTACGCACATGTGCCTTCATTAGAAGATTTCTGGATGAAGTGCAAAAGTGAGTACGAGGTTAGAAAGAGAGATTTCAGCAGGCTATCAACAAAGCAAGTGTTCGACTTCGGACTAGCGCGGATACCTGCGGATCTTAAAGATGATGGGAATGTGGTACTTGACACTTACCATCAAATGGGAGGAGATAAAGCCATACTGCAGAATAACATAGGAGGCTGCAACACAATTGAAGAAAGGTCGGGAGCTGTGTTGGTGAATACTTCAAACTGGTTGCTGACGAAGGGATATTGCCTTGATGAAGCATTGATGAATCAAGTCACGGGCAACTTCGGCGCAGGAGATTCCCTCAAGCGGAAGCATGGAGGAGAAAGCAGCAGGAAAGTCGAGAAGTTGAAAGTGCATAGAAGATCTCAATCCAAGGAGAGGATCACTTCTACGACCATGACTTTAGCTCCGGTTTCTCCAGTACCCAGTACTTCACCAACTATTGCACCGCAACAGCAGGACGCTTCCATGCCTCCACTGAATCCAGCGACATTCATCTTCTCCCCTCAGCCACTTCGTTCAAGCGCTGTTCCAGAGGATACGTTGAAGCTGCAGATGGCGGAATTCGAAAGGGCTTTGTCCTTGGATGATTCAGAAGATGGCAGCCATAACACTGTGGCACTTTCTGACGGAGAGGATGCAGAGCGGAAGATGGTAGTACACTCAACGACTTCTCATTCTCCGAGAAGTGGCTTCTTGGAGTGGTTGGCTTCGCAGTTGGTTCCAGCGAGAATGGAGATGAACTTAGAGGAGCACGACTTGTAGCTACTCCAGAATCTGGGCAGAAGAGACAGAAGGCCTAAAGTTGGCAAAGCAACTTCTAGGTTGATCATCGAGGATTCGGGAGAAAAGTTTGCTGAGATATCAATTCCGGCAGAAAGAAAGATAGAAGAGAAGCTCACGGCAGAGGATGTGACAAACCAAAGTACCCTCGATCAAGCCACCACTGAAGGATTGAAGCGGAACACGTAGACATTGATAGATGCTTTATTCCTTAGGCTTGACAAAGGTGGAAAGGCGGAGAAAGAAGAGCTACAAAAGCAAGTATCTCAATTATGTGAGATCATAGCCAAGGTTGTTAAACCTTCCATTCAGCCCATTTCAGAGCAGGTGAGTGATCATCTTATGCAGGAAATGGAGGGCGCAACAATCAAGTAAAAGCTATTGTGAATGAAATGATTTGATTACTCGTCAAGCTTCTGTACAACTTGGAGAAGTGCCAACCCGCCTAAAGGTTATGGATGATGCAGCTAATCAGCTGAAGCAATTGATGGCGAACATAGAAGGCGTGAATACAGTTGCAGAGAGTAACCTGAGTATTTTGGCCGAGATCAACAAGCTGCCGAGAGATGTATTGATTGCGGAATGATTGCATGCTGGATGGGTCGATCGAGAAGGGGAAGCAGCTAGAATTTGCAGTATCTTTCCATTTGGAAATCTGCAGAGTTTTGTTGAAGAGGATGCAGGCACTTGAGAGTAGGACATCAGACTTACCAGACAGTGTCATTTCTTTCACTGAGGAGAGAGTGGACGGGAATGTTACTTCATACGTGCGGATCGTCTCAACTAAGGTGCCTAATTCCCTGGAAGGGTCTCTTCTGATGGTACAAAAGAGAATTGATAAAGCTACTAAGCCTTTCACGATGAATTCTATCGGTGGCGGTGGCACTTTGCAGTGCATACATTGCGAGGTTTGGGCCGAGCTTGGAAGATGTGGAAGCGTGCATCAAAGTGTTGAATGAAGGGTTGCTGCAGTTCAGGACAGAGAAAGAAGCAGTGGCTAAAACAGATGGAAGGATGTTGAATTACATGTTCGACAAGTATATCCGATATCAGAACAAGAAGAAGACAAAAACATTACAACTGACATGACTTCTTCTATTATTTCTTCTTTTATTTTCTATGTTCTCGGATGAAATTGTAAAACTTCTAAGTTATTGGTTTTAACGACCATTACTTAAAGTCATGTGGAACCATTCTATTAGTTAAGTGATACATGTGTCACTTAAGGAGAAGATAGTTGAGGATGATTGCCAAATGTCATCTTTACTTGTTGTTTATGTTTCAGTTCAGTTTGAGTTTTCCATTTGTACTTTCCCTCCTACATTCTATAAGTAGGAGAAGAACCTCCGGGTTAATGATCGATCAAAATTTGTAAGTAGCAATCTTGTGTTCTAGACTTTGTGCTGAACCCCTAAGAGCAACTTGGAGCAAAGGAATACAAAGGAGCAGGTTTCCGGAGAACTTTGTGTCACGGTGTACTTTGTTTCTTGCTTTTAATCTTAGATCTCTTAATAAACTGTGTTATTTTAGATCTGGATCTAGAGCTGCCTTTGTTTTATAATTCTGTGTGTTCATATCTATTAAGTTTCTTCTATGTGCATGCAATTAGCTCTGCTATCTACTAATTGGGATGCACATCTTCCCCATTTCTTCTTTGTATTTCCTTTACTTCCTTCTACTATAAAATACTTCCTTTCTTAAACAACAAGCTTACTTACTTTGTAGAACTTCTTAGTTATGGTTCATGAACTAAGTGGTTAAAGTAAAACCCCTGATAGATAATAACACATTTTTATTGACAAATCTGACACGGGAGCCTCACCGGTTAAATGAGGGAGATTTATCTCATGACTGCCTAGGTTTTGTGCTATGCAGAAAATCTAGCCAACATTATTGCTCCAGGCAATAATATTTAATTATTTAATAAAAATGTTCCCCTTGCACATCCCGAAGCCCACAGGGGCGAATAGGCTAAGGGTCTTGAGAAATGAGGACATTACGGAAATCTTTTCTTGGAGTTGGAGCACGAAATTGCTCTCTTGCAATTGAGGATGGAAACCCTCTTTGCACTTGGTTTGAGGACAAAACCCCTCATTCCTTCATTGGTGATCTCACACAGAGGTCACACTTGGTGATTACATTCAGATTTTCCTTGGAATGCGCCATTTCCAGCCCATTGTAAACCCTCTCCTAGGGTGGCGACTTGCATGGTGGAAGGTTTTGGTGGTATCTAGGGCATGACACTCCTTTCTTTGTTGATATTTGGATTGTTCCTAATTTATAAGGCTGATTACACTTTACGGATTGAACTTTGGGCCTAGGAATCATTATTTCCGGTCATTTTTGTAAGTGGGTTTGCTTTTTGTCACAAAATCAATTATTATACTTTAGCCAAAGTTCTAAAAATTCATTTCTTGGTTTGTACTTGCTCTAAATAATTACTATTGTTCCCTACATGCTTTGGATGGTGTAAAAGTGGTATTGGAAGTAAATAATTGTAATTTCGTTTTTGTTGTCGTAAGATTTCAGACTATTGTAGCTTGCTGTTATAAATTTTAGTTTATTGTGATTTGGGTTGATGTCATTTCTCTTTTTCTTCAGCATAGCCCGGAAAGGGGCATTACAGTGGTATCAGAGCAAAGATCTTCCCAACCTAAAGGGTATTCATGCAAGACAGTGACAAAGAATACATCTACTATCAAAGGAAAAAAAAGAAGAAATCAGATCAGTTGCTTGAAGGGCCTAACATGGCCAACAAAGGTTCTGAAGAGGCCAAGATTGATAGACTTATCGAAGGGCAAGTGAGGTTGGCGAGATATGATAGATTTGCTAGCCCTAACCTTGCAAAAATTTCATGAGCCAAGACTTCACAATGGTGAGGGAAATTCGTCAGGGGTTCACAATATGAGGCAGCCCCACGGGTCAAATTTCAGATCCGTTGCTAGGCCTTTTTAGCCTACCTTCCTCCCAAGGAAAGAAATTCTAGAGGTTGATAAACGGCATTCGGTGGGCCACACATTGCGGCAAGCTATGAGGAATATAGGGCTCTTCCAAAAGTGATTTGTGATGTTATTTCACTTGCGGAGTTCATAGGAGTAAGCGAGGGTAGGTCAAGGCCCGAGCTTAGATCTCAAGCACCACAAAGGGATCTTCAACATGCTTTGGGGAAAGTGAAACTCTCCACATTTGATGGTTCCAAGAGGGGACAAATCTTGTGCTTGGATACAAAAGTTGGATACTTATCTATCATTGAAACCTATGACGGAAGAAGAAGCAATCAAGTTTACAACCCTTCATCTTAAAGGAATCGTACATGAATGGTGGTACCATGGATTGATCACACAAGGTGGTGTCCCAGATTTCACCCTGAAATCTGAGACTACCCCATATAAAAAATTTCGCACTTTTAAAATAACGGGTCGTTTTGTGTTTTTATTACCAGAAGATGCTTGTATTGCGTCAAGATATTCCCAGTGAATCATAGGAGCCAATTTCGACAAATACCCAGATGCCAAAATCGTTTTATCCCTTCGTCAAGTTTTGTCTGCGGGAAAATTTTATTTAATTATTTAGAGCCTGTTTGAAGTAAATTGTGCTCCAATTTAGCCCTGTTGAAGTTTTGCATGTCAATATTCACATATACCAATAGGGTTTTCACCAGGAATGGATCTGGGCTTTGTCTGTGACTTCTGGCAACGTTTTTCGTTTTTTATTTTTCTCGTATTTTTCTCTGTGAAATTCCCTAGGTCAATTCCTTCGCCAGTACAGTCTGTTTTCTTGCCTAGAGTATCTGGAGATCATCTATGGCTGCCATGCCAGAAGGAATCAGCTTCAGGAAGTCAGCTTCTCTTTAAAAAGACGAAGTCATGCACAAAAGAGCCTCTTCTGGGCAAGTCACATTTTTGGGAATGGATGGATTTAAACTGCAGTGGGATTTTTGGTAGCAGCAGGCAGGTGGGAATTTTGTACTTGCCTTGCAGGGTACTTTTTCCCATGAAGGCAAAGTCACTTAAGTTACGATGGGAAAATTAGAGGCCGCAGGCAGGCGGGAATTTCTTACCTACCTTGCAGGGTGAAAATTCCCATTATAAAATAAAGAAAAATCACTTAAGGCATTGATGGGAATTTCTTACCTGCCTTGCAGGGTAAAAATTCCCATTATGGAAGTCAAACAGACTTAAGTGGATGAAGGGATTTTTGGAGCTGCCATGCAGGGTGAATAATCCCATCAAAGATGACTTTTAAATATAGAAATCAGCCTTATTCAAAAAGTGCGACCCCTTTGGGAATTAAATAATAACTTTAATGGCATTTATTAATAGTCTTCCTTCCTAATTTTGGCGCCCAGGGATGATGGAAATTCAATGCATAATCAGAGGTCAAAGAAGACTGAAGGAAGAAGGCTAAAAATAAATTAAATTAATTTATTTAATGCAGTCTTGAAGCATGCTAAAAGTGCAACCCATGTGTCGAAGAAATAATGTTTTTAAAGCATTTATTAATAGTTTTTATTCCTAACTTTGGTGCCATGGAGAAATAGAAGGTCAATGCATGATGTGAAGTCAAAGAGAAGGAGAAGGAAGGAGGCTAAAAATAGAATGTTGAAAATTATATAAGCAGGGGTTGCCATAATGATGGATTAATTAATTCTTTTAGCAAAGGAGTGCAGCCCGGACAGTTTTGGCACCCAAAGGAGAAGGATTTTTGCATAAAAAAGTGTTTTTCATTGCCAGAAAGCTTCAAAGTTTGGCACCTAGGATTGGAGGAGCTTGTTTTATGCCTGTGTAATTATCTGCATATTGGTACAGGTGCCCAGGTGAAGTTGAAAATATTTATGCTTGCTTTGCATGCAAGCAAAGCCTCAAATTTTAGGGCAGCGAGGCTTTATATGCAGATTTTTATGATAAAAATCAAGTGTTCATGTTCCGGTTGTCGTCTTTGTCTGAATTAATTGCAGGTATTCATTACAAGTGCTTATATAATTGAAAGGGAGCTTAAATCAATGTCAGATACATTGAATATATCCTCTAAAATCGAAGAAATTCCCGCATCTTCACTAGTTATGCAGAATTCGGCCGAATAAAAAGAAAAAGAATTGCTCAGACAAAGATTGCTCCAACTATGGCAAAGCGGGATGAACGAGAAGGCTCAGTGGAATCATGCATTACTTCTAGATTTGCCGATATCGGTGATACGGATCTAGGCCCAGAACCTCTTTCCGAGTTGATTGACAGATCTAGAGCTGGAAAGACATCTCTCATGCGGGCAGTCAAGAGCAGCGGAATCATTCGAGCTTCAGCATTCCCATTCACAACTCAGTTGCCAGAATTCGTCATGGAGTGTGCAAGGTCATACCATCCACTATCCAGATCAATCCGGGATGCTACGGGGAAGACAATAATCCGGCTGGACGCACAGTTTATCAATTATTGTCTGAAGATTCCAACACGACAGGTGGTGACTACCATCAGCATGTTGGACGCTAGCAACAGATGGGAGAAGCATAAAGTCGACTGTGTGGGCATAATGAACAACAGGTATATGAAGAAGCCCAGATCTCCATCAAAGTTCCCGAGGACTCTTCCACGATCCAATCTGGTGCAGGAGGTGGATGACATTACCAAATTGCTATGCAGGATAAATGGCGAAGCTAACGCTCACAACTTCCGCTCATGGATGTATGCCTTCATCAAGACCATTGAGATCAACAAAGCAGATTCTATAATCAATTGGTCGAAGATCATCGGTGAGCAGCTCCGGAGTGTGAGGCGGACTTACAGCTTCAAGATGACTTCATATTTGGTATATGCAGCAGCCTCGCAGGGTATCTTCTCCAAGCTGGATAGACAGGGCGTACTCTCAAAGGATCCTATTTTTGAGTGCTATCCGCAGCTTACTGTGCTTGAATGCAATAAAGATTACAAGGTGGTCAACGATGGATTTTTCTACGGATTCATTTGCAGGCTGAACGGTGATCTGAAGACCAACAGGTAAGCAAGGAAGCTTAAGAAGTCAGTATCCCAAAGATGGTTGTATCTTCATCCAGTTCGTTGATTTCACATACATTAGGGCAACCGGCTTTTCAGGGGAACCAGTCAAACTACCCAGATATCCAAGCGACAAATTGGTCATCATGGAATTATGCAGACAACTCGTGGAGATGCATGACCTACAGTCGAAACGGCACAAGTCTACAGGCTTCTTTCCGATCACAATGGGCTATTACAGCTGCCAGAGCATTCACAGAGCCAGAGGAATTGAAGCGGAGATGTTCTCTGAGTATGAGCATGAGTTCTTCTCAACGGCACAATGAACTTTGATCCATATGGGGTAGCAAGAAAGACAATCTCCCAAGAATATGCGCATGTGCCTTCGTTAGAAGATTTATGGATGAAGTGCGAGCAAGTACGAAGTTAGGAAGAAAGACTTCAGCAGGTTATCAGAGCGACAAGTGTTTGATTATGGATTAACACGGATACCTGCGGATCTTACAGACGATGGGTCTGTGTTACTTGACACATACCATCAGATGGGAGGGGATAGAGTTGCACTTCAAGAGAACATTGGTGGCTGCCACACGATCGAGGAGAGGTCTACCGTTGTTTTGGTCAACACTTGAATCAAGTGGTTGTTGTGAAAGGGTATTGCCTTGATGAAGCTTTGATGAATCAGATCACAGGCAACCTCAGCACAAGAGATTCCATCAAAAGGAAGCACGAGGGAGAAAGCAACAAAAGGCCTGAAAAGATTAAAGTGCACAAGAAGTCTCATTCGAGGGAAAAGGTCACTTCTATGGCTATGGTGCTAGTTCCGACTTCTCCAGCATCAAGTACTTCACCAACTTTTGCACCTCAGCAGGATATTGTCGTTCCTCCGTTGAATCCGGCAACATTTGTGTTTTCTCCTCAGCCACTCCGATCTGCACCTCTTCCTGAAGAAACACTAAAGTTGCAGATGGCAGAATTTGAAAGAGCTTTGTCTTTGGACAATACAGAGGACGGTAGCCACGACACTGTAGCAATTTCGGATGGAGAGGAACCAGAGCACGAGATGGTGGTACATTTGACAACTTCTCATTCTCCGAGAAGCAATTTCTCAAAGTGGTTGGCTTCACAGTCGGTCCCAGAGGCTAGAGAGGAGATCAACTTGGAGGAACATGACTTGCAGTGCTCCTGAGTTTGGGCGGAAAAGACAAAAGACCTAAAGTTGCTAAGGTGACTTTGAGGTTGATTATTGAGGAGTCGGGACGAAGTTCGTTGAGGTATCAGTTCCAGCAGAAGGAAAGAAGAAGGGCGAGCTCACGGCAACGGATATAACAGTGACCAAAGTACCGATAGGTCAAACCACTACTGAAGGATTGAAGCAAGACACACAGACATTGATAAATGCTTTATTCCTTAGGCTTGACAAAGAAAAGGCAGAAAAAGTTGAACTTCAAAAGCAGGTGTCTCAGTTGTGCGAGATTATTGCCAAAGTTGTCAAATCTTCCACTCAGCCAATTTCAACACATAAGCAGGTGAGTGATCATCTGATGCAGGAAGTGGAAGATGTAGGTAACCAAGTTAAAGCTATTGACGAATGGAAGAATCTAATCATTCGCCAAGCTTCTGTACAACTCAGGGAGGTGTCGGCCCGTCTAAAAGTTATGAAGGATGCATTGGTTCAGTTGAAACAATTGGTGACGAGCACGATGGACATGAACACGAGGTGAAAGTAACTTTGTACTTTGGTCGAGATAAATAAGCTGCCGGGAGGTTTTGACTGCAGAACAAATTGTGCCCGATGGATCGGTTGAAAAGGGGAAGCAGCTTGAGTTTGCAGTTTCTTTCCGCTTGAAGATCTTCATAATCATGCTGAAAAGAATGCGGGCGCTCGAGAGTATGGCATCATCACTATCAAACAATGTCATTGCTTTCACCAATGAGGAAGTGGTCGGGAACGTTTCTTCATACAAAAGGACCATTCCTAACAAAGTGTCTGATTCCCTGGAAGGATCTCTTCTGATGGTGCAAGAGAGGATTGATGGAGTTGTTAGGCCTTTCACGATGGATTCCATCAGCAAGTGGTAATCGTTGTAGTCAGACATTAAGAAGTTCGGGCCTAGCTTGAAGGATGTGGAAGCGTGCATCGAGGTTTTGAACGAAGGCTTGCTGCAATTCAGGACAAAAAAAGAAGTTGTGGCTAAAACAGATGGGAAGTTGTTGAATTACATGTTCGACAAGTATATTCAGTATCAAAAAAAAAGATGTAGGGGTTACAACTGGCAGATCTTTCTTCTTCTTCTCTTTCTTCTTCTATTTCTACGTTCTAGATGTAATTGTAAAACTTAAAAGTTATTGGTTTGAAAACCATTACTTTAAGTTGTGTGGAATGATTCTATAAGTTAAATGACAGATGTGCATAATTTTGACTAGAACTCCCGATGCATGTCACTTAGAGAGGAATTAAAGGAAGATGATTGCCAGATGTTATCTTTACTTCTTGTTTATGTTCTAGTTCAGTTAAGTTTCCCATTTGTAATTTCCCTTCTACATTCTATAAGTAGAGGAAGAACCTTCGGGTTAATGATCAAAATTTGTAAGCAGCATTCTTGTGTTCCAGACTTTGTGTTGAAACCCCTGATAGCTATTTGAAGCAGAGGAATAGAAAGGAGCATATTTCCGGAGAACTTTGTGTCAACGGTGCATTTTGTTTCTAACTTTTTGTCTTAGATCTATTCATAAACTTTGCATTATTCTAGATCTAGATCTGAAAGTTCCCTTTGCTTATAATTATGTATGTTAATATCTATCTATTTTATCTATGTGCATGCAATCAACTCTGTAATATATTGATTGGATTGCACATTTTCCCTCTTTCGAACCTGTTTTCTGTTATTTTCTTCTTCATCAGATATTTCCTTTCTTTAACAGCTGCTTACTTGCTACAAAACTATACAGCTATGGTTCATGAGTTGCATGGTTAAAGTAATACCCACAAATAGATACTAGCATATTTAACTAACAAATCTTACACGGGAGCCTCACTGGTAAATGAGGGAGATTTATCTTATGACTGCCTAGGTTTTCAGCTATGCAAAAAATCTAGCCAACACAAGGGCACAATCTCATCCACTCAAATGATGAGTTTTGTAGGAGGATCATTGAGAGATTTGATAAGATTGATTCGCAAGTGCACTTTCGGGAGCTAGCACAATTAAGACAACACGGCCCAAGAAGATTATGTCATTGAATTTCGAGACTTTCCGTGATGATTCCAGATGTGACAAAGAGGAGATTCATTGTTTTGTTTATTGAGGGGTTGGTTGAACCACTTAAGGGTTTGGTAAAAGCATTCGATCATTTGTCTCTTAAAAAAGCAATAAAGAAATCTTTAGACCTAGAAGGTGTTACTCCAAGGACAGCAGTGATCAATGGGCAGCCAAGGGCATCTTGGAATGGTTGATGCACTAAAAGCATCTTTGGGACAGCCAAAAACAGAATCTTTGGACCAGCCAAAGAGGCCTTTTCAGCAAGCACCAATGATACCCAAGGAGATATCCAAAACGAGCAAAGAATGGGAGTCACAGAATGAGCTAAGGAGGAAAAACTTATGCTTCTCTTACAAGGATCCATGGTCTCCCGATCATCATGTAGACACCTAAAATATGCTTACACTTAGCATTTACTCCAATTCAACCGATTAACGACACTTCGTTAATTTCCCATTCTTCACTTCATTCTCGAATGCCTATTCACGACACTCTTTCGGTCGTATTCCTCCTATAATCATCTAAATGGGCTAATATATCTCTTATTAGCTAGACATTTCTCCTTTCAACCATTCGAACCTCCTAGTTCTCTCTAGATCACTTCTATTGGCTTTCTCAGCTATCTATCAGTCACAAATGGTTAATCAGACTCCTCCCAACTCTAAATGAGTCTCTAATCATTTGCTAATCACGCTTAACTAGCCTAAACCTAGCTTAACTAAGCCTAAAGCATGTTTATCCTAATCTAATCTAAAAGTGGTTTTTGGTTTACCTTTAGTCCCACATATACCCAAATTCCAAACTCTCCCAAATGGAACACTATTAATAGAGTCACCCCTCCCTTTCAACCTAACACCTTGTTTACATAACAAAATCTCTCAAGCACTTTGGAAAGGCATTAGAAATCATTTGTGATAGCTTTAAGCTATAAAACATTTGGATCTTGGCCATACTCCATTGTTAAGAGCTCCTCCATCTTACATCCATCAACTCCAAATCTAGTTAGTAAGGGAAGATCCAAGCTTGGCCTTGTAGCCAACTTGAAGAGATCTCTTCACTATTTTTGGGAGCAAACAACACACAAATATGATTGCTAGGATCTTAATAGGTTCATGTTTTATAGCTTTCAAGAGTAGAGAGTAATATACATGTTAGTTTTTGATGTTTTTATCAAAGTTATAATGCTTGCATGTTAGTTTCCCTTGTTTATCTCTTATCTTATGGTCCATAGATGAGTTGGCAAAGCTTTGAGGTTCTTTAACCTCATTCCATAGCTTTTGCAACTTTTCCTTGAACACATTTGGCACGCCCGGTGGGACTCTTAGTCCATCCTCCATTAATGGAGGTCTTTTAAGCTTTTTTATGTCCATTTTTAATCATTTTTATGCTTTCTAGGGTTAAAAGGCTTGTCTTTTAATGGATTTCATGTTTTAAACAAGCTAAATCTCCCTTTTGCTTAAGCATTTAATGGGTTCAAGCTAGAAATAGGTTTCCATGATCAATAACTAACTTATTTGCTTCTTTAAGTTTTTCATTTCCGTGAATTTTCGTGGTTTTTTGCGGGGGTACGCACGGTGTACTAGATTGGAGTGTTTCGCATTCGAAATGGTACGTATCCGTCATTCTCGGTGCGTATCCATTGAAATGGGCGCGTATCCATCAAACAGTGCGCACACACATTTTGGGCGCGTATCCGTCACTATTATTGTTTTTTACACAAAGGTGGCGTGTATCCATTGAAACAGATGTGTATCAATCGAAATAGGCGCATATCCGTCAAAACAAGCGCGCACATGTCATTCTGGGCGCACATGCGTTGAACTGTGCTCATTACCTATCTTCCGGAGGCCATAACTTTTGCTCCCGAACTCAAACGACTCCCATTTTTTTGCATTGGAAAGGTATTGAAGCGAACTACGCAATGGAAACATAAAATTAGGATTTTGACTTATAAAAATTTATGGTTTACATTATTAGATAACTAGTCATTTTCTAACATGTCTAAAAGTTCGCAAAATTGTTTTCTTGGTTATTCTAACACTTTGAAAGGTCTTTGTGGGACTAATAAGTGGTTTGCAGGTTATTTTAAGCTTATTTTTGGATCAACTTAGTTAAGTGTTTTCAATTTATCATTGGGAAAGGTCTTGAAGCGCATATGCTCTTCCCTCGCACCTTATAGGTGATCTTGGGAACCAAAACACTTCCAAAACCTTCTTCTTGCTTTCAAAACACTTGATTTAAGCTTCAAAATGAATTAACTTTTCAAAGTTGGCTAAAACGAGTTTCTTTTTCGCTAAATCACTTAAGGTGTTTTCCATTTCTTATTATAGTTGAGTTTTTGTGTTGCATATGCTCTTCCCTCGCACCTTTTAGGTGATCTTGGGAATCAAAACAACACGTGAACTCTCTTTTTTATCTTTTGGAAAATTACTAACTCTTTGAATGTAGAACCAAAACTCATTTGTTGAAGAAAGGAGTGTGAAACACAAACCCACTAATACATGTTTGATTGTAGGTTGTCAAACAAAGTGTGCTACTTAAAACCACATTAAGCTAAGCAAGATAAAAACACACCACTTTCATCACATTGTATTGCAGGTTTCAGAAAAGGGTACGTCCCTATCTACTCAACTAGAACATAACCCCTTTGGCATAACACCTTAAGCTACAACAATGGGGGTGGTTCTAGGAACCCTAAAGTAATCCACCGTTGAGTAACCTTGTGGATGAAACAGAAGTGCTCCAACTTACCCACTTGACTAGATTTTACATTGTGAGTTTAGAGTCAAAGTTATCTGTATCGCGACCCCAGTGACGATATACAACTGAACGCACTAGTTGCTCATTGTATCAAAAGGGGGTAAAGTAAAGCCAAGATACTCCTTGGGAAACCTTGGCAAATCAAGCTCACATTTAGACAAATTGTTGACACCTAGTTGAGTGAACTACTTAGGAAAGCCATTTCGTCAAGGAGCCCACTTTGCTAGTCCATTATCGCATCTTGTCAAACCATCACAAAGTGACAACTTGCTTGGATTCAAAACCTTGTTTTTGAACACGGTAACGAATCCACTTAAGTTAGATCTAAGTGTCTCTCTTCACGAAATTAAATGATGTATTACTTAGCTTGGTTTCTTTCTCACCTTCGGACGAGGAGAAACTCTGCCCAAGTGACGCTTAGTTTATTTTCACATATTTTGATCTATACCTTTGCGTTCTTATTGCCCATTTGGGATAAGAGAAGGCATCTTTCGAGAGTGTTGTCATAGATAGTGTTCACCACTTTTATGTCCGTTTATGCTCATCCATGTTTACGGATGAGTTGTTAAACGTCTAAAGTGTGTGGGTACGTTTTTATATCTTGATAGCCACTTGATCTTGATTTCAAGATCATCATCATAGTTAGGATTGATTCATCATTTGATCCCTTAGACTTGTTACCTTTTAGCATTGCCTCGACACAATTAAGATACTTACGTCGTGTTTTCTCATAAACGTGATCTAAGTGTCCGCATTGTGGCATTACACTTGCCCACATTTTAGCACATCCTTAGTATACTTTGACTTAGTTTGATTTCAAACATTGTCCCAAATCTTGAAAAGTGTCGCTTACTTTGTTTTGCGTCGTTTCGATACCACTTTGACACTAATATCTCACTTCTCCGCAAAGCTTGATAAACGTGTCCAATTGGTGTGGTTACATGGCTTACATTTGTAAACCTCGCCCTTTAACATTTAGGCCTTGTTGGTTGTTGAACTCGTCGTGGTATCCTTTGATTGAGTCACGCTTACGCTTTGTTAATACTTACGCCTTGTTCATTTTTTTGGACTTGACATAATTATTGACATAGAGTTGGCTATCTAGCGTCAAAACTATTGTTGAAAGAGAAAGGTAAACACTTTGATCAATTTATTTGGTTATCTATACTTGCATGATTGTTCCTTGTGTGTTAACAAACTCATAGACTTATTCTAGGAAAATCTTGTTGGATTATCGAAATTGTGTCATCACAATGTATATTTTCCTTAGGTTCCCTTTGGAAAATCACGCAAACATCTCCATACTTACAAAATGTCTAGTTGAATGTCATTATGCTTCCCTAAATCGACATGGAACTTCCTTCCCTTTGAAGGATTTCCATCACACTATCTAGGTCTAGGCATTTGTACCTAAACGACACTAACAATGACTTGACTATCGCGTAGTTCCTCACACTTACAACAATAGGAAACCTAGGTTTAGGCATTCAAATCAAAAGATTCCCATTATGACTAAACCTCGTTTGGTTCTTCGCACTAGAGGCCCGTTCGAGTACCTTGTTCCCCACCTTCATCTCATAGTCAATGGTATGGTTTGGACGCTTCTAATCCAAATTATTATCCAGGTTCCCCCACTCTTCTTCTGAAGATTCGGATCGCAACTATTGTTTGCATACCCCTAGATCAAATATTGAATCACGGTCCTCCCTTTCCTTCATAGGACCTTTATTCCAAATCACCTCAACGACGTCTTCTTCCTTTGAAGACTTGTGCGACTCCAAGTTTCGTCGATTGAACATCTAATTCGGTTCTTGAGTCACGGTCCTCCTTCCTTCGCAGGACCTTTATTCCAAATCACCTCAACAACGTCTTCCTCCTTTGAAGACTTGTGCGACTCCAAGTTTCGTCGATCGAACATCTAATTCAGTTCTTGAGTCACGGTCCTCCCTTTCTTCACAGGACCTCCTTCATCAATCGCCTCAATGACCCCTTCCTCCATCGAAGAGTTCCACGACTCGGATTCCCTCTAGTCAATCATCCAATTCGACTCCTACGTCACAACTTAACGGATGGCTATGCGATCCTACTTTCCAACCTACATTACGTCGTCTTCTAGAAAAATGACCTAGGTCCAAATCCAAATCATCCATTCATGAGATGCCACCTCCAAGTCTACTACGTCTCTCGATTCATCTTCTATTAATCAGGATCCAATTCCTCTTTGGCCTCTAAGTCATTTCAATCATACCTTATCAGTATCTTCATCAATCTTCTAAAGATCAATGTTTGTGTCCACAAAGACAAATTCACAAGAAACCATGTGCTGAGATATATTTTCAAAGCACTATCAAAACTCTTCATGGGAGTGATAGGGTCAAGTCTTCCCCTCGTCTACATCATCACACATCTTCTAAAACTTCCATGCTTGTTGAACCCGTTTCTTCTAGTCAACCTCCTATGGTCAAAGAACAACAACCTCTACTAATTGATTTCTCTCAGGATGATGGAACAATCATACTACATGAAGATATCCCTCTAGAGGATTGCAAAACAAGGGTTCTTTCTGGAACTTGATACGCTCACATATGGGGAGGAAGAAGTTGATTCCTTTTGTCAGAACATAGAGGAAGAGCCTAAAGTCATGGAACTTGATTCTTCTTTTGTTATTCCATCTTCACCTTCCTCTGAGCATGATGAAATGTTGGGGTCTAGCATTGATCCATGGCCTATCTTCTCGTTACCCAATCATTCCTTATCTATCATCATTCCTCAATCAAAATCTCTCATCTTGGGTCACCACTGAGTAACTCATCATCTTCTTCTATCCTGGAGCCACCCCAAGGTAGCCGTCCCATTTTCTACTTTAGTGGGTCACCTCCAGGTAGCCCGTCCTCTTGATTCTTGGACCATATCCTTTTCATCCATCACATCTTTCTTCTATCAATGGTTGTGGCAAGCCCGCAGTCATTTCTCACATCAGTTCTAAACGTCCACATTCGCTTTCTTCTCCTTCTCCCACTTCTCGAGATTAGACAAGTCACGCATCAACTTATAAGAAACCCAAACAGTTTCTTAATCAAGCTCAGGTCAAAACTTCCAAGAGCTCCAAAGTTCCCAACACTTCCAACGATCTTAAGGTTAAAAATCAAGTGCGATTCAAGAACGCACATCAACGTAACCATCAAGTATGGCACAAAGTGCAGAAACCTATGGATAGGGAACTCAAGCTCCCGCATATGAAATCCACGTTCCAAAACAAATCACAGTCATTTGCTGAATATGAGCTCACCACGATCATCGAAATAGGGGAAAATATTACGCTTGATAAACAAACATGCCTAGTCTCCCTTATCAAGGAAATCATGCAAACATTGTTGTTGGATCTTACCACGCAGAGTGACTTTGTTGGTCCCACCTTTCCAAAAATTATCAAAAACCTAAAAATAAAAACTATTCAAAAATAAAAAAATGAGAAGACAAAAAAAAAATCAAAGGTACAAAGATCAAACATTGCAATCAGGTATTGCGTACACATGGATGTTTTTTTCTTCCCTTCCTTGCTCTTCTTCTGCAAGTATTCCTACCATTTTCATTCCTTCGCTGATATTGTGGTTACCCTTTTTGCACGCATTTTGTGACATTTATCTCTATGGTATCTGTTTGACCTTGGTCTTTTATCACCTTGGTAAATTAAAGAACAATGACCTCTTAGAGATCCTATCACATTCAACATCTAATAAACTTGTTGCGAAGAACTTTTGGACATATTTGTTGACACTAGCCAATGTTGTCATCACAATCACTTCCACCTCCTTTCATCAAGCCATCCATGGTTCTTAACCCCTTGTCAAACAAGAGAGCTAAAATAAGTTTTCAAAAAGCAAAAGAATCAAAATCAATCAAAAATCAAAAGCCTAAAAGCTAAAAGCAAAAGCAAATTTATATATAACTCTCTCTAGGGTATTTCCAATAATCTCTATCGGGGCAATGGACGTCTCGATGGTAGCGAGAGAAATGTTGCGATTCGAATCAAATACATCTCTGTCGGGGCTATCGACATCAAGGTAGGCAGCAGAGCAATGTACGGCTATCCTTCCACCCTCCATTCACAAATCACCTATCACCTCTCAAAATAAATCATTCCTACACATTGGCTAGTTTGTCCTCATTTGTTGCCTATTACATCTTCCCTTCAAGAGGTAATTAATTTCCACGTGCACACACTGGATCTCTATGAGCGAACAGATTAGTATGTTACCAAGTGTCTTTTTTGGACCTTGTTCAAACTCTTTCTTTAGTCCATATCTCGTCTCATGATTCGTGCCCTTGCTAATCGCTTTTCATCATGAGGCTTCTAAGCTACATTCATAACATTTGTTGTTCTTATACTTTGTTCAAAACATCCATGTGTATGGTATTGCCTTTTTTCCATGTTTGCGGACACCTTTGTCCCCTTTCACAAAAACAATCTCTCCACTTCCTTTCTATCATGTGTTTCTTGGCCACTTACACTTTGGGGCATCCTTGCTCCTTCCCAAAGCACTTCATTGGTTTACATTCATCATCATGTTGAACTTATTCATATTGGCCTTGATCCCCCACTCATCATCGCGCATGAAGAGTTTTCCTTTGAATACTCCCACTTAATCGTTGGGCAATTTCGCATCTTCACCTTCTTGCACATGCACGTGGCATTCTGCCCTTGTACATCCCATCTATCACTGGGGCATCCACATTTCCTTGTCTCCTGTACATAGTTTCAGAAAAATTTCAAAATCACAAAAACATTCAAATATGTTTTAAGAAACAATAAAAAAAGAATATAAATCATCCTACAAAACGTCGCTCTTTGGTTCTCACATGTTCATATGCGCGACTCGCAAATCATCTTGATCTACCTCCATCAACAAAGGCTAAATTGCTTACTTAGTCTGTACTCTAGGGCACAATAAGTTTCCTGGTATTGTTTCATAGCGCACAATACTTTATCATTGGACCCAAGTGTCCTCCGTTATTCCCCTTGCATGTATCCTTCCTTGGGGCACCATTATTAACCTTTGTTGTTAATTCGAATAGATTGGAGCTAAAGCTTGATAACAAAAACATTACATTATATTTCTCTGTTAGGTAAGCTTGTTTACTTTCTCGTATTGCATTGCATTTTGTATGTTGCATGTAGGAGTTAGGCATCATTTACTTTCTCGTATTGCATTGCATTTTGAATGTTGCATGGAGTTGGTGATTTTAGCAATGGACATTTGGTCGTATATGACTTTTCATGTCATACTACACTTTTGTTCATTCTTTTTAATAAGGACCGATGATGAAGATCATTAGCAATATGATGGAAATAAAGTTGTCTAAAAGGCACTGGATGGATGTTAGCTCATTCCCCTTCCTCATACTCCTTTTCTTTTATATCCCCTTTCTTTTCTTCTTCATCACACTATTATTTCTTTTGTTCTCTTTTTGTCATCTTTTCGATCGTCGATCGACTTCTTCCATCACCCCATCGACACTCGAGGGGCATCCTTCATTCTACTCATTTTTCTTCTATCCCTTCAAAATTTTACTTGTTTATGCTTGTCTACTTTCTTTGAAGTGACATCACTTACGCCACCCCAAAGAGGGGAAAATGTAGACACCTAAAATATGCTTACACTTAGCATTTCCTCCAATTCAACCGATTAACGACACTTCGTTAATTCCCCATTCTTCGCTCCATTCTCGAATGCCCATTCACGACACTCTTTCGGTCATATTCCTCCTATAATCATCTAATTGGGCTAATATCTCTCTTATTAGCTAGACATTCCTCCTTTCGACCATTCGAACCTCCCTAGTTCTCTCTAGATCACTTCTATTGGCTTCCTAGGCTATCTATCAGTCACAAATGGTTAATCAAACTCCTCCCAACTCTCAATGAGTCTCTAATCACTTGCTAATCACGCTTAACTAGCCTAAACCTAGCTTAACTAAGCCTAAAGCATGTTTATCCTAATCTAATCTAAAAGTGGTTTTTGGCTTACCTTTAGTCCCACATGCACCCAAATTCCAAACTCTCCCAAGTGGAAAACTATAAATAGAAGGGTCACCCCTCCCTTTCAACCTAACACCTTGTTTACATAACAAAATCTCTCAAGCACTTTGGAAAGGCATTAAGCTATAAAACATTTGGATGTTGGCCTTACTCCATTGTTAAGAGCTCCTCCATCTTACATCCATCAATCAAATCTAGTTAGTAAGGGAAGATCCAAGCTTGACCTTGTAGCCAGCTTGAAGAGATCTCTTCACTATTTTTGGGAGCAAACAACACACAAATATGATTGCTAGGATCTTAATAGGTTCATGTTTTATAGCTTTCAAAGAGTAGAGAGTAATATACATGTTAGTTTTTTATGTTTTTGTCAAAGTTATAATGCTTGCATGTTAGTTTCCCTTGTTTATCTCTTATCTTATGGTCCATAGATGAGTTGGCAAAGCTTTGAGGTTCTTTAGCCTCATTCCATAGCTTTTGCAACTTTTCCTTGAACACACATCGTTGCCTAGATAAGGGACATATGCATTATATTGAGGTATTTTCAGATTTTGAAGAGGTGGAACTTGAAGAGGCAACACAACATTATGGTCCGGAAGGGGACCCAGAAAACACTCTTGTCATTTTTTCTAAGCTCCTAGATATCATCTCTTTCGGGTGAAAGGAGACCTACAAGGACAAAGAGTTACGGTATTGATCGATAGTGGAGCTACTCATTATTTCACTAATCCGAGCTTGGTTGCGAGGATGGAATTGAAGGTGGAATACTTCAAAGGCTTCAGGGTTACCGTATTGGATGGCTATTCCATGTCATGGACAAGGAGAAGTCCACAACTCATTATCACATTAGAAGGGCATGAGGTATATGATGATTTTTATATAATTAGCATAGCTGATACAAATCTTGTGCTTGGGGTCCAATGGTTACACTCATTGGAAGAATTCACTCTCAACTACCAAAGTATGGCGCTAAGATTCATAAATGGAGCTCATAAGGTCGAAGATTCATAAATGGAGGTAATAAGGTTGTGCTACAAGGTATGATCACGAGAGCCCCTCAAATAAATTGTTTGGTAGAAGATCTCTTGTGAAAAGAGTCACATTTTTGCTCCTTATCTAAGATAACAACAGATTGGAAGGCCTTAATTACAGCTGAGTATGCCAAGAATAAGTTCGCTAATGTTGTTTTTGAAGGAGAAATTATGGATGAGAGGTATATGATAATGGATGGGCTCATCCTTTACAAGAATAAGATCTATTTGGTTGCGGAATCAAAGATGAAAAATAAGATATTGAGGGTTGTTCATGATGCCCCATTGGCTGGCCATCAGGATACTTCAAAACATACAAACAAGTTAGAGAACAGTTCTTTTGGAAAGGACTCAAAAAGAAGATTCTTCAATACATCCGGGAATGTTTGGTTTGCGAACAAAACAAGGCGGAGCATGAATTTCCAGCTAGACCAGCCCCTTCCTATTCCACTCAAAAATGGGAAAAATGGGAAAGTATCTCCATAGACTTCATCACAAGGTTTTCCCATGGTTCAAGGTAAGAATTGTTTGTATGTTGTGGTTGATAGACTCACAAAATATGCTCACTTTTATCCACTTCCAGCCAAGTATAATGCACCTATAGTGGTTGATATCTTTTCAAGGAGGTGTTCAAACTTCATGGGCTGCCAAAGAACATCATAAGTGATCGGGACAACAAGTTTTTGAGCATGTTTTGGCAAGAACTTTTCCGTTTGACAAGCACCAAGCTTACTCTAGCACTAGCTATCATCCCCAAACCAATGGGCAAACGGAAATAATGAATAAATGGGTAGAAGGCTACTTACAGAATTATATTGAAGGGAAACAATCAGCTTGGGTAAAATGGTTACATATGGCTGAGTTTTGTTATAATACGACATTCCATATGTCCATTGGTATGTCACCCTTCAAAGCTCTATATGGTTATGATGCTCTCTCTTTTGTTGATTTGGTTATGATGGATAGTAGAGTGTCGGGGGCCAAAGATTTGGTGCAGCAGAGTCATGACATCTTGAAGGTGCTCAAAGAGAACCTCCAATGTGCACAAAACCAGCAAAAATTGTATGCAGACCAGCACCGGGTAGAAAGAACATTTGAGGTGGGAGACATGGTATTTTTGAGATTGCAGCCCTATAAGCAATCCTCCCTCAAACATAGTGGTGTAGAAAAGCTTAAACCACGTTTCTATGGGCCTTACAGAGTGAAGGGAAGAATTGGAGAAGTAGCATACGAGCTAGAGCTACCAGAGCATAGTTGGATACATAATGTTGTTCATGTTTCGCGCCTAAAAAGGGCACCAGGACAGCACATTACTCCTTCTATTCAGCTGTCACCCTTAGATGAAAAAGATAAGTTAATTTTGGTTCTGGAAGCTATAGTGGATGTTCGAGCAAGGAAACATTAAGGAGTGGAGTATTTGATCCATTGAAATGATCTACCAATTGAAGATGCTACATGGGAAAGTGCCACTATATTAGAGCATCCGAATTTGCAATTGCTTGAGGGGAAGCAATTTTGGGAGGGGAGGACTGTAATGTCCCCTTCTCCGAATAGTTTGTCACGAAGACTAGAGGCCCATTCCACTTACTATGGGCTTAAAGGGAAAAAGCAAGAGAAGTTTTTAATGCCATAATTTTCAGTTGCTTTTATAGATTTTTATTATTGTAAGTAATTTTCTAATTATAGTTTAGAGAAATCAAGTTGGTTCAGAAAAAGGTGAAAAGCCATTTGAAAAATAAAAGAAAAGGGAACTCTTATGTCTCCAAAGAGGTTAGTCCTCTTTGGGAGGATTCTATTTGGGTTTTGGCGCCACCTCTAGCTATTTAAAGGGGTTGCTTGGATGGAAAAAGGATATGCTTGCTTTGGAATTCATTTTCTTGGAGTTGGAGCACAAAACTGCTTTCTCTCTCTTGCAATTGAGGACAGAAACCCTCTTTGCACTTGGTTTGAGGACAAAACCCCTCATTCCTTCATTGGTGATCTCACACGGAGGTCACACTTGGTGATTACATTCAGATTTTCCTTGGAACATGCCATTTCCAGCCCATTGTAAACCCTCTCCTAGGGTGGCAACTTGCATGGTGGAAGGTTTTGGTGGTATCTAGGGCACATCACTCTTTTTTTTGTTGATATTTGGATTGTTACTAATTTATAACACTTTACAGATTAAACTTTGGGCCTAGTTTTGTAAGTGGGTTTGCTGCTATCACAAAATTAATTGTTATACTTCAGCTAGGATTCTAAAAGTTCATTTCTTCATTTGTACTGCTCTAAATAATTATTATTGTTCCCTACATGCTTTGGATTGTGTAAAAGTGGTATTGGAAGTAAATAATTGCAATTTCGTTCTTGTTGTCATAAGATTTCAGACTGTTGTAGGTTTTTGTTATAAACTTCAATTTATTGTGATTTGGGTTGAGTCATTTCTCTTTTCTTCAGCTCAGCCCGGAAAGGGGCATTACATTTCATGAGAAGGTGTGAACACAAGTGAGGCCCAAATTTTCAAGGCGGTATGACCACTGCCCTTGCCCCAAAACACAGTCTCAGTAGACCTATGCAAAGCTTCCATCCAAGACATAATAACACAATGACAATTCTAGGGCCTAAAGGCCTATTTATAACTATTTTTCCCTTAAGATGTGTTGACTTTAAGCATGTGGGACAATTACTTTTTAAACCCCTATCAAATCCTATCAAACTAGAAACATTGACCAAAAATGTGGGTCGGTGGTCCCACTACCCAAAAAGAAACTAGGTACATAAAGGTGGGCTGGACCCTCTACCTAATAATTAGTATACTATTTGCATAGAATAGTAAAGATTCATAACAAATTTCTCTCTTCATTCAATTTGTAAGGATTAGAGAGTAGTATCCCTTTTGGAGGGTAGAATAATGTAATTGGCATATTACAAGAGTGATGTTCCAAATTTATAAGGACCAATTTTTTTCAGAACGGTATATTGTCTTGAGGATCATGTTTTTTCCTTTTGAGATCCCAAGACCATTGGACAAGGTAAGTGGTTGTCAGTTGATAAATGTTTTGTGTAACATTATTTTTACTATGGGTATACCAGAATAATTCCATTGGCCAGACCAAAAGATGAGTACAGGTCACTCACAAGGTTAAATTATTGGGTTTGATTACCAATAAGCTCGCCCCACAAGCCTTGTTGAGGTTAATTGAGCTGGCCTAGGGCATTGCCTAGGACAGGATTGGAGCCCATAAAGTCTCCAAATACCGTTATCAAATAAAACTAAGCGCTAGAATAACAGTAGACTTTGATAGAAATTTTCAACCATCATTTCACCCAATTTCAAATGCTAAAAGTGTGCAACACCTTTATGACCTTGCATGTTGATTTCCTGCCCTAAAATTATAACATTTATTTATGAGATTTAATGATTGGGATGGTTTTTATACTTATGCATGTATAGGCATATGGTTTATGATGTGTTAAGCCCTAGGTTGGCAAGGACTAAGATGGTGCAATGGGTGTTGGGAATGGGTAAGCCAAAAATGTCTAACAATCTTGTGGATATGCTTTCCTTAAATCCCTATATGGGCTTGGTTAACAAAGGCATATGATGGATTTGGACTAGAACTTTGTTCAAATATTAGTTGGTGTATTGTTTTGGTTGCTAAGCCATCATATTGTATTATCGTATGCTAGTGAAGTAGAATAATTGGTGTTTAGCACTTGAACTAAAATAACCATTGTATATGATGATATAAACCTAGGAATACATTGTCACTTGCATTCCAGTTGAAAGACACTAATGGATAGCATCATTCGCCATTGGTGTGAAAAAACAACCAAAAGGGAAAATGACCGAGGCAGAGGAGGATGATATTTCTGCCTTATCACTCTTCATAATGCATGGAGGGGACTCTAGCACAAGATGAATGGCTAGTCACCAACCATAGGGTTTGTCTCTTATTATATGTTTGTAAGTTGGCAATATGAGTAAATCCTAGATGTGGTGTCTCCATCTTCATAATGCAATGGATCCTTCCTGTATTGCTGATATCTGTCTTAATGTCTTGATATAAACTGTACTGAATTACAACAATCAAATAGCAGTCTATAACACCATGTAAATTTTACATTATATTTTTGTGCACGGAAATCAGTAGTGATTCCTGACAATGATGCATACCCTGAATTGTTTGTACCATCATTTCAACTCAGATCGGAAGTAATATAGAATCCCTTAATTATAAAGGAGGTCTTGAGGCAATATGTTTACCGCATCGCTCTGGCCAGGAAGGTCGGGAGGTCCACCTCTTTGAGGCTTCAAAATAAATTCCACAAGTTCTAAGACATCTCCAGTTTGAAATGGTGATCGAAGATGTGAATCTTCATCTTTTGAAGCATTGGTCGTTTGAAAAGCATTTGTTATTTCACTTCTAACAGCACCTAACAAAAGTGCAGTCTGCATATAGAATGAAATATTGTTAGATAATACCAATAAGCCTGATAGTGGCATAACGTCTCTCTGAACCAAGAAGCCTAAGTCATTATCAAGTTCGAGAAAAGGAAAATTACCATTGATGGATAGTTGGAGTTTATGATAAGAACTTTGAGTATGTCAAACTTATGATCAGCCGGAAGCTCGGCAAATATCTACGTTCAAAAATGTAACATGCACTTTCAACATGATTGTCAATTTCACAATTCAAATGCAAAACAGCATCAACAATACTTTCATGCCATATCAAGCTAGCCACAAACATACAAAACATAAAAATTACTGCTTTGGGCATAAAAGAAACAAGTCAGATTAACAGGGTGTCCAAATATCAAAAGCCAACAAAAGACCTAAAAATGTATGCTATGCATATCACACCTGGAAAATGGAATTGAGCCTGTCACCTATATAGTATCAAACATTAATTTCTTTATAGCAAGTCTTCTTTCTATCAGTAATTTTTATGTAAATTTTTAAGTGGAAAGAGAAATTCTTTAACTATCCATAGAACCACCTTATGGAAAACTCTCCTCATATTTGGCACTTGCTTTTGCCATAGCAAAATTGATTAGCCTCCTTCTAACATCAATGTTGTTCATACATGGAAATGACTAACATTAAATTTTAAACCCCAATCCAAAAAATTCAGAAGTTGGTATCGTCTGTTCATATTGGTTGACCAAACACCCAAGGTAAGGATGTGTTTTTGATAAAATTGTTGTCAACCATCTTAATTTGAGTCGAGTCGAATCAGTTCAAGTTCATATTTTGGAAATCACACCGATCTTCCCGCATACTGAACAAGTTTTTCAAAACATTTTGAGTCCAACAGGATAACTCAACTGCATATAACTCATAGGCATTAACATCTCAGTAAATGGTTCCAGTTCCACATGTACATTCATTCCCCAGGACCAACAAATCACAAAACCACAATTCAGTGTGTACAATGGCAACACCTTTCTATCTCAGCTCAAATGTAGCAATTTCAGTAATTGAAAAGCATTTGAATGACATTCTCATCTCTACAGCAGCAATGAGCTGACAGCAGTTCATCCAAAGATAATAGCAGCGAGCTTGAGAGTATCCGCTAAGTGCTTAATAACTGTTTGTCACATATCCTGTCAGACTTTTCATCCAGCTAACTAAAATGTCCAAAGCATCATCCTCTAACTGGTGAATAATTTACAGCAAATATCTGTAAATTGTAAACAATACTGTAATTTGAAACTACCACGGAAATGAAATTTCAACGATTGCAGAAGCAGATTCAAAAAGTGTGGGGGCAATTAACTTGCGTTGGAGGTTCACCGCCTTGGACATTATACCAAAGGTTTTCTTGTTTTTTGATTTATCGAACATATAATGTTTTGACTGCAATGTTATTGTCCAGTGTCAATATAGCTAGGAGTATTTTTAACCATAGGTTATGCTACTGACTTATCGACTATGTTTTGAAATAAATAGGCTTTTTGTAGCAGAAAGCATTTTGTGAAATTCTTTGGGCATGCCCTTTCATAGAATATAAATCTTTTTTTTTTCCCTGAAAAAAACAAAGATGCAAGTCAAACTTTACTGTCAAGATTTTATAGAACAACTTAGTTCCTTTTGGAAGCAATATTACTAGAATGTAAAACCTGAAAATGCCAAAGGAAAATACATTTAACAAAAAGTGACTTACTTTGGTCAATGCAGAAAATGCTTCCTTCCGTTGCTTTGGATCAGGTGCATATACTATGATTTGCTGCACAGCCTGGCCTCCCAAATAATTAACAATGCATGATTGAGTATTCCACTCTCAAGAATGTGTAGCACCATTTAACAAAATGAAAAATACCTATAACATTTAAGCTAATTGGATAGAATGATTAACCAAGGGAGTAGTCATTATAGATGTTTCAAGCATTTTGAAAAGATACAAACTAAATCTTTATAAAAGTAACTTACCTGAGATAGAGAGAATAAACTTGGAGTAATAGAAGACCAATCAATTTTCTCATCGCTATCTTTTGAAGAAGCTGAATTTGTATTAACCATGGCTAACATAAAATCTATGCTGTACTTTTTAATTTTCCATGGATAGTCCAGTGAAGACAGCAAGTATTTCATATTACTCAATGCTCTTATTCTTTCACTTTGACAACTTTGGAGCTTCTTTAGAAGATCCTCAATATTGCCACGAGCAATTGTAGCAACTTCCACAAACACATAACCCCAAAGGACTGACATAATCCACAAATGAATAAAATACTGTCAGTGCAAAGCTTCGGGCAAAACGAAGCTGCTGTTAATTACAAAAAAATTCAAAAACGCAGAAGGCATCACTTTTTTAGAGTCAAGCTTATGTACGCACCAGCAAGAATTGACCCAGTATTGATCAATGAGGTGTTTTCTACAATTTTATTGTTCTCATCTGCAAAGTTTGTAAGGAAATGCTTCATGTTGCAAAAATATTTATGCTCTGTAATACTGATGTCTCATCATAACAAATAGAAAATGGGGAAAATACCAAATTTTCATCAAACACACCATACCATTATCCAACAAATGATAAACACCCTCTAGTTCGTTTCCAGTGATGAGACCTAAATATGAAAGCCCACAATCTGACAATATTTCTGAAAGTTGCAATATAGAAGCAGGGGCCTCAGATGTATCCGTTGAAGCTGCAATATTAGCATCCTTAGAAACAAAAGCCTGGAAGACAGAAATGTCGGATGATAAAATAAGTGATACACATATTTGAAACATGTTACACAAGTGTATCCTAGATTTCCAGAATCAAAGTTGTCATCATTGTACATATCTTTTATATGACTATGTCTATTTAAAGGAAAGTTATACCTATATCTCATGAGATGCACTTAGTGTGATTATTTTGATTTTGAGTTATGGTAGTTGATAAGATATGTCATGGACCCATGTAGCCAACTGTCATATCTACACCTGGTGTTTTCCATATGTACAAGTTGGATCATCATGATCAGAGTTCTCCACAATGAGTCTATTATCTACCATATGCGAAGTCAGGTCTGCAATTTGGAGACCATGCATGTTATTACCACAATAATAAATGAAGATATTACTCTTTTATTTTGATGTCTTCTTTCTTGGAGTAGACACCTAGTTTTGGTACAAGGCACGTGGCAGAAACACTTGTATCACCTTTTAGGACACTTAAACTGCTAGTGCACGAATGGATCTTTTTGGCATACTTTTCCACTTAAGGTCAACCCCGCACAGCTTCCGTCACCACCAACAGCTCATAGACACTCATATTTATCTTCACTTTACCTAGGAACATTCACTACACCTCTGCAGACTTATTCATTACTGTTTTTGAGCTTTTGATCCACTCTGACCATTACCAGAATCCCTCGACAACTACCGCAGCGCTAACCATTATCGGCATCCAATAATAGTCTTGAGTTTGACCATTATCGGACCCCGGTCATCTTTCTTTTCTAAGTATCTTGTCCATTGTTCATGTTTTGGTGGTCGTCCCTCACTTATTTTCTGGGTCAGTTTGCGCACAAAATTATCTTATTTTGAACTTAAGGAAGCCTATATAAACACGCACCCTAAAGTCATTTGGGGACATGGATCAAGCACCTCTCTAAGTTTAATCAAGCATACATCTACAAAAAGCTGAATCTATGCAAGAGTTTTAATCTTAGTCTATTTTTTATTGTTGTTGCCACATACTTATGACAAAATGAGATTCATTTGCATTAATTGATTGAGCATAGGGAGAGAAGGTGGAGTCTTCTCTCGCATTGGGATGGGTCACACAATGGCATAGAATTACATGAGATCTTATTCCTTATTCCATGACTGATATATAGAGCAACTCCCACTGAAGGGTAGCCCAGGCCAATATTTTTGCATATTTTTCTCATCTTGGGTGAATTGTTGAGGGTTGAGGCCAGGATAAAAAGAAGACATTCAAACACTCTCGTGCATCAACCTGCATATCCAGAAAAGGTTTTGGCAAAAGAATAGCAGACAAAGATTCTCACTCAATTTCAGATCTTACAAACCTGCGCTGTTGTTATTGGTGAACCTTGGCTATTATTGGCATCCGCTGATGGTCTCTAACACTATCTGCTGCCAACACCGGTCATCCTATCTTTTTCTGGCACCTTGCATCAAATTATTTCCATTTTGCCAAATTCTTTTCCATTGTGTCCTCTAATCATTAACTGAGCCTTTTTAGTTTCTGTCAGCACTCAAGTATGTCTAAGGTACAGATTCTCCTTGAGATTTGTCCATTCAAATATCAATTACCCTTCCATTCATCTGTCTATTTCTGCCTTTTCAAAGTCTTGAGTTTACTGTATTTTACTATATTTACATAAGCTTTGATTAGTGACCTAGTTTATCACATTTGGAAACTTGTACGCATAATAGATAAAACATTTTGGTGAACCCCATGCTCTTTGAACTCATACCTTTAAGGTTTCCCCTGACAATTTAATATACCTTCTCACTCTAGGGTCTATTTTTCATGTGTTCAGATCTGACTGATATATCATTAGCCTTAGCTTCTTGAAGACTCTCTATGTTTCTATTTGATGCCAAATAAGAAAGCTAGATCTATTATACTTATTAGGTGAAGTGCTAGATTGAGTGGTACACATTTGATTTGGTTCAAATCCCTTTGCTTGGATCTCATGTTTTTTTGAAAAAGAAAATGACAATTATTGATGATATTCATGCTCCCTTTATCGATAATAATGCAAATGGTAAAAACGTTAGTTATGCAAATGTGAATGATATAAGTGAGGATGTTTGTGGTAACAATTTTAGCAAGGATTATGTTTCAAGAGTTATAACTCAAAGCGCACATGACCTAGATTGCTTTGAAGAACATCTTTCGCTATTTCCTGAAGAGATTGATGCAATGATCTATGGGGTTAGAGAGGAATAAAATAGCTAAGGAATCTACATCTGAGGAAGTACAAGTTATAAATGAACCTTGAATACTCCTATTCTACCTACTAGAGATTTTCCTTCTACATTGGGTACCGAGGCTACTACAACTATTTCTTTACTCTTGTGCCTCAACCTAAAGCTCCTACTTTGGTGCCTACAGCTATTGCCACTAACAAGATTACTATGAACCTTCCTTTGTGGCCTAATGTTTCTTTTGTGCCTCCTAGACTTGTTTCTCAAGCTATATATCTTTTGGTCAAGAAGTCTTTCTCAAAACACTAGAGTGCACATTCCTACACACATTATTTCTCTTATTTCTCAAGATGAACTCCAACAAACTATCAAAAATTGAGCCATACAGTTAATTCTTGTGACATATTACTCAATCCTTTGGCTTAAGAGGTACTTAGTTATTTGTCTACATGTTTCATTGCTTTTAAGTTTAGATCATTCAACAGCAAGGATGATAATTCACAACACATCAAATCTTTCTATTCTTCATGTATAGATTTTGTACATACCAATAGATTATTGACTAATCTCTTCCCTAGAAGTCTCGAGTCTTACACCTTATATTAGTTTTATGCCCTACCATCGGGCTCCGTACATTCCTTCGAGGCTTTGACCAATAGTTTCTTAGCACATTTTTCAATCAACATTATCCAAGGTCATGTTTTTACAACTAATAACAAAGACCTAACGAGCCCATTAGTGAGCATGTGCTTAAATTTGAAACAATGCTTACGATAATGTCTCGCCATTAGATGATAGCGAATTACAAGATATTTTCTCTCCAAGTTTACTTCAATCTTTCAAAGATAATGCATTTTGTCATACGGTTAGAACTAAATCTTTCACACATAAAAATCTTTCAATGAACTTTGTCATACAGTTAGGAACTATGAGATCAAGCTCCTTGCTGCCAACATGCTAAAATATGGGACTAACGCCCCTACACCTAGTGGAGCTAAATATCAAGGTAAAACACCATTCAAGGCAAAGGCTAATGAAACTACTACTTTTCAAGCTAAAGAATTAAACCAAAAACGTAGTCATTCCAATATCACAACTACCTGTCATGTTTTTCCTTCCTCTCAAGAGCAAAGATAATTTGCACAGATTATCTAAGAGTTCTCACCAAGTGCTTAAGCCATTGCTTGAATGCAATATGATCACTTTATCTCCTCAATGTGAGATTGACGCATCTTGACCTTCACTTGAGAATTATGAGTGAATGCATATTGTCATTATCATGGAGTTTCAAGTCATGCGACAATTACAAATAGATATTTTGGATTGAGACATAAGATTCAAGACCTAATCGATAGATCTTGTCATTCAAGTGCAAGAACAATATAGTACATTTGATCTCAGAAACTCTTGAACTTTGGAATTATCCACGAGAATCACAAATTAAAACGTTGTTCTACTTTCATTAGAAAATGACAAAGATAGCTAGTGAATGAATTTTGCTTATGCTTAGAATCCACAATTGCAGGAAAGGAAAGAATATAAACTCATAAACACCAACAAGTATGAAAGAGAAGTAGATAATATCTCACACTTCCTCCCAATTACTTGCTTGCTCTATCTCAACACTCCTTTATTCTACAAAACACAATTCTAGCACTAAGAACTTCTTGCTCACTTGCTTTCATGCTTCGATGATCTTGTTCTCTTCTACAAACATGTATTTATAGCCTTTCTCATGTCCTCCCGTGCACTGGAGAATGGGAAAGGTCATGGAGGAGAAGAGACACAGAAACCTTTCAAATTCTAGGGTTGTTCATTTCATATTTTTGTTTTTTATCCGAAAGAGCCAGGACCGCCGCCCAATGCAAACTAAGCGGTCCTAGGATTGCCGCCAGTGAGCGGCGGTTCAGAATCGCCGCTCTGCACTGCGGTGGTCCTGTTACCATAAAGATAAGCAGCTGCATATATTTATTTTCCTTCTTCGTGGCCGACGATCGATGAAGTAGAGTCATTTTGGATCCCTATGGATCACACCTCCCTTGCTTAGGAGGCTTTTGGTCCCACAAAAGCTTAATGGGGGAGTAGATGAGGAAATAATTCCCTCACTTGCTCCTTCAAGTACCACCGGGCCTGCCTTGGTGTCTTTCCTTTTAGTCCAACTCTGCCAAGACTCCTACTGGACCTCTCCTAGTCTCTCTGACCTTCTGCTGCAAAGACTACATCCTCCTCCAATTCCTCGTGAGTCCAAGACACAATCCTCAATGGAAGGTAGCAACTGTAGTCCTTCATCTTCATCTAGCATGGATGGCTCATATAGGTGCAAGTTCTCACAGTTTACTACAAAGTACATCCTCATAAATGATGACAAATCAAGTCGAAAAGCATTTTCTCCAACCTGCTCCAATATGGTGAAGGGTCCATATCATAGTGGCTTGAGCTTCTGTGCTTGACCTTGTAGTCTCTCCTTGCTCAAGTAAAGCCAAACTCTATCTCCAACATGAAGCTTATGTTCCCTCCTATGTTGATCGTGCCTAGCTTTGTACTTGGCTTGAGATTTCTCTAGTTGTTCTTTGACTTTGAGATGGATTTGCCATATCCTCTCAATGAATTTGTTTTCTCTAGTCACCTCTGTGTCTCGTGTCTCCTCCTCATCTTGCTGCCCAACTGCTATGTCCAGTGGATTTGTAGGTAGATATCCCAAGCATGCTTCAAATGGTGACTTCATAGTGGATGTGTGTACTGCCCGGTTATTGGAATGTTGAATATAGGCTAAGAAGTCATCCCAAGTCCTTGGGTATTTCTTTATTATACCCTCGATTAAGCGTGCCAAAGTCCTGTTCACCACCTGCTCGTGGATGGAAAGTTGTGCTCCTCTATAACCTGGTATCCATCTTGTCCCACAAAGTACTCCAAAACTTCCCCAAGAACCTAGAATCCCTGTCAGAAACAATAGACTTTGGAAACCAAAATACACCCATACATTATCAAAGAAAAGATCTGTTTGCCTCATGTGCTTTTATTGTCTTTTTACGTGCCATAAGAATAAACATCTTACTCGATCTATCAACAACAACATACTGAGATAGTCATGGCCATGTTTAGACATAGGTAATCCTCTACAAAATCCATAGAAATGTCCACCCACGGACGAGTAGGTACTACAAAGGCATATACAAACCCTCCTTCCTAGTCTTAGGCTTTGCAACAAAGTTTACATCCACGTATAAATTTTGATACTTCTTCTTGCATATTGGGCCAATACACGTACCTTTGCAAGTGGACTAGGGTCTTACCAACACCGAAATGTCCCGCTACTTTCGAGGTATGTGCTTCCCTCATCAATAAAAGTCTTTCTTCTTTAGGCACACAAAGCTTCCCCCATCGGTAGAGCAGCCCGTCCTTGAGATAACAATCTTCAATCCCTATCCTTTCAGTCCCTTGGGACTACAACTGCTGAAATGTCACCCCAAAGTCTCTATCCTGGGCATATGCCTCTCTGTAAGCTTCCTTCGTGAAGGGCTTGATCTGAGAGATAGTGGCCAAACAGAAAACTTCTCCTGTGTGGGCGGCCTAGACAACATGTCTGCCACCAAATTTGTACTACCCTTCTTGTATTTGATCACTAGATGGAACTGCTTGAAGGAACCCCATCCATTTGTAGTGCCTTGTCTGCTGCAATTTAGACTGTGCTTGCAAATACTAGAGAGGTTTGTGGTCAGTGTGCACAATAGTTTCTTTACCCAACAAATAATGCTTCCATTTTTTAATTGCCTAAACTAGTGCATACATTTCCTTATCATATATTGAATATCCTTTAATTGCTAAAGTGAAAGTTTCAAAATGATAACATACGGGTTTACCTGATTGAAGCAACACTACGCCCATGGCATAATCACGGCATTTGTCTCTACTTCAAAAGGTCAGCTGCAAATGAGGAAGAGCAAGTCTTTGAGCATGACTAATCTTGTATTTCAATAACTCAAAGGATTTGCCTTGTTCCTTACCCCAACAAAAACCCTTACTTTTGCGGGCCACTATGTGTAGAGGTGTTGCAATCACGGAGAAGCCCAGAATGAACTTCCGCATGTATTGTACTGCTCCCACAAAACTCCTAGTCTCTGTGGCTCCTGTTGGTGTTGGCCAATTAGTGATGGCTTCCACCTTCTTTGGATCCACTCGTAGCTCTCCTCCTCCAACCACGTGCCCAAGATAGACAAGTGACTATTTGGCAAATTCACATTTCTTCATATTACAAAGCAGTTGTTTCTCCCTAAGAACTTGCAAGACTTGTTGTAAATGAGTTAGATGTTCTTCCCATGTGGCACTAAAAATCAAGATATTGTCTAGATATACAATGACACATGAATCTATGAAATCCCATAATACATCATTCATCAATCTCATAAATGTAGCGGGTGCATTGCATAACCCAAAAGGAAGTACTAACCATTCATACAAACCTTGTTTTGTCTTGAAGGCAATCTTCCATATATCCTCCTCCTTCATTCTACTTGGTGATAACTGACTTGAGATCCAACTTCATGAAGAATTTGGCATACTGAAGCTGGTCCAAGAGATCATCTATGTGGGGAAGTGGATATTTGTTCTTTATGGTGATCTTGTTCAAAGCGTGGTAGTCGATGCACATTCTCCAAGAACCATCCTTCTTTGGCACCATCACAATAGGCGAACCACATGGTGAGGTGCTCGGACGTATCACCCCCTGGTCTAGTAGTTCCTAGATAAGATAAGATAAATATATTAATATCCAACGAATGACCACAAAAAGTAGAGTTGTTTTTACTTCAAGATACTCTCAGCAAGGATTGCCTATACAACCCGATGTTCGGTGAGGGGACTGCGCAATAGCTGAATCTCATGCTCTACTTCCCGTTTTGGTGGTAACCCACTGGGAGCCTGAAATACTTCTTGAAAAGACTGAATAATACTATCTAAATCATGCTTTCCCTAGTTAGAAATCTCTGAAACTTCTACCCCATCTTGTTTATCCTTTAACAAAAGTAAACAAAATGATTATGATTTGCCTGAATAAGTCGTTTTGCTTGGTTAGCACTCACCATAGTAACCCGTGTACTAAACCGGTGTGCCCGAATGTTGTAGTTGATCCCATCCTTGACCCATCTGCAGGTTTTCCTTTCTCATAAATATAGCATCCACGATATACAAGTAAGGACTCCCGAATAACATCAAAAGCATCAAGTGGAATAACGTCAACTTCGAAAACATCAATATATTGGGAATTTATCCCAAACTTGACCTTACATCTTCTTGTTACCTGAATTTCAACACCCTTCTTCACCCAACCCAAAGGATAAGGGTGTGGATGCTCATAAGTCTCAAGACCAAGCTTCTTTACAACTGCTTCAGAAATCAAGTTAGACTGAGAACCGGTATCAACCAAAGCATTTACCTTAGTCCTCTTGATCTGGATTTTGATCTGGAATAGTCTACTCATCTCCTCTTCCTGGCTATCCATGTTGGTGGCCGTGCATCCAAGCCTTTCGTCTACATCAGAGTCATCTTCGATTTCCACCTCCCCTTCTATTTTTACAAGCTGTTATGGACTTCTTTGAGTCCTTGGTTCGGTTCTTCGATGTAACTTCCAACATGTAGCGTCAGTATGACCATTGATATCACAGTTCTTGCAAAAATTCTTGGGATCTTTACAAGTATTTAAAGTAGTGGCAGCTTGTTTACCTTTCCCTTTCCACTTACCCTTGTTACTTGTTTGCCCATACTCTTTTTTCTGCTGATTTGTCAACTGCTTTGCCCTTGGCTCTGCTTCTCCTTACTTCTTTTCATCATCTATGTAGTATGCTTGCACACACGCCTCGTTGAGATCTTTGGGCTTTGTGGAGATGACTTTTCTTCGAAAGTTTGTGTGAAGTCCTCCCAAGTACTTAGTTAGAATATCCTCATCCTCCAAGTCCATGTTTAGCAACATGGCTTGCCTCCAAAACTCCATAGTATAGTCCTACACACTTTGACCACTACCTTGTCTAAAATACGCCATTTAATCATTTGGTCAATCTTGTGGCCAATAGGATAGAAGTTAGCTCTAAGTAATTCTTTAAATTCTTGCCAAGATTTCACAATAGGACGATTCTTCTTTTCACAAGTGATTAGATGGGTTTTCCACCAAACCAGAGCATGTCCCTCCATTTTGAGACATGCAAAGGTGATCCTTTGTGCCTCAGTGACATTATGGATGCTAAAGTAGACTTCTAACTGTTTTAACCATTTATCAAGCAACTCTGCATCTACTTGTCCTTCAAAGCTTTTAATCTCAACTTTCGTCTCAACTTTAAAAGGAGTATGGTCAAATTTTACCTTTTCTCTTGCGTTTGAAGTCTCTTCTTCATGCTCTTCCCCATAATCTTCCTCATGGTGGCTCTTCCCTATGCCAAACTTTTCAACTAAGCCTCAAACCACTGAGTCCATGGAGTCTTGCTTGACAAAAGTTGTCTTCTGCAAATCTGCAAGTTCTTGCCTTCTAAACATCCTATCCATCATGGTCTCCAGCATCTCGATTCTACGGACCAAGTTCTCTTCCTCCATTTGTCCCCGAATTCTCTGTTTCCACTTCTTTGTAGAAATTTTTGGATCGCAAGGTAAAGCCTCTTCACCTTTAGATCTCATCACTGTCATACAAATCCAAGAACGAATACCACAGTCCTGGATACTTGTTAGCTCTGATACCAAAATGATCTATAAACTCTTCAACTTTGGAATTATCCACATAATCACAAATTAAAACGTTGATGTTCTACTTTCTATTAGAAAATGACAAAGATAGCTAGTGAATGAATTTTGCTTATGCTTAGAATCCACAATTGCAGGAAAGGAAAGAATATAAACTCATAAACACCAACAAGTTTTATCCTAGAAACCTCCAGAGGAGGAAAAACCAGTCGGGAAGGGCAATTGCTCTTTCTTCCCATTTTTATTGGCCAATTCAAATAATAAGTACGAAATTACAATAAGTATGAAAGAGAAGTAGATAATATCTCACACTTCCTCCCAATTACTTGTTTGCTCTGTCTCAACACTCCTTTCTTCTACAAAACACAATTCTAGCACTAAGAACTTCTTGCTCACTTGCTTTCATGCTTCGATGATCTTGTTCTCTTCTACAAACATGTATTTATAGCCTTTCTCATGTCCTCCCATGCACTGGAGAATGGGAAAGGTCATGGAGGAGAAGAGACATGACAACCTTTCAAATTCTAGGGTTGTTCATTTCATATTTTTGTTTTTGTCCGAACGAGCCAATACTGCCACCCAATGCAGACTAACAGTCCCAGGACCGCCGCCTGGCGAGCGGTGGTTACTCGTGACCGCCACTCTGCACAAAACAGCAGACCTATTACTATAAAGATAAAACTTCTGTATATTTATTTTCCTTCTTCGTGTTGACTGATCTGATGAAGTAGAGTCATTTTGGATCCCTATGGATCAACATTGAATAAATTAATTACACAACCCAATCAACACTTGAAAGTATGTACTTATCCTCTTCCAAACCAAACTACTTAAAATATGACAAAGCAAGATGAGTTTCACATGGAAACTCCTAAAAAGTCTCCACCAATTCCAAATGCTCATGTCTTAGATGGTTTCTAGGTGTGGTCATAGATGCACATGACGAGGTTCTATTATTTTCTATGACATGAGATTCCAACAAATCATTCTAATAATGGACCACCATTCATACAAGATTTCATAGATTCACATTCGGAGATCACAATGAGCATTTTAGCGGACAATGGTTCAAGTCTAAACATTTGCATAATGCAATTCCTTGTTAGTCGTGGATGCACACATGATGATCTAAATGGTACATCCAATCTTATATAAGGTTATGACATTCCTAATCAAACACCTCTTAGGGGTATCACATTATATGTCACCATGGGACCTAAGACATTTCTTGTATGGTTTCATGTATTCTCGGATAATGAGACATGATAAATTACTTGGATGCGGTTGCTAAATCAAATATGAGTTGTGCCATCCACATTACACCAATGTCTAATGTTTTCGCATCTAACAAAGTGATTACTAATAAAGGCACTCCTTTTGAGTCACCTATTCAAATTTGAAATGAAGTATTATCTAAATACTTCTCCAATTTTGTGATCCAATCTATCAAATTTTTAGGATTCTCACTTCCCGAATAATTTGGGATTTCCATACATAATCTCCCTTTAGTCTTCAAAATAGCCTATTGATAAATACACTCAAGTTCTTCATGAATCTTCTTTGCTTCATCATCATTAGAGTCTTCACCTAGTCTTCTTCTTTGAGCAATTTCCATTGCTTCTAGCCTCTCATGGAGACCTCTCATCAAATTTGCCAATTCAACCTCTCTGGTGAACTATTTCCTCTCATTCCAACAAAAATTCCCATATGTCCCATATTTATTTCCTTGCACTCGCAACAATAACAAATACTGCAGCCTCTACACCTTCTACCCAACAACCTAAGTGTTGGAAGATACCTACACTACATTCTACGCACACTCACAAATGTGGAAATCCGAACAATGAAAATCACTCTCTCATAGAACTTGAATCTCGCTATGATACTAATTGATGCAGTCACGGTTATAGGGTCCTATGACACTGTCTTGGACCTACACATTTACATGCAACAATGGACTTAAATAAAGTGATATCCAAAAGTAGCATGAGACAACAAGCTTCTTTATATTAATCAATAGAGGAAATTCACTCAAGCGCAACGCATTTCAATCTTGAAAGAAAGATTCTACAACAAACATCAATGGGATGCAATCCTAGGACTCTATATCCTTACTAGACTTATAGGATTGAACTCTAGTGAACCCCTTCCCTAAACTCCGCTCTAGACTTTGGTAGGCTAAATGTTGCATTCAATTCTCCAACTTCTAGCTTCGAATCTGTTTGCGAGAAAATTTGTCTTGTGGACAAATTGGTGGGTTTCAAGCCAACGCTATGCGAATCTAAGTCCCTCTACTTGAACGGTGCAACTTCCGTAGGTGCATGCAAAAAAGTGGATTTCAATGGTGGCATTTTGACCAGAGATCCAACAGGAGCACTCCATTGACCCTGTGGCAAAGCTAGCAATTTCTCACTAGGGAAGAAACTTTGTCTTGGAAAGGGGAAGGGGAGTGGAAATGGAGGTAGGAGAAACTAATGTTGTGAGTAGAATATCAGATGCCCACACACATTAATTAGAAATTTCATTCACATGCATTTAGAGTTAGAAGAAAAACAAATCCGCAGGAGAAGCTAGAAGACCGAATGAAATTCATTGGTCGCAGTACCAATCAATCCCTTAATCAAAAGGCGAAAATTCCTTCTCTTATTATTGAAGTTAAAGCAGAACTTGTATGCAGCTTTTAGAATAGAGGAAAATCTAAGGAGAGGGGAAAATAGAAGAAGTATGGCATTTTCTGTCTTTTCTAGTTACAGAGCACTCTGGTCTTTTTTGAAATCAATCGCTACCCTTTGGAATGGCTCGAGAAGCCATTATATTCTTCGCAAGAAATCAAGTATAACTTAACAAATCTTCAACGCCTTTTCAAATTCCTCTGTTGTCAAGAAAACGCTCATGGCGGGTTAAAACCAAATCTTGCAAAGCAACTGTTACATTTGATTTGCCAATTTAAATATAGACCATTTGATTTGCTCCTCTAACTCTGAAATTGGGCCGTCCACGTGGCAAGAAGGGATTGGAGCGGTTCGGAGGAAGCCTTTCACATTTTGTGATTTTTCGTGAGATTTGGTAATTTGGAACAAATTGGCCCGCACCCCGCTTTGACTTTTCAACTTAGACACGTGGCACCCTCTGATTGGAAATGGGGTCGCGGCCCTTTTCTCAACATTTTAACATTTTTTGGAAAAAGGCTCAAAAACTCAATTTCCTCCGCCTGGCCCGCTACTCCAATTTGACTAGGACACGTGGCACCCTCTGATTGGAAATGGGGTCGCGCCCTTTCTCAACATTTTAACCTTTTTTGGAAAAAGGCTCAAAAACTTAATTTCCTCCGTCGCCTGCTCTTCCGCTTTGACTTTTCAACAGTGGGCCCAAGACCTTGGCGGAGCCGCGGAGCATTCTAGAACTTTTACTTCGCTTTTGGAAATTTGGTTAAATTTCCAAAAGTGCCCCGATGGCCCGCTCATCCGCTTTGACTTTTCAACAACGGGCTTTGCCTTTGACTTTTTCCCTTTAAAGCCTGATCGGGGCTGCGGGTCACTTTTTAACTTTTCACCTTTGCAAAGAGGCTCAAAAACACAAATTCCCCAATGGCCCGCTCATCCGCTTTGACTTTTCAACGGCGGGCTTTACCTCTCCAATGACTCCGACCACGTGGCGATCTGGCACTGATTTGGTAATTGGCCCTTTTTGCCCCACCTTCGAATTGCGCCGTTGCGACACGTGGAGCCGTCCGTTGAGCCTTCCATACTTAGCCGATTTTACCTTCATTTTGTACTTGGGACACATGGAAAGCCTACGCTTAATTGAAGATTGTCCCTTGGACCGCCCCTGGAGTTGCATCGTTGCGACACGTGGTTGCTTCCATTGGATTTTGAAGTATGACCGAACCGCATCCAATCAGAGAGACCCACGTATCACTCGGGGATGTTGAGGCAAAATTTGACGGGGAAAGAAATGCCCATCATTCCCGACTGTGGAAAATACGCAGAGGAAGAAAACTTCATCGTTTTGAGTCCAATTTTGAATTTCCTTCACGAACCAGAGGCATGGAGGAAAAAAATGATTTGACGACCTAGGCCATAGAACAAGTGAACAATTTCGATCAAAAATGGAGGTTGCAAAGAGGATATTACGTGCATAGACCAGAAATGGAGGATTTCTAAAACGAGCAAAACAGAGGTTTAAACAGCTCCAGGGCACGACTTTTGCTAATTTCTTGAATCTCTAACTTGGCTTAAACACCAACGAAGGGCATGAGCTCAAAAAAATTGAATTTGGCTATGAAAACGCAGAGCAGTTTTCGGAGACAACAACTGGCTCTAGCTTGGGGACATGGCATGAACTGGGCATGGCTAGGGCACGACATGAGGATCCAGAATCTCAAGTTTCAAAACATATTACGTTGACCAGTGCCTTATCCATTGGGCCTTGCAGAGTCATGTACAATTCTAAGAAAGAATGGAAGGAGGAAACACACAAGCCAAACCACACACAACAAAAACCAAACAAAACTAAACCAAAACCACACAACAGAAAAGGAGAAAAACACACCTACGAAAACACCTATGGTACAAGGCGGGGGACAACCCGCTTTCACTGATGATACAGTTTCAAGTATTGCCCGCTTCGAGGCAATTCCAATGGCGTTCCATCCAAGTATGAGAGGAGAAAAACATTCTCACCACAAGCTCCATGAATTTGGAATGGGCCCAGCCACAATGAATCAAACTTTCCATGGTTGCCCTTTGGTTCTCTTCTCTTGTCCCAAAGCAGGACAAAATCTCCAACCTTGAATTCTCTTGCCTTTGCCCTCTTGTCAAAGATCTTCTTCACTTTCAATTGGTGCTCTTTAATTCTATCCACCACTTGGCATCTACTTTCTTCCAGCTTCTCCAGGAAGAGGATCCTCTTGTCAATGGAGTCTTTGTATTGACCATCTTCTATTTCTTGCAGCAACTTGAGAGCTGGCATCTCAATTGTGAGGGGAATCTCGCCTCAACTCCATACAACATTTGGAAAGGTGACATACCTATTGCCTTCTTAGGAGTGATCCTATCGGCCCACAATGCATCATATAACTTCTTGTGCCAGTTCCTTTGATTCTCATCTACCAACTTGCGAACAATGGTCACAATGTTCTTGTTGCTTGACTCAACTTGCCCATTTCCCTGTGGGTAGTAGTCAGAAGAGTGGGATAGGGAGATTCCAAAGCCATAACAAAACTCTGTGAGCTCCTTGGAAGAGAAATAGGTGGCATTATCTACAACAATTTTCTGTGGTATTCCAAAACGAACAATGATATTCTCCTTGATGAAGTTGCAAACTATTTCAGAGTTGGCTTGCTTGGTCGGGATGGCTTCCACCCATTTAGTGAAGTAATCAGTTGCACTGAGTACATAAGTATGCCCTGCACTAGAATGAGGATTCAGAACACCAATGAAATCTAGCCCCCATTGTTGAAATGGTTCTTCAATCACCACAGGCCTAAGTGGCACTACAACTAGTTGTGGCTTTCCAACAAATTGTTGGCATGCTTTGCATTTGGAAACCCAATCTGAGTGTCTGCAAAGATGGAGGGCCAATAATATCTCCCTCTAAGGATCTTATGTGCGGTGACCATTGTTGAGAAATGTCCACCACAAGCTTGATCATGATATGCCCTGAGCAACTTTTCTTGTTGCTCCTTATCTACACACCTGAGGAAACAACCATCTAGGCCTCTCTTGTAAAGTGCATGATTCCAGATCACAAACTTGGTTGCCTTTAGCTTGAGTGTCCTTCTTTTTTTGTAATCAAGATGAGGGCATTCTCCATAAGTGAGGTAGTAAGCAATGTTAGCATACCACTCATCAGTAGTGGTGACAAAGAGCGCATGTGGACTGTCTCCTGAACAGGTTGAGAAAACACCATCTTTTTCTCCTTGTTGAGCCTTGAGAGCTTCATCTTCAGCAATCAGCTGGCACAAACCATTTCCTCTTACCAGATTAGAGGGTCTAATCTCCAAGTCATACTCTTGGGTCTTTGCAATCCAACTTCCTCTCTTAGCCCCAGGATCTTGTTGAGTCAAAATGGACTTGATTGCACTTCCAGGACCATCACCACTTTGTATGGGAATTGAGAATGTAGAATCTGAAACTTTTAATAGCTTTGACCACTTTGCGTAGGCATGTTTCTCCAATTGGTTGTACTTTAGCTCATGATTTTTCAAAGGACAGCTCATGAAAGCAATGGGTGCTTCCAAACCTTCATCATTTTTCTGAACAAGGATAGCAGAGAGTGTATGTTCTGATGCATAGCAATACATGATGAACTCCTTGTTGAAATATGGAGATACAAGAGTTGGAGCTTTGGCAATGGCTTTCTTGATCTCCTCAAATGTTGTTTTTCCTTCCTTATTCCACTTGAAACTTGCTTGAGGCTTCATCATGGAAGTTATATGCTTAGTCAGTTCAGAAAACTCAGGCACAAAACGACGAAGGAAGTTTACCTTTCCAAAGAATGAATGAACTCTCTTCTTGCTGGTTGGTAAGGCTAGTGCTTCGATAGCTCTGACCCTCTCAGGATCAATGTGTGCTCCATGTTTGTTCACAATGTGTCCCAAAGCAACTTACCTTATGTGACTCCAAAAATGCACTTCTTTGGATTTAGAGAAATGCCATATTTCCTACACCTTGCAAGGACTTGCTCCAAATGACTGATATGATCTCCCCTCCTCTTTGAAAAAACCGTGAGGTCCTCAAGTTAAATGACAATGCAATGTTTCAATTTTTTGAAGGCCAAGTCCATTGCTCTCTAGAAAGTGGCTCCAGCATTGATCAAGCCAAAAGGCATTCTGCTGTAGGCAAAAGTGCCCCAAGGTGTTGTGAAGGCTGTTTTGTTGTAATCCTCTTCTGCCACCTTGATTTGGTTGTACCCTGAGAATCCATCAAGCAAAGAGAGCATTTCAGATCCAATGACTGCTTGCAAAATATGATCCATGATTGGAAGAGGGTAGTTGTCCTTGAGAGATGCCTGATTCAGATTTCAGAAGTCTACACAAATCCTTATTTCCCCATTCTTCTTCCTTACTAGCACAATGTTAGCCACCCATGTTGAATGGTGGATGGGGAAGATGATTCTAGCATTGAGCATCTTTGTCACCTCTTCTTTGATAACATCGGCAATCTTTGGATTGTAGGGCCTTTGTTTTTGCCTGAAGGGCTTAGCTCCTTGCTTCAAAGGAATGGAGTGATGCATTTCCTTTGGCTGAAAAGATTTGAGTTCATCATAGGAGTAGGCCAGGACATCCGAGTGTTTTTTAGCGAGCAACAAACTTTCTCTTCTCTTCAAGTGAACAGGATTTACCAATGTTAACCATCCTTGGATTCTCTTAAGTGTCAATGTTTTCTTGATCAAAATCAGATGGACACCGAGAAGATTGTTTATCTTTCTCTTGGATGAACTGTCATGCTTCTCAAGAGGTCTTCCAAAGAAACTAGGCCTTTGGGGATTTTATTTCCTTTCAGTTTTATTACTCCCTCTTCATCAATTCCCTCAATTCTTTCCTTCTCTTCTTTGGGGACTGATTCACGGTGTGGGTTTTCACTTCCTTCAAAGAAAAGAAAGGCTAGGATCTGATTGTCATCATTGAAGACCGCCAGGTGATTTGCATTGTATGCGGTATGTTGGGTCTGACACCATCTCAATGGTCACTTTATCTTTGCCAAAAGAAGGATGAGGTGTCACTAGGAAGTGACACTTCTAGAGAATCAGCCTTTTCGTTACTCTCTCCCTAGGGATAGCTTCAATGGAGAATGCATCAAAGGATTCAATGCAGTCCCACACTCTGTTTCTATAGTGCCTGAGCCTTGGATTTTTCACCTAATATTGTTGGCGGACCTGCTTCACCACAATCTCTGCATCACCTTTGCATCTCAGCTTCTTGATTCCCATGTCCTTTGTTGCATTCATGCCTAAGAGCAATGCTTCATACTGCAGTATTGTTTGTATTATCAAATTGCAGCTTGTAGGCAAAAGGATATACCTCATTAGAGGGAGAGTATAATACCACACCGGTTCTGAACCTACTGCGGAATGACGCCATCAAACTCCATTGTCAGATTCGGTCTTCTTCTTCCTCCATGAGAAGTAGCAAGTCCTCTTCCTTCTGTGATGTAAGGAGGTAATTTCCAAGCCCACAATCTTGAAAAAGGATATCAACTCTTGGATCATCATTCTTCCTTCTGTGAACTTCATTTTTTTGACCGGGCAGACTTCTTCATTTCTCCTTTCACTGGGATAGTTGCACAGATGACCAATCCATTTTTATTTCTCCACCTAGATCTCTGCAAAAACTTCTACTCAATAGCATACCAAAAGATGTTGGGATGTACGCCACCAAAATGGTCGGGAGTATCTTCTTGTCGGGGTAATCAGCTAGTGCAACCCGAGTATCCTTAATCCTTACTAACAATGGAACTTGTTTGGATTCCATTGAGTAGCATGTGCCATTTACCCGAGTCAAAGTGAGGCCAAGAGCATTTGCGACTTTTTGCCGACATCACATTATCGAGGCTCCGAGTCTATAATGCAATTGTTCAACCGGAAACCTTTGATGAGAAGTGACAAGTAAAAAGGCTCAACTCTGTTGGTGGTGGAGGCACTGAGGACTAGCATGTTTTGAGAAGATGGTGTGGGAAGTAAGCCTTTCGAATTAGAGATTGGGGAAGTAGAGTTACCACCCGGATTGCCTTAATGAATGAATCAAATTGGGCGGGATGTGTTTCTAGGTATTCAATTTGAGAGAGCTAGACTTTGGTTTTGCTAGCATGTTCTACAAAGTCAAATGAAGTTATGGTGGATGGCGACTTAAATGGCGAGATGCGTCATTACTTTTGGTGTTGGGTTCTCCTTTTCAAATGTAGCAATTGGCTTAGAAGGAGGTGGGGTTGTAGCCTTTGATTGAAATTTAGATGTTCTTGCAAAACCAGCATTTAGAAGAGAATTGCTCTTAACAACTTTTGAGTTGTGAGAAGAATCGAGATAACTTACTTGCACAAAGCCAGTGTGATCCTTGACAACCGGTGAGTTTGATTTCTCTCTAGCTGATTCCATGGAAGGTGGTAATGGTGATCCCCTGCTGATGATATTGTTTAGTGGAGGCTTTGGAGAGCTATCTTCTTTGTTCTTCCTACTCTCAGTTGCAACTGCTGAGGCTGAAACACCATTCTTGGATTGTGCACAAGTGAAAACAGCACATGAAAAACTTGGAGCTTCTTCATCACCCTCCTCATCATCAACGTATTCAATCAAGCCATTGTGCATGCCAACCTCTTCAATTTCAAGATAGTTTTCATAGTCATCCATGCTTTCTTCTTCAATTTCCTCAATGTTTGTTCCTTCTTCTAATTCCCTAGTGTCACATATGGCATTGACTGGTGGTGCTTCAAGAGCAAGCCTACGAGGAGGTGGAGCAATTCTTGGTCTATCAAGAGGATTTGGTCTCCTTGGAGCATTCCTCATTGTGATTTGTGACAGCTACTTCTTCAAAGCAACTAGGTCATTTGCCATTTTTTGGAACATTGGATCAGTGGTGACTGAATTTGAACTCTGACCTTTTTGCTTCCCATTTGGTCCTTTCACTTTGCCAGAAAGAATTAGATCATCATCAGTCTCAACTGCAAAGTCTTGAACTTCCCTTAATGTTCTTGGTTGGGCTCTTCTGAGGAAGAAACCAACTTCTGATGGCAAAGCATTGATGAAGAACCTTTTCAAGTTGTTTTCGGGGGTACCACATCTTCTGGGATCCTTCTTGTCAACCTATTATACCTTGCTACAAAATCTCTCATTGATTCAGAGGTCTCCTTTTTCATCTAAACCAATTGGACCAGCATATCTTGACAATCTTCTGTGCTCTTGAACCTATGTTCAAATGCACTTCTTATATCTTCCCAGCATGTGACAGATCTTGGGGGCAACATGTAGAACCATTCAGCAGCTCTTTCTTGGAGTGACTCCACAAAGAGCCTGATTGAAACATCTTCATCTTCAACTCCCAACACTCCACAAGCAGTGATGAATGCTGCAACATGTTCTTTGGGGAACTGAGAACCATCCCCTTTGAATTTTGCAAAGTTCTTTCTTGAGCCTCTTGGGAGTTCATGAAGTGGTTGTGGAAGAGCAAGTGGACCAGTATTTCTTCCCCATGGTACGTTAGGCCTGCGTTCCTCACGCTCATGATCACCCATTCTGTTCCTGTTTTTATCCTCCAGTCTTGCTAAGGTTGCTTTTGTTGCTGCTCTTTCTTCTCGATTCAATTTGGAGTCTTTCTATTTCTTCAAGTTGGGCCCTTCTCTACTCTTCAAAGAATCGCCTCTCTTTCAAGCTCTTCAAATGTGGGATCAATTTGTCCTCCTGGCCTCAGTTGTCAGGTGTATCTTCTATCAACCAGCTTGAAAATTTATGCTCTTCTCTAAGGTCCTAGAATTTGTCTCTGCCTTTCCAATTCGACAACACGTTCCTCTTTCAGGTCCAGAATCCTTATGGCAATGAAGTATTGATTGACACTTTGTCTATTATGCCAAACAAATGACTTCTCTCAAATCGAAACAATGTCTTCTTGGATGTGAAAGAGCAAATCAGGTCTCCCAACAGGAGGATTTCCCAAAATAGCCATGATTTAAATCCATGTAGTTTGTGTGATTATTCAATCTCCAGAAACTTTTCTTCTAGAATCCTTTTTTAATATGACCCTAAGGTCGTTTTTAGGTGCAGATGCTGCAAAATCTGCCCCACAGTGGGCGCCAAAACTATTGGCAAGAAAATTTGTCTTGTGAACAAATTGGTGGGTTTCAAGCCAACGCTATGGGAATCTAAGTCCCTCTACTTGAACGATGCAGCTTCCGTAGGTGCATGCAAAAAAGTGGATTTCAATGGTGGCCTTTCGACCAGAGATCCAACAGGGGCACTCCACTGACCCTGTGGCAAAGCTAGCAATTTCTCACTAGGGAAGAAACTTTGTCTTGGAAAGGGGAAGGGGAGTGGAAATGGAGGCAGGAGAAAACTAATGTTGTGAGTAGAATATGAGATGCCCACACATTAATTAGAAATTTCATTCACATGCATTTATAGTTAGAAAAAAACAAATCCACGGGAGAAGCTTAGAAGACCGAATGAAATTCATTGGTCGCAAGGTACTAATCAATCCCTCAATCAAAAAGGCAAAAATTCCTTCTCTTATTATTGAAGCTAAAGCAAAATTTATGCAGAGCTTTGAGAATAGAAGAAAATCTAAGGAGAGGGAAAATAGAAGTATGGTGTTTTTGTCTTTTCCAGTACAAAGCACTCTCGTCTTTTTGAAATCAATCGCTGACCCTTTGGAATGGCTCGAGAAGCCATTATATTCTTCGCAAGAAACCGTTCTAACACAAATCCTCAACGCCTTTTCAAATTCCTCTGTTGTGAAGAAAATGCTCATGGCGGGTTAAAAACTAGATCTCGCAAAGTCATTATGTTTGTGGAGCCTATTTTCATGTTAGAGTGTGGTACACCTTCCATGTGTTACACTCGGTATTTTTACTAGCGGTCCCGCTTGCCGGTGAGCGGGTCGGGGGTTCGGGCAAAGCCCCCGAAGCAAATTTTCATGGGTGGTTTATTAACCCATGGGTAATAGGTAACCATTATGGGCTGTTTTTGGGCCCATGGTTTTTCGGTACCCATTGTTTTGTAAAATTGCCTCTTGCTACCCATAGGTTTATGGGACGGTTTTGTTTTTGCCCATTGTTTGATACCCATGGTTTTGTAAAACTGCTTAAGCAATTGTCTATTTATATGGTCTTATGCATATGATAGAAAGACAAGCAAATGTATTGCAGATGTGCTTTGAATTCGGTGTGAATTTCAGAGAGTTTGTTGAGCATAGCTCAAAACGGATCTGGGTATTGTATTGAAAGAGTGGAGGCTTGTAATAAAATCGAGCAAGTGATTCTTGGTGGACGTAGCCCAAAATTGGGTGAACCACGTTAAATCTTGTCTCTCTTGTGTTGTGTTATTTATTCTCGCACTTTTATTTGAGATCTGTAATATTTCGCATATTAGTTTCTACTATTGCGATTTTGTAAAAGGGATTATTACGCATATTTTATCGCTTATTTCCTAACAATTGGTATCAAAGCTTTGGTTTGGTTTGTGAAGTGTTGAATCGCAAGGAAAGTTTTATCTTGAGTGGGAGCTATGGCGAGATGAAGGAAGATCTAGGGTTGATAAATTTAACGGCGAGAATTTCGATCTTTGGAAGATGCAGATGGAAGATTACCTTTATCAAAAGGATCTTTATACTCCGTTGTATGAGAAGGTGAACAAACCCTCAAGTATGACAGATGCGGAATGGGATTTGTTGGATCGGAAGGCACTTGGAACGATCTGGTTGTGTCTTGCATCTTCGGTATTATTTAATGTTTCAAAGGAAAAGACTACAAAAGATCTAATGGATGCATTACGGAAGTTGTATGAAAAACCCTCTACCTCTAACAAGATATTTTTAATGAAAAAATTGTTTAATATGAAGATGTCCGAATAGTTCAAGATGTGAGATCATTTAAATAATTTCAATACGGTTGTGAATATGCTAAGCTTCTTCTGATAGAATTTGATGAAGAAGTTAGGGCTTTATTAATTACGTGCTCTTTACCTCGAAAATTGGAATAGCACAGTGGTAATGGCGGTAAGCAACTCGGTTCCAGCTAACTTGAAGTTGAAGTTTGAGGATGTTGTAGGGGTGATTCTAAGCGAGGAAATGCGAAGAAAAAACTCCAGGGAATCTTCTACTTCAGGGAATGCTTTGACAGTGGAAACTAGAGGAGAGAGAAGGATAGAGGAAACCGTGGAAAATCGAAAGATCGGGCAAGGTCAAAATCCAAGAGCAAGATTGTATGTTGGAACTATGGAAAGTCTGGGCATGCAAAGAAGGATTGTTGGGAGCTTCGGGACAAGAAGAAACAACGGGGAAGAAAATAAGGAGGCAAATGTGGCATCGGGTAATGTATGTCGAGGATGCTTTGATTCTTTCTTTGTATAATATTACAATCTTGGGTTTTAGATTCGAGGCTTCTTTTCATGCTACTCCACATAGGCATTATTTTGTTGATTATGTTCGAGGGATTTTGAGCATGTTTTTCTTGGTGATGATGAGCCTTGCGGTATAGTTGGAAAAGGTTACTGTTCGGGTTAACATGCGAGATGGGAATACATGGCTATTGAAGGATGTCGGACATGTGCCTACATTAAGGAGAAATTTGATATCGGCGGGGCAATTGGGAAGTGATGGTTGTCTTGTGATATTTACTGACTAACTCTTGGAAGGTTACGAAGAGTGCTCTTGTGGTGGCAAGAGGTAAGAAGGTTGGAACCTTGTATTTAACCACCGATAGTACTAATAATTGTAATCTTGTGGCTTCGGATGCGAGATCTGACATTATGGCACTATAGGCTCGGTCATATGAGCCATAAGGGCATGAACATCATAAAGAAGAATTTGCCTAGATATACGAAAACAAGTTTAGATTTCTATGAGAAGCTGCATATATAGGAAATGCAAAGCGAGTAAGGTTTCTCAAGGTTGGACCTACGAAGAAAGAGAGTAAGTTAGAGTTGGTACATTATGATGTGTGGGGGCCGGCTCAGGTATCATCTCTTGGGGGTTCAAGTTATTATGTTACTTTTATTGATGATGCAACAAGGAAAGTTTGGGTTTATTGTATTAGAAACAAATCTAATGTATTTGACACTTTTGTTAAATGGAAAGCCTTGGTAGAGAATGAAACAGATCTTAAGCTAAAATGTCTTAGGTCAAATAATGGAGGGGAGTATTGCAGTAATGAATTTAATGATTACTGTTCTAAGAATGGAATCCATGAGGAAAAGACGGTTCCGGAACTCCACAAACAGAATGGGGTATCGAAAAGGATGAAACAGAACAATAATGGAGCGTCTTTAGGAGCATGAGGTTACATGCGGGGCGCCTCTTTCTTTTTGGGCGAAGCGGTGAACACAACCTGTGTACTTGATAATAGAGGACCCTCAAGTGCCTTGGATGGAGGCATACTTGAGAGAGGCATAGTATGGTAAGAAAGTTGATTATTCATTTCTTAGAGTCTTTGGATGTGAGGTGTTTGTTCATATAGACAAGGATGATAGGACCAAGCTAGAAGCTAAATCGAGAAAAATGTACTTTCATTGGTTATGGTGGTGATGACTTTGGATTTAATGTTGGAGTATTAAGGACAAGAAAATCATTCGGTCTAAGGATGTGGTCTTTAATGAGAAAGTCACGTATAAGCAACATTTGCAAAAAACAGGGAAGAATCCAAGAAAGAATATGCGGTGGTAGAGGATCTTCCGAATGGGAAAGTGACCCATGAATCAATTCAGAAACCTACTCAGCAGAACTCCAAACTCCTACGGTGAGGAGGTCTTAGGGTAAGAAAAGAACACGAACGTTTTTCTCCTTCTCTTTATTATTTATTACTCACTGATAGTGGAGAGCCAAAGAGCTTTGATGAAGCAATGTAGGTAGATGCCAGTAAGAAGTAGGAGCAAGCCATGGATGAGGAGCATAAGTCTCTCATGGAGAACCAGACTTGGGATTTGGTGAAGCTACCTAAGGCAAAAGAGCATTGCGAGAACAAGTGGGTGTACGAGTTAAAGATGAAGGAGGAAAGAAAAGATATAAGGCCGGTTGGTGGTCAGGGTTTTGCAGAAACAAGGTATAGATTTTGATGAGAAATTTCTCCTATAGTAAAAATGACTTCTATTAGAAGCTGTTCTTGGAATAGTGGCAGCGAAAAGACTTGCACTTAGAACGATAGTTAGATGTAAAGACCTGCATTTCTCCATGGTGATTTGGAGGAGGAACTATATATGCGGCAACGAAAGGGCTATGAAGTCAAAGGTAAAGAGGAAATGGTGTGTAAACCGAAGAAGAGCTTGTATGGCTTGAAACAAGCTCCACGTCAATGGTATAAGAAGTTTGATAGCTTCATGATGGAGCAAGGTTATATTAGATGTCATTCGACCATTGCGTGTATCTGAAGAAATTTAAGGATGGAAGTTATATTATCCTGTGTTTGTATGTTGATGACATGTTGGTTGCGGTAAAAACATGCGAGGAAATAAAAGTACTCGAAACAACTAAGTTAATCCTTTGATATGAAGAATTTGGGGCAGCCGACAAATCCTTGGTATGAGGATAACTCGGGATAGGAAGGAACGGAAGTTGACTTTATCTCACGAAGAGTACATTAAGAAGGTATTGGATGCGGGTTTAACATGCACGATGTTAAACCGGTTGGGACTCCTTTGGCGAGCCATTTTAAGTTATCAAAGGAGCGGTGTCCCAGACAGAGAGCGGGAAAGAAACTAGATATCCAAGGTACCTTACTCATCGCGGTTGGTAGTTTGATGTATGCTTTATGGTGTGCACTAGGCACGATATTGCCCATGCGGTGAGAGCTGTGAGTAGATTTATGAGTGATCAAGGTAAAGAGCATTGTGAGCGATAAAGTGGATCCTTCGATATTTGAGAGGAACCATGGGGACAGTTTTGTGCTACTGATGGATCGAGACACCACTTTACGTACGTGGTTATGTAGATCGAGACATGGCATGGAGATGTAGACAGCGGGGAGGAGCACGACAGTTATATTTATACATTGTAGGTGGGACAACGGTGAGTTGGATTTCACGACTACTGAAAGTTGGTGGCTTTATCAACCACGGAGGCTAAGTATGTTCTTTGCCCACGAGAGGCAAGTAAAGAGATGATTTGGTTACAACAATTGCTTGAAGAGTTGGGGCATAAGCGAAGGAATGTAAGCTACATAGTGATAGTCGAGTGTTATACACCTAGCTAAGAACTCGCTTTCCACTCCGGGGACGAAGCATATACGATTGAGATATCACTTCATCGGAACACTTTGGAGGAAGATAAGTTGAAGTTGGAGAAGATTCATACGGTCGAAATCCTGCGAGACATGATGACCAAGGTGGTCACAAGGATAAACTAAAGCTATGTTCAGCTTTGGTTGGCCTTTGCGGATGACAATGAAGGGTTGAAGCTTGCTCGGTGGAAATCGAGTCTCAGTGGGAGATTGTTATGTTTGTGGAAGCCTATTTTCATGTTAGAGTGTGGTACACCTTCATGTGTTACACTCGGGTATTTTACGATGGTCCCGCTCGCCGGTGGTGAGCGGGTCGAGGGTTCGGGCGCCCAAGCAAATTTTCATGGGTGGTTTATTAACCCATGGGTAATGGGTAACCGTTATGGGCTGTTTTGGGCCCATGGTTTTTCGGTACCCATTGTTTTGTAAAACCGCCTCTTGGCTACCCATAGGTTTATGGGACGGTTTTGTTTTTGCCCATTGTTTGATACCCATGGTTTTGTAAAATCTTGCAAGCAGCTTGTCTATTTATATGGTCTTATGCATATGATAAAAAGACAAGCAAATGTATTGTAGATGTGCTTTGAATTCGGGTGTGAATTCAGTAGAGTTTGTTGAGCATAGCTCCAAAAGGATCTGGTATTGTATTGAGAGAGTGGAGGCTTGTAATAAAATCGAGCAAATGATTCTTGGTGGACGTAGCCCAAAATTGGGTGAACCACGTTAAATCTTGTCTCTCATGTTGTGTTATTTATTCTGCACTTTTATTTGAGATCTGTAATATTTTCTCGCATATTAGTTTCTACTTTATTGTAATTTTGTAAGGGATTATTCCGCTTATTTTATCTCTTATTTCCTAACAAAAGCAATCACATTCGATTTGTCGGTTTAAATATAGACCATTTGAGTTGCTCCTCTAACTGTGAAATTGGGCCATCCACATGGCAGGGAAGGGATTGGAGCGGTTACGGGGGAAGCCTTTCGCATTTTGTGATTTTTCGTGAGATTTGGCAATTTGGAACAAATTGGCCTACAACCCCGCTTTGAATTTTCAACTTAGACACGTGGCACCCTCTTGATTGGAAATGGGGTCGTGGCCCTTTTCTCAACATTTTAACATTTTTTGGAAAAAGGCTCAAAACTCAATTTCCTCTGTCGCCCGCTACTCCGATTTGACTAGGACATGTGGCACCCTCTGATTGGAAATGGGGTCGCGGCCCTTTTCTCAACATTTTAACCTTTTTGGAAAAAGGCTCAAAAACTCAATTTTCTCACCGGCCGCTCTTCCACTTTGACTTTTCAACAACGGGCCCGAGACCTTGGCGGAGCCGTGGAGCATTCTAGAACTTTTACTTCGCTTTTGGAAATTTGGTTAAATTTCCAAAAGTGCCCCGATGGCCCGCTCGTTCACTTTGACTTTTCAACGGCGGGCTTTGCCTTTGACTTTTCACCTTTTTTGCAAAGAGGCTCAAAAACACAAATTCCCCCAACGGCCCGCTCGTCTACTTTGACTTTTCAACGGCGGGGTTTGCCTCTCCAATGACTCCGACCACGTGGCGATTTGACGCCGACTTGGTAATGGGCCCTTTTGCCCCACCTTCGAATTGCGTCATTGCGACACGTGAATCCGTCTGCTGAGCCTTCCATACTTAGCCGATTTTACCTTCATTTTGTACGCTTAATTGAAGATTGTCCCGACCACGCCCGGAGTTGCGTCGTTGCGACACGTGGTTGCTTCCGCTAGATTTTGAAGTATGACCGAACCGCATCCAATCAGAGAGACCCACGTATCACTTAGGGATGCTGAGGCAAAATTTGACGGGGAAAGAAACGCCCATCGTTCCCGATTGTGGAAAATACGCAGAGGAAGAAAACTTCATCGTTTTGAGTCCAATTTTCGAATTTCCTTCACGAACCAAAGGCATGGAGGCAAAACAATGATTTGACGACCCAGGCCATAGAACAAGTGAACAATTTCGATCAAAAATGGAGGTTGCAAAGAGGATATTACGTGCACAGACCAAGAAATGGAGGATTTCTAAAACAAACAAAATAGAGGTTTAAACAGCTCTAGGGCATGACTTTTGCTAATTTCTTAAATCTCTAACTTGGCTTAAACACCAACGAAGGGCATGAGCTCAAAAAATTTGAATTTGGCTATGAAAACGCAAAGTTTTCAGGAGACAACAAGAACATAGCTCTCTTTTGCTCCTCTAGCTACTTCTCAAGATCTTCAACCCTTCTATTTATAAAGAATCACGAGTGAAAGTAAATATCACTTTTTAATAAAAATAACTTTATAAGAATACCATTTCCTTATTAAATCACCGTTGATCGAGATGAACCAATAAATAGGTAATCACTCATGGAGGCTTTACCATCCGATTAGAGCATTTTGGATCCCGGTAATCCCTTTGCGTATGCCATAGTAAAGCAGATAGGGTGACACATTGTTCTTGGAGACAATTAATCATCGCAAGCGTGCAAAGATACATGGCACATTGAGGTGCATACAAGCTCTCAATATGCTTTGTGCAAGACATTGCACAGGAATTTTCCACAAAGATTTCAAACCATCACAAAAGTCCTCTAAACATTTCATTGTGCAAATCATTCAGTCATTCTTAAAGGTTTGTATTTTCTTTATTATTCCCACACTTACAAAGAATGTCGTGCACAAGGTTGCACGGGTTTGCATAAGCACTTCGCAAACATTCTTATTGTTATGCTAAGTGTTTTTGGTGATGCAAGATAGCTTGTGAACCCGGATGCTCCTACATCAAAGAAAAAGCGAGTGTAACATACAAAGAAACTTAACAAGGCTTATGAAAAGTTAGAGGCACAACACCAACTACTGGAAGGATATATTTCAATCATTGCTTCACCTTCCAATTCCACGTCTATCTCTAGCACCTTTGACTTTCGTTCCAATGCTGCCACCATGGTTTGTTCATCATCCATTACCATTACCTCTATGGCCTAGTGTTGGCAAGGATGCAACAAAGCTAAAGGCAGGGATAGATGTAGAGTCATTTTTTATCAATAAGACAAGCTTGTTAATAAAGGAATGTTATACATATATGTCATGTGATATAGTTAGTGTAATTATTTTAGGTTTGAGTAGTAGTAGCCATTGAGATATGTAAACTATGGAATGTCATGTCCATCTATCATAACTACCCTACCACTTTTCATATGTACTAGTTGATTCATCACTATGTTGCTGGATACGGATTAAGGTACGGGTTCAATACGCAGATACGTCAATTTTAAAAACCCTTGGGTACGAAACGTCTTGGATATGTCCGTACATATATATAAAATAATAATAAAACTAAATATATACACATATTATTCATATACTCATTTTTAGTCCATAAGAAATATAAAACTTGAAAAAATAGTACGATCAATGTTCAAAAACACTCAATATACTTAAAGAATTTACATTTTCTATGATATATGCATATTATATTCCTTTGTGTTTCATCCATTTCCTTTGAGATTAATTTTGTGTTGTGATGGTGGCCATAAAAGATGTGTATATGGGGAGCTCTTGAAGGACCTATTTAATTAGGTTGACTCTAACACCGCCATGATAACTAAAGAGGTCAATCCAATGGTTGGTTCTTGCACTCATATATCGAATGAAAGATCCCCAATAGATCTCTTACCCTAAATCAAATTTTTAATGAATGGCAAATGATAAAAAACAGTTTTGAAACCCTTGGCAAACAACCTAGGGAAAAGCTGAATTTATTACAGCAAATGCGACTAGGGTTTTTAATGGATCTCCATGCAAATGATACCAAAAAATTATAAACTCTATCCCAAATGATTGCCAGCAATTTTAAAACCCAAAATATGATAAAAATCAGATCTATTTGCAGCCAGAAAATTCAGATCTAAATCTGATTACAAACTGCCTGAAAAACCCCCAAATTTGCTCAAGAAATTATGAAATTGCAGCTCCTTTATTTATAAAAATTCAGAGATATATGGCAATATTTTTCAGAAGTAAATACCTCTAGAATCATATCCAAATAGCCCCAAACTGGGTCGATCCAACTGCTGCAATATGCTACCAAAAAGATCACCAAAACACTGCTGGAATTTGACTAGAAAATCAGAATTAAAACACTGGAAATTTCTGAGTGAAATTCCCTCTCAATCCCTTGGAGTTTTCGTCCACAAGAGATGAAATCCACAAGGGTTTTTCTCCTTGGAATCTCTGATAAAAGCAAGAGCTCTTAACAATGCAAAAAGCTGATAATAAAATCTGGAATGCTTCTAAGCAAGTCGACTTGCCCATATAAAAGCAAAACAGCCCAACCACCACCTCTAAACCAACCAATCGCATTTTTCTTTTCCCTATGCTGAGCGCATTTTTCCCTATGGGCTTGATGTCACATTTTCCAACTTATGACTCCCATAAGCAAGTCACACTTTTCCTTCTTTGATACAATTAATTTTAATTGTATTTTGACATTGACAATTTTAATTTATTAATGAGCTTTATTATTTATTATATGAACTTATAATGTTATTTTAAAAACATTAGCACAATATAATAAAATAATAAAAACTTAGTCACCCTAGAAACCTCCTTTGGTCGTCGGGTAGACAAAAAGGGCCAAAGGTCTTCGCCCAAGCTCATTCGGAAAGAGGGGACATTACAGTCCTCCCTCCCTCCCCAGAGTTGCTTGCCCACAAGCAATTGCAGTAATGCTGGATGCTGAAGAATAGACTCACCCTCCCAAGTCGCATCCTCCAAAGGTAAGTCTTTCCAATGAACTAGATATTCTCGAATCACCTTGTTCCGCAACCTTCTCTCCCTCCAATCCAGAAGCTCCTCAGGGACCAAATCCAATCTACCCTCATCATCCAAGGGTGGTAACTCTACTGAAGAAGTCACATGCTGCCCCAATGCCTTCTTTAAGCAAGACACATGAAAAACATTGTGTATCTTACTTTCAGAAGGTAACTCCAACTCATATGCCACCTGTCCAACTCTCCTCACCACCCTGTATGGACCATAGAAACGAGGCTTAAGCTTCTCCGCTCCACTCTTCTTAAGAGTACTCTGTCTGTAAGGCTGGAGTCGTAAAAAGACCATATCTCCCACCTCAAATGATCGCTCAATCATGTGCCTGTCTGCATACACCTTCTGCTGATTTTGGGCTCTGCTGCATATTATCCTTAAGGGTCTTAAGGATATCCTGGCTATCCTGTAAGCACTCTCGAGCCTTAGGAGCTCTACTATCTCCAAACGCCATATCCACAAAGGATCTCGCGTCATAACCATACAAAGCTCGGAAAGGGGTCATACCAATGGACATATGGTACGTAGTATTGTAACAATACTCACACAAATAAAGTTGCTTAACCCATGCCCTCTGCTGTCCTGAAACATAGTTGCGTAGGTACCCCTCAATCCACTTATTCACAATCTTTGTCTGCCCATCAGTCTGCGGATGATAGCTAGTGCTCGGAGTCAACTCAGTGCCTGCCAACCTAAAGAGTTCCTGCCAAAATGTGCTCATAAACCTGTTGTCCCTATCGCTGACAATATTCTTCGGGAGCCCATGCAACCTGAATACCTCCCTAAAAAATAAATCAGCCACCTGCGGTGCCTTAAAACTCGTGGGAATGGCAAAGAAATGCCCATACTTAGTCAACCTGTCAACTATCGCATAAATGCGATCATAGCCCTGCACAACTGGTAGTCCTGTAATGAAATCCATAGATATACTCTCCCACCTCTGCTCTAGAATAGGTAAGGGCTGTAATAAACCTGCAGGGAAAGTATGCTCGGACTTGTTTTGTTGACAAGTCACACACTCTCGAATATACTGTAGAACATCCTCCTTGAGACCCTTCCAAGAGAATCTCTCTCTAACCTGCCTGTATGTCTTGAAATAACCTAGATGTCCTGCTAATGGTGCATCATGGAGTGCATGTAGAATCTTTCCCTTAAGCTTAGATTCAGGTACCAAATAAATTCTACCCTTATAATAAATCAAATCAGAAATTACCTAGTAGCGCTCATCCTGAATTTTGCCATCCATGATCTCACATGCCAAGGTATTCTTTGAATACTCGACCACCAATTGAGACTTCCAATCTACAGAAATCTCACTCACGGAATATAGGACAGCAATATGGGGTCTCCTCGAAAGTGCATCAGCCACAACATTCTTCTTCCCTTTGACATACTCGATGTCAAAATCATATGCCTAGATCCTGCTAACCCACTTCTGCTGCCTCTCATTGAGTTCCTTCTGTTCCAAGAAGTACCTCAAGCTGTTATGGTCGGTTCTTACTACAAACTTCCCTCCCACCAAATACTGCTTGAACTTCACCAATGCATGCATGATGGCGAGCATCTCTTTCTCATAGGTGGAATACAACCTCTCGTTCTCCCTCAACTTCCTACTTTCGTAGGCAATGGGATGACGGTCCTGCATCAAAACTGCACCAATACCTGAGCCCAAAGCATCACACTCTAAAATGAATGGCTTAGAGAAATCCGGAAGAGCAAGGACTGGACATGTGCTCATCACCACCTTGAGCTTATCAAATATCACATGTGCCTCATCTGTCCATCTGAATGCCCCCTTCCTTGTGAGATCTGTCAATGGTGCAGCAATATCTGAATAACCTCTCACAAATCTCCGATAATATCTCGCATAGCCCTAGGAATCCCCGCAACTCTGATATGTTCCTAGGTGAAGGCCAATCCTGCATACCACCGTGTATCTTTTCCCCGATGGACCTTGACCCCATTGGCCCCCAATGACATGCCCCAGACATCTGATATCTTAAGTACGTCCAAACTCGCATTTGGACATCTTAGCAAATAAAACTCGAACCTCCATAATGCCAAGTACCTCATCTAAATGCCTCAAATGATCCTCCCATGTCCTGCTGTAGATCAACATATCATCAAAGAAAACTAGCACGAACTTCCTCAAATGCTTGTTGAAGAGATGGTTCATGCATGACTAGAAAGTGGCAGGTGCGTTAGTGAGACCAAATGGCATCACCAAGAACTCATAATGCCCGTAGTGACATCTGAATGTTGTCTTGAGGATGTCCTCTCGAACACGAATCTGATGGTATCTTGATCGAAGATCAATCTTCGAAAAGTAAATGGCCCCATGCAATTCATCCAAAAGCTCATCAATACGAGGAATGGGATACTTGTTCTTGATTGTCTTCTTGTTGAGGGCCCGGTAGTCAATACACATCCTCATCGTCTCGTCCTTCTTCTTCACCAACACTACCAAAGAAGCAAATGGGCTAGAACTAGGACGGATATGCCCCATATCAAGAAGCTCCCTGATGGTCCTCTCTATCTCATCCTTAAATTTCTTAGGATGACGATAAGGTGTAGTGATCACAGGCTTGGCACCCTCCTCCAACTCTATAACATGCTCAAACCCTCTGTCTGGTGGTCTACCTGGAGGAATGTCACCAAAAACCTGCCCATGCCTATCTACTATGGTCTGAATATCTGTATGCAACTGTTGTCCACCATCTGAAGAAGATTTGGATGAAATGAAGCATTGGGCTGCCCATGCAACCTCTCCATGACTGATGATAGACTCCATCCGATGTGCTGAAACAACTCTAGGCCCACCATCCGAAAGAGCTCGTAGCACAATCTTCTTCCCATCTGTCATAAACTCCAGCTCCATCCGTCTGAAATCCTGCACATATCTCCCAAGAGACTGAAGCCACTGAATCCCCAAAACTGCATCTATCTCTCCAAGTCCAACTATGTAAAAATCATCTGTCAATGTGTAGTCTCCTAGCTGGATACTAAGCTGTGAAATCCGTCTAGTGCAGCTCAGAGCAAAGCCATCTGCCACTCGTACACTGAATCCTTCAAACTCCTCAACCTGTAAACCCCGCTTCATCACAAATCCTTCATCAAGGAAATTGTGTGTAGCGCCACTATCAATCAGGCAGACAACTCGCTGCCCCTTAAGTACTCCTTTCAAACGAAAGGGGTGGTACCTAGGGACTCCAGAAAGTGAAGCAATAGTACCTGAGCCTGATGTCTCTCCCTCTCCAAGCTCTAACTGGGGCTGCTCCTCATGTGCACCGTGATCATCATCGTTGTCCTCTGTATCTGTATCTGGTTGAGACTCTGCCTCTATATCTGAAATGACCTCAATAAGATGCACCTTGCCTTTCCCAAGGCAGTTGTGTCCAGGCTCCCAGTGGTCCTTGCAATGAAAACAAAGTTTCTTCCTCCTCAACTCATTCCGAGTCTCCTGATCCATCCTAGGAGGGGGAACACTCTTCTGCTGAGTAGTGGAACGTTGAATCGGTTTGGAGCTTGTGAAGGGCTTCTTACTAGGCTGGTAAGAAGTGGGAGTTGTCTCCAAATCTAATGTTGTCTGAATAGCATCATGTAATGTACTAGGCCTAAGGGCCTTGACCAACCCTCTTAACCTGTCATGCAGACCCTCAATGAAAAGCATTACCACACGTCTCTCGGGCATCTCTGGTACCATTACTGCAATCCGCTGAAATTCGTTGATGTAAGAATCAACGTGCCCACTCTGTCGTAGTTGTGCCAAATCTCTGTAATAAAGTTCCACATCTTTGCGATCAAATCTGGCAATCAACTTCTCACTAAACTCCCTATATGACCGTAGTAGGTCATGTCTCTGTGTGATAAGCCCATGGTGCCACCAATCATATGCCACTCCCTCCAAGTGTAGAGTAAGAAACCCCAAATAGCCTCATGTTCCTACATAGGTTTGAGAGTGAGGTATGTATCAAGCTTGTGAATCCATGCCTTGGCACTAATCTTTCCACTGCCATCAAAAGTGGAAAGGGTCACCTCTTGCAACCTCGCTTGATTCTCTCTGTTTTGTTGGGCCCTAGGTCTCTGCGCTTGTCTAGCTCTCAAGCTTTCTCTTTTCTGCATACAATATTGGTGAAGGGGAAAGGCGTTCCGTACCTCTTCCGGTAATGCTCTCCATTCATCATGAGCTACCATCACATTATCCTGAAAGACTATGTCCTCAAGTGGGTCCTCAACTAATGGTGGCTCCTCCCTCTGTAGGAATCTAGGCTGCATAGGTCTATCCGCAGTCCTCGTGGGTCTCCTCTCCTCTGTATATCTCCTATCACGCGGAGGGGAACCTCTCACGCTACCCACCTCTGTAGGTGCCTCTGCCTTGCCTTGTGGCTATGGATGCAGATCTTTCCCTTCTATCATGCCGATTTCTTGTCCTATCCATAGTCAGATTCTCCATCAGCTGTCTCATGGTCTGAATCATTTCCTGATGGGAATCGATCATACCGCTGAAAAGAACATGTTGGCTAGATTTTCTGCATAGCATCAAACCTAGGCGGTCATGAGATAAATCTCCCTCATTTAACCGGTGAGGCTCCCGTGTCGATTTGTCAAAAAATGTGTTATTATCTATCGGAGTTTTACTTTAACCACTTAGTTCATGAACCATAACTAAGAAGTTTTGCAAAGTAAGTAAGCGGTTGTTCAAGAAAGGAAGTATTTTATAGAAGAAGGAAGTAAAGGAAATACGAGAGAAAAAAGGGAAGATGTGCATCCCAATTAGTAGATAGCAGAGCTAATTACATGCACATAGAAGAAACTCAATAGATATGAACACACAATTATAAAACAAAGGCAGCTCTAGATCCAGATCTAAAAAAACCACGAAGTTTATCAAGAGATCTAAGATTAAAAGCAAGAAACACAGTATACCGTGACACAAAGTTCTCTGGAAACCTGCTCCTTTGTATTCCTTTGCTCCAAGTTGCTTTCAGGGGTTCAGCACAAAGTCTAGAACACAAGATTGCTGCTTACAAACTCTGATCGATTAACCCGAAGGTTCTTCCTCTACTTATAGAATGTAGAGGGGCAATTACAAGTTGGAAGCTTTAGTTGAACTGGCACATGTGGAAGTCGGAGAAGAAACAACTGGCAATCTCCCTCCTGGAATTCCTCTTTGCATGACATGTATGATTTCAGAAATCAAATAGAACTTTCTATTTTGCACGCCTGCCACCTATCTCCAAGTAGTTGACTTCTTCAAGTAATGGCTTTTAAACCAATCACTTTAAGTTGTATAATTTAATTGATCACTCAATTACTTTGTCGGAGGAAAGAAGAAGGAAGAGGAAAGCTGACTTTGTCCTTTTTCATGTCTGCATGCAGCTGATTCAAACTGGATCTGGAAGCAACTGGAGTCTGGAAACAAGCTGGAATTGCAAGCAGTTGGAATTGGAAGCAAGCTGAAATTTTGCCTTCGCATTGTCTTCTCTTTTATCCTTGAAGCTTTTGCAGTTCTTCTCTGTACATGCATCAATGCAAGGTTGGCCGTAGATAACTCATCATCCTTATTTTTAATTGCATATGAGCAATTAAAAATTATGGAAAGCACTCAGGGTGAATGAAAATTCAATGAAGGCTTCAACTGGAAGATGAGAGCACATGCACAGGATCTTGGAAGGAATTTTCCACGCACTGACTTCTTCACGGGCTGCATTTGAAACAAGAGGATGAAGCCTTTGTGCCGGAAGCTTTTGCAACTATGAGATCTGGATCTAGATCTACATATGGATTTGCATCCGCATCTATATCTGCATCTAGATATGGATCTGCACCTGCATAAAAATTCTGGCAACTGAGTTGTGGATGGAAAAGCTGCAGCTCGAATAATTCCACTGCTTTTTATCTGCATGCATGAGTGAAGTCTTTCCTGCACGCATGAGTGGAGTCTTTCCTGCACACATGAGTGGAGTATTTCTATCAATTCAGCAAGAGGTTCCAAGCCTAGATCCATGGAGATCCGTTGTGCTTTCTTTTTCATCTTTCTTCACCATAGCTTTGTCTATCTTTGTCTGAACAATTCTTTTTCTTCTTATTTAACTGGAATTCTTCAAAATTGGTGCAGATCTGGACAATTCTTCAGATTCGGAGGATATATGCAATGTATTGGACATTGATAAAAGCTCCTTTTCTTTTGTAAAGCACCTGTAATGAATTCCTGAGCTCCTGTAACACCTGTGCAAACAATTATGCAGACAAAGATCAACCTTCTTCAAAGCATGCGCCAAATCTGGAAGCTTTTAGCCTTGTTGCCACCTTGCCTGAGCAAAATCCTTCTTCAAATGGGGCGCACTTTTCCTCTTGGCTACATTCTTTACACCGTGAATTAAATAATTCACCTATATGGCTGCCCATGCTTATATAACCTTCACAATTCTATAATTAATAATTGCCCTAACAATTAAAGGCAATTAATTAATTAAAAATCATGCTCCTCTTTTAAAAATAGCATGTTTAAGGACAACCATCCAATAAATTAAATTAATCCAATTTAATCCTTCACACATCACTTCACTTAAGCTTCACAGTGTGCTTTGACCATAGCCACTGAAAATAGGAATTAATATAATCATTTAATACTTTAAAAAGTATTAATTCCTTCTCAAAAGGGGCTGCATTAAATAAATTAAATTTATTTAATTTTGGAATTCTATTTTTAAATTCCTTATGTCCACTTCCCTTTGTTGACTTTTCCACAAGCCTGGGTGCCAAAATTGGGTGAATAAATATTAACAAATATTTATTTAATGCATTATTATTCACCCAAGGTGGGTCGCACTTTTTTGCACATATAATTCTATTTTTAAGAATTTTTCTCATAATGGGATTCTTTACCCTGCAAGGCAGGCACTAAAATCCCATGATCCACTTAAGTGATTTGACTTTGACAATGGGATTATTTACCCTGCAAGGCAGGCAATAAAATCCCATGATTTCACTTAAGTCACTTTTCTTTTATTTCACCATGGGAATTTTTACCCTGCAAGGCAGGCAATAAATTCCCGCCTGCCTGCAGCCTCTAACTTTCCCACTGCAACTTAAGTGAACTTTATATCACGGGAAAAATTACCCTGCAAGGCAGGCAATAAATTCCCGCCTGCCTGCAGCCTCTAACTTTCCCACTGCAGCTTAAGTGAATTTTATATCACGGGAAAAAGTACCCTGCAAGGCAGGCAATAAAATCCCACCTGCCTGCTGCTTCTATTTTTCCCACTGCAGCTTAAGTGAATTTTATAACACAGGAAAAAGTACCCTGCCAAGCAGGTACAAAATTCCCACCTTGCCTGCGGCTTCTATTTTTCCCATTGCAGCTTAAATCCTTTGTTTTCCAAAAATGTGCCCATCCCCGCAGGGGCTTTTCCGTGCACGACTTCGCTTTTTCCCAGTGATCCAGACCTCCGATGGTGACTTCCTCCGGGCATAATGTGCGTATATGTTTTCCAGCTACTCCAGGCCAAAAATCGGGCTTACCTGACAAAGGAATTGTTCTAGAGAAATTTCATAGAAAACGAAACAGACAACACAAAAACACGAAAAATTGCCAAAAGTTACAAATAAAGCCCAAAACTTATTCCTAGTTAAAATCCTTCTGGTACAAGGTAATAATGATATGTTCGATCATAACAGAGTTAAAACGGAGTGCAAATAGCCTCAAACGGGGCTCAAAATAATTAAATACAAATTTCCAAAACAAATCCCCGACTGACGAATATATCAATTTTGGGCATCTGGGTATTTGGCGAAAAAGGCTAATATGGCTCTTTGGGAATATCTTGACGCAATACAAGAACTTTCAGGCAATAAAAACACAAAACGACCCATTATTTTAAAAGTACGAAATTTTTTTCGAATAGGGTAGTCACAGATTTCAGGATGAAATCTGGGTACACTGTAACATCCGGTCAACTCGCTCACATCGTGGAGTGTGTGATCCCTCTCTCCTGGCCATGATTTCAGAACTATTCTCTGTATCCAAATCGGCTAGAATGCGAGCCTGCCTCCTTGTATGATACCTGTGTGGCCCAACTTCTCTAGGCTGCATCAAACAACCCTCCAGGTAGGAGAATCGTTGCTCTGATACCACTGAAAGATCCCCAATAGATCTCTTACCCTAAATCAAATTTTTAATGAATGGCAAATGATAAAAAACAGTTTTTGAAACCCTCGGCAAACAACCTAGGGCAAAGCTGAATTTATTACAGCAAATGCGACTAGGGTTTTTAATGGATCTCCATGCAAATGATACCAAAAAATTATAAACTCTATCCCAAATGATTGCCAACAATTTTAAAACCCAAAATATGATAAAAATCAGATTTATTTGCAGCCAGATAATTCAGAAAATTCAGATCTAAATCTGATTACAAACTGCCTGAAAAACCCTCCAAACTTGCTCAGAAAATTATGAAATTGCAGCTCCTTTATTTATAAAAATTCAGAGATATATGGCAATATTTTTCAGAAGTAAATACCTCTAGAATCATACCCAAATAGCCCCAAACTGGGTCGATCCAACTGCTGCAATATGCTACCAAAAAGATCACCAAAACACTGCTGGAATTTGACTGGAAAATCAGAATTAAACCGCTGGAAATTTCTGAGTGAAATCCCCTCTCAATCCCTTGGGGTTTTCGTCCGCAAGAGATGAAATCCACAAGGGTTTTCGTCCTTGGAATCTCTGATAAAAGCAAGAGCTCTTAACAATGCAAAAAGCTGATAATAAAAATCTGGAATGCTTCTAAGCAAGTCGACTTGCCCATATAAAGGCAAAACAGCCCAACCACCACCTCTAAACCAGCCAATCGCATTTTTCCTTTTCCCTATGCTGGTCGCATTTTTCCCTATGGGCTTGATGTCACATTTTCCAACTTATGACTCCCATAAGCAAGTCGCACTTTTCCTTCTTTAATACAATTAATTTTAATTGTATTTTGACATTGACAATTTTAATTTATTAATAAGCTTTATTATTTATTATATGTGCAACTTATAATGTTATTTTAAAAACATTAGCACAATATAATAAAATAATAAAAACTTAGTCACCCTAGAAACCTCCTTTGGCCGTCGGGTAGACAAAAAGGGCCAAAGGTCTTCACCCAAGCTCATTCGGAAAGAGGGGACATTACATCCAAAATCACCTTCTAATCCTCCTTAAGAATGCGGAAAGGATTCAATGTTGTGCCTTAATAGTTTCTAGGAAAGGATGCTCTTTGAAACTTTAAGCTATGCAATTTGTGGTTCCAAATTTTTCTATTAGTATTGAAGATCACTTGAGATTTGATCTCATAAATAACTTGTACAGAGGCTCAGATATATGTCCAAATTTCTATGAATAGCTTCTTTCCTTGGCCAATTGTGATGATCCCAAATAATTACCTCAAACGTTCTTGATATCCTTTGAATATTTTCTCTTCAATAAACTAGAGGGATTTTAAACAATCTCCATGTTTCCTTGTGGTTGTCATGCCCTCCTAGTCTAGTCCTCAATAAAACTGAAGTTTGTTTGAGTCAAAATAAAATAAAATAAAATAAATTTAGAGCCCTGCCACTGCCCAACGGTTACTAATACGTTCTAGGTAAGTCCTAGATATGTCAAAACGTATTCGTGATTTACGTGCCGGATGTATTAGTACCATACCCGGGAAGTATCCATATCGGATACGTATCTAGTAGGGTACGGGAAGGTGGGGGGCGAACCTTGGTAGCATAGGTTCATCATGATCAAAGTTCTCCCCCTCAAGTCTATTCTCTATCCTATTTGAAGTCGAGCCTGCATTTTGGAGACAGTACACACAATTATTACAATGATAAAGGAAGACATCAAGATTCTTATATTTGTCACGCTTTATCATGATATGAGGATGCTTTTATATAAATTATCGTAGATAGTTATCATCTTGTTTATATTGGTTAGTATTTTGGTTGCTTTATATTTATTGTATATAGCTGATAGACACAGATGGTGTGAGTAATATGTCTACAAGCAAACAAGCAGACGACAACTTATACCAGTGGATTCAAAATTTAATACCCATGTATTCACAAATAACAAACATTTACTCATAATCAGAGGACAACTTATACCAGTGGATTCAAAATTTAATACCCATGTATTCACAAATAACAAGCATTTACTCATAATCAGTGAAGTAATGTTAAGAAAGCCCACCAAAAGTTGCAAAGTATAGAGACTAAGGATTGACCGAAATTGTTGTTTCTTTTCATCCACCTGTTCCAGTAAAAACCAAAATTTATCATCTCCCTCTACCATACAAACAAAACGCTTAAGACATCAAGGAAGATTACTCCAGTTTTAAACTTCTGTGCAAATACATTTTTCAAGAAGGGTGAGACAAACCACTTGTTTCTTACAAACTCCCTGCAATGACATGGCAATAGCTATTAGCTTCTCAAATATTCCGACAGTGATATCTATGCTGTCATCATCTGACACTTTTGAAGCTGCAACTTTCCCGACAGCTAACATTATGGGCAGTGCTACCTTAACATTTTCCACAGGCCGTCGCTGAATTCGACCAATAACTGGTAAGGTAACAAAACAACAAGAAGTGATCAAAGTAGAGTTAAAACAATCAGCAATTACTAAATACCATTTCCAAGAACTATAAATAAGTGATCCAAGCAAATAATGACATTTATTGTGCTACAAAATGAGCTTATCCCAGGTCATTTCTAGTAGAAGTAATATCTACCAAGGATTAAATACATTTTAACGGAAACTTATAATTACCTATAGAAAAACCATGCAAAAGATAAAGAGAAGCTGATAACTTTTCATCGGTTTCACACAGTGTAGATAACTCCTGCAACAAAGGATAATCTGAACATTATAGAACTCCATAAGAAAATACGTCAGTGAAAATTAAAATGTAATACATGGAAAAGTAATAAGGTGGCTTTAAAGTTTAAAACATAACCACTGGGACGTTCAACTGTTTAAAGAAAGTTTTTGATTGTTCCTTTACAGTAATCATAAATTCATTTGCATAGGCTAGATGTTAACAGTCAGATACGCTGACATTGAAATGTTGATATGGGTGGCAGGTGGGTTCCAAGAGATGCTAGCAGTTCATCTCGTAGTTGTTATTAACAATCTCCTTAGCAAAAAAATTAATGTAGTAAACATTTTTTATTGCAGACTCCTTCCTTATGCCTGTTCTTTCCTGTTTCTTTAACTTTGCAATAATTTCACTAATTTGTCTCATGATTCCTCTATATATGAGGTGTTGTTGCATTCTTCTCCAAACTAGGCTCTACTCCCAATCTGTTATTTTTAATACGAATAATAATTCAGTGGTGTGCTAAATTTCTCGTGGCATACAATTATGTGGAAAGCAAATGAAATGTGAATCGAATAATGTGATATTTTATAGCTAACAGCTATAGATAAAGGGCAATGATCTTTGATGATATGCCAATTCGGGTAATAGTCAAAATTGCATGAGTAAGACAGGCAAATTGAGAAAAATTCAAAAAAACATCAAAGGAAAGAGACATATAGGTAAACAATGGGAGAGAGGGTGAAGAAGAAAATGATACATCAGAGAGATATATGGGAGGGAGGCTACACTCCCAATCTGTTGTTTTTGATATGAATAATAATTCAGTGGTGTGCTAAATTACTCATGGCATACAGTTATGTGAAAAGGAAATGAAATGTGAACTATGAATAAATGATATTTTATAGTCAACAGAGAGGGATAAAGGGCAATGATTCAATTATATGCCACTTCATGGAATATATAGAGTGAAATTCGAAAAAGACGTCAGAAGGAAAGATAAAAAGGTAGGTAAATGATGGAAAGAAGAATATTATATTTCAGAGAGATAAGATGCTGAGCACTTTTGGATTCATCCCAAAGTAGGGTCCCATTTGACATATATAGAATGTAGAAGCAATCCCCTAGTGCTCACCAGGATGATCTGGAAATTAATTTCTCAAGTCTGCTCACTTCGCAAACTACTGTATCTACCAAGGCAAAAGGGATTAGAAGAAACCTAGCTGGGAGAGCATATTCTAAGATTCAGAAACATCAGTTCAAAGAACAAAAATCAAATTGGTGTGGAATGCGAAGACTTCAGCCTCATATTCGAAGGACACTGAGGAATGGGCACAAACAAGCCAACCACCATCGTGTACGCAATGGCAATTAATTAGCATGCCAGCATTTGCATGCTAAAGTGTCTTCTCACAACACACTTCCATCAATTATCTTATGATTTGTAATCACTTAATTATTAAAAAGATAATTAAATTAACAGCTGCAGTCTATACGTGATAGAGTTGGAATTGCACTTAGATGATAACACTTGAAGACCACCCCCTCTCATTTCATAATCATTCACAGCAGGGGAAAATTTAATGAGGGGACTGGTATGATGACAAAAGGTGGTGGAGGTGGAATAGTGTGATACATTCAAAATTTTCTGATCATCTTTCTTCCCTCATTTGCTTTCCTGAGTTCAGTCATCATAGGAAGCTAATTTGGTGCACACAAAAGAAGGATGTTGTCAGCAAATGAAATAAAGGAGTCGGAGGGAGATGACTTCAGCTCCCTGCCTCCCTATTGTTCAGTATGGAGGATCAGGAGGTGCCATTTGTAAAATTCCTAGACAGGTTCTGTAATGTCCCTTTACTAGACAAATAAAGACAGTTTGGGTTTTCCAACAAACCCATATACCAAATATGCAACAAACTGATTTTTATTCAAACCCTTATCAATAAAAAAGCACAGCAGTCTGATTTCTTACTTTTACTAAAGAAAAACCAATAATTAGAGACACCCACAATGGGCAAAGCCTTTACAAATCCACTCGGCACATGAATATGGAAGAAAATATTTTACAATAAAAACTGAATTTATTTCTACTATATTTCAGACCACAAAACACAAAATATACCTGCGTTTGATTACAGCAAATTTTCTGGTAAATGACGCCCAGATGGCATGAAGAGGCCAAATGACTTGTATGCAACCTGGGATTGAAGAAATCTGCCCACGGATGATGCCCTAAACGCAGGTCTGAAACCCCAAAGGGTGTAGATAGCCCTAGAAATGGCTACAAATGTCTCCAAAGACCTTCCCAAATTTGATTCCAGCTGATAGGTGGCTGCTCCACTGTAGAAAACACTGAAAATCTAATCTGCATATGATGCCCCAGCTGCCAATCTCTGAAATCACCTTGAAATTGTGCCTCAGCTCTGAAAATCTGGCCTTTAAATCTAAAAATCTGGTCTTTAGTTCAAATGTGATCTCAGTGTTAGATCATCAAGGAGAAATTGAGGTTTTCCATCCCCAAATTCTGATCACAAAGAGAGTTTTCATCCTCAAATGACGAATGCTAAGAGGGTTTCCGTCCTCAATAGACATAGAAGCACAAGTGCTCAACTCATAAAATTAAGACGATAAATAGATGATAGATGTCCACAAACGATCCCCTCCATCTTCTTTTATATCCTTCCCTTTCTTTTAATTTCTAATTAAGTATCGGCCCACTTAAATTAGAAAAGTACTCTTATTTTAAAATTAAAACATAAGTGGCCAACATAAAGTTACTTTTTGGCTCACTTAGTTTTAATCTTACCATGTTCCCTTTCCTTCATCCCATTAGCTTGTGGGAAACAATAAAATAGGCTAAGAGTCTTTGTTCTACTTTAATTTCAAAAGGGGGCACTACAGTCCTCCCCTCTCAAAATTGCTTGCCCTTGAGCAATTGCAAGCCTAGATGCTCAAGTATCACCGTGCCAATGTGGTGAGTCATGTTGTAGTGCTTATAGAGCTTGGATCCCATACCTGTCAAATGGGATAACTCCTACCAAAGAACATGGTGTGATATATCCCAAATGGATAATGAGTGTCATCCAACCTCAAGATGATAACCCAAAATTTCTAAATGCCTGACAACATCCACAAAATCCCACAAAGTTGAAAGATGCCATATACTCACATCATTGGGGGTTGTTGTCCCACTTGGCTCTTTTATGCAAAGAAGGTTTTGAGATATTAAACCCTTGTGCTCCAATGGTTCCTCTCATGACTTGGCGAGTTGTTCCTCCCAATATTTGATAAAAATCAGACTGTAGATGGGCTGGAAATGAGTTGCAACAGCCACCAATCACTTGTATTTTCATCCAACTAGGTACCCGTGTGGCTGCCATGAAAATCTCCTTCAGCTGAACCCTTCTTCCAACTTCTTTCATCAAAGATTTTCCCTCATTTTGTGCAATCTTACAGCTGTCCTTAGCTGATAACAGCAGTTCCAGTACTCTGAAAATGTCATCACAGCAGCAAAATTGATCTCCTTTTGCCCCAATCAAGGGTGTGAACCATGTAGGAGCTGAAAATGCTATTGGGAGTAAGTGCATCAATGAGATAGAAGTACCGTAGAAGCTGATAATGGTTATGACAGCGGCATTGAAATTGGGAATTTGATGCATGGTTGTCCCAATTGTGTTCCTTTCACTTTTGGGTCAGACAATATCATCATCTCTTGTTCTCCTCATATGCATGTCAATCATTAGGCTCGCTTCTTCCTTTTGCTTCTCATACATATGAGCATGTTGGACAAACCACACTTATGTCTCTTCTTTTCTATCATCTCCATTTTTGGACCTACATATAGAACAGACATATTAATGAAATCAAGAGCTTCCACCAACATCTCGACAACCGCTCCATCATGCCTCATAGACATGTCATTCAACTCTCTTCAATGCTTACATCTTCTTCATGATTTCCTTTCATTTGATGAACTTCCAACGGTCCATTCTTGTTGTCCCACGCATTGTTGTAGCAGTATTGCATTTTCTCGTTCACAAACAGCATTGTAGTTGCTGGAAACTCTTTTATAACAGCAGCAAACAATCTCTCATTGATGGTAGGCAGAAAATCCTTCCACCTTGTGACTGAAAACACTTTTGTGATTGTCATAAAAAGTGTTAAGGGGCTGGTTCTTAAAACACCAGCAAAAAGAATAGCATAGCAGCTGTCATACTTTAGATTATCCACAAAATTCAGAAATAACAGTGATATAGGGGCTGGAATTATCAGAGAGATGAATACTCTCAGCCGAAGATGACTCCAACAGCACCATTACCATAGCAATGAATACACCATTGATGCACAGAAAATACAGTAATATACAATCTCATCCATGTGTTAAAAATACAATAGGGAGTCCCAAATATATAGCTGGGAATAGTTGGTTTATGCAACAATATTTTGTTGCATAAACAAACAATAAGTTGGGAACAACCTAAATTAGTGCACCATCCAAATTGTACGTGCACACACCAAATTGTCACTCCAACAAATTAACCACTCCCAAAATCAAGCTTAACTCCAAGAGTAAGTGTGAACACGGCTAACACAACTTTTTGGTAAAACCCAAACCATTGGCCAGTGTAAAACGACTACTCCAACACCCTCCCATAAGCGCGAAATTGGGAGTGAGAGAAAAGTCGAGAGACAGATCCAAATATGAGTCCCGAAAACAAGGCTCGATAAGGTACTTATTCCCAATAACTGGGAAAAAGAGTTACCATGGATGAAAAGAGTCAGCGCAACATACCCAAAAAAACCAGTAAAAAAATAACAAAGTGGAGAGAAATATCTTGTTCCAAGGCATCCCAAGAAGTAAGGCTCAAAAAACTCATACTCTGCTAAAGAAGAAGATTGGTCTGCACTGTGGTCTAGATCCACTGCTCGATCACAAAACTCAAAATCAACTGACACTGTAATTCAACAAAATAGCTCCATGCAAGGAGACTGTCAATGGAGTCTCTGACATTGTAATTCAATAGAATAGCTACACTTCAGAAGGAGAACAAGCTCAAAATCTAACTGAAGGAGATTGTCAGAGGTGATGTCGATAGTGCAAAAATCACCAAACATAATTCGATCTACTACTAGAAGATGTGGTCCATTAATGATTAACTATAAAAGAGCAAGGAACATGACACTTGAAAAGCGAATCAACGCCACACCCTCTCATACTGCTAAATGGGTGGAGTGACACTACAAATCTATATGAGTGGCTAAACCAACTACTTGTGTCAACTTGACAAGTTGACATTGGGCTTCACCAGACTATTTATACCATAAGAGAGACCACAACATGCCTAAAAAGTATCGAAAATACAGATCAAGATGGCCCTAGTGGCGAGGAAAGTCATATAATTAAAGGAGAAAAAGTGCTCAAAAAATGGAGCACAACCGCATGAAACAAAACTCCATGGCTCTGTAGACTCGATGCGACTACAAAAGTTCCCATAAAGAACTATATTGCCAAGTGACGCATAGAAACTCCAGAATGTTGTCAATCTTGAAAGGACACCATCTAGAAGAGGAGAGATGCTCTTAATACAACTGCCAAAGAAAAGAGCTCAAATAACAAAGAGCATTACAATGCAGGAGTAATGAGTGGATCAAGAAGTTAAATGGTGGAGGAGGCACGCCTGTAGATCCTTCCCAATGTATGCTTATGTTGTCACCACAAGTGATCAGAGATCCATCCCAAATGAACATGGATGGCTGAGGATGCTTGCATATGAGTTGGTGAAAAACCAATCACTAGTACATGCGAGGGATTATCTCGTGTGTCGGTTTGATCATGTCTCGACAACCGAAATCTCAGGTTCCTCGAGGCCTTAGTGAAGGCGTAGCAAAACTCATGTGTTGCTCCAAATCCTCATGAAGAGTGGAGCAGAGATAAATACCGAAGCTCTATCATGAAGTGATCCCAATGAAGTACTTGCACGAAAACAGATACCGTGAGTGAGAATGCCACCTAACAACATGTATAGGTGAAACAATACCCTATGAGTGTTTACAATACCTCGTCAAAAAAACCATTGAACGAAGCATGCAAGAACCAAATGTAGTTCTATGCTTCTCAAAGGAGCTAGGCATGTGAGCGGGAGCGGGCAGCTTAGAAAGTTAGAAAGTGACAAGTCAAGTTCAAGCATGTGCGTAAGCAATAAGCGCATGTGGACTAGACATAGGGTTATGTAGGTCTACAATATGAGGGTAATGTTGCAGTGCTAGCAAGTTTTGTTGCGGGGAGTGTATGAGGTCGTCCTTGCCATGAATGAGAGCATGTAGAAGAGATTTTTGCTTCTTTCTATTCTCTTCCACAAATTTTACCAGTCTTCTGAACTAAGCAAATTTCAAAGAATAACATCTCACTCTCATAATGCAAGGCAAGTAACTCAAGGCGTAAAGCCACGATGGGAAGCAAGCAAGAGCACAACAGAGCAAAAATGGGACAAACAAGAGCAAATAGGAGAAAATGCGGGAAAACAAGTAAGAAAATAATCGATGTTTTCTTGTGAGGGGGTTTGACCGCTTTGTCAAACTAGGCCTCGCCTCTAGTCTTCGACACTCAAAACAAGTAAGGCACCCGGAAGTACTTGAACAACGGACTAGATAGTGGGGGTCTAGAGACGGCAGCCCTAAGCGGGGTCAAGGGGCACAACCCCTTGCGCGCTCCCGGTCGTGATACGAGGCGAGGTTGAGGGAAATTGCCCTGAAACCAAACACAAAGTGCCCTTTGAATTGGCCTTGAAAAATGCTAAAAAATCAATTTTTTACAGAAAATCACTCCCACTTGACAAGCAAATATTGCCCTCTTTTACAATAATTACCCTCCTTGATAAAAACTACTCCTGTAACAATTTGTCAATCACAAAAACCTCTCCTTTACAAATAATAAATCCCTTTACTAAAAATATCTCATAAAGGTCACAAAGGTAAAAGTGGCAAGAAATGGGCTTGCTTTAAAAAATTACCTCCTTAAGAGGAACTTGGGTTAGCTGAAAGGTGAGCTTGGAGAGCGGCGAGCTAGGAGATTAGCTCATTGGCGAGATAAGAGAGAAATAATACTTCAACAACTTAGCAATATAGTATGGAACAAAACCTTTATTTAAAGCTTACCTAATTTGCATTTGAAACCCAAAAACAAGCTAGCTTAGCCAAGTGGCAGCCCTGACGATGTGGACATTTAGGGCTGAGTCAGATCAGCTAGGGTTTACAAACCACCGATGGGGCTCATCATATTTTGTGAAGGGCTTTGTAAAGAAGACAAAAATTGTCACTGCCCTAGCCGCAATGGATTGCCGCCAACCATCTGAGCCTGTGTTGCCTGTGAATTGAGAAGACTTTGTTTGAGATCGTTGCCTACGGAAGGGAGATTGTAAATAGTCATCGCTGATTTGAATACCGCAGAGTATTTTTCTGAAGGGTTTCAATTGAGTTCAAGACATGGCTGAGAGGAGATCTGAACCATGAAACCGCCAAGAGATATTAATATGAGTCATTCACCCCGGAAGGAAGGAATTGCCGTGTGGATCAGACGACGGGTCGAGTTGGGCCTAGTTGACAAAGGTGTTGAGGAACCGAATCCAATGTGGAGGCGTTGGGAAGTGAACGCCAAGACAAACGATCCAATCAAACAAGGGTTTCACAGGTACCATAAAAATCCCTGCATTGACAGAAACTGAGACCAGGCCACGAGCATTAAAATATCACTGCTCAGAAGAGCAAGTCGACTGTTAAAGAACAGGCTGCTTCAAGGAGATCGTTGTTTTATAGAATAACGCAACATAATAAGCACCCTCCACTCCACGTGAGATAATGACGGTGGAGACAAAAGAGGACTGCCCAACAAAAAAATGACAATGTTCAACAGTGAATATACTGCTGGTGTATGTGATCTCCAAAAAAAAATAGCACCCGTGAGAACAATGAATGTTAGAAGAGTATGCTCTTGGGTCTGAGCATCCTTGGAAATACCCGCCTCAACACCTCCAGTCTTTCAAATCTGGACAGCCAGCGGCATTTATGTGTTAGCACCTAGCAACAAACAATGGTGCACAAGAAATAAGAAGGGGCAATCCACAACAAGAGCTGTAAATCTGACTAAAAAAATTCTTCATTGCAAAGTAATAATTTCTGCAACTATTCTGCAAAGTCAAATACAGATTTTCAATGGTTGTGCACAATTGGCTAAGTAATGGCTGTTGGGTTGGCTCTGATACCATATCAGAGAGATAAATACTCTCAGCCGAAGATCACTCCAGCAGCACCATTACCACAGCAATGAATACACCATTGATGCAAAGAAAATACAGCAATATACAGTCTCATTCATATGTGTTAGAAATACAATAGGGAGTCCCAAATATATAGCTGGGAATAGTTGGTTCAGGCAACAATATTTTGTTGCATAAACAAACAATAATTTGGGAACAACCTAAATTAGTGCACCATCCTAATTGTACGTGCACACACCAAATTGTTACTCCAACAAATTAACCACTCCCAAATCAAGCTTAACTCCATGAGTGAGTGTGAACATGGCTAATACAAAACTTGTTTGGTAATAACCCAAACCATTGGCCAGTGTGAGTATGACTACTCCAACAGGAATCAACCATATAGTGACTGAAAATTCATCAACAGCAAACTGACAAATACTCAAGTGTATGACTGAAATTAATTGTATGGCTGCATACAAACTGTTGAGTTGGCTGGAAATGAGAATGACAACAGCTCTCCAACCTAGAATAGTGAAGCCTTTTTGAAAAAACATATCCTCCTTGAGTTCCCCTTCACACCATGTGACTGAAATTTCCTCAAAAATAGCCTCAAACTGAAAATTACTCACTTCAATGACTGAAACTACTTGCATGGCAGCAAGTACATAAAGATCATATGGCTTACCCACTTTCCCTATCAAGCATCTCACTGCCCCGGCAATGGTGACTATCCTCATAGCCTTGCCCTTCTTGTATTTCCAAAGATCACCTAAATCCCAAACTTTCATGTACAAGCAATTTGGAACTTGTATGAAAGTATCTATGTGCCCTTTCCCCTCAAAGGGTTCTTCACTCTATGACCATTTTCACTATGTTGTCCATGATGACCACAAATTTGCCATGATATACCATGAAGCATCAAACTTGACATAAGATCATTCTTTTCAACATGTTGCCCATGATGACAACACATCTGAAATGACATAGTAGGAAGCAACACTTCCATACCTTTGGTTGTCCACAACTTGTTCACCTTCCTTTGCCGGATGAAGAATGATTGAGATATCTTCAACACCTCCATCCTTGTGACTCAAAATTTCTGAGTTAGGATCAGCATTCTCCTTCCTCTTAGACTCTTCACATTCAACAAGTGAAGTCCTTTCCGCCTTGACTTCATCTATATTTTGTTGACACATGCATGGAGCATCTTCATAGTTCTTGCCAAAGTCATGAACACCATCAACTTGCTTCTTATTGATTGTTGTTCTGAAAATCCCACCAAGTTGAACATCAACATTATCATCCGGCCATTGGGCTTTAACCACAAAATTCTCTCCACAATCTTGCAAATCTGACTTTCCTTCTTTCTTTGGCTCATGCTCCATGATTTCTCCCTCTTCCCTCATCATCAAGGGAAATTCTTTGCCCTAATTCCCACTTGATCTTTTTCAAACCGTGAAGTTGGCAAGTGGTAGTTCTTTCCGGATCTCAACTGGAAGGGCTCTATATTCAACGTAGCTAACAACAATGTCATTCACTAAAGAGTTGAGTTTCCCTCACCAAAATGGTTTCTTCTTTTGGAAGGAAAGTAGGCCGGAATGACCTAGATGAAGAATCACTCACGAGTTCTTGGTGGCTGGATTTTATTGTTTGCCCTTTGAAGAGCTTCCTTCACCATTTGGATGTTGCATGGTATGGATCAATTGTGCCATCATATTAGCCAATCTCTCTTGCCCTTGGGCAAACCTCTCAAACCTAGCATCATCAAAAATTATGTCCACCATTTTATCTTCTCCTTCTGAATCACAAGCTGGTAAGATCAAGTGCTCTAATACCACTGTAATGTCCCTTTCCTACACAAATAAAGACAGTTTGGGTTTTCCAAAGCAAACCCTTTTACCAAATATGCAACGAATTGATTTTTATTCAAACCCTTATCAACAAAAAAGTACAACAGTCTGATTTCTTGCTTTTACTTGAGAAAACCCAACAATTAGAGATACCCACAAGGGGTAAAGCCTTTAGAAATCCACTTGGCATGTGATTGTGGGAGAAAATAATTTTTACAATCAAGAACTAAATTTATTTTTACCAAATTTCATACCACAAAACACAAAAATACCCACATATGATTACAACAAATTTTCTAATAAATGACACCCCAAATGGCATGAAGAGGCCAAATGACGTGTATGCAACTCCGGATTGAAGAAATCTGCCCACGAATGATGCCCTAATTGCAAGTCTGAAACCCCAAAGGGTGTAGATAGCCCTAGAAATGGCTGCAAATGTCTCCAAAGACCTTCCCAAATTCGATTCCAGCTGATAGGTGGCTGCTCCACTATAGAAAACACTGAAAATCTAATCTATATACGATGCCCTAGTTGTCAATCTCTGAAATCGCCTAAAACTTTTGCCTAGCTCTGAAAATTTGGCCTTTAACTTTAAAAATCTAGCTCAAATGTGATCTCTGTGTGAGATCACCAAGGAGAAATTGAGGGTTTTGTCCCCAAATTCTGATCACAATGAGGGTTTTCGTCCTCAAGTGATGAATGCTAAGAGGGTTTCCATCCTCAATAGCTGAAAGTAGAAGCACAAGTGCTCAACTCATAAAATCAAGATGATAGATAGATGATAGATGTCCACAAATGAACCCTCCATCTTCTTTTATATCCTTTCCTTTCTTTTAATTTCTAATTAAGTGTCGGCCCACTTAAATTAGAAAAGTACTCTTATTTTAAAATTAAAACATAAGTGGCCAACATAAAGTTATTTTTGGCTCACTTAGTTTTAATCTTACCATGTTCCCCTTTCCTTCATCCCATTAGCCTGTGGGAAACAATAAAATAGGCTAAGGGTCTTCGTTCTGCTTTAATTTCAAAAGGGGACATTACAGTTCCAAGATTGCTACAATATCTTGAGACAAACACCCACATGCATGTAATAGATTAATTCAATTAAAAATTAAAAGACAATACACATAATTTATCCAAATAGCACGAATGCCTCTTAGTATTGAAACCTAGACTGTTTTGGTACAGGTATGGGTACAGATATGGGTATGGGTATGGTATGCAAAAATGGCAAATTTTTAAAAACCTCAGCTACGGTATGTTGTGGGTACGTTTATGTATGTATGTAAATTTAATGAGTTAGCCTGTCTTTTCTATAGCCAAACTTCTATTTTACAGTGAATTAAACTGACACTGAACTACTCACATAAATTACAACCAAATGCAATAATCCCGGTCAGACCACCAACAGTTTTTCTAGAGTTATAAATTTTTCCCATTGTAGCAAAGAAAACATCATTTTGAGACAATCACCTTAATTTTCTCATTTGCTTCTTGTATCCACAAAAAGATTAAAAAGGACATGACCCGACCAAAAACATTCACTAACAGCTTGCTTTTATTTGAAGGATTTGCTAATTTTAAAAGCCTTTGCAAGTTTGTTTGCTTTTTTGATTCCACTACCTTCTCATAAATATTTTCATGTCAATATATTGTTGCATCTCTGCTTTGCAGACTCCTTATTACCTAACATACATGAAATGCTTCTACTAGTAAAGGATATCAGTGCTTAAACATTTGCTGATCAATCTGTACCAACATAAATATATGAAAAATCAATATTGAATCTACATGGAATTTTTTGATGGTTGACATACTTAATATCAATAAAATGGTGGGTTAATTGTTAAACATGAAATATTATTATCCTTTCCCACCGTTTAATGTATAAAGAACAAGAATATGCTACTGCCTGGAAATTGAAAAGTTACATTCTAAATTATCTAATGATGAAGAGTGGAAAGAGACAAAGCAGTACAGGACCTTAAATATCAACACATTAAACAGAAATGTCATCTCCATTGATCATATTTTGAACTTTTAATGATAATTGACCAGCGCCATTGAATTTAATTTACTTGGATATTGAAATAATGAATACTCACTTCATATTTTTGACTAAATATTTGAGTCGATTAAAGATTCATTTTTGGGGTTTGAAAGATTGTTTTCACAAAACATTTTGCTGCACTTACCATATTTATTCTGTCCATTTATCCTGCCTTTTGGCTCCACTAAACCAGCTATATTGTGCATAATTAAGTGTTGCATGGAGACTTGTCTCCTACCACTAGAGACACATCACAGAGAGCGGTACTTGTCTCAGAGACTGGTAAACATCTCAGAGAATTGCATTTCAGTGTTTTTTCTTTTAATATATTTTGTACTCTTAAACCTAGATATGATGGGATGTCAAAGATGAATATCAATGTAATTACTCGTCTTTTTTATGGACATGCATGCATACATACATGTGCATATAAACTGTAGAGAAAATATTATTATACAGCCTAACAAAAACATTAATTACTCTGTAAAGTAGTAACGATATTAGAAGTCCATAAAAGACAAGAGAATACATACATTATATGTGTGTGTGTGCGCGCGCCATTTCTGAGTACCCACCTCTTATTTTTCATTTTTCGAGAAATAGCATACCTGTCCAGTCTCCTGGTAACTATGGTGCTTATATTACAACCTTTTTTAACATCATATTTGGACTCACTTCCCACTACTTGTTAAATTAAGGTAGCTTTATTGTGTAAACCCCATTGCACACAAGATTTGCTTAAGCAATATAACTCAAACTACAGTTACTATAATTTCTTGTGTTCTCCCAGTAAAGTTTATGGCAGTGTCCTTTAGAGGTTTCACGGATGGCTGCTTTGGTTCAAAATACAGGTATGTATATAAAAGGATATAAATGGAGATAGATTTTGAGTTGGTCAGGCTCAGGGCTACATTGTAGTTCTATTTGATTTTAAGCTATGGGTGTAGAATAGGACTTTATTTTTGAGCTTTGCCAAAGTTAAGGATCCAATTTAGCTTTAGACTCGGGCTCACTAGACACTCACATCTCACCATGGCTAGGGAGATTCACCCCAGCAGTGATCACAGCTCAACAACCACTCACATTAGACAAAACTCAGGGCAATCTCCATAAAAGGCTAAAGCTTACAAGTACACCTCTGTATGCCCTTGAAACAACCCCTCCTGCCGAACACCGAAAAGAACGGCCCGAAGAAAAATTCTGTTAATCGACAATTAGTTCAGGCGAGAGAAGATGCCACTTATTTCCAAAACACTTTCGTTATTCACTCACAGTTAATGTTAACCAGCTTTATTTTAGTTTACATTGCTTTAATGTTCTTAACCGCTCCTTTATCCTTCTTGGCTAATTGCAAATTGTTTATCTAGGGATGTCAGACCCAAATACACCTTCAGTACACAGCCTACTCTGCTGCTCAACAGATCTATCCTCTTGCAGTTTTGGCCATATGCTTTAACCACCCAACCCCAGGTTCTGAAGTGAGGTTCTTCCGAGATGATTAAATATTAATCATGTTTTTTCTTTTACTGCAGGGCATGACCCCTTTCTGTAGGTAGGTCTGTTGTCTCACCTGCACCTAAATGACCTACTTGATCAAAGCAAAACACTTTCTCCAGTTAAATAATGGAAAAGCTTATTTTTTATTTAAAAGCCAGACAATTGTGATCCTCCTACTTGGAGCCAAAGGCAACCTAATTCACGATCCAACAACAGGTGCTCTAAGTAGATTTAACCAAGAGAACTTATTGGCGATCCACAAAATATTTTAATAAATGTATAACCATCAATTTCATAATTCTATTGCCTTTTATGATTATGCAACATAATGGTTTGCTTAAGACCTTTCCTTCAATGCTATTACAATAACATATGACCAAATGCATCCTCGAGAACGTTTAGCATTTCTTCTCCTTGGAAAATTGGCATATTTTCAGTTGCATCAAGTTATAGGTTATCAGCATACCTATTTATTGGGTTGAAAAATGCTTATAAGTGTTAAAGCTCTTGGTGATCTAGCGACCAAACTGGACACATTGGAAATCATACTTTTCTTGCTCGTCTCCATCTGCATCCTACATACCAGGAAGACCCATTTGTTGCACTAGCTCCAATGAATTACATGGAATCTCTGGGCACGGAAGTCAGAGCACTTGGCATCAATATGGAGAAATACAATACACATTGTGATGCATTAAGCATTTGCTTATATTTATTTCTATTAATGATTATGGGCTACTCCTTTTCTTAAAGAGAGTCATGCTCTAAAAGATTCTCAATCAAACACAATGCCAATCTACGAACTTCCCTGTAACCATGGTTCCTTATCTTATATACAGTTCCTGTTTCAGAAGAACAATGCATTACCCCAAATCAATAAGCTTTCGCAGATTTCATACCAAATCATTTTCCCGATAAGAGTAACCACCACATCTGTTCACAAATCACAGAGAACAAGGATGCTTTAATTGAAATGAGATCACTACATGGGGATAGAGTTGGTGTGAAAGGACATTATCAAATACATTAGCTCGCAACCAACCATTAACTAACCACTCACCACATAACATTAGCATGCAGATCCAAGTGACTACTACCCATAATGGGATGATCATGGGAACACATACTATCTTCAACCTAGTTCTATACTAAACAAGGAATCCATTAATGATCTGCATAGATAAGAGATTTATCAATTTATGTTATAAAAACAATATTATCATCATGGAACACAGGGAATGCCAAGGTATCCTTGACATGAGTCACACCCTTAAGCACTAATGAATGTTTGTTAAATCAACAACGGTTCATACATCAAAAGTCTTTTAATCGAACCGAGACATTGTTCATTCAGATGGCATGCCCCTATCTTGTATTTTACTATATTACCATGTTCATCTACATTATCATAATTAAGATTATTCCATTTTGGTTTACCCTTATTCCATTTTCTTAGTACATCTCCAAGAACCTTCTTCAGCCCCAAAGGAAAATTATATGGTGTAGCTACAAAAGAATTGGGTGCCCAATTCTTTGATTTGACTTTAACCTACTTCCAACTAAACCAAATGTTGATCAATTGATTTGATCAAATCTCAACACTTTGGTTCCACATACCTAAGTCCTGTAACTAGATCCATGTTCAAATTTTCAAAACAAACAATATACTTAAGATTTTACATTTCATTGTTCATGTGGCTGCCATACGTTTGATATAGGAATACAAACAAATCTAGAATATATCATCTAGATTTTCCTCAAAATCAAGTTCATGTGTGCCACTTGCGCTAGCTCCACTCTCATTAACTCCACTCACCGCTCCTTGCGAACTCCCCGAGTGTCATCTTCGCCATCGAATAATGAGTAGAAAAGTCAAACATTTAACACTTGGATACACCTCGATACGTGCGGGTGCGTCGAGTGCGTGACGGATACATACGGACATATCCGTCACGTACTCGGCGCACCCACGCCCATCGTGGGTGTATCGGGAGTATCCGTATCGGATACGTATCCAGCAGGATTCGGGGGTTTTCAAGTATCCGTGCAACGTGGCTGTACGGCATTACAAACAATAGAACAAGTCATTGTATTCTCCAGGAAGTCATTATCTTAAACTAGACATTAGCTTAATGAAGGTGACAATCTCATATCAGAACTTCAGAGAACGATTTCGGAATTTAAATTAGCCAATTTGAATCCTAGTTTTATTGTCCTAGCATATTTGTCAATAGATACAGCAGCTAGGCATCATTATGCATACACCTTCTTCACCTTATGAGAGAGTACAGGGTGCTCCAATACACTTGTAGTAACATTAGGTTATACCTTACGGATAGGATTTCTACAAAAAAATGGCTTAAATCAACCCTTCCCATTTCAGATTTCTCAAGTAACAGAATGCAAAATCTTGTCAAGGTTCAACGAACATGTTACAGCATAAAGTTTGCTTCACTAACTTCTAGACCATCATTCTTCAGTACACCAAACAGCCAAACTAGAATTCAATATAGAACATTTAACAACCATGCGTATCTCATATGCTTCAATTACAGATCCAAAACGGAAAAGAACCCTAGCAGGGTGTTTACAGAAATTCCTCCAAAATAAAAATTCTAAGGAACATATAACACTTCAACTTAACGTTTCAGGAATCATTATTTTCTTTCAGCTATCATGTATGTTTAAGACACAGGAACAGATCTGAATATGAAAACAAATACTCATTCAACATCTCCCAGATGACTGCATGAGGATTTCATATAGAATAATCAGAGCTGCAACTACTGCAAGTAAAATATATTCATAAGGTAATGCTATTTTTCCTTCTATGTACAAGTTTTATAAGAATACAAAACAGTCATTGAAGACTTTCTCCTTTCACAAGGTATAATTGCAAAACTGTATTAAAAATTCCTTTTAACCATTTCTTTCGGAGTACATTGCCATATTTCTTTTCTTTCGTACTTCCTAAACTATCTTTCTCTTTCCATAGCACTACTGCAATCAAAAGAGATGCTTCATCAAGTTAAGCATTCAAGGAGGGCTTAGATCTTCTCTATGTTCACCTGCATGCAACATTGTTAAAGAATGTGTCGGCAGCAAGGCTGGCATGTTACCTCCTTCCTCACCAAATAGGCTCTCTGAAAGATCAATATACATGTAAATCACAACACACATTAATGCACAACACACATTAATGCATATAGTAATAACCCATAGCAGAGAGATGGTCCATAGTCATTTGCACTTGAAAATTTTAGTAACCAAATGCAAACAAGTTTATTCTATAACAATGAAGATTAATCTCAATCATATGTCATCAAAGGCACACAATGCAACAGAAATTTATGTAACAGATTTCAAATTAAGCATTCTCAACAGTCCAAGATTTCCACACAAAGGTCTTCATAATCATTATCAACACACAGGCCTCAAGCCAGCCCATGCAAATCAATGAAGCTGAAATCAATGCCCTAATCCGTCAGTCAACAATACCACAAGATCAAAATAAACATGTGCACAAAGGAGGGCATATGCCAATATGCACCCAGGTGCATATGGGTATATGCCCACTTGCATAAATACACATATCAACCTAGATGGAGCACATAGGCATTCATAGCCATAAAGGAAAACAAGAAAACAAACAGATCTTGAGAGGGTGGAAGGATAAAGAGGAAACATGCCTGTAGGGTAAAGTGGCTAAAGAGTACTTTCACCATACAAGATGCCCTAGCATGGAATTCACTCTCCTGCTCTGAACAGAATTCTTCTTGCTCAGACATGCCCTTCTTCTATGTGTGTACCATTGCTTTAAGATTGCTCACATATTACATAAATCCAAACTTTAGTTTATTTGACAAAACTCACTAACCTCTACCAGGTACTCCCCGAGGTTGCTTCACTTCAGAGTTCAACACAACGGTGGAAAACTGTTTATGTTTTCCTTGTATTTCTCGAAAGGCCTTTACGGCATCTACATGCAGCTGCTCTCTAGGAGCGTACAGTCATATATGGAGCTTACAAGCTTTTATGGCGCTTCCTAAGACCTAACCTAACACTGGAATATGTGCTTACAAGCACAATCACCAACCTTGGCTCTAATGGCCACACTCAGCTCTCTCAGCCAACAACTCCACCGCCAACCACCTAAAGATAGTGAGCTCATCCTTCTTTTATAGTTGTGCAACCAACTATTTTCTGCTTCTCTTTCTTGTTTGAATTTGCCTTAGGCGGGCTAGCTCCTTCTAGTCACCTCCAGATTCTCCCGCTCGAATTCAAATTTGAATTGAGCCTCTTTAATGCTCCAACCTACAAAACCTCTACTTGTGCCACGTCGTTTCGACAGTTGGCTTTCCTAATCGTCCATCCTTGTCAACATCCTGTTAGACAACTTCGACACCTTTTGTCGTTTCCGCCAACTCCATCTTGCCACACACTTCTTTTCTCTCACTCCTTGTCACACCTACATCCTCTTTCTCAGCCGAGCGTCCTTTGCACTCGAGTTCCACCTCCGTCATTCTTCTACGCACCGCTTCGGGCCTTCTCCAAAACATCCACGCACCCTCTATCCTACTCCTTCACAAACTTCTACGCATCTCCAATCTTCATGGTTGAGTCAAAACTCCACCACCCTACCAAAATCCTATGCACATCGTTGTGCCTTACTCTACTTCCGCCAATCCTTCGCTATCCTCTCCGCACATTCCTTCTCAAAACTCTCGCACGTGCCTTCTCTATTTCGGTCTTCTTCGCTCTGCTTATTCTTCCGCGCACCTTCCAATCCTTTCACGCGTTGCACTTTCCTCTTCATACCTTGCGCCTACATTCTTGCGCGCACTCAAACTTAGCCAAAATTTGTGCAAGATTGCACTAGACCTTGGATGCTCCTGCATCAAACACCCGAGGTACTTTAAACTTGAGGTCCTCCTCAAGTAGATTGAGTGAGTGGTAGAACCACCCTTTGAACTATCGAGGCAAATAGTTCTAGTTCCTTCGTCCTCTAATCTTGTTTCTAGCCTCGACGCTTATTCCGACATCTCTTCCAAATCCGTCATCACCTTCATGTGACTTCTTCATGATACCTTGTGCACACTCATGAGCTTTTGCCCACCATAACCCGAATTCCTCCTCCCAATGGATCTCTCTATTGGATTCTTCGCGAGTCTTCGCTCGCCTTCAACTCTCCCCTATGTGATTCCATACTCACCCTTGTTCGTCCACCTCTGCCAAAAGCCTTCGGGGCTTTGTTTCTCTTTCCTACCCACTCCTTATCTCGACTTCCTTCTCTTGCACCTTCCTTCAGTGCGCACTTCTCCCGCTCTTGTTTCCTTGTCCTTGTCGCTTCCTTTCCCCAACTTTCTCCTTCTCTATTCCCTTATTCTTTCCACGGGCTTCTACAACCCACTTGATTCTTGTGCACCTTCTCTTCTTTCTTTCTTTTTTGCCTTTTATTATGCGAGCTCTTTCTTCAAACATTTACTTTCTTGCGCACTTATGGATTTGAACCCATTGTTGACCGTCCATCTCCCGGTCTTCTCCATTGCACCCGCGTCGTTTTGCGGGCTTCTCCGTATCTCCTCTCCTTCCCTCATGGTTGCTCTGTCATCTTCTTCTCTCTCATGGTGCGTTATCACCTTCGCGCACTTTCTTCTCTTCTAGTTGCGCTTTCTTCCCAAGCACACTCTTCCCGTGGCTTCGAGCTACTTTCCTTCTCTTCTCTCGGGCAGCTCCATTCCGTGCATACATCTTCCTTTGTGATTTCCCCTTCACCTTCTCCTTTGAGATCGACTTAGACCTCTTTCTCCTCCACTTCTCTTCTTGCACTTTTCTCCTTACACAATTCTTTTGCAGCCATCTCCTCGCGCTATTTTTTCTTTGTTGCCTTCAGAAACCTCTCGTGCATCCTTCTCAGTAGTTTTTGTCACCGCCATCACACCTTTCCCCACTCGCGCATTCCTTCTCCTTTGCGCCCTTTGCACCGCACACTCCTACACCCTCCTTCGACCGCTTCTCCTGAATTGTCTTTGGGCAACTCCTCCCTTGCGCAATTCTCCTTTGCACTTATCTTCACCTGCGCATGCTCTTTTCGCATTCAAGGCAACCTCTTGTTCTTCACACAATCCCTCCGCTTAGTTGTGCCCTCCTGTTCTTGCGCACTCTGCTTCCTTGAGGTCTTCACGGGCCTCTTCTTCCTCCGGTGTGCTCTCTATCGCGCCCAATCTAGCAACCTTCTCCACAAGCGCTCTTCGCTTCGATTTGCCTTCGAGGCAACATCCTTCTTCCTCTCTTTTGCTTCTTTTGCAATGGTGCTCCCATTGCCACGTGATTCCTTGTCCTCATGCTCTTCAAATCCTTTGTTCGGAGTTTCTACATCCACGCAATCTCCCGTGCTCCGTATCTCTGTGGGGGTCTCTTCTTACGCACACTCAATCATGCGCACCCCATTTGTCCTTTCGTTGGGACATCTCTTTTTGCGCAATCATTTGAGCACTCGATCCTCCCGTTGGGACTCTTTCTTCTACGCGCTCTTCATTCTTTTTAGTTGTGCATTTCCTTGGTCCACTCCTTGGACTCTACACACTTCTCCCCATTCTCTCTCGATGGCTTCCAACCGAGACATCAAGTCACCTTCCATGTCCGCATGGCCTTCCGCGACCATTTCTTCCTCTTGTCCCTTGGCTGGGACATACTTCTCCACGTGTCTCTCTTCACTGGGCCGTGCACTCTTTTCTCTCCTTCCCACCACTCCATCTTGGGGCACCGCACAACCTTTTGTGCGCTCATGGTCTACAAACTGACCATCTTCTCCTCCCTAACAACTTCCCTCCTTGGTGCAATACTCTTGCGCATTGCTACTTTCTCCAGGTGACTTCTCTCTTCACCGTTAGTGAACTCTTAAGATCTCTTCATGCGCTATCTTTTGCGCATTTGTCAGCAATACTCCCGCACATGCCTTTACTCCACTCTTGTGTTCTCATGCCCAATCTCTAGTCGTGTCTCTACACTCGCCTTTTCTTCTCTTTAGCGCTTTCCTCACGCAGTCTACTCTGCGTTCCAATCTCCTCGCTAAGTCTTTCATCTCCTTCTCCTTTTGGTCGCTTCGCGCTTTAAGACCTTGTCTCCTTCGATTGTCTTTCTCTACATCTTCCAGTCTAGTCTTGACACCATTTAGCTCCCCATTACTCTCTCCAACATCTATGTGATTGTTGCATCTAAATAGTCTCCTCTCGGCGGCATCTTGCCTTCTCGTGCAAGATCATCAACTCTTCCATCCACTACACTCGAGGATCCTTCCGTGTGTTCTCTACCCATCTTCCTCGCGATGGAGAACACAACTTTGCGCCAAATACCACACGTTGGCAATTTGCTAATTATTTCGCTCCCTCACCTTCCCGCAGAAAGAACCACTTTGATACCACTTGACAAAACTCGCTAACCTCTACCGAGTACTCCCCAAGTTTGCTTCGCTTCAAAGTTCAATATAAGCGGTGGAAAATTGTTTATGTTTTCCTTGTATTTCTTGAAAGGCATTTACCGCATCTACATGCAACTGCTCTTTAGGAGCTTACAGTCATATACATGGAGCTTACAAGCTTCTATGGTGTTTCCTAAGACCTAACCTAAGAATGGACTATGTGCTTACAAGCACATTCAACAACCTTGGCTCTAATGGCCACACTCATCTCTCCCGACCAACAACTCCACTTTGCCAACCACCTCAAAATGGCAAACTCATCCTCTTTTTATAGTTGAGCGCCCAACTGTTTTCCTTCTTCTCTCTCTGTTTGACTTTGCATTAGGCGGGCTAGCTCCTTCTAGCGCCTCAGAATCTCCCCGCTCGAATTCAAATTTGAACCGAGCCTCTTTAATGCTCTAACTCGCCACGCCTCTACCCGTGCCACGTCAATTCTACTGTTGGCTTTCCCGACCGTCCATCCTTGTCAACATCTTTGTCAAACAACATTTGACACCTTTTGTCGTTCCGCCAACTCCATCTTGTCACGCACTTCTTTTCTCTCACTCCTTGCCACGCCTTCATCCTCTTTCATCACGCATCCTTTACCTAAGTTCCACCTCCGTCATTCTTCTACGCATTGTTTCGGCTTCTAGGCCTTCCCAAAACATCCACGCGCCCTCTATCCTACTCCTTCACAAACACTGCGCATCTCCAGTCTTGGTGAGTCAAAACTCCGGTGCCCTACCAAAATCCTATGCGCATCGTTGCACCTTACTCTACTTTCGTTAATCCTTCGCTATCCTTTCGACGCATTCCTTCTCACAACTCCCGCACGTGCCTTCACTATTTCGCTCTTCTTCTACTCCGGCTTATTCTTCCGCACACCTTCCAATACTTTCGCACGCTACGCTTTCCTCTTCACTCCTTGTGCCTACATTCTTGCGCGCACTCAAACTTAGCCAAAATTTGTGCGGGATTGCACCTTTGGACCTTGGATGCTCCCCGTATCATTATTCCCCCACAAAAAAGGCTCGAATCACGCAACAGTAAATTCATTCTCGACATGCACTTGCATAGGCCATCACCTTCACGTGTTACATGCTAGGGTTTCACAATTCCTTACTCTTTATGCCAAATAGCTAGGGTTTTCTTGCAAGAAAACTTGAAGTCACAACAAATGGGAGAAAAATGAAAGCTTCAATGAAGGTCAACACACTATATTTAGACTCCACTATTTTTTATAATCTGTCAGGTCCGTGACCCTTGTCATTGTTCCATAGTCACTTTTATTTTGTTTTATCCATCAAATAATAAATTAAATGCTCATCAACCACAAACAAGTATACATAAAATAAACATTTAAGTACGTTTACTTCCTTATATTGTATATATATGCTTCCAAGATGTTTGAGAGTAATTTCAGATGTCTCCGAGTTATAATGTGAATTCCAGGTTTTGGAGGGTTCTTTCAGATTTCAAACTTGGCCATTTAAGGATTTCATACTTTGCCATTTTTACAGATCTCAGGCTTACCCATCCAGCTTACCCCATCATGGCTAAAGTTTCCATCCAGGTCTAACAATCAATGTCAATGCACATAACAACAATCCATACAATAACCTTATCCAAGTAAAGTTCAATGATCCAACAATAATTTCCAATTTAGGTATTGCTTTCACAACGAAGAATTTATTTCATAATTCATCAAGTAACAATAATTGAACCAGTCAACTAGTTACAATGCTGGGTTCCAGAAATCATTTCCTTTATCAAAGTAGAGGATCACATATGCATACATATAAATAAAATTGTAGCAAGCACAAGATGTCATTTAAGTGTCCTCTAATTGATCATACAAAGCTAATAAGGTGGCAAATGCAATTCCTCCTCGAGATTCAAATAGCACCTTCAACACCTAATGATTAATGTTGTCACAAATCTCTATAAGCAATCCTCACAACCCAATTAGTGTTTATACCGATTTATGTAAGTACAAATTTAATGATATTTCAAGAGTTAAGAAATCCAAGATTGATGCCGTTTACTCATGATTACGGCCTCTCAATAGTCAAGACCAGCTCTTTGACAGTTATAGGACTGTCATATTTAGGAAGGCCAAGTTGGGGTGTGACAGCCCTGATGAATGACCGGCCCCAACCTGCACAGAGTCAACTCATTCCACAATAACCATGGGGAATATAGAGTGTATGTGGCACACAGCCTGTACGTAAATTGAGGCAACAAGGTTTCTAATATATATAGAAAGCAATATCATCTGTTCTTTACATGGATATTCCATAAGATCCTCGGAATTAAATTCAAAAAAATTGGCAGCCTTCGCAGTGAGGGATGATTTACTAATTCTTTCAAGTTTCAACCCTTCAGTTGGCGGGCTAAATGTGAAGCATGCTTATTCATTGAGCTAGCACACAATCAGGTAACACAAACCCCGGATCTACAGAGGTGAGACTATCGGGATCTTACCATTTGCAAAACCGTAATGATTTCTCTTCTAGTTAGGTGGTCTCCAGGTCAATAAAATTGACCCACCTGCGCCGATAGGTGTGCAAACTTGCTAGCGAAATTTATTGAAGCCAAGCTTTGCACTCTGATGGGCCTCACTAGCTCAAAAAGAGAGTGAAATATTTTTATTATTTTTTTAATTAAGAAATTTACATTTGTCCTTGAGCTGTGTCTGAGACGAAGCATAACCATACAAACGACCGATGCTCAGACCCAAGCAGGCAAAGAGACCTTGTACATGTCTTTGTGTGTACGTGTTTTCCAGAATATAAGGAATTAAACCCAAGCAAGCAAAGAATCTAAAGAATTAAACAAGTTGAGAAGTCTCCCAGTTTAATTGAAGGATGTTAACCTCAGCCAAGAAAAAGTTTGCTTTTAGTTTAATAGTAATTTCACGGGGACAGCATTTTCTTCTATAAATAATCTTTAATAAAGTAGCAATCAAAAATGGTCATGATGTTATAAGAAAGAACAGGAGAGGCAGGCTCCATGTTAAAATGAAGTCCTTAACACTATCCAAAAATTTAAATTAAATAGTAAGTCCAGCAGGCCTGGCTTGTGATAAAGACAGAGCAATGTCACAAAGAAGGCCAAAGCTCAGCCCCACAAAGGGTAACTCACCCACATAGTCAGACACAGGTGTGAGCCTGGGGTGAATTTGACTACATCCATGGCACCGTATGCCAAATAAGCTTAATGGTGCTCTGGCTGACTCATATTAAGAATTTGGGCTCCGAAGAGTCGAAGACTTGTCTTCGACACTCAGGAGAAATCTCACACAGAAAGTCACCATGTTTTATTTTCATCAACAAAAAAATAACAATAGAGAAAATTAGACATAAAAATTACCTCGCAAAGCACTGAAACCATTTCACTGGGAGTACAAAATTCGCACATGTGTGTAATTACATTCTCACATATTTCCCCACATTTTTCCGATATGTGAGTGTAACTCAAAATAACCCTGGGTAAATCTAAAGTCACCATATCCAGCAAAACCTGCATGGAAATTTTTAAGGAATAAAAATTTTAAACAATTATAGTTTAGCTTGTGAATCCTTCTACTTCAAAAGCATGATAAAACTATGTATTACAGCTCTTTCCAAAGAAAAACCTAGGGTTTATTCTTATTACTATTATTATTATTATTATTATTATATTTGGAAAATTAGCTAATTTAGTAATTGGCAAGATACTTCCTTGAAAATTTTGTTGGGAAAAAAAACAATTAGCAAAAAAATAAACTGCTAATTCAAATACAATATAAAGCTGCCCAAATATGAAATATATAAGTACTGTTTAATGCTTAGTGTGCTAATTGGAAGATATAATTTTAAAAAGTTTGAAAAAACACAAATATGCAAAACATTAGTCCAAAAATACCCTGCTAATACAAATACGACATGAATCTGCGTAGACCATTGAAACTTACAAACAATATTTACAGCTAAGTGTGCTACTTCACGAATATAATTTTTTTAAATTATGTGAAAATTTTGCAATTGACCAATAAAAAAAAACCTTAAAAACCTGTTTCTGAAAATTGGATCTGTATCTGTGTAAATATAAACCAAAATTTAAAAATATTAAATAATCTTTACCGCTGAGTGTACTGATTGGGGAATATAATTAACCTACATTATAATGCAACTACAATATGGATCTACGTATATACTCACATATACAAGTACTATTTACTGCTAAGTGAATTAATTGGCCGCTATAATTTTGAAATTTTAATTAAAACATAATCAGTTAGACTACAATTGCCCTTAAAATATGAATCTGCATAGATACTGAAATTTATAATTAATATTTACTTCTGAGTAAGGTAAAAACAGTAAAGAAAAGAGAGAGAAAATACCTGGCCTTTAGGGTCGGTAATAGTTAGGGACTGTGCTTCCCTCAGTATTTCATAAGCACATTCACTTGCCTCTTCATCAAAACGTGAATTTTTCAAAAAAATTAACGCGTCTTCTAAAACACATATAAATTCAGAGCCTTGTATTTCATCAGTTTCACTGCTCTGTAATTACAGAAAAAGGTAAAATAAATTGAGAGCAGTAAAATGAGAGGAGAACAATACAAAGATGACTCTACTATAAGCAGTTAGAAACATCTAAATGTAAAGGTCGCCAGAACATTGCCTGGTAACAACGCGAGGCCGCTTTGTTGAGGCGGAGTAAATAGTGGCCTTTGGCTGCTGTAATTTCCTCGATTTTGCCAGTGGACGCCATGGCTGCTTTGGAGCTTTTGTGGATGAATTATTTGGCTGGCTATTTTTCCTTCAAGTTTTATTTGGGATTGTGATCATTTGTTTTAGTAACAGTTGCAATGGGACATGCAAGTGATTTTTTTTTTCAATATTTACGCCGAAGACATTTCCTTCTATTGGAATGGAGCTCGCTGCCTCTGGCATCCGTGCATCAACGACACAATATTATTTTAATCTAACTCTGACTTGCTTCCAAACATAAAACAGGCGAAATTTGCTTTAACCCTGCCAATGCCATTTTCTTTAAACCTGCCAAGGGAATTTACTCAAATGTCTCGAAGGCCTTTATGGAAAAGCTGACACACAAACTGTCACAAATGCAGCAGTGAAGAGAGTACAAAATTACAGACAGACCAGTCACCAGTACCACATATTACAGACTGAAAAAAACGGAAAAAACATATGCGCGCAACGCTTCTGAAAAAGCTACTAGCAAGACATTTTGTCATCAGTTGTGATGTGTTTGACCGGAAGAACAATCTCTAAGTGACAACTGCTGCTCTGCACAGTGCAGAAGCAAGTTTAGTTTTATTTGTTCAGTATTTGCTTTAGACGGGAAGAAATAACTACCTATTTCCTTATGGTTTACAGCACTTGATTTGAATTTTCTTACGTTTTAGCGTGTTGAGCAGGCCATGTCAGGAGGTAAGCGGCAGATTTAGCGAAGGAAAAGAACTATTATAAATTAAATGAAAACAATGAATCTGATAATATCAACAGTTGCGGTCGGACAATATGTCAACCACGAGAACAGCAATCAAACATATAACACTTCAACTTAACGTTTCAGGAATCATTATTTCCTTTCAGCTTACATGTATATTTAAGACGCAGGAACAGATCTGAATATGAACACAAATACTCATTCATCATCTCCCAGATGGCTGCATGAGGATTTCATATAGAATAATCAGAGCTGCAAATACTGCAAGTAAAATATATTCATAAGGTAATGCTATTTTTCCTTCTATGTACAAGCTTCATAAGAATACAAAACAGTCATTGAAGACTTCCTACTTTCACAAGGTATAATTGCAAAACATTATTAAAAATTTCTTTTTAACCATTTATTTTGGAGTACATTTCCATATTTCTTTTCTTTCATACTTCCTAAACTATCTTTCTCTTTCCATAGCACTACTGCAATCAAAAGATAAGCTTCATCAAGTAAGTTAATGCATTCAAGGTGGGCTTAGATCTTCTCTATGTTCACCTGCATGCAACATTGTTAAAGCATGTGGTTACCTCCTTCCTCACCAAATAGGCTGTCTGAGAGATCAATATACATGTAACTCACAACACATATTAACGCATAGTAATAACCCATCACAGAGAGATAGTCCATAGTCGTTTGCACTTGAAAATTTTAGTAACCAAGTGCAAACAAGTTTATTCTATAACAATGAAGCTTAATGTCAATCATATGTCATCAAAAGCACACCATGCAACAGAAACTTATGTAACAGATTTCAAAGTAAGCCTTCTCAACAGTCCAAGATTTCCACACAAAGGTTTTCAAAATCATTATCAACACACTGGCCTCAGGCTGGCCCATGCAAATCAATGCCCTAATCCATCAGTCAACAATACCACAAGATCAAAATAAACATGTGCACGAAGGAGGACATTTGCCAATATACACCTGGGTGCAGATGGGTATATGCCCACTTGCATAAATAAATATATTGACCCAGATGGAGCACATCGGTATTCATAGCCATAAAGGGAAACAAGAAAACAGACAGATGTTGAGAGGGTGGAAGGATAAAGAGGAAACATGCCTGTAGGGTAAAGTGGAGACAGGTGTGAGCCTGGGATGAATTTGACTACATAGTATGCCTTCCATCCATGGCACCATATGCCAAATGGGGATTAAGCTCAATGGTGCTCTGGATGACTCATATTAAGAATTTGGGCTGACACTCAGGAGAAATCTCACACAGAAAGTCACCATGTTTTATTTTCATCAACAAAAAAAAAACAATAGAGAAAATTAGACATGAAAATTACCTCACAAAGCACTGAAACCATTTCAATGGGAGTATAAAAACCGCACATGTGTGTAATTACATTCTCACATATTTTCCCGCTTTTTTCCGATATGTCCATGTAACTCAAAATAACCCTGGGTAAATCTAAAGTCACCATATCGAGCAAAACCTGCACGGAATATTTTAAGGAATAAAAATTTTAAACAATTATAGTATAGCTTGTGAATCCTTCTACTTCAAAAGCATGATAAATCTATGTATTACAGCTCTTTCCAAAGAAAAATCTAAGGTTTATTATTAAATATATATATATATATATATATATATATATATATATATATATATGAATCTGGAAAATCTATGTATATTAAGAGAGTTCAGGTTTACAGAATCCATAATTCAGAAGATCTCCTGTGAAAAAGTACTGTTTACTGCTTAGTGTGCTAATTGGAATATATAATTTTAAATAAGTTTGAAAAACAACAAATATGCAAAAATACCCTGCTAATACAAATATGGCATGAATCTGCGTAGATCATTGAAACTTACAAACACTATTTACAACTAAATGTGCTACTTCGTGAATATAATTTTTTTTAATTATGTGAAAATTTGCAATTGACCTAAAAATAAAAAAACCTGTTTATGAAAATTGGATCTGTATCTGTGTAAATATAAACCGAAATTTAACAATATTATATAATCTTAACCGTTGAGTGTGTTGATTGGGGAATATAATTAACCTACATTATAATGCAACTACGATATGTATCTACGTATATACTCACATATACAAGTACTATTTACAGATAAGTGAATTAATTGGCCGCTATAATTTTGAAATTTTAATTAAAACACAATCAATTAAACTACAGTTGCCCTTAACATATGAATCTGCATAGATACTGAAATTTATGAATAATATTTACTGCTAAGGTAAAAACAGTACAGAAAAGAGAGAAATTACCTGGCCTTTAGGGTAATTAGTGGTTAGGGACTGTGCTTCCTTGGTATTTCATAAGCACATTCACTTGCCTTTTCATCGGAATGTAAATTTTTCAAAAAAAAAAACGCGTCTTCTAAAACGCGTACAAATTCAGAGCCTTGTATTTCATCAGTTCCATTGCTCTGTAATAACAGAAAAAGGGAAAATAAATCGAGAGCAGTAAAATGAGAGGAGAACAATATAAAAATGACTCTACTACAAGCGGTTAGAAATATCTAAATGTAGAGGTCGCCAGAATGTTGCCTTTTAACAACGCGAGGCCGCTTTGATGAGGCGGAGTAGATAGTTTGCCTGTAATTTCCTCGATTTTGCTGGTGGACGCCATGGCTGCTTCGGAGCTTTTGAAGATGAACAATTTGCATGGTTATTTTTCCTTCGAGCTTTATTGGGATTGTCATCATTTATTTTAGTAACGGTTGCAATGGGACGTGCAAGTGATTTTTTTATTTTCAATATTAATTAAGACTTAATTTTAAATAAATTTCAATATTTTTATTCTATACTAGAACAATAGCACCCACGGGTGTAATGGAGAAGTTGATCTAGGGATGCAGTGAAGAATTTAACTTTGAAGGAGTGAAATATTGGGGGAGGAAAGGGAGCATTGAAGAAGGGGATTGAGGGAGGAGAGGCAGAGAAAATGTTTGGGGGAACATATGTGAAACTCTTCTTTATTTTGAGAAGACACATGTGAACAGTGTGCCATTTTTGTTAAATGTGTGAAGGAGAAACGGGGTGTGGTGCACGATCGTTGAGGTAAGGCACTTCAAAGGTATTTCAAAAAGAAATCCTGTTAATCAATACTCACAATGTCAATAGTTGTTTTTTGCAAGGTTGTGTAAGAACACAAAAAGCTTTAAGACCCATCTTCAAGGTCACACAAATTTGTTGATTCTAACGAAAAGAAGCGACATCTTTTCAAAGCATAAGGCTTTAGAATTCGCTCCTTATATTATACCTCTAACGAAGTTTCTCAAGCATAATACTAACATTAATAAGTACAAAAATGGGAAGTCAAGTGGTTTTGTGACAATTTTATAGACAAAAATTATTTAACTTGGGTTTAAATATCAAAGAAACATAGGGTTGGACGCCAATAATTTTTCTATATGTTTCAAGATTTGCATATTCGTTGCACTAAAGATGACTTTATCGTCGTTATAGTCAAGTTTCTATCTTCTATATTTATCAAAATTAAATGCACTAATCATCGATTCATTAAATGATATTTTATAATAGTATATATATTTAATGATAGGAAGGGTAGTTGTTTTTAGCGGCATGGACGTTATAGTCGGCGAATATTATCCTTAAGTCTAAGAAACCAATCTAAATATGATTATTCTAATATTATAAATTGTATGTAATTTTCACGAAGGTTGTAGTTGTTCATGAGATGTGTTGTTTTTCAAATATGATACCCTAAACCACATAGAATTATTTCCAATATATGGGACTTGAAACTCGTATAGAGCTTAAATTTTGAATGGGACCTCGAATTCTATGACAATTTTTAGACTAATACCAACAACCTAGGATATCCATATAGGAACATGTTTATGCTTCATGGGTTATGCAAAAGCACGATAATGTATTGAAAGCATCTACTTGCTCACATAAATTTGGTGAAACCAAGAAAGAAAGAAGAGGAAATATTTAGTGCTAAGAGGAATGGTGATCTGCAAGTGGGTGCTTCAATAATTAATTTTATTCCATGTCCATAAATGTGTTTTGTGAATCACAGAGGATGGAATTCTACATCAAAGAGCATTTGTACAAGAGTTTTGGTGGTGGTATGGTTACTACATACAAATGAGAGTTGAATGAAATGAGCTTCATTGATTAGAGAAAAATATTATAGGTGCTGAAATATTTATATACAAATATATTTCTCAATGATAGCTCCTATAAAATAGGAAATCAAACTAATATTCTACCAAACATCTAATTACATGTTACGTGAGTTACAACAAACTCACAACAATTAAAATAATAAATACTCTATGAGAGTTGTTTTACCAAACAACCTCACTTACATAAGAATTTAACTAGGATAGGAATTTATTCTAACATTCCCCCTCACTTAAGTTTTCATAACTTTAAGAGAACAAGAGAGAGAATCTCTAAATACCTCAAAATTTTCCCATGCAAGTGACTTTGTAAAGACATCTACATGTTGTTCTTATGTCTAGGAAAATTGGACTTTGATGTTTTTGTAGAACATGCTCACATTTGAAATGAATTGGTACCTCGATGTGATTTACACATTCATGAATCATTGGATTGTGAATAAGCTTGATAATGCCTTCATTGTAAATATACATGACTATTAGTTGCTTGTGTTGTACACTTAATCCTTCAAGTATACCATATAGTAATATTGCTTCACAAACACCTCCTCCTACAATGTGATATTCAAATTCAATGGAAGATCAAGAAACAAAATTTTGTTTCTTGTTCCCTTATGATATTGGACTAGATCCCAAAGAAAACACATATCCTAGAGAGGATTTTTTGTCATCAATATTACATGCATGATCTAACTTTGAATACCCTGTTAAGAAGAATTAATCATTCTTCTTATGTTCTAGGCCAAAATCCATTATTCCTCTTATATACCTCAAAATATAATTTGTTACTTTCTAGTGACATATTTTCGCTCTCTTGCATATGAGTCGTGATAGACAAGTAACAACATAGTTGATGTCTAGCCCAAGATATATCAAGTATATGAGGCTCACAATCAATTACGATAAAGAGTGACAGCACTTGTGGTGATGGATCATCGCGTGATAATTGAAGCTTTACCTCTATGGGTGTTGCAAAGTGTTTATTATCCATCATCCAAAACTTCTCAAGCAATGTCATGACACATTTCATTTGAGACATAAAAATGTGGTGTCTTTTTCCATACTTTCAAGATAGCATTGTAGTAGCCTAATATCTATCATCTCAAATGATCTATTAAGATATTTCTTCATTTTATCAATCATCTTTTTGAATTGTCAATGATGACTAGATCATCGACTTAAACAATAGAAATTACAATCCCCCTACTTTTTGAGGTAGAGATGGGGATGATAAAGATTCCTCCGAGCATGTGACAAATGAGATGCTCATCACTCGTATATACCATGCATGGAGAGCTTGTTTGAGACCATACAATGACTTGAAGATCTTACACACATTTCCTTCTTTTCCGTAGGATGACACAACCTTATGATTGAGTCGTGTAGACTTCTTCATGTAAATATCCTCTTAGAAAGGAATTTTTACATTCATTTGATGGACCTTCCACCCAAACTGAGTAGCTCTAAAGAAAATACCATCTTGATATTTTTTATCTTAGTTGTGGGAGAAAAAGTCTCCTCATAGTTTATGCCTTTTTCTAAGCATAACCTTTTGTTATGATCTTTTCCTTGTGTTTGTCAATATTGTCATCTACCTTATACTCCATCTTGAAGATTCATCTACAACTAATTGGTTCCATCCTGGTGGAATAGTTACAAGTTGTCATATGTTATTTTTCATTGATACCGATATTATGTGTTCATGAAATCTTTCCAGGGTTTTGACTCTAGGGTTTGTTGAACTATAGTGGGATCAATAAATTCAACAACTATACTCATTAAATCTAAATTTACCTATTCTTGAACCATACTACGAGTCTATGGTTGAGTTGTGAATGTGTTTGGGACTCCATCCAACTTAGCATCTCATACCACGTTAGTTTACCATTTCGACATATGTTGAGTTGTCCATGTTGTTGGTGGACCTACTTGATGATTAAATAAAATATGGGATAATGGTAGTTTATCTAACTAAGAACAACAATAAATAATAGTAAACAAAAGTAGTAAATAAATATAGAAAGTGACCCAAGAAACTAAGAAAGTATATATGTGAAACCCTAGAGTGCAAAGAGAGTTAGAAAGAACTCAACTGATTCGACGAGCTTGTTGGACTATGTCGCAGAGATGGCTAGAGAAACAGGAGGAGGAAACAATTATGTTAAGGTCCAAAAAGTGTAGATCTAGGTAATCTGAGTGGATTGGGGTGCCTAAATATAGGTACAGGGGCACCTATGGGTGCCCTAGTCCAAGATATGGGCACCTTGGTCTATGTAGGAGGTCCAAAACCATATTTGTAGGGTTGCAAGGTGATGTGAAGCCTTCGATGTCTATTTTGTCAATATCACCGAGTTGTATTGTATGTCGCTAATAATTCTTGATGAAGAAGAGACATGAAAAACTCCAAAATAAGCATCAAACCCTTAAAAATAAAAATGCAAATGAAGGGTTCAGACTATCCTTAGTTTCCACAATGGTGGACTTACCAACTAAGTGATGCACTACATCTCAGACCCAATGTAGTTCTATTTGCAAATGTGTGCAATCATGCCCTAGGTGTTCTTGTGTCAGTCACACTTTGTGAAAGTAATAAGCAATAACTATGTGTAGAAAATGTAATAGAATGGTGGATGGAATAGAATAGACTTCCCCTATGCTTGTGTGATGCAGATGAACCAACCTTGTGCCTTGTGATGGAGCTAGATGGATGCAAATGAGCTATAGATGCCTTAGATGGATGCAACTCTAGGTGGATGATAGTAGTGACTAGTGTTTGGTCCCTCATTATGGTTTCATAACTTTATATTTATATGGTTCTCTTGTTCTAATTTCATAATTAACCCCGAAAAGGCCGACCAAAAGAAATATGAAATGTTCAAATGACTAGAAAGTGCCCAAAAAGTGGTGGGAAAGTGGGAAAAGGATCAGGGCACCCCAACTGAGACTAGGGCACATGTGGTCACCCCAAGATCAAGCACTGGTACCCCAATCAAAGCCAAATGATGTAAAACAACAAAAACAATCTAGGAAAGTATGTGTTGAAGGTCGACAAGAATGACAAATCAAAATGAAATGGCCAAAAGACGGGGTTAATTAGTACTTTCTTCACTCAAAACCATATGAATAATAGTATGAGACCGAGACTAAATAATGTCTAAAGTGCATGATTTTGTGTCTACATTTTCCCCCACTTTATGTTGGTGAGCGAAATCTCAATAACATAAAGTAGATAGAGATGTGTACTTTATGTCCATGAAGAGTGATGTAGAAAATGCATCGAAGGACTAGACAAAGCATGGAATGAGAAAATAGAGGAGCGTGGAAACTAGAGATGCAAAAAGTGTAAAAAGTGATGAGAGTGAACCTAGGGCGAAATGTGTGTGTATTTATTGATGTGTGTGATGTACCTACATGGTTAGTATGGTGTGTGTTGCCACAAAATGTTGTTGTTGTTTCCCCATTATTGTAGTTGTTGTTGACTACTTACTTCTCATACGGTCGGACTTACAAGGAGAAGACAATCAAGAAGTCAAATATGCATGTATATATGTCAAAAATGCACGTAAAGACACATGTATATAGTAAAAAACATGTAATGGAAATGAAAAGTGTAAAAATAACATGTGCACCTGATCCGTGATGAGATAAAAGGGTGTAGAAATGGGATATCCTATCCCGGGCTTTTTGGGTGATCCAACGCCATAGGTCAAAGAAGTATAGGGAGGAATTCCATTGTATCCTCCAACCTTTAACTGCTTCCCTAAACATGTGTGAAGAGATCTATGTATTGCTTGGTTTTTGGGTGATTTGACGCCACTAGCTGAAGTAGTGTAGAGAGGAAGTCTGTTGTATCATCTAATTAGTAATGCTTGCTCCCGTAATGCTAAGGACAACCATGTCCTGTAAAATTCGATGTGTATGGGATTCATAGATCTGTCTCGAATCCACTCACCGTATAACCCACAATGCCAAGGCGAAACTCCAAATGATGCCCCCTCTTTAGGGGTGTAGTACCCACTTCCCTTTGACACTTTTAGATACTGATCTTGATATTGTTGATCTTATTATGGACACTATTATGTTTTGTTTTAGTATGATGGTTAGATGTTAGATCAGGGATTATTATTGATTTGGATTTAGTTATTATGCATGATGATTACTAGAGACATTTTTCCATATGTGGATAATGATATACTGTTTGACATGGACATATTATAGATGTTGATTTAGACATGTGACATTGGATATTGTGAGTAGACCTAGTATGGAAGATTATTGATGATGATATAGTTGATTAATTAATTGAAAATGATAATGTTGAATTCTTGATGTTGTTGTGATTCATATGTTTAGATGATCTTGAGATGTTGTTTATATCATTTTGGATGTTCTAATATGGCCACGAGGCCGAAGGAGGTATTTACATTTTGCAGGTTAAAATATCACAACAATGTCGGGGGACTGGAGACTAACCATATTGGAATTCTGGGTGAATTCAACAAGGTCACCATGGCAACTGTTTTTGTGTGTGTGTGTGTGTGTGTGTGTGTGTGTGTGTGTTGTGTTTTGTTAGGGATTCCCATGGGGGATTTCCATTATATGTGACCATGGGGTTGTGTATTTAGTAATGTGGTTTCTTTATTAATGTTTGCATGTGTTTATTTTGTGATGTGTTACCCTTTTCATTAGTTATTATATGTTGTGTTAATGTTGTGGATAATCATGTGTTAAAATAAATAAATCAATATGTCATAAGAATGTAATTAATGAAATTGTTGATCTTAAATGTAATGTTGTAAGAGTGTGTAAGAAATGTGTAAGGGATATGTAAGAGAATGTAAGGTAGATTTTGGAGTGTGAAACACTTCATCCTCTTGGGAATTCGAATTTGTCCTTGGAGGCTATATTTGGAGGCTTGTGGGACAAGTTAAACTTGTCCCACACCTCTTAAAATTATTCACCAACCATACCTATGGTTTGGAGGTTAAATTTAGACCTTTTTAATGCATTTTGAAATGACTAATTGTAAGTTTTAATTGCACTTCTCTTACATGTTTTAAATTCAGTCCTTTTGGGGTATGGGTTATTTTGGAGTGTGTAAGTTAATTTGTCATTTTATTTATTATGTTTAGGTGAATGATGTTGACTTTGATCTTGGGGTTGAGGAAGAATGATGTGGCATCCCACATGGATCCACATCATCCTCTTCTCTTCCCTCTCCTTTAAAATTTGAACTCCTTGCTTGTTTGATGGTTGTTGAAACTTTGCTTATTCCTCTTGGGGTGAATTTTTCTTGTTGTTTTGGAGCCTTGCTTGTGAAAGGAGTTTGGAGTCATTTGCATGCTAGTGTGTTGCTGATTTTGGACTGCATTTTGGCATTGGGAAGCTTGTTGATCTTGGAACAAACTCCATTATGGAGAGGTAGGAACTTGAGCCTTTTGAAAATGTTTCTTCTCTTTCTATGCATGTTTAAAATGGTGAATGTTGTTATGTGTGTGTTGGCTGGTTGGGTAGACTACTTAGGACATGGTGTAGGAGAAGGCTATGGGGATTTCAAATGGGGGCATAAGGGAATGCCAATGGCATCAGTTTTATTGTGGAGGGAGTTTGGGATTGGGATCCACCATGGAAAATAAATAGCTTGCATTTCTTACTCTTGGGGGGGCATAAGGGAGAAACTTTGGGGGCATAAGGAGGAATTTGGGGGGCATAAGGGTATGTGAGATGGATTATTATTGGCGGGTTGTTCAGGTGGATTCCCATTTCCCATTGGGAGGCATAAGTAGTTCCCCATAGATCCTTGCTCTTGTTGGCTTGCTTGATGAAGCCTCAGTTTGTTTGCACTTGTTTAATGTAGTTGTGAACTACATTCTTCTTGAAATGTGTTTTTGAATGTGAAAATGTTGCATGTTTGTTGTGGAAGCCATTGTTGCCATGTGTTGTATTGCATCTCTTATTTCAATATGGTTGGGGCTTGGGGGCCAATGAGGAAGGATGGATTCTCCCTTCTCATTGGATATCTTGGTTGGGTGGAGAGCGTTGCCTTTCCCCCTTCCTTGTTGTGATCAAGATGAAAAGATGAAGAAACTAGCATGTTGTTGTTTTTGAGCAAGAGGAATATACAGTTTGACAGTCCCTTCTTTGAGCAAGTTCATTGTAATCCTTCCCACTTTGGAGTGGATGAATTGTATAGAAATTTGTAATGTGAAGATATTTGTATTGATAATGGAAGATTGAAATTGGAATGTGAAATGTAAAGAAGTTATATTCTACTCTCTGTTTTGAAAGGAAATGTGAAAGGATGTTACATGCATTGCATTTTGTATTTAGAAATCAAATGGAAAAGAGATAAATTGTAAAGTTGTTGTTGGAAATCAATAAAGGAATGCTCTACCTTCTCATACTTGCATGATTGTATTGGAATTGAATTGCTATTGTAAATCAAAATCTCTGTTGGAAAGAAGAATGCATATGAAGGAAAAGACAGTGTTTTGTTCTCTTTGAAATGAGTTGAAATTTGGAAATCAGGCTTTGTATAATTGCCATTGAATGGTTGATTGAATCAATTAAATGTATTAGACTAGATTAGAAATAAGTTATTACACTTAAATGATGAAATTGATAAATAGATCCTTTAAAAATTTTGATCACTGGCATTGTAAATTCTAAAACTGGTAAATTTAAACAAAATGCACAGTTTGGACCAGCACTTAACAATCAACTTGGGAACCTTAAAATTCTATATGATATATTAGTAATGAACTCAATTTGACAAAGAAAACTTAAGAAAACAACTCAACCATTGCTAATTCGAATACAATCCCTCTAACAGTCATTTTCTTTCATTTGTTGGAAAAAAATACAAACTTGAATCAATTAGACAAATCAACTTTCCGAAAACACTCTAAACCCTCCCTAGATCAATTCTCCATGTCTATTTGACATGTTGAGTGAAGGAGGAAACTGAATTTAATCAAAAATGAAAGTTGGAAATTACCAGCTTGCAAATTAAAATCCTACATATTGTTTTTGTAAAATTGACCCTTTAAACTTCATCAAAAAGTAAATTTTATGCTTCTTGTGCAAAGAGGGCATCGAGAGCTTTCCAAAAAGTCCTTGTTTTCCCAAAACTGAGCTTTCTAGCTCAAGTTATAGCACTTTGAAGTTTTTGTGCTTTGGGAAAATTTGAAAAAAATTCTCTAGGGCCCGCAACCCAAAAAAATTTCCCGTCATTTTGCCTTAGAAAAGTTTTTGGAAAATTTTTGGTTCAAGAATTTTTTTCCATTTTCCTCTGTCGCCGCAACTAATCAGAGGGTGCCATGTGTCCTCTTGGGGCTACGGCGGAGGCGCGGCTTCCTTTTTAACCCTTAGCCTTTTGAAAATTTTGGGGAAAAAGTTTCATTTTTGCCCCGCCGGCCTGCAACCAATGAGAAGGTGCCACGTGGCACCTTGGGGTGGCGGCGGGAGGGAGGACCCCTTTGTTTTTTTGTTTTTGGCTTTGGGAAATTTTTAGCAAATTTTCCCACGGCCCCGCATCACCGCCCCACCTTGGGCTTTTCTCCTTCCACAAGCACGCGGACCTACGTGTCCCTTTCTCCATTTTTGTCCTCCCTTCGGTGTAATCGCCAAAACTTCTCCCGTCACTCCGCCCTCCCCTCCCCTTCGTCTTTGGTGGCTTGTCGAGTGCCATGTGTCCCTGGACGGACCCACGGACGTGTGGACACTGTTGACTTTTCCTTCTCCATCGAGTGCAATGCGCTAAATCCTCCCGCCGCTCCGCCCCTTCCCTATTTTCCCTGGCGTCGTCTCTGTGGCCGCCATGTGTCCCTGGAGGATCCGCAGAGGCACAGGATGTTTCTTGACCTTGCGCCTGTGCAATGGAAAATTTTCTAGAGCTTCCCCACGACCCGCCAACCCGCCAAATGGGATTTCACCCCTACATGACACGTGTCCCCCTTGGGGAAAATTTAGCCCCAAAACTCCGCCCGACCATATCTTGAGTTCTATAAGGAGTTAAGAGGACTTCTTTATATGGTTGGAAAGGTGAGAAACTATCCAATGGAAATGATTTAGGGAAATTTTGGAAGCATTAAGTATGAGAAAAATCTAGTTGAAACTCAGAGCCTACTAGAGAGTAGGCATGGGGGTAAATTACTCCCTAAACCTAACTAAAACATATAACCCTAAAATTTGAACCTTGTGAACTTGTTATTAGTTAATGAAGGGAACATATGTTGTAGTACATTGGTCTTGTTCCGAACCTATTAGTGAAAATTGATGTCTTGTAACCTAGTTGTAGACACTTCAAATCAAAAAAAAATTATCCCATAATTTTTCTAGCTAACCCTAGGTTGTTTCTTGGGTCTCAAGTGGTTGTTTAAACGAGCACTACAAGGGGCGCATGCGGCGTCGTTGATAGGATAATGCAGCCCCAAAAAAGTACCACCACATGAACTTTGTAAATCTTCCCGCAGGGGAAAAGTAAAATGCTTAGTAGAAACGAAGGTGTGCATAAAAAAGAGGCTATCCAAAACAAGTGTTAGTACAGACAAGCATGCATGTATAATACAATGTGGAATCTACATAAATAGTGTATAAGCTACCGAGCAATATAATAATGTAAACATGCAAAAAGACAAAGTAAGCCACACAAAGTAGGTTACAAACATGGGACATCACTCATGATGTTACAAGAAATGCAAGGCCATCATGGCCACATACAACAAACAAGTGTGCACACCAAACAAAGGGCAAGGCCTACATACAATAGCAAACAAAGCAAAAAAGTGTAAACAGATAAACATGGAAGCAAGTAATCTTGCAAAACACAATTCACACATAAATCACATGTTAGCATGTTAGAAAGATAACTAGTATGTCAAAAGTATGTATAACCATGTAATATAGAGTGCTAAGTACAAAATGAAACAATAACACATGTGAGAGACGAATGTGGATGCCCCCAACAACCAATGTAGGATGGGTAGAAGGTGAGCATCCATACTGCATGCAAAAGACCCGTGTGTCTGCAATCACAAATGAGAAAAGGCGTGACCGCGCATGTGTGTATGGTATAGATAAATGATATACAAGATATCTAACTAGCATGTGTAATAAGGTGACCATATACAAGCAAATGCAAGTAAGAGTAAAATCAACTAAGATATGCAATATGTTGTGGATGAATGGAATGGAATGCAAGATGGATGATAGGATCTGTATTCCCTATGAGTGAATGGAAATATATGCGGTGAGGTTCATTTGGTTTACTCCCTCGGCGATCAAGAATGAACCGTAAATGAGAGTGCGTCATCAAGAAATGGTTGAATAGTGTGTTGTGTCTAACACACTGTGATGAATGTGTATGTGTGTGTTGATGAGATACAACCTAGAAATGATGTGTTGTCAACCCTATAGCCAAAGTGTAAATGATGACAAGATGATCGAAAGAGTGATGATGTATCCTAAAGCGTATATCACTACTAGATGAACAGAGGGAGTGGTGATATACCCTAAAGCGTATACCACTACAAGATGAAGGGATATGTGACCATTTAGCCTAAAGTGTATGCCACTAACCTAGTAATGTCACATGATAGAAGGTCGAATGATGAACGTGTAATAATGATAAGGTCCATTTGTTATGAGAACCCTCGAAGTCGAGTATGGATCGAGGAACTAAAGTGTGTCACAGGGTAGTGAGTGCATCACATAGATGTGTGATGAGAATAAACAACCATATGATGAGTATGTAATGTGTGATATGCACAATATGTAGAATGCAATGTGTGGAAATAGGGAAATAGTATTATTATCACCAAATTACAACACCCCCCAAATGGCTTGAATGTGGATGGGGCATTCGGTGTAATTTGTGTAACATTGGGTTACCTCTCAAGTTGTGGGACTTGCGGGCTTGAGATAACCCTCTAGAGAAAGTTGGTTCTTGCTCCTAAACTACCTGCCACAAGCTACTCCTAATGTAGGAAAGAAAACTACCTAATCCTATTCTAACCATTCCAAGGAGATAGGGAGAGAGAGTACATGAAAATAAACCTACACTAAGAGCGGTGATACACCAGAAAAGGAGGTTGTTAACCAAGAATCCAACTGCTTGAAATGGAGAGAGGTGAGAAATGGAGAGGGTGGAAAAGATGCACCACAGACCAAAGATGAGTTCACACAGAACACCACTTCATACCCATTAAACACATCTCTCAAAACCTACAATAGACATCAAGAAATATGCACAATATACCCTATGACATGAGAGGTAAGAGAATCGATAAGACATGTAAAGGATGGACAAAATGCATCACAAAACACAATTTATTGCTCTAATAAGTATGCACAATACAACATTAGTGGGAAAGAGGAAATAAAATTCCATTATAGATCTTGGAAAGGAGGCTTAAGCTCCACATTCAACCCTAGCAGAGAAGAAAAAGAGAGAGAGGGCAGGAGAAAAATGACTAACTCCCTTACAATTGAGCCCAAGATTCCAATTTATAGAATTGAGGAGTGAGAAGAAGAACAATCCTGAAATTTTATTTCCAGCTACTTGCAAATTGCAATAAATGAGGTGAAATGATGGTATTTTATTTACAAAATCTCCCTCATGTTGTCCCATAACCTACAGTTGAAGAAAATGATGCCCATGCCCATTAATTGCACTCCCAACCACCATGAAAGTATCTGTTTAAAATTGGGTTGGTTTTCTATAAAATTCTCCATGAAATTTTCATTAATTTATGAATTTCTTAGTTTTTTTGCGTTGGGATTTGGAGCCACGATTCCAACGTGTATTCATTTGCGCTATTTAGTTGATAATTTCTCAAGATATGAGCTTCTAAGTGACTACAATTATTTTTAGTTTTCCAGCCATTTCTTCTTTTTACGAGATCGAGTTATTAATATTTGGTGGAAAATGCATATTTCAAACATATCTTCTCTTTTCCCATGTTTTATGCATTCTCTTAAATGATTTTGCATTTAAAATGTGGTGGGGGCCACCATTGATTTATCTCCTTTGTTTGTATGAGGATGGGGGTTCAATGTTTTGATGTTTTGCAACTCTTCCACTCGCCCTACTCAACCAAGCTGAATCTCTCTTTTACCCACTTCATGAGCTCTCCATGTTGTAAGCCTTCTCGTGTGTTCTTGACTCACATCTTTAGATGTCGAGTCCACCTTTTGTGTGGCGCCGAGTTGTCCTAAAGCATCGTCGACCACTCTTTTAACTCTGTCGCCTTGCCCTCTCAATGAATGTTGAGTCACCAAGTTTCTTTGCTTCCATGCCAATTTGTCGCCACTGTCAAGCGCGCCACCTAGTGCCTTGTGGATCCTTGCATTGCGCGAGAACTCAAATTTCTTTGGTCTATGTGTCCCAAGTGCTCATTAGGCCTCAATCCTCCAACTCGCCTAACTCGAGCTTCCAACACCCTTTCACGCCCACAAAGGTTCCTCAAACCCGGTTCGACCTGCTCAAGCCGTTGACCGAGCCACTCGTCTCGCACTATGTTTTCATGCGAGTTAGGTCTCACCAACTTGCATGTCTTGAGACCGTTTGAGACATTTTTTCCGCATTTACTTGCATAACTCTATGTGGCCATTTCTCGCCCTTCCATGCAGGGGTTAAATTTGACGGCCGTTTAGACATTTTTGTGATTTTGGACGTAAAATACTTGTAAATTTCTGATCTAACTGTCACACGCAACTTGCATATTTAAAACATGACCGTCATTTTTATATAGATTTGTATAAATATTATAAAAAAATATGTAAATTTATATTATAAAAGATATAATAAATATAGAATAATTAGTAAAAATAACATTATTTTGTGTATTTGAAGGGCGGTATTGAAAAATTACTATCACCCAAAAATTGTTTGACAAGCATAGGTGGGCATCAAATTTAACCCCGCTTCCATGTGTGACCGACCCGACTTGCACGGGCCATTTGGGCCATTTAATTCTCGCATCTCCTTCAAGACTTAAGGGATTTCCCTTTCCGGTGATTTCGCATTCAAAGTGTCCCCATGACCCATACTCCATTTGGCCTTCCGAGCTCCAAAATGTTGACTCGCCCGCAATGGGCTTAGTCGAGAACTCGTCGATTTTCCAAGTGTTGCCTGAACTCAATATTCTTTGCTTTTGCCAACTCGGGACACCTTGAAAACTAGCTTGGTTTGCTGTGAAAGTATCCTGACCACTATGGATAGAGTTAGATACTTCCTTCAATTAACTCAATAGCCTTGAGAAGTAATTCGGTCTCGACTATCATGTCTCGTGGCTCCGGACTCTTCATACATATCCTACTTGCATGGTACAAGTGGGTCACCTGGTTATATATAGCTCGACATGTACCACAAGACCACTTCCCCTTTGCAAAATTTCTCGTCCATCCGCCAAGCTATGGGCTTCCCGATTTGGTGGATAGTTGATTGAGCTTGGCCACGCACAAAACAATTTGGTTCTCTTCATTAACACTATAGCTCGCTCCTCTAAAAGTGGACCAACTCATCTCTTCTTTGAACTCGATGTTCTACGCTCTTCATTTTAATGCATGGCTTGCACACTCTCAACATCGACTCACCCATCACCTAAGAGCTCGACCCTATGAACAACTTGATTGGGTTTGATTTTGCAATGAAGAGGCTTGACTATGAATGCAACTTGATCAGGCCTAGTTCGAGCTCAATGAGCTTTTATTGCATTAGCTTGGTCATGTTTGTTTGTTCACCTATATCTTCTTTAACTTGGGCCTAAAGGTGACTTTATTCGTAATGGATGGGCTCAACACTTTGAGGCACAACTCGGCCTTTCAATGAAGTAGCTTGGTTTATTGCCAAAGTAGCTCAATGAGCTAGTCATCGAGCTGAGTGTCATCCCTTCAAAAACTACACCTTCCTTTGATATTATTGGATTCCCAGGTGTACTAAGGTTGAGTGAAGATGCCAAGATTGTTAACTTTTTCCATTTGTATGCAAGGTGGGACTCATTTTTACTATTCCAAACCGAGTGAAACTCTGAACTCGGACAAGACCAAGAAGAGGAAAAATTCCTCTTGCAACCCTCAACTTTCTAAAACCTTGGTTCTTCCCCGAGAGCTAAACTTTGTTTGCATCTTATGAGTTGCTTGTAATCCTGCTCTGTTGTCCAATTCCACCTGTGGGAATGAAACTGGATAACAAGTATGAAAAATGCATGTGATGTAGTATGGAGGATGAGTAGTATGAGATGTTAACGTTGTAAACAATATAAGTGTAATATGATGAATATAAGGATGGTGTAGATGATATGTATGGTGTATAGAAGTGTGAAAACATGAATGATGTGACATAATGCAAGATATATAGATAGCATGAGAGTGTAAAATGTGCATGAAATATAGATGTAGTGTAGTCAATGTGTGTAGCCTATGTGATGAGTATGGATGACCATATGATGAATGCAATGTGTAATGTTGTAAGATGAAATGCAAAGTGTGTAATCAACCCTAGTATAGATGTATGTATGATGAAGACTAATGTGATGTGTAACATGTAGATGTGTAAATGTATTTATTGATGTAGACTAAAATTAGTATGTATGATGTAAGATGCGCGGTGGGTGAATAGATGTGGCGTGTAGTGTAGTTTGTGGGGTTTATGTGTATGATGTATCCCTCGGTAGTTAAGTGTGAACTGAAGCACAAGAGTGTGTCATCGGGTAATGGTGATACTTTGGTATAAGTGTGATGAGCACGCAATGTGATGAGGATGTGATATGTGTATGTCGGAAGAATGTTATGTTTTGATGGAAAATGTTACGAGGTTGGGGTGTTAGATGTTATGACCCCCAAGCATGTAAAATGAAATATGCAATCATGTAATGTCATCTAAAATATCATCACTTTCAGGGTCATAGTCGAATGGATAAGCATTAGTTACTTGATAAGCAATAGTGTTTGGTTGATCACGTAATGAGCCATTGAGGCGTAAGTTGTACATACCCATGGCATATTCCTCATCAGTAAATGGAGGAAGTGGACAACCATGCACATACCAACGAGTGATATTTTGCAAATAGACAAGAAAATAACTATTGTAGATAAAGACATGACCAAAGGGCATGGGGAAAGATATGTCTGTATGATCAAGATCAAGAGTTCCCCTAATGTAATCAAGTCATGATTTCCCTAATGTGAGTGATGCAGATTAAGGATCACATGTAATTAATATTTGTGAGGTGAAAGACACAAAGACCATAAGCGGCAGTGATGTAAAAAAACCCATAATAAAGGTGAGGAGCATATGATGTGGGATAGAGGTCCTCAAAAGAAAAGTCTAGTCGAGTTAGATTATCGTGTGAGAAAATGGTGTCATCACAAGTAGGATCAAATGGAATATGTTCCCAATATGATTCATTCATGAAAAGTGTGCAAGTAAATGGTGGGCGTGCTAATGGAGGTGGGACATGTGAAGGTGTAAGTGATAGAGTGACATCCATAGACTAGACAGGCCCCTTGATAAGGAATCATAAAGCAAGCAATAGTAGTAGGTGGCGTAGAAGAAACTACATCTATCACACAAATGACACCTTCAAGTGGTGGCAAGTGAGGTGGTTCATCCATAGGTTGAGGATCATATGTAGTATCAGTACATGGAATAGGAATACTAGTATTAGGATCATGAACACAATATTGGAATGGGTCGTGGTCATGAAGAATAGTATATTCAATGCCTTCATGGAGGAATTTAACACAATGATGCATAATAGATGCGACAGATTACATGGCATGAAGCCATGGCCTACCTAGTAAACAATTATAGGAGACTGGGAAATCAATGACAAAAACATAGTGGGGATAGTTTTGGGCCCTACAGTGATAGGTAGTGTAATGTGACCAACACATGGACGAACATAACCATCATAAGCACGTAATGAAAGACAAGATGGACTAATGTCATGAGTTGAAAGACCGAGGTTGAAGGAATGACATGGGACATAGGTTGAGTTTAGACCCGTTATCAATTAAAGTGCACTTAATACCCATATTGAGAATGTGAATCATAATATGCAAGGGTGGGTCATTATCAAAAGTGTTGAAATCAATGGGAATATTAGATTTGAATGATAAGTGTTGAGAGAATGCATTTACAAAAGTTTGATATACTGATTCAGGATGCATATCAACACGAATGTGGGTAGTAGCTTGAAGATATTAGACTCTATTGAGGATGCGCAAGAAAATAATCAGTGATTGAGATGTTCATGATGACTAGGCTCTAGGATGATAAAGAGTGAGGATCCTATAGGTGTGAAGATGGAGTACAGTTCACCAAAATGATTAACTAAAATGTGGAATAATGGTAGTTAATCTAACTAGGAACAACAATAAATAACAATAAATAAAAGTAATAAATAAATATAGAAAGTGACCCAAACAACTAAGAAATTAGATATGTGAAACCCTAGAGTACAAAGAGAGTTAGAAATAACTTAGTTGATTCGACAAGCTTGCTGGACTATGTCATAAAGATGGCTGGAGAAACAAGAGGAGGAAACGACTATGCTAAGGTCCATAAAAGTGCAAATTTGGGCAATCTGAGTGGAATGGGGTGCCTAAATAGGTACAGGGGCGCCTGTAGGTACCGTAGTTTGAGATATGGTGCCCTAGTCTGTGTAGGAGGTCTAAAAACTAGATTTACAGGGTTGTAAGGTGATGTGAAGCCTTCGTTGTCTGTCACGTCAATATCACTGAGTTGCATTATATGTCGCTAATAATCCTTGATGAAGAAGAGACCTACAAAACCCCAAAACAAGCATCAAACCCTTAAAAATAAAAATACAAATAAAGGGGTCAGACTGTCCTCAACTGCCACAATGATGGACTTACTAACTAAGTGCTACACTACATCTCAAAACAGATTTAGCTCTATGTGCAAGTGTGTGCAATCATGCCCTATGTGATCTTATGCCAGTCACACTTTGTAAAAGTAGCAAACAATAACTATATGTCAAAAATGTCATAGAATGGTGGATGAAATAGAATAGACTTCCTCCTATGCTTGTGTGATATAAATGAACTAGTCTTGTGCCTTGTGATGGAGCTAGATGGATGCAAATGAGATCTAGATGCCTTAGATGGATGAAAATCTAGGTGGATGATAGTAGTGACAAGTGCTTAGTCCCTCATTATGGTTTCATAAATTTATATTTATATGGTTCTCTTGTTCTAATTTCGTAATTAACCCCGAAAAGGTTGACCACAAGAAATATGAAATGTTCAAATGACTAGAAAGTGCCCAAAAAGTGGTGGGAAAGTGGGAAAAGGATCGGGTTCCCCAACCTGGGACCAGGGTGAGTACAAGCTTGGGTGCTCCGATCATAGCTAAAATGATGCAAAACGACAAAAGCAACTGGGAAAGTATGTGCCCAAGGTTGGCGATGTGAATGAATAAAGTAAAATAAAATGGCCAAAAGACGGGGGTTAATTAGTACTTTCTTCACTCAAAAGCCATGTGAATAGTAATATGAGACCGAGACTAAATAATGTTTAAAGTGCGTGATTTTGTGTCTATACACGATCATCACCATCATTCCCATCCTCATTGTCATCATTAGATTGTTATGATCACCTTAATTTTTACAATAAGATGGATCTGATCATTAGATGAGCTTGGGGAATATGGATATGACTCACTCTTCTCATGAAACTCAACATCCATACTGATATAGATTTTCCTATTTTTTGATCCATGAGTCTCGTAACCCAAAGTCTCTTTATTATACCTATCGCCAATAAAATAACCTTTCTTTTTTTTAGGAAACTAAATGCAAATTGAATACTTGTAGGATTTGATCATAGTTATTCATTCATTTTTTCCTCATGATATCTCAAAAATTGTTCAATCTATTTGCATATATCATATCTCGGTTTCCAAAATTTAAAAAGGGAAAAAATTTGGTGAAAATCATGCAATTTGGGATTCAAATAGGTTGACAACGTTTAAAATTATCTACTTATAAAGGGTCATGAGCGTTAAATTTAATCATGGTCACATGGAGGACACTTGGTGGTCACTAGTCATTTGATCACTTTGGGAGTTTAGTCCCATATTTACAATGAGGAATGATTAGGTTGCATTTATATACAAGGCGATCACCTTTTGTAACAAATCGTTACACCAAAATCCGAAGGAGTGAAGGATGAATACCTGGAAGGAATTCACGTGCATCAAATAGTTGCACTTCACCAAAGTGTAGGAGTTGCGAGATTAAAGCAAGCAAGCTTTGTAAAGTAATGTGCATGCATATGAGAGCTCAAGATTAAAAAATGGAGTAGAATGGCATTGTTTGGCTTGGCATAGACCAAAAAGGAGGTGAGTACAAATAGGGGAGTAATGTGTAACTCCCATGTAAGAGAATATTCCTCCATAATGGAGAAGAGGAGTTACTTTCCCAAATGGGAATGTAACTCCTATGATGCACACTTACACATATGATAGATTTCATAAGGGAATCTATCATAGCTAAGATGACATGTAGATCTATGTCCACCTAAGTGAGATGACTCACCCAATGAGGTGGAATAACACTAAATAAGTGAAGAAAATACCACCTACACTAACACCCCCCCTTCATCGTAACTTAGGATGAGGTGGTAAGTCAGAAATGAGAAATGGGTCCCGACACAAAGCCTGATGAGGTACCCACGTACAAGAAACTCTCGAAAAGTGGAGTAAAATGAGAAAACCCAGTGGGAAAAACTCCCCCAAAAGAGAGACAAGTCCACTCTCTAATATAAGAAAGATGCCAAGGATGGGTTTGAACTCTGCAACTTTAAGAATTCTCCCGAAGAATGTCGATCATGAGATCCTTTGCCTCTAGACCGAAGAAGAATAGCCCACACCAAACTGTGTGCCTACCCTTAGGAAGGACAAAAATGACGTGTTGGAAGTCTGCCCACTCCACGAAGGAAAATAAGGTAGCATCATGAAGAACTCTGAGTTTGGTTCACAAAAGTGTGACATAGGTCGAGCAAGTGAGTGCAATAGAACTGAAGGTAATGTCATAAGTGCATAACTATCAGAGTATGAAGGGTGAACACCTGTAGAAAGGATGTCCAACTGATGTGAAGGAAAAAAAACATCCCCCACAATAGAAAATGGATCCACAAGCAAGGGTGGATCAATGAACATCTCCAAAAAGTGGAAGTGGTAAGAGTCCCAAAAGGGGCACTCCCAACAACGGAGATGATGAACTCCTCTGAAATACCTATAGATGGATGAGGAACCTGTAGTACATCACAAGTGTACTCTACGAAAAGACAACTAAGGTCAGGTAGATACTCATCCCAATGAGGGGGCTCAACAAACAAAAGAGCGATGTTAGATAGGTATGAGTCATCCAATGAAGGTAGAGGAGTGAAAGGGGCCTCACACACTGAAGGTGGAAAAGAGGTGGGTGTGATGACTGTATGAGACTGTATAGGAGACTGCTCAATATCTAATGAGATGTGGGATGTGACAACACTCTCTGGAATAGTGAGAGAAGGAGGAGAAGATTCCTCTATAGTACTCTCGAATAATCCTCGTCATCGAAGTAGAACCAAGCGCGTCTCTGTCAAGGGAATTGTCATTGCATGAAGAAATAGAGGAGAAAATCGAATCGAAGCAACAACAATGGTGACAATATGTGAAGGGTCTCCATAGAGGGACTGAAGAATGCCCCAGACATGGTGGGGTGGATCTAAGTCTACCATATGAAAATAGAGAGATGTAGAGACATGCATCATCATGTGACCAAAAACATGGTCGCAAGTGTTGAGAAAATCATCAAGATGACGATGATCGTTAGTGGGTGTAGGAACTAGCCCAAGCAAGAAGTGTGAAAGACCCTCATAGGTGAAGTAGTGTTCCATAGAAGCACGCCATGCTGAATAGTTCTCTCTCCCAGTAAGAAGTGGTGGAGGCTGTAAAGCAATCCTATAACACTCAAGTCTAGAAAGAGCACCCTTCATGATGTGGAAGTAAGAAGTGCAAGGTGCACGAATGCAAGATGTCGGACTTGGCCGATAATGCGTGTGCTTGTAGTAGTACAAAACCTAAGAGTACTAGTGACCCCCCTAAATGCGGACTTTATAAAGTAGTGTTAGTGCGAGTCATAGCACCCCTGGATGTTGATCAGATTTCTAGTTTGATCATACTAGCATCCAGTGTGATTGCACAACATGGAATCCTTTCTCCAAGTGTGGGACTTACAAAAATGAGAAAGGAATCTCCAGAGAAGGCTGGTTCCTATTCCTAAACTACCTGCCACAAGCTATTCCAGTGCAGGCAAGCTAATCTAATCCTAATCTAACCATGCCAAGGAGACAGAGAGAGAGAGAGAAAAGGGAAAACAGAGCCTACACTAAAACGGTGATACACCAGAGAAGGAAAATGTTGAACATCTATCAAAACTGCCATGGAACAAGGAGAGGTGAGCAATGGGAAGGATGGACAGATGCATCACAAGCCCAAGGATAGATTTCACACCAGAAAATGTCCTAGAACTCCATGAACACAGCTCCAAACCTATAATGAGTATTAAAACATGCACAAATACTTTCAATGAAGAGAGGCAAGAAGAAAGACAAGCAAAGAACGAGCAAGGATGGATGGACGATGCATCACGAAACACGTTTTTGTTGCTTGCAGGTTTTACACGAACATCATTTTAATGGTAAAAGGTAAAAACACCATTACAGAGTAGGGGAGGAGGTTCGAACTCCATTTTCAACCTTGGAGAAGAAAAGAAGGGAGGCGAGCTAAAAAGATGAACCACCACTCTGAAAAATGAGCCAAATCTGGCTTTTTACAATGCATGGGTCGAGCCCAGGAGAGAGAAAATGTGAAAAAACGTGGAGCCATTCCTCATTAAATGCGAGATGCATTAAAACAAAGATGGGCATCTGCCGAGACCCATGCCCCGACTTTTTGGCCGTCTTTGAGAAGAATGCGACCCATTTCGCATTAAACCCGGTTGTTGAAACGTCACTTCCGCCACTACCATGCGCCGAGAGACTTTTCTTGATTTTCTCTCTCAAACCGAACCAAAATGCAATATTGACCCTAGAATCATGTAGATAATTTCTCTAGCTTTCCATTGATATAAAGAACGTGAAAATCCGAATCTGGATCAAAAGATATGGCGATTTGAAGATTTAGGGCAAAAATAGCCCAAAACGGATCGGCAGGAAAATATTTGAATTTTTTCCGTGCTCTGCCACTTGGATGACACGTGTCGAGCTCTGATTCATCCGTGGGCTCATCCTTTGAAAATTTATTTTGGGCCCTTCCTTAATTTCTTGCCACTTGGACACGTGGCACTATTTTATTGGCTCGGGCCTGAGGGGCACACTTTGTCCTTCGAAAATTTGGCATTTTTCACTTTGGGAAAATTTTCCCATTTCTCCCCCGTGCTCCGCCACTCAAGTGCCACATGGCACGATTTCATTAGACGTGGGCCCTTCCTGACCATTTCCCTTTTGTTTTTGCCTTTGGAAAATTTTTTAAAATTTTCCCGCCGGGCCGATGAGGTGAAGACACGTGGCGAGATTTGATTCGTTGGCGGCTCTTTCGGCTTTTCGCATCCCACGCGTCCCTCGCGTACCTTTGGCCCGGCTGTCCCAAACTGCCTGGGACAAATATCTCCGAACCACCCGATTTGGGCTTCCTTGTTCTTGTTTGAGGTGAAGACACGTGGCAAGATTCCATTCGTTGGCGGCTCTTTCGGCTTTTCACGTCCCACGCGTACTTTTGGCCCGGATGTCCCAAACGCCTCGGACGAAAGTCTCCTGTTTCGGCCGAATCGGCCGGTTCGCATCCTCCACGTACTTTTGGCCCGGATGTCCCAGACCATCTGGGACAAATATCCCGAACCACCGAAATGGACCGACTTGCGCCAAACCAGCCGATCCGCATCCCGCGCGTACTTTTGGCCCAACTGTCCCAAACCGAGCGAAACAAAAGACTTAGGCAATTTTTTCCTCTTTCGGCCAATTCGGCTTTTCGTGTCCCACGCGTCCCGACGTCCCAACTGTCCCGCAGACCACCTGGACTAGGACTTAGCCGATTTTCTTCATTTCTTGGTACAACGAACCTTAGTACTACCCGAACCCTTTAGACCCGAAATGCCTTAACACAGTTCTGCAACCTTATTTTTGCATTTCTTCCATTTTATCAACTTGTTGGGATTCCTTCTTGGATGGGAGAGTTAGAAAAAGGCCGAGGGGACCCCGAAAAACATGATTTTAGGCCTCAAATCAATCTTACTTGCTCGGGACCGAATAATCGATGCATGTTATCAAAATTACCCTGGGGGTGAATTTTGGATAACAAGTAGTGCATTTACAAAACTAATAACCCCATCACGTAATGTGCAAAAAATCATGCAACTTTGACTAAAGAAGCACTCAAAACTGAGCAGTGAGTCAAAAGTTATAGCAAGAAAATGATTCCCACAACTGATGGAAAATGCCAATAAGCCCTACAAATGGATTAAAAAGGCCATAAACGCATGCAAAGGGTGTTGTATGTATGCTCGTTTGAAATGACATCAAATTCTAGATAGGGTTTGTTTTTATTATGAGGGGGGATTAGCCTCCTACTAACCCTGGGCATCACCCTCCGTCTTCGACACTCGAAGGAAGGATAATAAAACAAGCAAAATAAAGGCCCTAAATTATTACAATGCCATAAAATGAATGTTTTTTCCTTAAAACATTAAAAATAGGATTGTTTTAACCACCAAACAATTCTAAAAGGAAGGGCCCAACTAAGGTGTCAAGCCATGGATGCACCGAGCTGCATGATTGACCAGAGCTTAGAGGCGCGGGGTGAGCTAGGGTCCGTGCCACATGTAGGTTGTAGTCTCGCTAAGTGCAATGAAAACCAAGCCCGAGTGTAACAATTGCATGTAGGGGCTGTGATAGAGTTTGAAGTAGTGAAATAGCCACGAGGCAAGTACAATGTTGGTGAGAGGTCGAGTAGAGAGACCACAAGTGTCGAGGTGACATATGGCAATGAAATGGTCAAACAAAGCTGCCAAGACTATGCGGCGACCACATTTGAGCCAATCATGTACCTGGATTCCATAGCAGTGTAACGACTCGAGTTAGGGGCAAGGTGCAAGTCCAAAAAGCCACGAATAGGGTCAAACTAGAGACATCTCAGAAAACACATGCACCAGTCACGGGATTGAAGCACGAGTTGATCCAAAGCAAAGCCACGGCGAGTAAAACCATCCACACACGGTATACAGAGCGGTGAGTTAAAACCCAAATCACAACCGAACAAATGTAGGAGTGAACTAACGAGTCAAAGGATTTGAAGCAAGGACATGATAAGAAAAGCATAGTGGAAAAGTGAACCATGACCGTGAAGTAATATCCACGAATCACAATGAACCAGTGTAGTCAAGGCACGAATCACAGTGGAAAAGTAGGGACCAACAATGGCGAGGGAAGTGCGTGAAACATCAAACCAGTCATGAGCTCCTAGGTAACTTGAGCCGTGTAGGGCAAGAAGTCTCAAGTAGTGAGCACGAGGTCTGACAGTCCAACACGAGCATGAACCAGGATGGAAAAGGAAGGTATCACCTCCAAACGTGTAGATCCTGGAAAACTTGAAACCACTAAAAATAACCATAAGAATCTCGAAATATGCAAGTAGAGCACATGCAAAAGTGAGAGATTGCACAAGCAACTACACGGTGGAGTAAGATTCCGGTCCCTCTCACTCCGATACCATGAAAGAGTGAAGGAGGAAGACCTAGAAGGAATTCACGTGCATCGAATAGTTGTACTTCACCAAAGTGTAGGAGTTGCGAGATTAAATCAAACAAGTTTTGTAAAGCAATGTGCATGCATACGAGAACTCAAGATTCAAAAATGGAGTAGAATGGAATTGTTTGGCTTGCCATAGACCAAAAAGGAGGTGAGTACAAATAGGGGAGTAATGTGTAACTCCCATGTAAGAGAATATTCCTCCATAATGGAGAAGAGGAGTTACTTTCCCAAATGGGAATGTAACTCTTATGATGCATACTTACACATATGATAGATTTCATAAGGGAATTTGTCATAACTAAGATGACACCTAGATCCATGTCCACCGAAGTGAGATGTCTCACCCGGTGAGGTGGAATAACACTAAATAAGTGAAGAAAAATACCACCTACACCAACACCCCCTTCATCGAAGCCGAGGAAGAGGTCATGGTAAGCCAGAATCAGAAAAGAAGACTCCCTTAGACAACTAAGAAAGATGTGTCAATGGGGCCTCGACAACTAAAGGCCTGATAAGGTGCCCATATACAAACAACATATTTCTGGAAAGAAGAAGAAGAGAAGAAGTAAAGAGAGCTATCCAGCTCCTCTAGAAGATGATTTTTGATGGACTCCTAATGAATCTGAAGGGACCAAAGGTCTGTGATCAGTGGAGGAAGGAGGAGGAGCATGGAGTTTCCCTGATGGTGGCTCAATATGGGAAGAAGATAATATATCAATAGAAGCGGTGATAATCCTATCAATCTCCATAAGGTGGGAGTCCGCAAATATAGATATATCATCGATTCGAGCTTTTGGTGTGATGGAAAATCATTTGGTATCAGAGCCAAAAAGTTAAGCATGCCACCCCAAAGTAGTCTTTGGGATGGGTGACCTCCCAGGAAATTCTCGATGTCACTGCCTCCTAATGTTGTTGGGCTTGATTGGGTGTATACCCGGCTCCATTATGCAGGAGGGTATTGGCGTAGCAACTGTTTAACATGATGAGATCCATCTCCACCAAAAGTTCAAGATTTTGGTGTGATGGCAAATCGTTTGGTATCAGAGCCAAGTAGTTAAGTGCACCAACCCTAGAGTAATGCTGGGATGGGTGACCTCTCAGGGAATTCCAGTACCACTACCTCCTAATGTTGTTGGGCCTTATTGGATGCATACCCAACTTCATCGTGCAGGAGGGTGTTGGCATAAGAATCAACTGTTTAACACGATGAGATCCCTCTCCACCATCAATTCGAGCTTTTGGTGTGATGACAAGTTGTGTAGCTCGATACTATGAAGGAGTGAAGGATGGAGACTTGGAAGGAATTTACGTGCATCGAATAGTTACAATTCACCAAAGTGTAGGAGTTGCGAAGATTAAAGCAAGAAATCTTTGTAAAGCAATGTGCATGCATATAGAGCTCAAGATTCATAAATGGAGTAGAATGGAATTGCTTGGATCTCGAAGGGACCAAAGGTCTATGATTAGTGGAGGAAGGAGGAGGAGCATGGAGTGTCCTTGATGGTGGCTTAATATGTGAAGAAGATAATATATCAATAGAAGCGGTGATAATCCTATCAATTTCCATAAGGTGGGAATCCGCAAAATATAGATATATCATCGATTCGAGCTTTTGGTGTGACGGAAAATCATTTGGTATCGAGCCAAATAGTTAAGCATGCTAGCCCCAAAGTAGTGCTAGGATGGGTGACCTCCTGGGAAATTCTCGATGTCACTGCCTCCTAATGCTATTGGGCTTGATTGGGTGTATACCTGGCTCCATCATGTAGGAGGGTATTGGCGTAGAATGCTTAACATGATGAGATCCATCTCCACCAAAAGTTTGAGATTTTGGTGTGATGGCAAATCATTTGGTATCAGAGCCAAGTAGTTAAGCGCACAAACCCTAGAGTAATGCTGGGATGGGTGACCTCTCGGAAATTCTTGGTGTCACTACCTCCTAATGTTGTTGGGCCTTATTGGGTGTATACCCGACTCCATCATGTGGGAGGGTGTTGGCGTAACAATTGTTTAACACGATGAGATCCCTCTCCACCATCAATTTGAGTTTTTGGTGTGATGACAAGTTGTGTAGCTCGATACCATGAAGGAATGAAAGACAAAGACCTAGAAGAAATTCACGTGCATCGAATAGTTACACTTCACCAAAGTGTAGGAGTTGAAAGATTAAAGAAAGAAAGCTTTGTAAAGTAATGTGCATGCATATGAGAGCTCAAGATTCAAAAATGGAGTATAATGGAATTTCTTGTTGCCATAGACCAAAAAGGAGGTGAGTACAAATAGGGGAGTAATGTGTAACTCCCATGTAAGAGAATATTCCACCATAATGGAGAAGAAGAGTTACTTTCCCAAATGGGAATGTAACTCCTATGACACACACTTACACATATGACATATTTCATAGGAATATGTCATAACTAAGATGACACCTAGATCCATGTTCACCTAAGTGAGATGACTCACTTGGCGAGGTGGAATAACACTAAATAAGTGAATAAAAATACAACCTACACCAAGAAAAACCTCGAGGCATTAGTGAATCTTCACATTAGGATAATCACATCCCACCACGCTTCCCTATAGCTTGACCTCGGTGGGTCTATGCTCGCACTCCCATATGTGTGAGCCTGCTTCACCGATGTTTAGGTGCCCCATGGACCCTAGCTATGCGGCGTAACCAACCAAGTGGGATTCAAACATGGATGGTTGTTTTGATAACAAATATAATAAACTGTTACACCAAAACCTCAATGTTTTAGTGATTTTTCACACCAAGATCAAAACACCTTTGTTGAGTGGAATTAAAGCTCCATGGATCACATTTTATCCAAGTTCAAAACAATCAAATTGGTCACCAAGTTGAGTTTGTTATAAAATCATCTAAGTCTCAAGAGTAAGATGAACCTGTGAGCCACGAGGGGTTCACTTTATAATGATGGTATAACACGTTCGTTCGAAGGATATTAACGAATACCCTTAATGCTAGTTTTTTACCTCTAATTATTCAATCGATAATACCCCCTCCCATTATATCATTGGAATGAAAATACCCCGTATTTTTCATGTACCTTACTTACCCATTTTTCCATTACAATTTTATTTATCCCTTTTTATTTCTACCTAATATATATCAAACAAAAATATATCATGTTTCTCACTCAATTATTATTTTCTTAATACACATTTTCTCTCGAAAGAGAGTTTGAATCCATTCAAGACCTATTACCAATTACCTTATAAATGTTAAGCTTTAATCATTTATCAATAGTTCTTCAAATAATTAAGATGGTGAAATAATATCATTTGTGTTGAAAAGCATACTCAATCCTAGTTTTCTACCATCTTATTATTTCTTGGTTAAGAATCTCTTAATTGAGATTTCCTTATTCAAAAAGATATTATAATTTAACTTTATGACCACACTCCTTTTGCAATTTTAAGGTATTTAGTTTAAAAACTAGGGTTCAAATGTTTTAGTTTTATATTAAAATTAAACCTCCCTATCCTTTGGCCCACCTCTTTAACCTACCCCCATAATTGATTCAAAACATTAATCAATTAAACCCTTTCACCCCCTCATGTATACTTGGTATATTGAATTTGTTTTTATCAATTTTAATTACCTCAATATGAATAAATGTGCTAGGATATTGCCTAGCTAATGAACCCCCTATCTTGTGAACACAAATCTATCATTGGTTCGAGACATACCAATGACGACCACCCCCTAAACTCGAGTCTCGCGAGATTCAAAAGACAAGAAGTTAAGTGATTTGGGTTCTCGGGTTCCTAAGAACTCGAGAATTTGATTGGGTGATTGAAGTGGCTATGGTATGGAAAGAGGTGAGGTGGATATTTGGTGTATTCTCTCGAAGATCCATGGTTTGGGGATTTCAAATCAACAAAGTTGACCAAGATACACGATTCTCGAATCTCGTGAACCCAAGAATAGAAAACCAACGTGATTGTTCCATGTGGACCAATCATGGTGAAATGGACCCAAAATCAACAACCAGATTCGAGTGGACCGAGAGGAATCAATGAGCCCTAAGATCGGTGGCTCATCGGGTCCATGCGGACCAATCATGGGTCACTCAAATTCTTAGGAAAACAAAGGAAAAAGTGAGGGAAGTTTAGAGGTGTGACCTCGTGATCCGCAATCCCAAGAGGTTGTAACCAATTAGAGGAGAACACATGACACCAACCTTGAGTGGGAAAAGAGATCACATCACCAATCGAATGTGACACATATCCAATGTGGTCATGAGGTTAAATTTGATGGTGGTGTGGCCATCAATTGTGTTAAATGGATTGGTGATTGTCAAATGGTCATATCTTTTGATCCAAAAAAACCAAATCAAACAAAACCAATATTCTTTGAAATATATTAAGGATATCTACATGATCAAGGTGGTATTGGGTCACTTTCAACCTTAAATTGTGTTCAAACCACTTTTTAGAGGTCCACAATTATTTTGGACTCAAGTTTATGAGCATGACCCGAATCTATTTCAAGTTCTCATATCTTTTGATCCTAAAATCATGTTTGCCTACACATTATATCATTGGAAAGGTCTTGAGAGGATATTCAATATGGGACTACTTTTAGAGGGGATGGTTAAGAATTCGAGAGAGAACTTAGTGACAAAATTTTGGGCCCTTTTTAGGATATTTTCTCAAGCAAATGACACCCAAATTAGAAAAAATGAAGATTAACCCCACCAATCAGTCACTCGATTTCACCACCGAAATCTGTGACTACCCCCTATCCGAAAATTTTCGTACTTTTAAAATAATAGGTCGTTTGTTGTTTTTATTGCACGAAAGTTCTGTAATGCATCAAAATAATCCTAAAGAACCATATTAGCATTTTTCGCCAAATACCCGGATGCCCAAAATTGTTTTATTCTCATTTGTCGGGATTTATGCTGCGAAATTTGTATTTAATTATTTTGAGCCCCGTATGAGGCTATTTGCGCTCTGTTTTAACTCTATTATGAGCGAATATGTTATTATTCCTATGTACCAGAAGGATTTTAACTTATTTTAAGTTTTGGGCTTTATTTGTAACTTTTGGCAATTTTTCGTGTTTTTGTGGTGTCCCGTTCTGTTTTCTGTAAAATTTCTCTGGAACAACTCCTTTGCTTAGGTAAGCTTTGATTTTTGGCCAGAGCAATTGGAAAACATATACGCATATCAGTGCCGGAGGAAGTCGCCATCGGAGGTCTGGATCACTGGGAAAAAGCGAAGTCGTGCACAGAAAAGCCCCTGCGGGGATGGGCGCATTTTTGGAAAACAAAGGATTTAAGCTGCGATGGGAAAAATATAAGCCGCAGGCAGGGTGGGAATTTTATACCTGCCTGGCAGGGTACTTTTTCCCGTGTTATAAAAATCACTTAAGTGGATCACGGGATTTTGGTGCCTGCCTGGCAGGGTAAAGAATCCCATTATGAAAAAATTCTTAAAAATAGAATTACATGTGCAAAAAAGTGCGCCCCCTTTGGTGAGAGATTAAAAGGATTAAATTTGATTATTTTTATTAATCTTTCTTCTCAAAAAGTGCGCCCAAGCTTGGAGGAGGTCAACAAGTCAAAGATGGAATAAAAGAAAGGAGTTAAATGAATTAAATTTAATTTATTTAATGGCTGCCCTCTTCTTCTCAAAAAGTGCGCCCTATTTGGGTATTATTTAATGTTTTTTGAGGCATTAAAACATTAAATTAATTTCTATTTTCAGTGGCTATGGTCAAAGCACACTGTGAGGCTTGAGTGAAGTGTTGTGTGAAGGATTAAATTGGATTAATTTAATTTATTGGATGGTTGTCCTTAAACATGCTATTTTTAAAAGAGAAAAGCATGATTTTTAATTAATTAATTACCTTTAATTGTTAGGGCAATTATTAATTATAGAATTATGAAGGTTATATAAGCATGGGCAGCCATATGGGTGAATAATTTAATTCACAGGTAAAGAATTGCAGCCAGGAGGAAAAGTGCGCCCCCATTAGAGGAAGGATTTTGTTCAGACAAAGTGCTAACAAGGCTAAAAGCTTCCAGATTTGGCGCATGCTTTGGAGGAGGTTGATCTTTGTCTACATAGTTGTTTTCACAGGTGTTACAGGAGCTCAGGTGTTGATTGAAAGGATTCATGCTCTCTTTATGTGCAAATTAAACACCAATTTTGGGGCAAAGAGAGCTTGAAAAGTGCAGATTTTTATAATTTAAATTCACTATTCATGCTCCGGTGGCCATTTTTGTCTGAATAAATTGCAGGAATTCATTACAGGTGCTTTACAAAAGAAAAGGAGTTTTTATCAATGTCCAATACATTGCAAATATCCTCCGAATCTGAAGAATTGTCCAGATCTGCACCAGTATTGAAGAAATCCGGCCAAGTTAGAAGAAAAAGAATTATTCAGACAAAGATAGATAAAGCCATGGCGAAAGGAGATGAAAAAGAGAGCACGATGGATTCATGCATTGCTTCCAAACTTTCAGACATAGGAGACACGGATCTAGGCCCAGAACCTCTTTCTGATTTGATTGATAGATCCAGAGCTGGAAAGACTTCACTCATGCGTGCGGTCAAAAGTAGCGGAATTATCCGAGCTGCAGCTTTCCCATGTACAGCCCAATTGCCAGAGTTCGTAATGGAGTGTGCTAGATCTTATCATCCTTCATCCAGATCAGTGCGTGATGTTGCGGGAAAGACAATAATTCGTTTGGATGCGGAATTCATCAATTATTGTCTGAAGATTCCAGTGCGAAAGGTGGTGACTTCTATTAGCATTCAGGATGCTGACAGTAGATGGGAGAAACATAGAGCTGATTGCGTGAGCATAATGAACAGCCGGTTCATGAAGAAGCCTAGATCCCCTTCAAAGTTCCCGAGAACTCTTCCACGGTCCAATTTGGTGCAGGAGGCAGATGATGTCATCAAATTGCTATGCAGGTTGAATGGCGAAGCGAATGCCTACACTTTCCGTACATGGATGTATGCTTTCATCAGGACCATTGAAATCAACAAGGTTGATTCTATAATCAATTGGTCGAAATTATTAGCAGCAACATCGGTGAGCAACTTCGGAACGTGAAGCATACTTTCAGCTTCAAGATGACTTCGTACTTGGTGTATGTTGCAGCTTCACAGGGTGTCTTTTCCAAGCTGGATAGATGTGGTGTTCTTTCCAAGGACCCCATTTCGAGTGCTACCCACGACTACCTTACCTGCACTGCGTGCGAAAGGACTTCAAAGTGATCAACGATGACTTCTTCTACGATTTCATCTGCGCAGGCTAGACAAAGACTTGAAGACTCACAGGGTAAGCAAGGAAGCGTGGGAAGCAGTGTCCAAGATTGGCAGTTTATTCATCCAGTTTGCAGATTTCACATACCTCAGGGTTACGGGCTTTTCTGGAGAACCTATAAAGATGCCCAGGTATCCAAGTGATAGATTGATCGCCATGGAGCTGAGCAGGCAACTCGTAGAGTTACACGACCTTCAGTTGAAACGGCACAAGTCTACGGGCTTCTTCCCAATCACTGTGGGATATTACAGTTGCATCAGCATTCACAGAGCTCGAGGGATGGAAGCGCAAATGTTATCCGAGTATGAGCAAGAGTTCTTCCCTGCACGGCTTAACTTCGATCCATTTGGAGTAGCCAGGAAGACAATCTCCCAGGAGTACGCACATGTGCCTTCGTTAGAAGATTTCTGGATGAAGTGCAGAAGTGAGTACGAGGTTAGAAAGAAAGATTTCAGCAGGCTATCAGCAAAGCAAGTGTTCGAATTTGGACTAGCGCGGATACCTGCGGATCTTAAAGATGATGGGAACGTGGTACTTGACACTTACCATCAAATGGGAGGAGATAAAGCTATACTGCGGGGATAACATTGGAGGCTGCCATTCAATTGAAGAAAGATCTGGAGCTGTGTTGGTGAATACTTCGAACTGGCTGCTAACGAAGGGATACTGCCTTGATGAAGTATTGATGAATCAAATCACGGGCAACTTCGGCGCAGGAGATTCCCTCAAACGAAAGCATGAAGGAGAAAGCAGCAGAAGGTCCGAGAAGTTGAAAGTACACAGAAGATCTCAAGAGAAAGAGAAGACCACTTCTACGACCATAGCTTTGACTCCGACTTCTCCAGTACCCAGAAGATCACCAACTATTGCACCGCAGCAGCAGGATGCTTCCATGCCTTCATTGAAACCGGCGACGTTCATTTTCTCTCCGCAGCCACTTCGTTCAGCACCCGTTCTAGAGGAGATGTTGAAGCTGCAGATGACGGAGTTCGAAAGAGCTTTGTCCTTGGATGTTTCAGAAGATGGCAGCCATGACACTGTGGCACTTTCTGACGGAGAGGATGCAGAGCGGGAGATGGTAGTGCACTCAGCGACTTCTTACTCCCCGAGAAATAACTTCTCGGGATGGTTAGCTTTGCAGTTGGTTCCGGAAGCAAGAGTAGAGATGAACTTAGAGGAGCATGACTTGCAGCTACTTCAGGATCTGAGCAGAAGAGACAGAAGGCCTAAAGTTGCTAAAGCAACTTCTAGGTTGATCATCAAAGATTCGGGAGAGAAGTTTGCTGAGATATCAATTCCGGCGGAAGGAAAGATAGAAGAGGAGCTCACGGCAGAAGATGTGACGGTGACCAAAATACCACTCGGTCAAGCTACCACTGAAGGATTGAAGCAGGACACGCAAACGTTGTTGGATGCTTTGTTCCTTAGGCTTGACAGTGAAAAGGTGGAGAAAGAAGAGCTGCAGAAGCAAATATCTCAATTATGTGAGATCATAGCCAAGGTTGCTAAACCTTCCATTCAGCCCATTTCAGAGCAGGTGAGTGATCATCTTATGTAGGAAATGGAAGATGCAAGCAATCAAGTAAAGGCTATTGACGAATGGAAGGATCGATTATTAAATCAAGCCTCGCGCAACTTGGGAAGTGCCAGCCCGCCTAAAGGTTATGAAAGATGTAGCAAATCAACTAAAGCAACTGATGGAAAGCATAGAAGGCATGAATACAGTTGCAGAGAGTAACCTGAGTATTTTGGCCGAGATCAACAAGCTTCGGGAGATGTATTGGTTGCAGAACAAATTGTACCAGATGGATCAGTCGAGAAGGGGAAGCAGCTAGAGTTTGCAGTATCTTTCCGTTTGGAGATCTGTAGAGTTTTTCTGAAAAGGATGCAGGCGCTTGAGAGTAGAACATCAGATTTACCAGACAGTATCATTTCTTTCACTGAGGAAAGAGTGGACGGAGGTGTTACTTCATACGTGCGGATTGTTTCTAACAAGGTGCATGATTCCCTGGAAGGTTATCTTCTGATGGTGCAAAAGAGAATTGATAAAGCTACCAAGCCTTTCACGATGAATTCTATCAGTAGATTGGTGGCGCTGCAGGCAGACATTGCGAGATTTGGGCCGAGCCTGGAAGATGTGGAAGCATGCAGCAAAGTGTTGAATGAAGGGTTGCTGCAATTCAGGACAGAGAAGGAAGCAGTGGCTAAAACAGATGGAAGGATGCTGAATTATATGTTCGACAAGTATATCAGATATCAGAACAAGAAGAAGATGTAAACATTATAGCTGGCATGACTTCTTCTATTCTTTCTTCTTCTATTTTCTATGTTCTCGGATGAAATTGTAAAACTTCTAAGTTATTGGTTTTGACCATTACTTGAAGTCATGTGGAACCATTCTATTAGTTAAGTGATACATGTGTCACTTAAGAAGAAGTTAGTTGAGGATGATTGCCAAATGTCATCTTTACTTGTTGTTCATACTTTAGTTCAGTTTGAGTCTTCTATTTGTACTTTCCCTCCTACATTCTATAAGTAGGAGAAGAACCTCCGGGTTAATAATAAAGAAATCAGAATTTGTAAGAAGCAATCTTGTGTTCTAGACTTTGTGCTGAACCCTTGAGAGCCACTTGTTGCAGAGGAATACAAAGAAGTAGGTTTCCGGAGAACTTTGTGTCACGGCGTACTGTGTTTCTTGCTTTTAAATCTTAGATCTTTTAAGTAAACTTTGTGTTATTTTAGATCTGGATCTAGAGCTGCCTTTGCTGTATTATTCTGTGTGTCCAAATCTATTAAGTTTCTTCTATGTGCATGCAATTAGCTCTGCTATCTACTAATTGGGATGCACATCTTCCTTATTTCTTCTCTGTAATACCTTTACTTTCTTCTTCTATAATTTTCCTTTCTTAAACAGCTGCTTACTTGCTGCTGCAGAACTTATTAGTTATGGTTCATGAACTAAGTGGTTAAAGTAAAACCCACGATAGATAAAAACACATTTATATTGACAAATCGACACGAAGCCTCACCAGGTTAAACGAGGGAGATTTATCTCATGATTTGCTAGGTTTTATGCTATACGAAAATCTAGCCAACACAACCCACATTAAATTTTGTCTTGTGTAGCCCCAAATATTAAATGATTTGATTTACATGATCTAAAGAAAGTAATGGTGCCCATATTTGGTTTTCACACTAAATGGTTATTGGTCCTTTGGTGGTTGAAAAAGTGGGCGATTCTCTTAATTTATGGGCATAGTTTGTTCCCTTTTCACCTCTCCTTCTCATAAAAATGGTCATAATGACATGAAATGAGGGTCTTTTCTACTAGTTTAGAGATAAATCTACCCTCTTGAACACTCAGAATAATGCTTTTATACCTTTATAATATATATTTTTTAAGATTTCAAGCACCTTTTTCCGTGTGGGATAATGAATGAGCGAGTTCTTGACAAGTTTACAAGTGTGGTCTCTTTCCTCTATATACATATGTGTTGAATGTGGAAATCTTAGTCCTTTGACATAATTTTAGTATTATTTTGATTATCCCCTTTTAAGTTTTTGTGTGCAAATTGAACATTCATATGCCAATTTATCTCGTGTCTTTTCAAGCCGGATGAGAACCCTATTCAATTTGGTGCGATCCCCTAGTTTTCATTCGATTTCATCTTTCTGAACCTGGTTCCTCTAAATTTCTTCGCTAGAAATAAATAAGAGTAAATTATAAGTATTGGTTGGATTGATTATAGTAAATTAGAGTAGAAGGAACCAACATTCACCCCGGAGATTGACCTTAAAGGATCCATCAACCACACACTTTGAATGTCACTCAATATTTCACTAAGGTGTTGAGCGACCCCAACAAGGGTACAATATCAAGTGATTATAGTTTTTATCACACCTAGCGGAAAATTTTGAGTCATTTTCAGCTCATGTGTGATAAATTTCACTAATATTGGTGCGTGTCTTAGTGGTACCTATATTTTCGAGGCATCATTTCAACACATCCGAAAACTCCCAAATCTAGAATGATTGGTTTCAAGCTATCTAGTGTTTAATTTTTATGAGAAGAATACAAACAAGGAAAATTTTAGTTTGAGGAGATCCATTGAGCACCTATAACTCTCACTAAGAAGAATAAGAAGAAGGGCAAGATATGATTGGAGAGCTCCATCTCCTACCAAAATAAGTTTTCCACCCCCTTCCTATTAGACCTTTCCCTTTTCCCCGAGAAGTTTAAGGCCTATCCCATTCATGGCTCACTAAAGGAACTTATCTTTTGTGACCTTTGAGGAGGTATTTCCTTAGGTTTGGCTTCTCATAATGATATACCAATTGCTTCCTTAAACAAAATTCTTTTTTTTTACTGGTGAAAATTCAACCACCCTTATAGAACACATCCACGATATTGCTTTGTGTTCAATCCATTTTATGAAAAAATGATGTAGCAGTAAGAATTTTAGCCTTGTGCTTCAAAGGAAATGCACTACAATGGTACATAATTGTTTTTCTTGCCTCAATTCACGCATGGGATGAGCTTGGAGAAGCATTTTGTCAACAATTTAGAGAAAAAAAGGACCACATATTTTTGTTGGAGCAATCAACAACTATGAAGAGAGCTCCTACTGAGATGATGATGGACTTCAAATTTAGATTTTAGAGAACTTGGGATAGGATTCCAACTCTTTTAAAGCCAAATCCTCAAGATGCATTTTTATACTTTTAATATCTCTTAATGCTAACATTGCAATAATGATTTAATCTATGGGAGTTGTAACATTACCTGATGTTTATGAAACAACCATCAAGGCCGAGAATTGTCTAATACGTATTGTACTTATTTTCCGAAATTACCCCAAGTTTTCCAGCCTTCTCTTGATCATATTCCCATTCAAAATCTCCATCATCCAACATTGTATCTAATTCTTCTAACAAGCAAGATGATATTGATGATCTTAGAATTTTAGTGAAGAATTTGTCCAATGAGATTATCTCCCTTGAGAGAAATCAAACCCAAAATCCTACAACCTACCTAACCTTCAAATAATTTTTTTAATTAGGGGTATCACCAACATAGAACTCATTAACCTATCTAAATATATGGTCATAATTACCAACCACCTATATTTCAAGGTCATAATCGTAATTTCCCTTTTAAGTAATTTCTCCTATATAACATCTTCCTACTACCAACACAAGTAAATCCCTTGTTCCAATACAAAATAATGTGGTTCGTGAGTTGATTGGTGTTTCACATGCAACCAACCTCATAACCGAAGTACTTATGTAAATGGTGTGTAAGTTCATGACCCTGTGATACAAAATTCACTCAATAAACAAGAACTATTGATGGAGGCTACAAATATTAATGTGGAAGGGGCACAAGAAGTTTCCCCTAAAGATAACCTCATGTTTTGTAGTCTTGATAAATTTGGTGAAGTTAACTAGATTGTTGATAGCTCAAGTAGACCTCAATTCCATGTTGTTGATAACACAAGGTCAAATAAGAGGCAGTTAGGGACTGCTTCTTCATCCTCTTTAGTGCAAGATAGTCCTCTTCCCGGGGAAAAAAGTCTACGACGGTTCTAGGAAAGAAAAAGTAATCATATTTTTCTAACATATCTACCCTTACAAAAGAAGTAAATTTTCAACCAACGACATTTTTTCCAATGATGGAGCAAGAAAGAAAGAAATCTTCAAAACCTATGATACACAAGACTATAAGTACCCCTTTCAACATTGTAGAACAAATGAAGAAGACAAACTTGAATGTGACCATGTGTGATGCATTTTCCATCCCATCTCAGAGGGATCTCTTAAAAGAAGCTTTGAAGTAGTTGACTCCATTATTTGAACCAACCATGCAAAAGTCAAAATATTCAATTAGTTTATGCTAACCCATGAACAAAAATATAAGTAGAATCAAGAAACCACTACCCTTTTATGTGTCCTTGATCATTGGAAATAATTTGGTATATAACTGCATGATAGAATCATGTGTCGGTAATTTTGTAAAGCCCATAAAATAGTAGACACTTTAGGCATTGAATATACTCCAATCTCTAAAAGTGTCATAAAAATGGATGACACTACATCCAAAATTTTAGGAGTCATCAAAGACCTCAAGCTAACCCTCCATGCTTATCCTAGTTTGACCATTACCCAAGACATATTGGTTATTGACTTACCTCCTTTCTTTGCACTTTATTTGTCAAGAGACCTCACAGGTGAAGGTGGGTGGGTGTTTGTCCTCTCATTGGTCTCACATGCTCTTAAATACTAGGTATGGCACCAATTTTACCATCAAATTTGATCCTATTTCATCCTATCATGTGGAGTCCTATGATCTCCACTATATCAGCTTTTTCACATTTTTTAGATTTGATTAAGATTTACACAACCAAAAAGGAATGAAATAAAAGCTACAAAGGGTTATTATGATTAATTAACTTCCAACATTAAACATTCAATATCGAATAATACATTAATACTTAACAAATTTACATGATATAATACAAGTTCACAAACATGAGGATTGATTGCACTTAGTAGATTACAAATGATTATGGATTGATATGGGTGATTTAAATGATGGAACAAGGAGATTTGGACCGAGAATGCCTTAATACTAGAAATTTGACCTAAAGATTATCCTAAGTAGGAATTTACGGTAGAGGTAGGAATTCCCATACGGTCTTCACCTATTTTTATGATCTCGAACCTACTCGGATATATGATCGTAACTTTCTAGGTTTGTTGATTGTCTAAATATTTTCATTGCTCTATGTCGGTCATTGTCGGTCATATTGTGGGGGCCTCACGAATTCTCTTATCAATATTTTAAACGTTAACCATGGATGAAACGCCACACAAAATAAAAATTATTTGGGTTTTGGGTACCTCGTGCATTCTTGACATTATCACTACTTCAAAGAGGCCTCAAACTGCACGTCGTTCTCCACCTAGCATATGATATCTAGTTGTAGTGTAATTAGATTTGACATTCTTTATTTGAAAAATCTTGACTTGAGTTTATTTCTTGAAAATCTACTTGAGTGAGTGACTTTGGATGCTTACAAATGTGGGAAGTAGTCCCCTATACCTAGTGGTAAGATTCATACTTTTAGATAGTGTTTCCCTAATGAATGTGCAGAGGTATTTGCGAAGTGTAGGGAGATTTGGGTGCCTTTTGTGCTATCTTTTGCAATAGGAGTCCATAAGAGTTCTAGGTACTAAATGAGGTGAGTTTCACTTGCTTATATATGTTTCTAAAGGTGATTTAAGTTACAAAGAAAAACTAAGGAGTAAATGACCCAAAAAAATATGCAATTGAAGTTTTGAGATCAAAGCATGTAAGGAAAAAACATACACCAAGGTCGGGACCATATGGCACAAAGTGACTTTACTATAAGATTTTGACCCTATAGGAGAAATTTGAAGTATGAGGTTTAGAAGTGACAAGTAGAATTTATAAATGGATTTCACTCATTCAATTCTCATAAATTTTCAAAAAATGAGTGTTTATGACCAAGCAAGCTAGACAAGAGACCTAGAGATATATCGGATGAGAATGGGCCAAGTGTAATTTTTTGAGTAATATTGATATGGAGATCACATCAATGTACATAGTTTCCCTAAATATTCTATGATCATTACAATAAGGTAGTAGACTTTGATAGCTTTACTTCACCTATTTGAACACGAAAAATGGACTCCTTTGGAATAAGTTACCATTCGCGAAAGATTCTAGTTGAAGGAGAAAAAATAAGAGGAACTAGCCAATCATGCTTTGGGACACATGGAAAAATGAAAATTAAGCGAGTAAAAAATTGTTTTATAACTCCTCTTTTACACTTGTTTTTGGATGGGTGGGCCCCAAGTATTGTTAGTTGGGGGCCCTCGGCCAGGGTCAACACGCTTTTGTATTGGAGGGGTGTCTTTAATGTCATTAATTAATTATATTATTTCCAAATATGTGTGTGTGTATATATATGTTCCTCGATGATATTTAGATTATGCATGTGGGATATATATATATATATATATAAAATGTTGAAAAATGTTGTCTATGGGATGAGCTCGGGAGTGAGTTGCCAAGGCTAGCTCGGCGAGCTACCACATCACTTCCCACATTATTTGGCCTTAAGTCCTCAAATTTCGAGATCGATATAGTAACCTCCATCCAATTCTTAATGATCCAACACATCCATGACAAGCCATATTTCCAATAAACATCCATATTTAGCTTAGTGCCTATATCCACAACATGGCATTCAAACATAGCTTAGGTGTCAAACTTATCCCAACATAGCTACTACCACAATGTGGCATATCCATGCAAGTTAAAAACATGTCACCATAACCACATAATACATTCCACCCACTATTTTTAAACTATCCTCTCACCAACCTAATGATGCACGTGGGATTATATCCCAAAGCCGAAAAAGCGATCAAGCGGTGGAAGATAAGGGGTTAGAACCCTTGATTGGCTCAATGTAAAATATTAGCTCAGTCATTGAGCCCCACAATGTTGACGAGATATAAAAAGAGCTCACTAGTATTTGAAATGGCTAAGTCTAATGATCTGTGTATTAAGCCAAAAACATGCGTTTTTGAAATCAACTAATTTGAAGCACTTAAGGGCAAAATCGAGATCGAGTGAACTAGTAAAATTTTCATAATTACGATATGCTCTTGATGGTGTAGTCATTTTCCTAATTAAGAGTTTTCATGACATAATTTTGTGTAGTATAAGTCACTAGAAGATAAGAATCGAAGGGAAGTTTGTCTTGCGAGAGACGGGAGAAAACATGGAGAGCAAGCGCTGATTGTTTTCAGATTTCATAGGTTCTTAGGGTCTTCTTATGCATGTTTTGAGTATTATTTGTATTGTACTTGAAATTAAAATTTAATGGAATAGTTCATTTGAACACGGGCCTTAGGAATTACGAACTAAAGTCTTGGTTTGATATTTGCACAAGAATCTAATAATATTATGTATTGAATTCATACCAAATAAAGGCTATTATATAGCCATAGTAATAGAAAACAAACCTCCTACAAACCAGGAAGTCATACAACCAAATAACCCATTAATAGTTTTACGGGTACAACCAAACTCTACAAATATATTGTTGTTGAAATAATATATTATATAATACAACTATAATATTTACCACACCGGTAAGCCAAAACCATGTGAGTACTACATATTCCCAACATTCTCCCCTTAGTGTAAACATGGGAGAAAAACAATCACACTTCTTTCGCAGCTTGCCACCCATGCGTGCTCATGATCTAGATGGGTTTTTAAGACAACCAACAACTTCAACAAGGAAGGTTTTCTAAGGACAACCGACAACATGTAAGGATGGTTTTACAGGACAACTAACAACCCAAAACATACAGATGGTTTTATAAGACAACTAACAACCCAAAACATACAGATGGTTTTACAGGACAACCAACAACCCAAATATCATGATGCTACTTTTTCTCTGTGCTTTCATCTTTTCCACTATGTTTTTCCTTTAGGGAATTATGTAGGAAATACTACTCACTGAATACAAATATGAATAGGAATGATCTTCAAACATATCATAAAGCAACTGGAAACTGGAAACATGAACACACTTTGTAAAATAGGTACTATGAAAATGAAGCACACAACTGAAAGAAAAATCACACCACAAAATGCCACCATAGCTTCATGCAGCCCCTTCGTTAGTGATTGATGAGAGGTCATTGATTAAACTCCATCCTCTTGTGCCTCCATCCTCCAATGTACGTGTTGCTAACTCAATAGGATGTGAACATGAAGTACATTTGTTTCCACATTGAGCTTATTCTTTTCTTCCCTCCCGCAATGTGAAACATTTTATTTTCTTAGACGTCGAGTAACACCGAAAATGCATCCATGAGGCATTTTATTCACAATGTTTGACTCCACATGATGACTATACTTTTGACTCAGACTCACAATGGCTATAATGAGTGACTTGTGACAATACAACTTTTAACAATACTAGACACAAAAATAACAACTTATTACAAATTCCAATTAAAGATTGGAATTAATGAAACTTTGACTCTTTGAAAATTGATGACACTCATTTGACACAATGACCCTTTTTACAATTTGATAACAAATAACCTAAATACGAATCACTTTTGAGTTTTTGTACATATAATAAAAATTCAAAAATAGACCTTGATTCTTTTAATAACAAGACGACACAAGACTATTATTTTTGGACAGAGTATGTTCTTACACATTAATTTGACACTACAAATTTAAATACAATAAGACTCTCTCTTGAGAACTGAATAAAATTAAAATGACACAACAAATGTATACTAAAAGTCCTACACACTAAGTATATAATAAATAAAAAAAAAAATCTTTAATGAAGAGCTCCGAAGACTGGACAGTTTAGAGAACCTGGTGTTCTTGGTTGTAGGTGGATCTTTGGATCCTTGATATTAGAAGACACGATATAGGATGATAAAAAAAAATAATGCCCAAAGATTTCCAATGTAAGAGGACTGAAAGTGAAAAACTTAATTGACCATCAAATGTCGAGATCTATTTGATATGGATTTTCATGCACCAAGCCTTTGCATGGAATCCACAGGCTTTGTGGTGTAATTGAAGTGGTTTGGAGATGATCCAATGCTAGAATTTTGACTACCCAAATATGTAGTAAACACTCAAACCTGCAATTCTGAATCCGTTCCTCAATCTTTGAAATTATTTTGATAATGAAGAAATAACACTTGCAGATCACAGTTGGAAACTAAAATGAGCTCGTCCGAAGAGATAACACAACACATATTGTGTATGGGGAGCCATTAAAACTGGTGAAAGTCATGCATGCATTCATCAATGCAAGATCTTCAAGCTTGGGAATCATATTAGTAACAAAACCTCGAATCAATGTGAATTCTCCATATTTGAACTCTTATGGACAAAATATTCATAGAATGGTCTTCAATTTTTGCATAAATGGAAGTGCATGGATAAGAAAAAATATATAACATCATATATAATCGAATGATACTTGACTTATCACAACCTCATCTAATGCAAATTATACTTGGAATCCCCATTGGAATTTGTGCGCAGCCATCTAAACAATAGATTTTATCCACATAGTAGAATAGACACATGTTAGAAAATTGCAGGTGTAATGAACTCAAACAATGATGATACAATGCACTTGATAAAAAAATACTATACTTCTCTTTGAGGGCGAGAACCGATCCACAATATGTCCCATAATATATTTGATAATGGTTGGCAGGAAGGATCAAACCTTAGACACCAGACCAAAATGCTCAAGCCTAAAATATGAAATTTTCATTAACAGGGTAATGATACATAAATTCTTCCCCTTAAGAATATCAAAACTTCATAATAATCCTAGTCTAACCCACTCGATACGAAATAAAGTCTTGTTATGATCTTTACACATGAATCTAATAATATTATGTATTGAATTCATACCAAATACAAAGGCTATTATATAGCTATAGTAATAAAAAATAAACCTCCTACAAACCAGGAAGTCATACAACCAAATAACACGTTAATAGTTTTACGGGTACAACCAAACTCTACAAATATATTGTTATTGAAATAATATATTATATAATACAACCGTAATATTTACGACACTGGTAAACCCAAATCACGTGAGTACTACATATTCCCAACATGAATCCCATAAACAATTTGTGTGTTGTGTTTTCGATTTTTTCATCTAGATTTCAGTTTATTTCACAACTTTTAAGTCATATTTCACTTTGAATGCAATATTTAATTAGTACAACAATTTTATGGGAATTTGGTTAAATCATGTAAAATGGAAATCTGTTCAGTTTGAATGTGCAACTAAGATGAATGTTTTAATTAAGTTTTAGATCAATTTTTCAACACATTTGAATCAAAATTTAATCTATTTTAAAGTTGATAAAAGTCAAGAAACTGATGAATTAAAAAGATCCTTGTAAAAATTCAAAAAGTAGAGGATTTATAAAATATTTATGGATAATGTTTTGGTATCAGAGCAAGTTGATTTGACATTTTGATTGCTTCAAATTGTGTAGTTGGTTCAATTGTGATTGGACATGTACAAGTGCACTATGGGAAAGTTATCAAAATAGGAAAATCTTGAAGAGCTTGAGGCATTCAACCACTAGATCCATGAAGATAAATATCTTCTGAGATCAATGTATTACTCCTTAGAAGAGGAGAATGCTCATTTGAAATCAGAATTACAAACCAAGGATGAGCTCTTGGTAAGGTTGCAGTGTGGTGAGCAGAAAAAGGAATTACCTTCAACTTCAGATGCAGAAACCATGACTAATGAGTGCACTATAAGTTATTCACCATGTGATTCTTCTTATTCCTCCCATTTGAATTTGAATTTAGGTAATGATGCTTTTGGTTCATTTGAAAAACATACTAAAGGCATTGGATCTTGATTATTATTGAAAATGGGATTTGATGGAAGAGGCCTTGGTAAAAATGGCCAAGGAATTACTAACCCAATATAGGTTGAGGATCATCCTCATTTTGTAGGTTTGGGTTTTCCTAGTGTGGGAATGGATATTGGAGAATCCTCTAAGCACGCTGAAGGGAGACAAGATTTCAACAATAAAGTGAATACCCCACTAGTATTGCAGGATGGATTTGGTAAGAGAACATAGAGAAGAGGTAATGAAATACCACCTCCTCTTTCTTATCATAATCACAAAATAAATTATAAGACTTCTGATCCTCTTTTTCAGTTTAAGAAATTTGGCTATGATATTTAGAAAATGTGGAATGCTTTTCCGACACTTTTTTGGATTGCATAACCATTATGTTTCCAATTGTTGGAAGAGAAGGACATTGTTAAAGAATTTGGTGTCATTTGTCAAGAATAAGGGAAAATGAAAAAGACCAATCTTGTCATTTAGAGGTGAGAAATGGAAATCATATTTCCTCATCTCGAGAAGAAGGAAAAGTGGATTTTTTTGCTAATTTTCATGTGAATGGGCATATGGTGAAAACTTTTTGAAAACTTCATCCATCACACCATCAGAGTAATGGTAAAATGAAGATGGAATACAAACCTATTGCAAAGGTAAATGAATATTTGAATCCACCATCAATTGATAATACAGACCTTTGATCGAGTAATAACTGCAAATGAAAATCCATTTAAATGGGTTGGAAAACAATTTTTCAATTACATATTACATAGCTCTTGATTGTTGAATAAGCATGCAATTAATTAAGAGCTATTAGTTATGGGATTCCTGTTGTATTGTTGCAAGGAAATATTTTCCCATTTGTGTAGCTTTGAATTTTTGGAGTTCAGATTCATGAGAAAAACTAAGGGACAGGTTAATCATACTCAGTGAATTTCTTACATTTAAAAATTTGGAAATACTCCATTTACATCTCCTTATTTATCTTTTGAGTTCTGGTATAGTTTGGGTACGAAAAAAAAACTCATGTTTCAACTTTGGATATTTGACAACGGTTTGCACATGTTGATGGGCACATTTTTTTATTAAGGGAAAATAGTTTTGAAGGGACTATACCACAGTATACAAAAGGGCTCAAAACCCGGATAGCAAGGTGAGAGAAACGACCCGAGAAAAGGGCAAAATGACCAACCAAAGAGGGCTCAATAGCCAAATATGACAATACAAGAGAAGAAAGGATCCAAACGTACAATGATCCAAAAAGAAGCAGAAAAGATAAAAAAGAAACCAAAAGAGAAACAACATATAGAACTCCACCAAAAAGCAGCGCCAGTACCGCTAGATAACAGCAACTTCGCAGCCAAAAAATAGCATCACAACAACCCGTTACTTGATAGCCCTGTCAATCTTGGTCTTGATAGCCTGCAGCGACATGAAGAAGGCAATGGCAGTGGCCTGAGAGGAGTCTCTCATATCCATACTTGATGGGCACATTGGTAGTGTTAATTTTCATACTTGTTTTGCAGAATAATTGTTGTTTGGGAATGCATCTATTTTTAGCATATATGTGTTAGGTGCATTTTTACCATGATTTGGGCATGCTTGTAACTGTGCTCACAATACAGAATATTGTTCTTACCATACTTGAAAATCACATGTTTGTTGATCAAAGAACACTTGACAAAAAACACACAAGAAGTCTCAAGGCAGGAAAGTGAGTCATATTCAAAGGTACGAATGGATAGGAGAAACGTGTGCATGGAACAGTTTAGTTTTCGGGACTTAGTCATTTTTTCTCATAACTATCTATTTTTAGAGATGGTGTGTAGAGCACACACACGAGGCGAGAGGCGTGTGTGCCACGCATTGGATATTTTTGGAGGATTGGATAGGAAGTACTTTGCATGGACACAAGCTAGAAATAGATATGTTCTTTATCGAATTAGTTAGTAGTAGTCTATTGTTAGCACACTTACAAGTGTGGCTAGTGTTGTAAAGGTGCATGGTTAAGAATAACATGCGACCTATTTTGGGAATAGATAAGCGGTGAAGGGAAAGTCCCCACCCTTATATATGTAGTAAAGCGTGTAATAGAGATACACAGAGGGGATCGAGATCTACAAAGATATGCTGTTAAATCCGCTACGTGCATACTACTGATATTGTAATGAAGCTTCTGTAAAATTATTGCAGTTAATATGATGGAGGATATTGGATGAATGTAAGTGTTGGTTCTATGTGTATCTAAATCTACAATGTTTTTGCTCTCATCGTGGTTAGTACTTAATTATGCTTTGCCTTAGATATAGATCTGGTATGCTCTATGGAATGACATGTTAATAATGGAACTATATATGTTAAGTCTTCATCATGCTAACATCCTACAACAACAACCCTAAAGAGGGACCTGGTACCTTTGCGTGCTTCGGGTGAGTGCTCTAGTTTAGGCTGAGTGATGTGCCAACGTGTATAGGGTTTCATAGGGTTTGTATCACTAAATTCTAGGCTGCATCATTGGTTCCATTTCGGGACCTCTTTTTTAGTTGTTTTCAGGATGGTTTGTAATGAAGACATACTAGTTGACCTTAGCAAGTATTGAAGAATGGATACGTGATCTGGAAGAAGAATACACATGGTGGTTCAACACTTTGGATCTAAGTTTAATGCATGCACTTGGGTAGAATAGAATATGTATGACAACTTATATGAGAGATTTTTTGCTATCTTTCTAGTAGAATTATACAAGTGGCTGGTTTGCTTATGCATCTAAATGGAATTGGAGGTATCACGCACTTGTCTAGATGCAGGAAGAATTCTAGGCCCTTTATGATGCTGATCTAATTTGGAATCGAGTTGTGGATACATGGTTTCATGGTGTCTTGAACAATTATATCTTGGAATACTCAATTTCCACTTATTCATGTCCAGAGGTAGCTGAATTCCAGTTCTTACGACATCTATGGGGAGCTTACCTACAAGGCATTCTGCTGGCAATCAAGATCCTGATGGTAACTTTGTTAGGAATATCTTGTTTAGTGCTTCACATTATAATATAGTTTGTGTATTATTAATGTAAAAGAAATTACTATTGTAATTAGTTGTTTTATAAACAACTAATATTTGTTGGCTTGTGTAGTGGTTGAGTAGGTTGTACTCACCCACGTAAATAGGCTTGATGGAGTTAGTGGTTATACTTGTTTCCTAAATTATAGGAACAAGTTATTCTATATATTCTGTAATACAAACTTGAATGAATATTGAAGGTGAATTATTATTCCGTGAATTATATTTTCTGTGCAAACCTGGTGTGTGCTTTTCATTTGGCATTAGAGCAGAAATAGTCATATGCCTGTAATGGTTTATTGAGAGTAGTCTAGGGCAATTAGCATTCCATATTGTCCCATATTATGTGTTCATATCGGTGATGTTGTTGTTCTTAGTGATATTTTTGTGAAATATAGAGGTAGTCTCCATTTGTGACGGTGTATTTGTCAGCATGTACGCATTCCTGTGTATTGTTATTATTGTATAAGTTAACACAGTGCATCAGTTAGCATTATTATTGTTAGATTTTTCTGCTATCAGTTCTCTGTGTCAAGAGTGATTACAGGCCTGCACAAGTATCAGACCAATTTTTGGCTGCATCTATTCACTGCGAAAAAATATTGGAATCTTTGATACACTCCGCTCAATCCAATATCTACTTTCCATGGTTCGACTCAGACTTTCATGTGTATGCAAAAGAATGGTTAGATAGATCATTGGAGATCTTGTTCATCTTTGTATTGGTGTTTCAACGATGCCTACTGCTTGCTAATCACTGCATACCAAGGAGACGCGAATGTATGGTTTTGAAATAAATATTTTTGAGTCCTCTTCCATTACACAGTACAACGCAAGGCAGATCAGATCATCTTCACCTCGGAGAGAATGAATCGGCTTTGACTCCCGAAGTCCGTTGATCTCTGGCTTTGACCACTCCAATCGAGTCATTCACATTTATCTCTGGAAATCTGAGTTTCCCTAAGATCTCACCCCTGCATAGCTGCTCGATCAGTTCAAACGGCCATTCATTCTTATTTGCAGACCAATTGTGCATTCAAACCGCTCAACTATACGGTTGTCAGCATTTTAGATCACGCATGTGTCCACATGGCTCATTCTTCAAACATTTTTCCATAATTCGCATGATCCATTGTTGAGTCCAAAACCGTGCCGATCAAATAATGATTTGAACAGTTAAGGTAAAGTCAAGTTTAGTTTGTCCGTAAGTGCCATATTAGAAGTCAGTTTTTTTTAATATTTTTTTCTTCTCGTTCAAAGTCTTAGTAAAATTCTTTTTAGTCATGTTATACAAAATTATTTTTTCTGTATCAAATCCATGCCATTAAAGTATTATTTTAAAAGCCATTTAGCATTGTAAGTCATCTAGTATTGTCTAGGTATCAACATTGTTAAAATTGTGTTTAGGTGAATATAGGTAGTCAATGTTAAATAGGTGATTTTAGGATTATTGTCTTGTCAAGTGTTAAAGTCATGTCATTGTAAAAAAAAGTTCGAAAAATAATTTTTTTTTTTGCCTCACGGATGCATTTTTGGTGTTACCCGACGTCTGGCAAAATAACGTGTTTCACATTGTGGGAGGGAAGAAAAGAATAAACAATGTGGAAACAGTTGAGCATCATATCCAAATCTAGCTGAGCTAGCAGCATGTTGATGGAGGAAGGAGGCAACGGAGGAAGGAGGTCAAACAATGACCTCTCGTCACCTGACCAGACGGGGGCCACACAGAAGCTGTGGTGGCATATGTATGGTGTGAGTATATGATTTTCAGTGTGGTTTCCATTTTCTCAGTGTGCTTCAGTTTGCAGTGTTCATGTTGCTTTGAGTGGTGTGCTTTATTGTTAATACTGGAAAAGAATTGTATAAGAGAGCAGAAAACTATGGAGATCCTCTGACTGCAGAGATCCTCTGATTGCCATACTTTGTTGGAAGATGATCGGTCAGTGAATATGTTCATTGGCAATGGTGATCATGTGCAACAAGATCAAGACAACAAGATCTAGTTAGTGTGATACAACACAATACATTTTTCCCTTTCTGATTTCTTATTTGGAATTTCACATTGTGGGGGGGAATACATACCAATGTTCCATTCCCATTCTGCACCCAAAACGACTTAGTCAAGGAAAGCTTCCAGTGGTAGTGGCAGTTTTCTATGCTGTTCTAGATCGAGTGACAACGATCAATAACAAAGACTACGATTAAGAACATTATGATTCTTATAGGAAGTAATGTGAAATATTTTCAGTATTTCTTCTATTGTGTGGTTTTGTAATATGCAAGTTGTGTTTCCTACATAATTCCTTGATGTATAAGCATAGTAGTGAATAATAGCACCAGAGTAAGTCAGTTCATGGATCTTGAAAGGGTTTGTGGGAGGATCTAGAAAATCACACGAGGTGGACAGGTTGATGAGGTTCTGTCACACGTCAAGGTTTGTGGTAAGCTGTTTAAAACCATGGAAGGAGCGAGCCTTTCTTTTGGATCAAGGTCATGAGTCACGAGTTGGACATGCCACGGGGTGAGCATATCAAGAGGAGCGTGTGGATGTTTTTCTACCATGTTCGCACTAAGGGGGGGAATGTTAGGAATATCTTGTTTAGTGCTTCACATTATAATATAGTTTGTGTATTATTAATGTAAAAGGAATTACTATTGTAATTAGTTGTTTTATAAACAACTAATATTTGTTGGCTTGTGTAGTGGTTGAGTAGGTTGTACTCACCCACGTAAATAGGCTTGATGGAGTTAGTGGTTATACTTGTTTCCTAAATTATAGGAACAAGTTATTCTATATATTCTGTAATACAAACCTGAATGAATATTGAAGGTGAATTATTATTCCTAGGAATTATATTTTCTATGCAAACTTGGTGTGTGCTTTTCATAACCTTGAATATGGAGAGTAAAATGATGGCTAACTAAACCCCACCATGTGCAAAGCGGGAGTAGGATTGGTGAAAGATGGTAGACCTAGAGGTAGAAAGGCGAGAGAGAGGAAAGGCAACTTAAGTATAATGAGGCCATGAGAAAGAGATAGAGAAGCAACGTACCATTGTAGAAAGTATGACGTTGAGGAGAGAGATGGCCCATGAAGGATTTGAAGCTCATGTAGAAGACATAGAGCACCGAGCATCGAAATCCCCATCTTAGAAAGCATGACAGGATGCCCCTTGGCCTTATGAAGAAGCGTCTTAGCAGAGACTACCTTGGCCGTAGGCACACATCTAAATCCACCGTAACCTTGCCCTTGCATTTGGTTTTTTAAAGCATCTAGTATAACAAGCGATCGATAAGCTAGTTCAAGCAAAGTGGGAGAGTAGGAGCTAGTATTATAAGAGGCTCAATAATGGAAACACAAACGGCTTTGTTGTTATATGGAAGTACCTTTTTGGGTGTATCATTAGTACAAAATACAAGCGTGCCAATTTTTGGATTAACTTCGGGAGTAGTAACACTTCATAGACTATCGGGGTATAGTTCAGTTCTACTTGTTGGGACACGAGGGAAGTACATCTTCCTCGTCGACCCTAGCTACAGTTCGGGATCATGAGGCATAGGTAGCTCGGGTTTAGGTGGATCTCGGTGGTTCTGCAAAGGGGGAAACACATGAGGTTTTGGATCGGTGGGCAAGGTTCACACCAACCCTAGAATATTTACATGGAAATATCTCTTCGTCTTCTAGAGTACAGGGGTATAGAAGATCCCGCCAACATGTGCATATGTGTGAGATCTTGTGGCACATAAAAGTAATTACAACTTCCGAGTGTAGGGCAAGTGAATTTGCTACTATGTTACAAGGGCGCTGTAGACACCAAATTCGTGTCTTACGACCCCTTGTGACCCGCATCCCATTTCGCAACCTAACCTCATTACCTAAACTTTACACAATTATTTATTAATTACCTTGTAATTGATAAATCCACATCACCTTACCCGCCACCTCACTTTGCCACCTCATCATGACCTAGCCCTAACCCTAAACTAACCTAATTAAGACCCATGACTTGGTCTAGACTCACATCCATAACTAATGCCTCCTTACTCGCACCAAAAGCCGACCTTCTAGCCACTTGACCAAGCCCGCAACTGATCTCTCGGGAGAAAAGCAGGGAAGGTGGGCTATTTTACTAAAAATAGCCTACTTTTTCCTTACCGATGCCGGTTCCTACTCGACCGCCGTCGGTTACGCAACCGCCATCGGTTCCCTGTAAATGGGCTCCCCAAACCAAAACAACGGATCGGAATTTCATTTTGGAGATCAGTCAAAGGATTTTTGGATCAACAGAGAGCATTGCGAGCGAGGAACAGAGTCCAGATCTTCACTTGACAGAGCAGAGACGAGTAAAGAAACCAGAAGTGTTTACAACCAAGGAGATCAACTTGCATCTTGGTCAAAACCAGTAAGTCACATCTTGCATGTCCTTTGTTATAACATTTCTTATGCTTCTTGAATCTCAGTCCTCCTAAATCCATTTCTGAATCCACTACCCAACGTGCCATTGCATCTAACTGTCATTCTTTTGCTTCTAATCATCCCATTTCCTAATACCATCCAAAAACCAGCCATTACAAACACCATAGCTACCAAGAAGATCCTAGAACCCACCGGTATCGGTTATCAGTAACCGGCATCGGTTATCAGTAACCGGCATCGGTTCCTCTGATCAAAACCAGAAAACCAGCCTTTCCCCTACCCAGTTTAACGAAATAATTTAATTGATATTTTGCAGTCTTTTGTGTTAATTCATATTAGCAGGGGAACTGACCACCTTCGAAAGGAAGTTTTATATTTCCTGGGCCCAAGGTAGTTTCCTCATTTATTGTTTAATCAAAATCTTGTGGTCTTGTGTTCTTATTTGCAGGTAGTCCTTCCAAGACAAAAAGGAGTTCTCCACAGTCAGCCTGATCTTTCTCTACGGTACGCGCACACCATCTCGACATTCAACAGGTATTCCTCCTAACCCTAACCTCATCTGTTTCTAAAAGGAATGAAAGGATAGAAGCAACTCTATTCCCAGAAGCCGAAACATTCCGAGCGAAACATTTTGGCACGCCCGGTGGGACCCATTTTGGGTTTCTTTCTCTTGCTTATTTTCATTTTAGGAAGCATATTTGCTGTTGCTGCTTTTGTTATATATTTAGTAAAGAATTTGTCTTGCTTTCCTAGTTTCGCATTAGTGAAAGTCATCTCTCTTGCTTCATCGAATATAATTTTCGATTTGGGTTTAAAACACGTGCATTGCATTCCTGCTTGTTGTTCTTCAATTCTAGTGAACATAGATTAAGTAACAGGTCGTACACGTGGGGGTGATATCCACGGTATTGACAGGAAATTAACCTTAGTTTCACTGCACAACACATACCGAATCACTTCACAATTAACACAACAGCTCAAACATCCCCCCTTTTCCGCGGTATTCCTCCGCCCGATTGAGGTAACCTTATAAGCCAAAACAAACTTGACATTTCCCCTAGGTCTTGTTGTTTAGGATTCTGACATCATCTTACGTCTAAAGGCATAAGCCCACGATAACTAAAATTAACCCTAGGATTAGTCTCTAGATTTGCGTGTGCCTCTTGCTTGTTTTCAAATTCTGTTTTCTCTGTCATACTTTGTCTTCTGTGATCAATAAGTTGATAAATATACTCAACGTTGCTAAAAATCAAATTAGCAGCCTTTTATATCTTCTTATCTTAGACTTTTGACACCGGCATCGGTTAAGGGACCGACGTCGTTTGTTCTGTGACCGACACCGGTTACTAAACCGATATCGGTTACTGTCTTCATCAGCCCCTGACAAACCAGCAATTTGCCAAATTCATCATTCTGAGGTTGTTTTTGTTCTTAATAGATTGAAACTTTCCTGTGGGTTCTTGTCTATGGTTGTCATCACTCGGAAGCAAGCCGCCGCCATGGTTTCACATGCCTGCTCTGTGTCTTTGCCTGAATCACCCCCTTCACATTCTATAGGGAACCCTACGGACACCAGTGAGATCCCCCAAATTCCTGTAGGAGACAAGGACTTTGCCAAATTTCTGGATGCTAATCCCAGCGCTGTACAATACTATTTGTCTCATGCCCCCGACCGTACGCCTGATGGTCAGCTCCTTATTGGCATGCCTATTAGTATAGCTGCTCATTTAGCTCCCACTCCTCCTGATAACACTGCCTTACTTCCTGCATCTCTAGCCCCGTCTCCCAATCCGACAGCTTCAGAGGTTCATACGACCCCGATTAGCTTTCCTTTGGTTAACCTTGGACCCCACGTATCGTTACCACCAACTGCCCCTATCTCATCTCTCTTTCAGACCACTCCATTCATGACTTACTCTCTGCCACCTATTCACACGAGCTTTCCTTCTCAAGCTCCGCCTACCTTTTCATTCCCATACACGTATCCAGTAACCTCAACACCTTATATGGGACATCCCTATTCTGTGGCACCATCATCTCATCCAACCACAGATTTCATCAAACAAATGATGGACAAAATGCAAAACCTGGAGGCTTCCGTTTCAGGAAGTCGTAGCGCCTTGACATACGAGCAAGTTTGTCGGGAGCCCATTCACCCTTCTGTCCCCCTTCATTCATATCCTCCTCAATGGGAGTTGCCAAAGTTTACTCGTTTTAACAGTAAAGAGGATCCTCAACAACACTTGCGATCATTTAGACATGCTTGTTATTTGATTGCCCATGATGACGCCTTGTTACTCCGCACCTTCCCCATGTCCTTATCAGGACCCGCCTTGGAGTGGTACAGTGCTTTAACCCAGCACTCGATCTTCTCTTTTAACCAACTAGCCCAATCTTTCTTGGATCATTTCTCCATTAACATTGCCAAGAAAGTATCTATCACTGACCTCTATGCCATCCGACAATTTGAAGACGAATCTATCGCAGACTTCGTTGGACGATGGCGAGGCCTTATCAACCAACTTACGTATGCCTTGCCTCAAACCGAACTCATCGAACTATTTACGCGGGCCTGCGCTAAGCACATCTCCCCTACCCTCCAAATTCAAACTTTCCGCACATTCGACGAGGCCTTTACCATGGCTCGAAAACTTGAAATTCGAGCCTTAGAAGAAGAGAAATTGCGGTTGCGTAACAAAAACCCCAATTTCCGAACTCCTGATTCTACCAACAAGCCAAACACCACCACTCCTCACGCGTCCACTTCTTCTAAATCAAAAGGAGCTGTCCACGCGGTAATGGTCAAATCTCAAACACCGTCCAATACTCCGCCGAAAACCACTTATAAGTACAAAGCCGAGCCCACCAATTACACTCCCTTGGGAGAAACTTATGGCGTCATCCTGGAGAAATTGCTCAAAGCTAGGGCTATCACCTTGCCCCCTGTTAAACCTCACTCTGGGTTTGACTCCACCCGCGCAATACCTTCCTGGTACAAAGAAAATGACTTTTGTAACTTTCACCGTGTAAAAGGACATAGTCATGAAAACTGCAAGATGTTGAAAAACATAGTGCAGGAAATGGTTGACGCAGGGGATATAACCCTCGATAATCCTAACGCCCTTGCTAACCGAAATCTGAAAAATTTCAACAAGCCATTCCCGAATCACTCATCCAACGGTAACGTGAACCAAGATATCTTAGTCGAGGAGAGTGTTCATGAGATCCATGCAGTCTTCGATTCTCAGCCAAAAGCCTCTATTGAAAAAATTTTAAATCAAGCCTCTCCACCAACACAGGAGTTTGAACCTCCTTCACCACCATCAAGCCAAAGTGAAATCATTCCTTTACCCATAGAAGAGTTAACTGCCTGGACTTCTCTTCTCATCGACGAGTCTTCTTACACCACATCCCTACAAGACTGTGAGCGGATGCTATCTAATTTATCTATTTCCCAAACGTCCCCTTCTACCACTCTTGCTACACAAGAGGAAGGCTCGCCACTCCTTTTGACATCCTTAGACGAGAAATCTCTTACACTAACATCACCACATTCTTTAAACGTGACAGATCCCCTCGAACACGCCCTCCTACCTATTAGTCCCTCATCGCCTAAATCTTTTCAACGACCGGTTGACCTCTTAACATCTATTGATACAGTGCCTCATCTACCTCCTGTGTCACACCCGCAGTGGACTGGAATTACAACCCACCTTTCTTCCGTACAAAAATTACAAATCACACCTGGAGACTGTCATTCCACAGAAGATAGACAGGCCCTATGGGAACGTTTGAGTATCCCTTTTTCTACTCAAATGCAAATGACTGATCCTGATGTCTCCACCATATACCCGAAGTGCTTACGAGCTTAAAATGCCCCCTGTTCTCACCTTCACCCCCTCACATCTACCAAATGCCCCGTCCACCTCTATCAACTTAACCGGATCTTCCCCTACGCTTGGGACCTCACCAATGCCCAGTCTAACGCACCCGCCTAAGCGACTCGATCTATCCAAAAATAAATCCGCTCCGCCACCTACGAGACAAACTCAATCCGTGCCCCTATCACAATCAAAACCATCATCGTCATACCTACCTTCCATATTGGGACCCCATCCCTCTACCTTACATCAATATATCATACCTCCTGCGTTTTCTTCAAAACAACCTACGCCTTCCGCACCTATACAGAAATTCCAGGGTATAGCAACACCGTCACTCCGCGTATCCTGTCCACCTATCAACCCTAAACAAATTCCATCATCAAAAGATTTGTTTTCGGTCCACCCTATTTCCCGTGGTTGTTTTCTGATACCACATCATCTGTGGCCTCATCATCCAACATAGCTTCTGCACCAAAGAAATCACGTTTAGTAAAAACCATGTATCAACACCCCTCGGCTAAACCACCACCCGTGCGAACCAATCATGCCCAAACATTACCAAAACCCGCACAATCAATACCCTCATCCTCTTCCGATTTTGACCCACTCAAAGGATCTTACGCCAAAATCCTTGCTATGTTGGTGGAGAATGCGACCATTTCCCTACCTCCACTTAGACCTTATGACCCGTCTAAGCCCCGACCTATGGGTTACGATGAGTCTAAAATCTGCGCTTATCACCGCACACCAGGACATGATGTGGAGGGATGCAAAGCTCTAAAAACCATCCTTCGCCAGTCACCTCTCCCGGATAGAAAGATTAAGAAAGACAACTTACGAAGGGAGAGACCTTTAGTTTCCATTCCCTCTCCTATACCATCTGTCCCCGCCTCACCAAGATCTGTCATTATTACAACCCCACCTCTTAAAGACCATGAGTTATCCCCACCATCTTCCTCATCTCAGGTCTATGAGATTAATATGATTAGTGTCGCTACTCGAGGGTAGAAAAACAATGGGAAAGAAAAAGAAAACACACCTGCGGCATCTCTTTCTCCGTCAAACATCCCAATTGCACCACCACCTAAAGTGGTCATTCGCGGACCCGCCTATCCCGTCTCTAATGGCATTGCCCACCAAAATATGATTAAACAGCTTCACCAATCGCCCGTAAAAATGACATTGTATGATCTCATTCAGACTTCTGAATCTCATCGACAAGCTCTCGTTGAGATCCTTCAAGGGATAGAGGTTTTACCTAATGAAACCTTGCCTGTCGCCTCCATTCTAACACCCAATCACGTTGCTTCTCTCACCAAACAACCCACTGCCCCAACCACTTCTGTCTCTGTACAACAAGCTGCTGCAGTCAGTTTCTCTGAAGATGAAATTGTCGACTTTGGTACAGAAGACCCTGACCCTGCCCTTTTCATCTCCGCTTACGTCCGGGACATTCGAGTACGTCGGGTTATGATTGACGGGGGCGCTAGCCTAAACATCATCTCTTCAAAAGCTTTTCAACAAATGAATATCCCTTCTAGCTACATGTGTGCCAACCCCATCATGTTGCGGTCATTCAATGATGCTATTACCTCTACCTTAGGCACCGTGATCCTCAACATTCGGGTAGGACCACGTACTTTACCCGAACTCTTCTATGTCCTTGAGGGAGAGTTCCATATAATATATTCTTTGGGTCGTCCCTGGATCCGGGCCATGGGATGCGTTCCCTCAACCTTACATAGATGCATAAAATTTGAGTACGAGGGGAAGTCCTACACCGTAAAAGCTGATCCTCCCCCCTTTAAAACCTGCAATATGTTATACCGCCCTAACGATGTGCTTATACCAATCAAGACACCCATACATTCAACCCAACCATCCACCTCAACCGCGCCTACGCCTTCAATTGATGAAACCACCATCGCAAAAACCACTTCCCTTCCCGCAGCTAACATTCCAACCTCCGACCCCTTAGTAGATGTTTTTCAGCGCCTTACGCTGGGGGAGTACCGCCTATATAATGTTAGTTCTTTCCCTACCCCGCAGGAGTACGGACAATTACATGCACATCCCACCTACGACCGTCGCGTGGGGGAGATAATCTCTTACGGGCCACCCCATTGCCGCACTAACCTAACGTATGGGGTGTTGACGAATCCTCCATTACCCCTGAACCTCCTCTTGGTGTGGTTCCTTTCCAATCCGATTTTCAATACTTGACAAATCGTCGTTTCGCCCTCACCTTCTTGACTCGTTGTGCTTGGAAAGGCTTTGGTTTTGGTCTTTACGAACAAGGCCGACATACACTCATTCCCGTGACTACCCGTAAACACAATGATCGCAGTGGCCTCGGTTTTCCCGAAACACCTACACAGGAGACACCTCCTGTCAGCTGTATCCTGGAAGAAGAAGACGTCGCCCCTACCAAACCATCATCACCCACTTTGCCATCATCACCCGCAGAATCTATAGACCCTGAATCCATCCCTCCTAACTTTTTTTTTTCATAAATGCTATCTTCATAGGTCCTCTCACTTATCAACGCGATAATGACGACCCATCTTCTTTGCCCCTTCTTTATCCAGACATGATCGAAGAGGATTCGCCTTTGATTAATGTTGTTGAATGCCAGGATGACGACTCCATCCTCACTTACCTTGGCGCGGATGATTCTTATATTCAACGAGCCTTACCATCTGAAACCCAAACTATGCTGAACGAATCTACCATAGAAATCAACATCCACACGGAGAAGGATCCTCACATTGTGAAGATTGGACAATCCCTTAACACATCAGAACAAGCCGCCTTTACTACCTTTCTCCGTGCTCACAACCAAGCTTTCGCATGGTCTTACGCTGACATGCCAGGAATTGATCCTACCATCGCCGTCCATAACATCACCCTAAACCCCGATTCCAAACCAGTCAAACAGAAATTGAGAAAAATGCATCCACGCATTGCTCTCTTGGTCAAAGAGGAGCTCCAACGACTCCTTTCTGTTTCCTTCATCTTGCCTATTGACTATCCTCAATGGATTTCTAACATCGTACCTGTCACTAAAGCGACAGGGGGACTTCGGATATGCACAGATTTCCGGGATCTTAACCTCGCTTGCCCTAAGGATGACTTCCCCTTACCTAGCATTGACCAACTTGTTGATCTAATGCGCAGTCATGAGATGCTCTCTCTCATGGATGGCTTTTCAGGATACAACCAAATTTTGGTTGCCCCTGCCGATCAACACAAAACTGCCTTCATAACTCCTTGGGGAACCTTCTGTTATCGTGTCATGCCATTTGGCCTTAAGAATGCTGGTGCTACCTATCAGCGGGCTATGACCTACATTTTTCATGACATTATGCACACTATCCTTGAAGACTATGTCGACGATCTTCTCGGCAAGTCTAAACATCGTAGTGAACATCTCGATGTTTTAACCATTATTTTTGATCGCCTGTTACAATATTCTATCCGCCTTCAACCGAAGAAATGTGTCTTTGGTGTTCTTTCGGGAAAACTTCTTGGCTTTATCGTCTCTTTGCGTGGCATTGAGGTCGATCCATCTAAAGTCAAAGCTATCCTAGAAATGCCCCCACCCAAAAATCTCAAACAATTGCGTAGTTTACAAGGTAAGCTTCAATCTATCCGACGTTTCATCTCCCAACTCTCGGATCGGTGTCAACCTTTCCATCACCTCCTTAAAAGGATATTGCATTCCTATGGAGCGAAGAATGTCACCAAGCCTTGAAGCTCTCAAATCCTATCTCTTGCAGCCACCCGTGCTTATCCCACCCCAAGACGACCGCCCTTTCTACCTTTACCTTTCCACCACCAACCACGCTGTAGGAGCCATGCTTGCACATCGTGACTCTGAGAATCGCGAACAAGCCGTTTATTATATAAGTCGTACTTTGGTGGACTATGAGACTAGGTACACACATGTAGAAAAATTATGCCTTGCCCTATCATTCGTGGCCACCAAACTCCGACACTACCTTCTAAATCACAAGACTTTCGTCATCACCAATACAGACCCCATCCATTACATGTATGCCAAACCTCATCTGAACCAACGCATTGCTAGATGGCTCATGCTTCTCGCCGACCTCGACCTTGAGTTTGTCCACCAGAAATCAATCAAAGGACAAACCATCGCAGACCAACTTGCGGAAGCTCCTTTACCTGGGGAACAATTTACCAATTTCACATTTCCCGATGAACTCATCGCTACTCTTTCCCTCACGGAGGAGTCGTACCCAATGACCCTCTTCTTCGATGGATCTAAATGCCAGTAGCGCGCGGAGGAGCCGGCGTTGTTCTCATTCCTCTCAACGCTGAACCTATGCCTCTTTCATTCCGACTTGATTTCCCTTGCACTAATAATACAGCGGAATACGAGGCCCTTGTTCTGGGTCTCCAAGTTGCGTTACACTTAGGTATCAAATCTATCAACATTTTTGGCGACTCTCAATTGGTAGTCAATCAAGTTATGGGCGTCTACCAATGCAAAAATGAGGAACTTCAAAAATACAAACACTACGTGGATTCACTTCTAGCCTTATTTACCCACTATTCTATACAAACCATTCCCCGCTCCACTAACAAATTTGCGGATACTATGGCTTGCTTAGCCTCGCAAATTCCCGCCGCGCCAACTGACTCTGAATTATTCATCGTGGTCCAACAACTTTTTGCCCCATCCTATTCAACCCCGGTAGTTTGTATGATAAATACTGTGTCTACTAATTCACAGGATACCTGGTACCACCAATTTCACGACTACCTTACAATCTCTGTCCTCCCACCTGACCTTACTAGTAACGGCAAACGTGCTTTTCTTAAAAGTGTTTCGCGTTATGTTGTCATGGGGGGACTCCTCTATAAACGTGGCTTTGATGGCATCCTCCTTCGCTGTCTAACTGGCGCGGAGGCCACTCATACCATCCAACAGGTCCATGACGGTATTTGTGGTGGACATTTTAGCGGCCTTGCCGTGGCCAAACGAATCCTTCGCCTTGGTTATTATTGGCCTACTCAATAACGATATGACTACTACGAATATGTTAAGCGTTGTGTTATGTGTCAGCAACATGCCAACCTTCAACATACTCCTAGCCACCCGCTCCAGATCGCTCGAGATCTTTGGCCCTTCTCACAATGGGGTTTAGACCTTATTGGTGAGATTCACCCAACCTCTTCACAACGTCACCATTGGATAATCACAGTGACCGAATATTACACAAAATGGGTGGAGGCTATTCCACTCATTTCAATCAAAAAAGAAAAAATTGTCGAGTTCATTAACCACCACATTATCTGTCGTTTTGGTGTTCCTCATCGCCTGATAACAGATAATGGAAAATCTTTCAAAAACAAGTTGTTGCAAGACCTTTGTGACAACTTTGGTATCAAACTTAGTTTCTCATCACCTTACTATCCACAAGCTAATGGGCAAGCCGAGTCCTCTAACAAAACACTAACCAAAATCCTCATGAAAGTTGTCAATGAATCCGGAAGAAATTGGCACGATCACATTCCCTTTGCCCTTTGGGCTTATCGTACTAGCATTCGTACCTCTACTAATGCCACACCTTTTTCTTTGGTATACGGTACCGAGGCTGTTTTGCCTCTCGAAATACAAATACCCTCCCTTAGAATATCTCTTCAGGATATTCTCACCAACGATGATTTCCGCCAAGAGCGGTTAGCCCAATTGGAGCTTCTTGACGAACGCCGTCTTACAGCTCTTGATCACCTTCAAATCTATCAAAAACGCATTAAACGTGCTTATGATAAGCGACTTCATGAGCGTACCTTTAAGGTTGGTGATCTTGTTCTCAAAGAGAATCAACATGTAACCAAACTAGAAAAGAGCAAACGTGGAAAATTTGCTCCCAATTGGATTGGGCCTTATATAATCACTCATACCTATGGATCTGGTACTTATCGTTTAGCTTCGCTTAATGGTAAACCTGAGCCTGAACCCCTTAATGCCTTGCATCTTCGACCATTCTACTATTGAAATTAGTGTTATATCACTTCTTATCTACCTGCCGCTCGTCCCTTGAGCTCACTTACCACTACATACACTCTGTTTCCTACACTTCATAATAACAATCAAGCTCACATAGTTTGATCCTCACCTCCCCTTGATGATGCCTTCCCCTTTTTAGTCTAGTCCATGACTTCAAAGTATTAAAATAAGCCATATTCTTATGGGATTTTCTTGAGTCAAACTTCCTACTAAACTAGATGCTTCACGCCAAATGAACATCTAGTCATCTAAATTAAATATAGACTGCTCCCTCGAAGGACAGCTATATGCCGAACTATTGCTGCTATTATATATAGACTGCTCCCCCGAAGGACAGCTATGCATTACAATCATATCTGCTACTATAAATAGACTGCTCCCTCGAAGGACAGCTATACACAGTCAGCCTTTATCAGAAGCTTCTCGCATTGATCAGCTTCGTGAAGACCTCAAGAATAATACAATCAATATCCCTTGTAGACTTCCCGCATCGATCAGTCTACATTCAATAAAAGAAAAGCCTCATTCAAAAGGACTTTTGAGTCATGGACTTGTCTATTTAGGGTAGGTTCTCTTTCGTCAGAACACTCACTTTGTAATAAGTTCTCCGTACCTCAGCTATATCATCCACCTCACCTCACCATTTGTTTCAACTCAAGGGACGTAATGTACGCTCGATATATTGTGATCACACAACTCTTTTCACCTATTGACTTCTCGTCTATGCACGGTACCTAGGGCTCCAAGCTCGTTCTACGTGGTGTGGTTTGTTTAGCTCTCTTCATCTACGGAGCACTCTTTCTGCTTTGCCTCGCATCTAGGATTGTGTGTTGACCTTAATCAGGACCCGATTCCCTACTACTTGGGTAGGCTAACTTTCGCTTCCCTCATACCTTTTACAGCATCACCAATTCATTACCAACACCATCCACCTTACCTTTACTAATCTTAATATTTTTACCAACCAACCAATTACCTAAACCGTACCCAATTGCCTGAATTCGCCTCTCCCTGATCCTAAGGGAGAACTACATCGGTCTGAGGCCCCTCCTTGCTTTGTGCAATGGGCTATGTAGGCAACACTTCGGAGACATGGGGTCTCCCAAGGTTAGCTCGACCATCCCCTACCATAACCTATCCTGTGTGGTGAATATAAATATTTTTGTGTATTTCTATTTAATCACAGTCCTCTTTATCCTTTTTCAAAACACCGAAAATCAAAACACAAACAATCTTATTATTATCGTAACTCAAATCAACATACATATTCAGTTTTATTTAGATGTTAAACAAATACATCTTCTCTATCATCGACACGCAGGTCGGCATCCTTATTTATTCTTATACCTTGCTAACATTTACTCAGACCCTCACGCCTCATCCCGAACTAGGTGATGATCGTGATCGTCGACCCCTCTCGCCGGGCCTCTCTGTCCTCAAAGGTACCACGGCTATTGGTACCACCCACTGATCTGCCAATCTCTCCTGTAACATATGAATACGCCCTCTCGCATGGAGGACTCCAGCCTCTAGTCTCCCCGCCCGTGACTCCGCAACCACTAACAATCCTCTTGTCTCATTCACCTGCGTTTGGAGCTGCTGAACCAAACGCTGCAGACGATCCCTCTCTGCTGTAATCACCGCTATGTCAGGGCGCTCACGTACACCTCGCAGTTCTGCTACCCACCATAATCTATAGGCCTCTGTCGTTCCCGCATCCATTACCCTGCGATCGGCTGCTACCTCTTCAGGCCCTTCTGGAGGTGTTGGCCGGGGAGGTGAGAATGCTGCCTCGGCGTCGATCCTCATATATGGTCTATAAGCCAGGGGTATATCCTGCACAAATCCAAATTGTCACCGCACGCGATCTATAGGAATCCTCTCATACTCACCCGGCCTGTGCCCTGCAATCCACCTCAATCGCTCTACACCCCTCAACTCCTCAGCTATGTTCTCTGTTACCATATAGTTTCCGTATGGCCTCCAACAGATATCCGCAACCGTCACTCTCTCCCATACCTGCCTGTAATACTCAATATCACCCGTCACGGCCTGGGATCTGGCCTCTTGTTCTGTCTGGACCCATCGTCTGAATCCCAACCGCTGCACTCCGGTTTCTCCCGACTGGATGGGTCGGCCTATTGGTCGCACACAAACAATGTGCTCATAGGCCCAACAGTGTAATAAGTATGAACTATCCAGTGTCGTCCTGTGATTTCACCTACAAGCCCATAAACCCCTGTATAGCTCCGCCAAATATGCAGGTGCCCATGCAAAAGTCACGTTCCTTTCTATCATCTCCCAAATAACGCACATCAATGCCTTTGGAAATCTTCCCCCTTCCGCCCTCGGTAACGCATAATACCCTACCGCTATCATTAATATCACTGCTAACCTTGTCTCCTCAGGGTGTGCTGCATACATTACCCCATATGTAAAAGATAAACCTCGCTGTGTCAAATCTCGTGCGTATGGACCAAATACTGCTGTTATCGCTCCTGTGCCGCGCTAGGTAGTGCCTGATATACTGGTTCTCCTGTAATAGGGAGTCTCAAAATCCGAAACACATCTTCCAATGTTACTGTCATCTCCCCTGTTGGCAGATAAAAGGTATTTGTCTCGGGATTCCATCTCTCAATCAATGCCTGCAACATAGCATGATTACGTGCGATTCGTGAATAATAGCGGATTCCACTTAACCCCAAATGATTTATCAATGTCCATTCAGCTGGTGTTACATCCGCTCGGATTCGTGACAACAGCGCTGGCACACTATCATTCATCCTCAATCCTGCCTCTGCCTGCATACACCAAAACAACAAACAACCATTCAATCCGTCAGGGTTTTTCAAACATTCTGGAAATTCCTCCAGTAACCGGTATCGGTTATACATAACCGATATCGGTTGTGTAACCGATACCGGTTCTTTCTAACCGCTACCGGTCACTGTCAATTACATACATCTTGCCTAAAACAACCACCTACGACAATAAATTGCTCGTTTATTCCTCTCTGTATACACAGACATACCCGAAACCCGTGATTACCTACCACGTAACACTTACCTCACTTATAACCCTTGCTATCATGTTTTCTTCTTCATATCTACCCACTTAATCTCTTATTCATAACACATGCAAAAATCAAATCACAACCAAAACATTTACCTCTGGGGTTGCAGTAGCTTGAGGTGGCCCTTGTCTTCCCTCTTGTCCCTGCCTGCTGGATGTTTCTCCTCGTCCTGCCATTATCACCACTCTTTTCAAATTCACCTTTCTACTTTCTGAATCTCCGATCGCATTCACCTTCCCAGTCTCTTTTCTTATCACCCAAATCTCTCATACAAATTCCTGTCTCTCTTCTCCTTATCACTCAAATCTCTCATGCAAATACCTGTCTCAGTCGTCAAAAAGCGTCGCGTTCGCGTATTTAACCTCTTGCATGGCTCTAAAATTAAAACTTAAGTTGCCACCCTAGCTTTTCTATTTTTAGAAAAGCTCATACCTAAATAACCGGTATCGGTTACTTAACCGATATCGGTCTATCAGCTACCGATATCGGTTCCCTAACCGATATCGGTTACACACCTATCTTTTCTCAACAGCGTTCTTTTCTTCATTTCTCACCTAAATTTTTGTCGCGCCCGCCTCTTTTCCTGCATAAACAACACAATTTACCACATTTGTTCATCCACCACACATAGCATTACAATTTCATTAACATCATTTATTTTATACAAATACACAAACCATCAACTACGGATATCAAGAAACTATCAATCTATACATCATTTGGATCCAACTCATCAGTTACATATATCACAATGTCACAAAACCACCAATTCATCACATAACATGACATTCATATATATGCAAAAACAAAACATCAACATCATCCATCTATCAACATGTCAACTAAAACTTATGATACATTACATATTACCAACCATTAACAAAATATTTAAACACATTTTGAACACCGCACGAGGATCCAAACATCGTCTCTATATATATTCCACCAAAGCCGCACGCAGCCGCATAATAATCAAAAAAATCTCGACTCGCTCGCAGGTGGTCCTCTCGTATCAAAAATAGATATATACTCGGCTCGCGAGGCCGGTATCCACTATCAACCCCTACTCGGCTCGCGAGTAGTATACAATAAATGAATAAATGAATACATGAATAATACATAGGCACGCAGGCCTCTATCAATACACCCGGTTCGCAGACCGGTGCCCATCTCTAAATACAAAAGTCATGTCTGGGATCCCTCAGCTCTCCCCACCGCCCTCGGCACCTCTCCCCGCTGGTCCCTGTGGTGCCTCTCGCCTCCTGCCTGTGACGGACCCACCAGCTGTGGCTGCACCTCCCTGAGACCTCTGGCTCCGAGAGGTCTCTGCTCTATGTGCCGCATAGGGCTGATAATCAGCCCCGGTACCATCAAGAATATCCTGATAGTATCGGGCCTCCGCTCTAGCCTCCATGTAACGCTCTCGAGCCACCGTAGGTACTGGGGCTGGTCCCCTGACACCTACTACCAGTGCCCCCGTGCTGTGTATTGGTGCCATTGGTGGTGGTGCTGTGGCCGTGTGGTACTGCGCTGCACATGTGCACAGGGGCCGTGGCCGTGGTCTGCCCTTTAGCGTGGTGGTCTTTACTGTACACGTCTCTTTGCACTCACTGCACTGTGGGTAATGGTCTTTGGTGGTGGTCTTTGCTGGGCTAGTTGCCTGCCCTAAGACACCTATTCGTGCTGTCTTTGCCAGTTATGCCGCCTTCTGTAAGAGCTGCACCTGACCCCTGAGCTGATCTCTCTCTCCTATCACTGCAGCCGTGTCAGTGCAGGTGCGGTGATACTATCTGGCTGCTCTCGCACAGCCACACCCTATATGCTCCGTGCACTGGCATCATCTATACCCTCACCTGCTGGCCTCTCTGCTACCCAATCTGGATCCAAAGGCTGTGGTGCAGGCAGTGGGGCCTCTACATCATCTCTCCTGTACTGAGGAACGGGAGGTGGCTCGTCCTGTCGCAGCCCCATCTGCCTGCGTACCCTCTCCAGGGGTATCCGCTCGTACTCTCCTGGCCTCCGTCCTGCTATCCAGAATGTGTACTGGATTAGGCGCAACTGTAAGCGGGCTCCTCTGCCAGGATGGTGACCTCTGTAGGGTCTCCATACAATGTCTACTGCTGTAAGGCCCTCTAGCAGATGTCTATAGTATGCCACATCCCGACCTGCCATAACTGCTCGTGGCTGGCCCACGACCCCCAACCACCTCTGAAAGCCATATCGGTATATGACCTGTGGCCCTGGCTGCTGGGGTAACCCTACTGGCCTGATGCATACGATGTGCTCGTATGCCCAACAATGCAACAAAAATGTAGAACAAATACCAAATCGCCTCCTCCGGCGATAGCCCCATAGCTCCCTGTATAATTACACCAGATATACTGGTGCCCAGGCGTAACAGGTGTGCTCCTCCACCATCTCCAGCAGTACCCCCATCAATGCTCGTGGGAAGCGGCCTCCCTCTGAGTCCGGGAGGGCGAAGCAGGTGATCCCAACCATCATCAACACAGCCAGTCGTGTCTCGTGTCGATGCGCACGGTACATGTCACCGTACCCGATACTCGCGCTATGGTAGGTCGAGTGGCGAGCTGCCGCATCCCCAAAACCTGCAGGTATGCTTTCCCATCGCAGCTCTGAATCTACACCGAAGATGCCTCTCCCTCGATAGGTAACCGAAGGATGCGATACACATCCTCCAATGTGACGGTCATCTCCCCAGTCGGGAGATGGAACACATTGGTCACCGGATCCCATCTCTCGATGAGGGCAACCATCAGGCTGTGATCTCTCTCTATCGCTCTGTACCTCTGGACTCCGCCGAGTCCCACCTCACGCATGATGGCCCAATGAGCCGCAGATACGTGTGGCCTCATCCGTACCAACAGCGGGGGCATCCTATCCCGCATCGTCAACTGCTGACGTGCCTGCAAAACCAACCCACATCCTTAGACCTACTCTTTATTACAACATCTACTTTGTCATCTAAACACCCCTTTTTATCCCCCGCCCATACCACGACTCTCTACCGCCCCCTCTACCAACCTACCACCCCCACACACCCACACCCACACCAAACCCAACCCAACCCAAAAACCCAAAACCTAACCCCACACCTAACCCTTCTCCACCCCTAACCCAACCCCCACACCGACCCGCAACCCAACCCAAAAACCCAAAACCCAACCCAACCCAAAAACCCAAAACCTAACCCCACACCTAACCCTTCTCCACCCCTAACCCAACCCCCACTCCCACCCACAACCCAACCCAACAACCCAAAACAACCAACCCAACCCCACTCCCACTCCCACCCACAACCCAAAACAACCAACCCAACCCCACACCCACCCCCAACCCAACCCAACCCCTACATAAACCCACAACCGACGCCGGCCGATACATGACCGACGCCGGTCACCAACAACCCTCCCTTTCCCTAAAATTGTGCGACCGATGCCGGTCGCTTAGTGACCGACATCGGTCACTGTCCTCTCCCGGAGCCGAACCCCCGCGCGGCCCCCAAAACCCATTTTTTACCTATTTCTACCCATCTACCCACCCAAAAACCCTAAAAACTTACCCACCTACCCACCTTAGCCTATCTAACCTATCTACCCTCTCCCTTTCTCAAATCATTTCCATTTTCTCATTATTTCCTAAAAAAGGTTAATTCCTACCCAAACCCCCAATTTAGCATAATACAACCAAATCACCAAATTAAAGAGTTTCGAATCTACCCGAACGACGACACGTCGTCGTGGTGGGATGGGTGGTGGCGGTCCAGCTGGTCCAGCCCCTCCAGCTCCTCCTGCCTGTGCCATGGCTCCAATCCTGATCTGCTGGGTCCCCGGCCAATCAATTGCTGCCTCCTCCTTAATCGGGCCCACTATCAACTCTCTCCGCCAATACAATAGCTCCACCTCACTCAATCCAGCCTCTAATCCCAAGTCTCCACGTCAGACAAGTCAATTTGGATTGCAAATAACAAAAGTGACAATGACAAGCCGTATTTTTCTTTTTATAGGTTTTTCGCCTTTCATCGATATCGGTTTCATTTTGCCCTAAGGAACCGGTATCGGTCCCTTAACCGATATCGGTCATGCAGAATCGACATCGGTTCTCTACCCAACTTTCACCCCATTCTTTGCCCTTATTTACTCCTTGCCTCTATCCACCTTTGCTGCACAACATTTGTTCACTTGTCCAGCCTGACCTACGGCCTCAACCTACCATTCGGCTCGACCTAAGGCCTCGCCCTACCTATTCGGCCCGACCCAAGGCCTCAACCTACCATTCGGCCCGACCTAAGGCCTCAACCTACCAATTGGCCCGACCTAAGGCCTCTCGCTAACCTATTTGGCCCGACCCAAGGCCTCACCCTACCTATTCGGCCCGACCCAAGGCCTCAACCTACCATTCGGCCCGACCTAAGGCCTCAACCTACCAATTGGCCCGACCCAAGGCCTCGCCCTAACCTATTTGGCCCGACCTAAGGCCTCGCCCTACCTATTTGGCCCGACCCAAGGCCTCAACCTACCTATTTGGCCCGACCCAAGGCCTCGCCCTAACCATTAGGCCCGACCCAAGGCCTCAACCTACCCATCCGGCCCGACCCAAGGCCTCGCCCTAACAATTTGACCTGACCCAAGGCCTCAACCTACCCATCTAACCTGACCCAGGGCCACCGCCCAACCACTTGGCCTGACCCAAGGCCGTATCACTTCCATACCATACCCACAATCAACGTTTTATTTTATCCATCCATCATGTACCTTGTGTTCAATCGAGCTCACCTGTTCGTGTTTTAGCATGATTAGGGTCCTTGACTTGATTTGTCGACCAACTTTGCCTAGACCTGGACCGTGACGTTTATCTCAACTAAACCAACCATTTGAGTGCTTGCCGAACATGCCTAAACGTTCTGTACCTCACACCGTATATACCACTGGAGCTACTTCCTATGCCTTGGATACCAGGATTATATCACCCTTGTTTGGATAAACTATCGACCTTTGCCTACACATTGTTGGTTTGCTTGTCAAATCATGTACCCTCATCGTACTATTGCATTTCAACATGCGCTTCCTTGGACCTACCCCACCACCTTACCATCCTCTCTACAACATATACCCTTTATCAACCCTATCCCTGATTTCCCGTTCACTCAATCTATGATAGATTTGAGGGGGATTACCTATATCCTTAACATGAGAAACCACTTCATATTATTGTCCGCGTAGCTTTACAGAACAAGCTACACGACAATAAGGGGCTAATGTAGACACCAAATTCGTGTCTTACGACCCCTTGTGACCCGCATCCCATTTCGCAACCTAACCTCATTACCTAAACTTTACACAATTATTTATTAATTACCTTGTAATTGATAAATCCACATCACCTTACCCGCCACCTCACTTTGCCACCTCATCATGACCTAGCCCTAACCCTAAACTAACCTAATTAAGACCCATGACTTGGTCTAGACTCACATCCATAACTAATGCCTCCTTACTCACACCAAAAGCTGACCTTCTAGCCACTTGACCAAGCCCGCAACTGATCTCTCGGGAGAAAAGCAGGGAAGGTGGGCTATTTTACTAAAAATAGCCTACTTTTTCCTTACCGATGCCGGTTCCTACTCGACCGCCGTCGGTTACGCAACCGCCATCGGTTCCCTGTAAATGGGCTCCCCAAACCAAAACAACGGATCGGAATTTCATTTTGGAGATCGGTCGAAGGATTGCTTTGATCAACGAGTCCAGATCTTCACTTGACAGAGCAGAGACGAGTAAAGAAACCAGAAGTGTTTACAACCAAGGAGATCAACTTGCATCTTGGTCAAAACCAGTAAGTCACATCTTGCATGTCCTTTGTTATAACATTTCTTATGCTTCTTGAATCTCAGTCCTCCTAAATCCGTTTCTGAATCCACTACCCAACGTGCCATTGCATCTAACTGTCATTCTTTTGCTTCTAATCATCCCATTTCCTAATACCATCCAAAAACCAGCCATTACAAACACCATAGCTACCAAGAAGATCCTAGAACCCACCGGTATCGGTTATCAGTAACCGGCATCGGTTCCTCTGATCAAAACCAGAAAACCAGCCTTTCCCCTACCCAGTTTAACGAAATAATTTAATTGATATTTTGCAGTCTTTTGTGTTAATTCATATTAGCAGGGGAACTGACCACCTTCGAAAGGAAGTTTTATATTTCCTGGGCCCAAGGCAGTTTCCTCATTTATTGTTTAATCAAAATCTTGTGGTCTTGTGTTCTTATTTGCAGGTAGTCCTTCCAAGACAAAAAGGAGTTCTCCGCAGTCAGCCTGATCTTTCTCTACGGTACGCGCACACCATCTCGACATTCAACAGGTATTCCTCCTAACCCTAACCTCATCTGTTTCTAAAAGGAATGAAAGGATAGAAGCAACTCTATTCCCAGAAGCCGAAACATTCCGAAAGCGAAACAGCGCGCCCATAGCTGGTATAAGAAGTTTGACCACTGATCGGACTGTATAGATTATATAGCTTTAAAGGATGCATTGCTTAAAGAGTTTCATATCCCGAGTTTGAGCGAGAAGAGTATAAGTGCACTCAAGGATACTAAGCAAGGCACTAACGAAAGTGTTAGAGAGTATGATGTATGATTTAAAATGTTGTTATCAAATCTTTCATATGACATACATGCAAGCCAATATGCACAATGGTTCGTTGGGGGCTTGATTACTCCTTTTCGAAGGGAATTATCACATAAGACATACACTGATTTACGCAAAGCACTTGAATTAGCCTTATACGTTGAGGAAGTTGGGAGCATAGATACTAGGGTGAGCCCATTTTTAGAAGCACAAATAACAGCTATGGAAAAACAGCTTAGAGAAACTATCAAAAAATTCATCACATGATAGGCACATAGGGATTTGATGCATAGATTGTGAAGTAGAAGGTCACACAAAGGATAGTTTCCCTTACGAGAATAGTGCACTCATTCTTGATGGATTGTTAAATATGACACATGAACCATGATGCTAGCCACTTCCCATTATTACAACGTGCGATAAGGAAGAACATTTCAATCTATTGTAAAATCTACAAGTCCATGACTCATGACACAGAGGACTTTCGATGATTGGACTGATCTATGATGCTATAGATATTGGTGTATGGCAGACAAGAGTTTTATATAACTCTAAGGGAAAGAATGAGCATTAGGACTGGGAGCACAATCAGGTGTGCTATGATCAAAATGAGGGGCATTTTGAAGGCAGTCATGGCAGAGGTCAAGGATACCACGGTGGATTTGGAGGATGAGGTCATGGTGGTGGAAGAAGTGAGTTTCCTCATGGAACATGTTATACATATAGATATCTTGACCACTATAGGTGCGAATGTCCTCAGAATATTACTTGTTATTTCTACGGTAAGAACCATAGCTATGAAGAGTGTTCGGACTTATATGAGCATCTAAGTAAGAAACATAAACAAGAAAATAAAGGCGTAAGGATGGTTAGGATACAACGCATTGTGGACAATCAATGGATGCCCAAGATGGAAGTAGAATCTGAGGCACTACAAGTGAAGATCACGACCCGTGTTGAGGCAACACGTGTTAGGGAGGCATTACAACGAAACCTACCATCACTAAAGATGAGGTTCTTCATGCATAGTACCCAGATCCTAGCCTATCGAAGGAGGTTTATCAGGATACCATGGAAGTTCTAAGGAATCTTTAGGGTGAGATACAATACTTAAAGGAGTAGAAGAAATCATCAAAGATGGTCCAAACTGATATAGATGACTTGAGAGAAGTGTGTAAAATGTTGCGCCAGGAGAACATCATTCCATTGTTAGGGAGTTGGTTAAAGGGAACACTTCGTGCGCAAGCACTTTGAGACCGGATGACAGATCCTGCATGTAAATATTTGTCCTCATAGCCTAGGTTATGACAAGGAAATCACTTTGAATGCTGTTGTGGATGGGTGGCTATTAAGTAATATATTGATTGATACAGTGTGGAAGTCAATGTTCTTACCTTGGATGCATGGGTAAAAATGGGGAGACCCCATTGCATCCATCCTCTAATGTATTATTCATGGCTAATCGGACTAAGGCCACTCCCATAGGAGTTTTAAAAGATGCATCCATTACCATACAAGGAGCCAAGTTCACTGGAGACTTTGAAGTTTTAGCGCTGGCAGAATCAGATAGCTTCCCATCTCTATTAGGGCGTCCTTGGTGCTATACAAATAATGTTGATCTTCGGTTCAATAAGGGCTATATCAGTTTTGAAAATAAAGAGGAAAGGGTCATTATCCCTTTAACAGATGGAAATTTTGCGCCCTATGTTGAGCCCTTAAGTGAAGAAGATCTGAATAGGATTTATGTACGCGCCATTCGAGATCCATAGATGATTGAACTAACTAAAGAAGGACTAATTCAACGAAGGATGCACAATCTATTAACGATACTACAAGTGTTACTTGTGATAGTTGGGTTCGCAACACTTATGAATTTGTAGGGCACGAAGTAAAGAGCATAATCCCTTGAGGCACAAAACCACGTTATGTTAGGAAGATAGGTAACAACTTGGTACCTTGTTACATAGGAGAAGGGGATCCCATGGTATTCTTGTGCGCCATTAAAGAAAAATGGATAGAACCACTGGAGAGGAGAAATATGCTAGCATATACACTATGTGGGACAATAACATCTTGGTGGGTGGTTCATAGGGATAATATTTTCGGGTGGAATGAAATTGGGATTGCTCTTACTACTAGGTTCTTTAGGAGAAATGAACCGACTCAAATCTATATGTATCATGGTAATCATCCCTGCTCAAAGATCACGTTCGAAGTGAGAGAGACTCGGACAAAAGGGTAGGAAGCTTTACCACCTTCACTTTGGGTGCACCGGTTTTATTCCATTTTACAAGGCTGCACACGTGCTTGGTATGTATATGCAAAACTCCATAGAGAAACTATAAATTGATAGGATTTAATAGTAGGAATGGCCCAGGACATTTGAATTCTTCTCTATAAAAACTCGGTAGAAGAAGCATTGAAATTCATCAAGCGCTTAACTATGGGGATAGTGCGAGGTTGAAGAACTCCTTCAAGAGTTATTGCATAAAGAATACTCAAGAGCGTGTCTTGATAAAGAACTAGAGGCCAATGCAACATTATTTCAATGCAATTACCTTGAGAAAGAGAAAGGAAAAATGGTCTACCTAGTGGATGGTAAAGAAGTAGATAATCTAGATGTAAACCATTCAACAGGAAGGCGTGAGGTATTGGACAGTGTAGATAAGACCACACACGCCTATCATAAACCTATGAAGACAAAGCGAGTGAATATTGGAACATATACTGATCCTAAGGAAGCCATAATTGGAGACTATTGGTTAGACTCTGAAGTGGCAAAAATCATAGAGTTATTAAGGGACTACCAGGACCTATTTCCTAGGGGGTACCATGAACTAGAAGGCGTGCATGAATTATTCGGGAGATGAAGATAAAGCTTAAGGAGGGTGCACACCTAGTTAGAAAGAGACCTTATAGAATGAACCCCAATTTGTGTGAAAAGGTCAAATAAGAGATTGATAACATGTTGAAGTTCTGGAATTATCAATCCCCTTGATGAGTCAGAATGGGTTAGTCCAATGGTAATCAGTATCAAGAAGGATGGATGGATTAGAATATGTGTGGACTATAGGGAGCTGAATACTGCATGTGTAACAAATCCATTCCCTATGCCATTTACTGAGGAAATACTAGGAGTTGCATATGCGCAAAAATATATTCATTTACATATGGGTTCTCTAGGTATCATCATTTTAGAATTGCTCGGAGGATCGGAAAATACTACATTTACTACTGAATGGGGTAGCTTTGCCTATATTGTCATACCTTTTGGTCTGAAAAATGCACCTACTATATTTTCGCGCATAGTTGTCCAAGCGTTCAAGGAATTTATTCACAACTTCTTACAGGTATATTTAGATGATTGGATGGTGTATGGATTAGTTAAGGATCACTGTGACAATCTGCACTTAATGTTTGAATGATGTAGGTAGTTGAGTATCTCTTTGAACATCAAGAAGTATATATTTGCTACACCATTTGGGATACTTTTAGGACACATAATCTGCAAGGAGGGTTTGTTAGTTGACCCAACAAAGGTTGTAGTCATTATAGGCCTAGGGGAGCCTACCAATCAAAGTGAGGTGTGTGGATTTTTGGGACATATAGGATATTATAGAAAATTTATCAAAGGCTATGCCAAAGTTGCCACACCCTTAGAAGAGTTACTAAAAGGGAAAGGTACGTTCTCTAGGGAGAACAATAGTAACGCGCATTCGAGACATTAAAGGAGAAACTTACTACCGCGCTTATTCCACATTTTCCTTCTGGGACAAACCATTTCATGTACATGTTGATGCCTATAGCACAACCATTGGCATGGTTTTGGCTCAAACTGGAGAAGGTATTATAGATCATCCTATTTGTTTTTCTAGTAGAAAGATGACTCATGCAGAACATAATTACACAACTACATAGCATGAAGCTTTGTCAATGATCTATGCATTGCATAAATTTTGCCAGTACCTACTAGCTACACCATTTTTATTTTATACAAATCACATGGCATTGAAGTATTTAGTAAATAAGCTTGTTTTACAAGGGCGTATATGTCAATGGGTTCTCTTATTTCAAGAGTTTGATTTCATAGTTGTGGTAAAACCAAGAAAAAGTAATTCTGGACCAGACCATTTATCAAGAATATAGTCAGGAGAAGAAGCACATGCAATTGAGGATATCATGCCGATGCATGGTTATACAGAGTTACAATGTGTGCCATCAGAACTAGAGGACATTGCTTATCTTTCTACGTACAGGGATGACACCAGAAGGAATGAAATCCTTGGAGAAGAAACAACTTGCTATATGCGCCGCACCTTATATGTTAATTAGTGGTGATTTGTACAAGATGGGATGGGATGAAATATTGCACTGTTTTGTATTGGAACATGAGCACATGGGCATTATGGAAGAGGCTCATGGTGGAATTGCAGGAGGCCATTGTGCTTTGGTGATGCACAAGTGTGCAAGATTCTACTCAACTGGATTATGGTGGGAGAACCTCTATAAAGATTGTAAGGAATTTTGTAGGGCATGTGATCATTGTCAATGACTTGGAAGACTAGGTTAGTGAGATGAAATGCCTCTAAGACCTATTGCTAGCACGAAACATTTGAGAAATGGGATATAGATTTTGTGGGTCCTATTTCATCAATTGCATGCGAATTGGATCACGCTACATTATAACTTGCATAGACTATCTGACAAGGTGGGTAGAAGCAACACCTACAAAGGACTAGTACAACAGCTACAACAGCTCGGTTTCTATGGGAACATATTATTACAAGGTATGGATGTCCTTTGAGTTTGACTAGTGATAGGGCACACATTTTCTTAATGAGATAATTAGAATTTTATTGGATGAGTTCATGATTACACACCATAAGACTACACCCTATCATCCTCAGAAAATGGAACTACTGAGGCTTTCAACAAAATTTTAGGCCACACATTGACAAAAATATGTGATGTTGGAAGAAAGGATTGGGATGATAAAGTATCTATAGTACTTTGGGCATATAGAACAACATATAAAAGGTTGAACAAAGCCACACCATTTCAGTTAGTGTTTGGCACGAAGCCGTTCTTCCTATGGAATTTATGTTACCTTCTTTGCGTATTGCACACACTGGAGGTCTAGCTGATGAGAAAGCTTTAGAAGAATGGATTGAAAAGATAATTCAGCTGGATGAGTGATGAGCCATAACACATTGGAGTTAGAAGCAAGAAAAGGCTAGGCAGAAAGCATGGCATGACAAAAACATAAGGGATAAGAAGTTTGAGATTGGACAAATGGTACTTCTCTATGACTCTAAGTTTTTACGCCATCCAAGAAAACTCGTAAGGTACATTGGTTGGGGCTGTATGTTATCACATACATCCTTGAAACAAGTGCTTGTAAGTTAGAAGCACTTGATGGAACACGGCTACCCGGTTACTTAAACGGGAGTAGGCTGAAGCCCTACTATAAATAAATCTTCTTGGTGTTTGTAATAAGGCAATATTGCCATTTAGATTAGGTTTTCAATTATGTGTTTCCTTGATGTGTTTAATTCCTTGTTGCTATGCTTTATCAATTTTGTTGGTATGTTGTGAAATAAGCGTGCTTGCGCACATGAATCTAATTACTATATGAAGCATGTTTATGCGCGAAGGTTGTATATACTTTTAGTGTGGGGTAGTTGTCAATATCCATGTACAAGATTGTGGGAATTGAAAGGTGAAATGAATAAGCTGCTACGTGTGCTCTTCAAGTCCAAGGATTGCTTCTAAAAATTGACCAAAGATGGAGATAAATGAAGGAACAATATAACACGAGGTAAGTAGAGGCCATAACAACTACCAGTAGAAGGTGCAGTAATGAGGTACTCGGGTGCAAGGTAAGCGCATGGCCGAAGAGAATTCTGTGACTGTTGGTCTAAAAACTATTAGTTAGGTAGGTCATGGGGAAACGAGACAACAGTGTGTAGGGCATAGCCCCTCTTTGAGACAACAAAGTGAAACTGGTTTATTGTTATTCTATAAAGTAGGAATCTATGCAAATCTACACTATTCTAACTTCGGGGGTTTGGGATCTCATCCCAGTAGAGGTATTTCCAACTATGAATAGAAAGGTAGGAGAGAAGGAACAGAGGAAGGATAGATCTAAAGGAAGAAAAGAAATGAATTCCAAGATGGAAAGGTCAGAAGGTCTATGCTTTGGGCTGGTAGTTAACATAGCCAAGCTTACTTACATAAATAGATAAAGAAATATTGATGAACATATGACGATAATAAGAATGAATCCAATAGAATAAAAACATAGATCTAACTTAAGAAAGATCTGATGCAAATAACACATATATTGAGCACAAAGTCTGAGCATATGTATTAATATTTATTCTGATACAAGAAAGTAAAAAGACTTTCTCTCCTCACTTCTTTTTTCATATAAAAAATGTCCACCTGGAATACAACAAGTATTCCAGTATTTATAGAAGGAGAAGAGGAAAGAAGACAAAAACAAAACAACCACTATACAAAATATCTTACAAGATATTTACAAAATATCTAAAAAGTCAAAAGTGGACTTCGGGCAAGTTTTTGGATGGCAACATCCCATGATGCAACATGGATGATGTCATTGTAAATGCCAACATAATTTTTAAATATTTTTACAAAAATGATCAAAGCGTACACAAGAGGAGAAACTACTCCGATCATCTCTTTGCTTAAACAGCAGTGTCTTGCGTCGATCGGAGGCGATGTGACACCGAGCTTGGTATTCCATAAACTTGCTGATAATTGACTGAAGTTGATAATGATGATCTGGACCCTTGAAATGGTCGCCAATGACTTTACAAGTTTCTTTTTCATTCTTGAGCTTGTCTAGTAACCCAAATGAACTCATCGTATGCATTGATCAAGAATCTAATGAAATCACGGTAGGCCAAGAGGTTATTGATTGACTCTCGATCGAAAGTGACCTCTAGTGCCAAACCTTGAGTGACTATAGCCTTGAAGTGCTGGAATGTATCGTCCACTTCTCTCAAGGTGTACAATTCATCGAGCATCCCTGGAGACATCTTTGTAACTGTCTACTCCATATTGTGTCATGCATCCAGGGCTTCATCCTTGATTTTATCTATCCTCTCTAAGATATATTCCATTTGATCGACCCAGGTAATCTAATGCAACGAGAGCTTTATTATGTGCCCACGGGTGATCGATGACGCCGACCTTCAATAGGTCAGCAGTTGAATAGTTAGGAATTGCTTGGAATGTTTCATGTTGCAATTTGACGTTATCTAACTCCTCGAGAGGGGAACTCGCTGCTTGTAGCTCCTTATTTGCTTGATCAATATCCTGGTAGAGCACTGTGAACTTCTTAATCATTTCCTCACTATCTCTGAGGATTCACTCAATCCAGGAGGATACTACCATGCCTTGTTCACCAATCTTAGCATATTCATTTATCTTATCCTGACTAAGAACTTCAGTGGGTTCGGTGGCAGTCATAGGAGGAGCATTGCCCATTCTTTGTAATGCTTGGAGGAGATGTTTGTTTTGCTCCTTGAGTATTCTCTTCTCCTCTTTTGCTTCTTGAAGCTTTTTACAGAGAGCATCTACAACAGATAAGGCCTCTCCTTGTAGGCTTTCAGATGAGGTTCCCATTGTGACTTGAGTCACTATGAAATCTATAGGAGATAGATCTTTCTTTTCCTTGGTGGGATCTGGGTATGCAATCTCCATGAATCTCTCCCCGAAGTGCTCTTAGAGAAGTGAGTTATAGCTTTCTGCTTCTTGGGTCCCTTCTTTGGAATGATAGAGAAGTCCATGGGTGCGATGGGAACCTTTCTCTTGTGTTGACCTAGATGGTCAGAAATCCAACTAGGACTTATGGGAGAGGGAGTAGAGGGAATAGAAGAAGAAATGAGGGTGAAAGGGGAAGCAACTGTAGAGGCCTCAGGGAAGTATGATGAAACACTTGATGGTGGCATCGACAAGGAGTCCAATGCGTTGCTGCTTGGGGCTTGGAGTTACTACAGGAGAAGAAAAGGACATGGAGATGGAAGGGATGTGTAATTGGATGGAGGGAACACTGGGTGACAGATCCGTGAGAGAGGAGAAGATGGAAGAGGTGAGAGATGGAAGGGAGGAAGGGAGAGAAGAAGAGACATCCATAGGAATAGATGTTTTAATGATAGGGGGAGGAGAAGGAGCGGAAGAAGGAATGGTGGGTACCTCAGTAGTTGTAGATGTGATAACATCATGAGTAGAAGTATTTGTTGAAACTTATGTGCTTTCTTCTTCTTTACCTGGAGATACCAGTGTCGACCACTTGTTTCTCATAAGTAGGAGGGCTTTGGGGAGCTTCTTCTCATTTGATTGATTCTCCCTCCTTGTCTTTCCCTTTTCCTTTCGGTACATGGGCTAATCTTGGAGGTGCTCTGCTAGAAGGAGAAGCAGTGAAATCTACCCTGAGGTAGGTGAGACAATTTTGTTTTCACTAATATTCGGTGTGCTACAATATGGGCTTGACCCTTTCTTGAAAGGTCTTTGGTGCCTTGGCTCTGTCAATCTATGTGAACAGCTAATCATCGCCATTAATGTCAAGGTAAGCCTAATCGATTTCTTGATCAGTCTCTTAGAAGCCATTTGGAACGATGGCTACGCCATAATGGATGATCTCCTCCAGAGCCAGCCAGGAGTGATCCTTTCACCTGATGTCTATTTCATGTGTCAGGTCAATCCAAATGTCCTCGACCTTAGGAACATGGATGTGATCAATTTTAGGCATTGGGAGGTAACTCTGCGGTCAAAGGTGGGTCATTGGGAAGTTGTGCTTCAAATTTAGCAATTCCAGCTCAGCATACATTTTCCGTGTTTTGGCCAGTGTGGTGCAGGTGTATTGGCCAACTGTAAGGGGGAATTAAGTTCCTCCTTTCTTTCTCTTCATGCACTACTCATGGTAAGTGATCAATTGCCTTGATAACTCCAAGAGGATTAGCTTTGGCCCTATATACCTTGGTAGCTTTTTCAGTTCACCCTCGAAATTCACCGCTCTGAGATAGGTGAATGTGGGGAATTGTGTGAACAATGCTCCCCATTTCTTCGTGGCAGCAATCACACTCGGGTGGGTCTAACGTGTCTCATGTTCGACCTTAGTAAGAAGATTACCTCATAGAAAAGGCATCATTAATCTTGGAGAACTGGGAGATGCTAGCCTCGAGCTTGAGCTCTAGGTAGAATTCATATATTTTGACCTGGGCCATACCCCATTTCGAGCTAGGCCCACAAAATCTCTCACTGATGCTACATCGTATACAACATAGGAGTTCATGTAGAACTTCCCAGTTGTAAGGACTTGTTGAAGCTCTGGGAGATGGTGTCATTGATGATTTCACCCCAGCCAAAATGCTGATTAGGTGCATTCTTGCTCATGGTCTCCAGATACCTCAACATCCATTTGTGGAAATGATGGGCATCAAGGAGCCCAAATACTCTGTTTAGGAAGGTGATTGTATCACTTAATTCCTCATTGAAGTCACTACGGTGGATGGTCTGTGGCCATCTACTCACCGACTTCTTGTTCTTTAGGTAAAGTTCATTCATCATTTGCATGCATTTATCCTCATTGTCGTCCCATGCTTTCTTACAGTCTTCTAGACTTATGGTGACATATTGCCTGTGATGAGGAATGCCCAGGGTTATTTCAAAGTGACGAGATGTGAGGTCGATGATTGTCTTTCCTTCCTTATCTTCGACACATCTAGTGTCCTTGTTGTAACACCGAGCAACCAACATAATAAACTCATTGTTTACAACACTTACTGGCAGCCCAACTGCAAAGTGCAATCCACTGCCCACCAACTTGTTCATCCACAGGCCATTGCTTGCCTGGTTGGTCCTTGCCCAAAAGTCATCCATATCAATATGCCCCAGCTCAGAGTCTCTAATGTCGAGGTCACTCTCTGCATATGAGTCAAGCATCTTGACTTTCTGATATTTGTACTTCATCTCTTGTTCCGACTGCTTTGCTTTAGCTTTAGACTTTGTTGGTTTCTTACTTGATGAAGACATGTGTGAGCTCAAGGATGGCATTGTTGTTCTGCAAGAAGAATCAAGGAGGTCCAACATAGAAGAGCCATGTCAAACATCATGTAATTCATAATGAAAGCTTGTAGAATGAAGAACAAGCAATTATAAGGCTTAGGGCAAAAGGTGCGGAGTTCACAACATGTTACGAGGCTTAAAAATGCTTGGCGCACTTTCAGGGTGTTGACATGAAAAATGTTGTGCCAATATTGACAGGAGAAAAGTTGCACTCAGTAGAAGGGGCGCAGTTTTCTGGGTGTTGACATGTAATTTTGGGTGCCAAAGGGTAAAGCGCAGGGTGTGGGTTTACAACATGTAACATGTCATGTTGACATTAAGGGAAATGCACCTGCACCTTAGGGAAAAACTGCTTTGATTGGGCACTTTGAAAAGAATTTGTTGCATGGGTTTTAAGTGTGCCCAAGGCGCAATTTTGAAATATGTTGCAAAGGAAATCAATGTGCCAAGGAAAAAGCACTTGGTGCGGATTTGAAGCACACAACATCCTATGTTGATGTTATGCAGGGATGCACTGCACCCTACAAAAGATGTTAAGTGTTATTAAACTAGGCATGAATTAGGGTCATGTAACAAGAAAGGACAAGGTGCGTCAAGGCGGAATTTCCAAATATGTTGCGGGGAAGGATAGTGCGCCATGCTTTTCATCGCTTTTAACAGCTTAGATTATTTTCCTTATTTTCTCTTTCTCTCTTTTTGGATATCTCAAATGGTAAAGAGAGGATTTGGTTTTGGCAAGGCAATAGGTAGGAAAAGATGAGTTTTGGTTTCTTCGAGGTAGGGGCCTTCAGTTACAGCTGATTTGGAAGGAGAAGTAAAAGGGGTTTCTAGTTTATTAGGTTCCTCTTTTTAGATTTAATATTTTTAACAACCCTAAAACCTAACACAACCAAAAAAAAAAAAACCATAACAACAAGGATGATAGAAGCCACTTACCTGGTTTTATAAAAGATGAAGGACGACGTTGGGGTCCACAAGCTCAAAAACGGCACACAAGGGTGACAGGATAGGTGGCATGCACAGAGAAAACACTTTTCATAATTTTTTAATTCGTGAAAATGACGGGTTTCGAAGCCTATTTATAGAAAACCTAGCATTTATTATTTCACCAACTTTCTTTGGCACATATTTCAGAGTGTCAACATGGGTTACAATGCACCTTGGTGTAAGTTTATTAGTGTTGACATAACACTTTCAGCACCTTAGCACGTATTTCATGGTGTTAACATACCATTTCCTACGCTTTAGCGCACATACTTGGTGCATGTTTAATGATGTTGACATGTCATTTCTGTGCCAAAGGGGCAACTTCATTGATGTTGACACAATAATAAGTGTGCCGAAGAATTTCTAAGGGGTGCACATTTTGGTATGTCGACATGAGAATTCCTACGCCTATTTCAAAAAGGCACGCTTTTGAGAGTGTTGACACACCATTTTTTGCACCGAGTTAAAGAAGCTAAAAATAGCTAAGTTCTAAAAAACTTGATTTTCAAAAGGGAGTTTTGGACCATTTTGAACATTATCAGACTTCTTCAGGGGACCAAAACGGAAGTTTTGGTATGGTTACCTACAAATTGCCCTTATTAATTCTGCAGGATAACATCTGACTCTTTCTGAGGACTATCTTTGAGTGAAACTTAAGGGTAGAGAATCCCAGATTTTCATGTGCTTATCCATTAGGTTACAGAGAGTCAAAAACAAGGGCGACCAAAAATGGGAGGAAGGGAACACATAACAAACAGAAAGCAAACACACAACGAAAGAAAATTGTACAAAGAAGAGAGTAAGCTCTACTTCCTGAAGATCTTCAAAGCTTTACTGCTATAGGGAAGTGGGATCTTAGTTCCATCTAGCTATGAGAGATAAAAAATATTCTCTCCATTGAGTTGCTTGATCTTGTATGGTCCTCTCCAAAGAGAGTCAAACTTCCCATGCATACCTTTCGGTTCTCTTCGTTTGTCCCACAGAAGAACAAAATCTCCCACTTAGAAATCTCTCTGCTTAGCTTTCTTGTTGAACAGTCTCTTCACTTAATTCTAATGTTCAATGATCTTATTGACCACTTTCACTTGCTTTTCTTCGAGTTCCATCAGTACATAATCCTCTTTTCAAGAGAATTCTAAAAAGTTTCATCTTCAATTACTCGAGCTAAGTGCAGGGCATGAAGTTTTGTAGAGATAGGGATTTTAGCATCGATCCCATACAACACCTGGAAAGGTGACATGTCGAGATACCTCTTTGGAGTGATTCAATCCTCCCACAAAGCATCATATAATGATTTGTGCCAGACCACTAGTTTTCATCAACTAGCTTCCGTATGATAGTCACTAGGTTTTTGTTGCTAGATTCTCGCCCGACCATTTCCCGAGGATAATAATCGAAGCATAAGCCAAGGTTATTCCACATCCATAACAAAACCAATAACTTCCCGTGAAGAGAAGTTGGAAGCATTGTCACGCAAAGAACAATTATGTGTGGAATTCTAAATCTCATAATAATATTCTCCTTGATGAAGTTGTAAAAAACTTGAAGTGGCATGCTTGACAGTAGAATACCATTCTTCATTGGTTAGCTTGAAAAGCAGATCCACGGGTAAAGAATCCACTTTCTCTAGTTCATTTTGTTCTCCCTCAATGTGAGTAGCTTTATCTTCTCGTACCTCTCGAGTCTTTGTTTTCAGCCATTAGCTAACATAGGCCTTTACCTCTTACCAACTTGGTTAGTCGATGTCTAGATTGTATTCTTGCACCTTTGCAATCCAATTTCCTTGTAAGCTCCTAACTCTTGTTGAGTCGGGATAGACTTAACAGCCATATCAAGAACTAGTGCTACTTTGTATAAGAATTCGTAATGTAGTAGCAAAAACTTTTAATCGCTTTTACCACGGAAAAGGCATGCTTCTCAATTGTGACATCTTCAGTTCATGTGGCTTAAGAGCGAGCTCATGAAAGCAATCAAGGATTCAATATCCTCGGAGTTCTTTTGCATCAAGATAGCTGATATGGTATGCACAAACGCATAACTGTACATGATGAAGTTTTTGCTGAAGTCAGGACACACCAGAACATGAGCGTGAGTGATGGAGGTCTTTATGTCTTCGAATGATGTTTTTCCTTCCTCACTCCATTGGAATGTTTGGGACCCTTTCATCATATTAGATATATGACAAGTCTTCTCAGCAAAATCAAGAACAAAGAGTTTGAGGAAATTTACCTTTCTAAAGAAAGAGTGAACACCAGTCTTGCTTGTAGGTAAAGTAAGGCTTTGAATAGCCTTGACTCTTTCGACATCTATCTTAGTTCCTTCTTTGCTGACAACATGTCCTAACAGCTTTCCTTCAGTGACCCCAAAAACTGACTTCTTGGGATTTAGTGAAATTTCGTGCTCTCGGCATCTAATCAAGACTTGTTCCAAATGATTGCAGTGATCACTTCGTCTCTTGGAGAACATGGTCAGGTCATCTAGGTAAACTATGATGACCTTTCCCATCATACCTTTGAATGCAAATTCCATTGCTCATTGGAAGGTAGCACCGGTGTTGATTAAACTAAACGACATCCTATCAGTAGGCGAAGGTACCCCAAGGAGTGGTGAATGTTTTCTTGAACTAATCTTCAGCGTGACTTGAATTTTATTGTAACCTAAAAACCATCAAGCATAGACATCATTTATGAACCGGTTACTTCTTGTAGCACTTGATCCATTATTGGTAGTTATCCTTTAACGATGAGTCAGTTGAAATTGCAAAAGTCTACACATATGCATATTTCACCGTTCTTCTTACGCACATGTACAATATTTACAACCTAGGTACTTGTGATGAATTGGAAAAATAATTCTTGCATCCAAAGATCTTTTGAATTTTAGTGTGGATAGTAACGAGATTTTGGGATTGTAGTGCCTTTCCTTTTGGCGAAAAAGGCTTGACGTTATCCTTGAGTGGGATGTCATGTTGAATGTCCTTTGGCTTAAAAGACTCGAGATCGGTATAAGACCATACTAATACATCCATGTGTGTTTTCAACAACTTGATGAATTTTCATTTCTCTTGGCGTCTAACACTTCCCGATGTTCACGGCACGAGGATGGTCCGTAGTTTCAGTTTGATAGATTCAATTTCCGGAGAAGAGGAAGGATCATCCTGTCACTTTTTCTTGACAAAACGGTCATGATTATAAAATAATCATTCTAAGGAAACCAAGCCTTTAGGGATCTTATTTCCTTTGAGTGTATCATTGTTTCTTTTTCGATTCATGTGCTTGACCGGTGAGAGATTCATGACATGTAGAAGTTGATCCATCGAAATGGAGTTCTTTGAAATTGTTAGCTTTCTCCAAAAAAGTGATAAGTTGGTTATCATCATTGAACACTTGCCAGTGCTATGAATTATCTAGCACACTTGGGCAAAAAACCACCTCAATGGTATATGTATCATTTTTAACCCTGGGTGAGGGAGCATGAGAGAGGCTGAGACAACCAATGAATCAGCCATGTCATTTTGAGCTCACGGAATTGCTTTGATTGAGAAAGCATCAAACTCTTCGATGCTATCCCATACTGCATTGTGGTAGTGTTTGAGCTGGTCATTCTTTATTTGATATACCCCTTTTACCTGATTGACAATTAGCTCAGCATCACCTTGCACTTTTAGATTCTTGATTCCTTTCTCTTTTGTAGCTTGCATGCCAAGCAACAAGGATTCATACTCGACAATATTATTCATATTGAAGAACTGCAACTTGAAAGAAAAAGGGAAAATATCCTCCTCAGGAGATATTAGAATAGCCCTAGTGCCACATCCACTTGTTGCACAACTACCATCAAACTGTAATGTCTATACTTTGTTGAGATCCTCTTTTTGGATGAGAACATCCATTTTATCTGAGTCGGTGGATAGGAAGTAATTTCCCATCCCTGATGATTCGAAAAGAATATGAGCCTTGGGGTCATCAGAATTGGTGACTAGATATTTCTTTTGTGATTCTGGTTCTAATGTTTACATCACCCCTTTGACAGGATCCCGCTTTGGACCATTCCATATGAATTTTCCCACCAACTTCTTTACAAAAGCTCCTCCGTAGCAATCAACTACGAGAATAGTCATTTTTACCCTTTTCTTAGGAAATGCCGCGAATGTAAACTGCGCATCCTTGATCTGACCAATCAATGGTACTTGTTTGGTTTCCATGGAGTAGCATCTGCCAAAAGGTTTGGTAAGTGTGAGGCCCAAAGCATGGGTGACCTTTGCTGGCATAACATTGTCAGAAGCTCTAGAATCAATTATACAGATTGCTTAGTTTATGACCATTGATCAGGAGAGATAGGTAAAAAGGTTCAATTTTCCCGATGCGGAAGTCGAGGCAACGTTTACGTGAGACATAGGAGGCATGGGAAGAATTCCTTTTGGGGAAATAGGAGGAAGGACAACAACTTGGCTTTGGATATACTTAGTTAATCTTACAAGTTGCTCTGGGTTGGACTGAAGGTATTCAACTTTAGACATCTAGATCTTGGTCTTTTTGGCATGATCAATTATATCAAATGCGACCAAGGGTTGCGCTAATGAAGGAATGAGTCCTTCGTTTCATGTTTGTGGAGGAGGATTACTGGTCTTTATGGAATTGGAGGAAGGCTGGTTTGGAGGAGAAATAGGAGGAAAATATTTCTTTACAAAAGGTTTAACAGGAGGTTGAGCAGGAAGGGATTACCTCTTTTAGTGATCGTTGGTGGTGGAGTTACCACAACCTTTTCCTTTTGTTTTTCAGTAGCAATCTTTGCTTCTTTTCCTTGTGAGCGAGTGAAAACTACATATGATTGTCTGCTCGTATACTCTTGGGTACCCTCTTCTTCATCGATTCCTCGTCTTGAATTCCATATACCCGATAGTAGATTTGCGATCGGTTCACGACATCTTAATCATCTTCGTCTTGCGACAAAGGTTCTTCGTAATTTGTATCATCTTCTTGATTTCAACCAAGGCATTAACCGAAGGGGCTTGAATCGCTAACCTTGGAAGCGGTTGGAAAATGTGGCCTTTGAGGGCGTTGTTGGGAGTGAAGTTCCTTCGTGGATATCCCGGTATGGAGTAGTAGGCGTTGTTTGAGCCAATTGCTTCTTTAATGAGAGCAAGTCATTCACCATCTTCTGGAATGATGGGTTTAATGAAGTATCCTGAGAAGAAGTTGAAGCCTTGGATTTTGATGGTTCTCTCCTTAACTCACCAGATATAAGGAGGTTATCTTCTATCCATATGGCCATATCCTGGTGAGGACCAAGGTTGGTATACATTCTGTAGAAATAAGAAACTTACTTTCGAACTCATTGCGTTCATAAAGAAACACTTTTGATTCTCTAATGTTGGCAACATGGCAGGTGACACATGATTGATCAGTGAATTGAATCGGGTGATAAAATCACGCATGGTTTCATTGGCCTCCTTCTTCATGTGAGTGATTTGCAACAATAACGTGAATGCATCTTCTGAAGGCTTGTATCTGTCTTCAAATGTAATCCGTAATGTGGCCCAACTGGTGATGGATCTGGTTGGTAAATGCTTGGAACCATTCTGATGTAGGCCCTTGCAAGGTCTTAAGAAAGAGACGTACTGATACGTCTTCATGAGTTACATCCAAAATACTACATGACATAATAAACGCAGCGATATACACATCTCGTGCTTTGATTTTTCTTCCATCAAATTTTGAGAAATTCTTACGATTTCCATTTAGTGGGTACGGGTGTATTGGATGTGGCGGTGCTAGAGAACCCATGGCATTTCTCCATGGTACAGGCAGATTTATTTCCATTTGAAAAGCGGAAAAAGGAACATGAGTAGGGAGTGTGGTTCCACTTAACCAAAGAGCACTACAAATTGATGTCAAAACACCCTGTGAAATCTGGCTCTTTCATGGAGATGAGACACTTCTTGCTGATTGATCCACTTGAACTTAGTGATGCGAATCATGTTGGAGTGATACTGAAATTGTGCCTTTGAAGTAGATCAAAAATTGGATCAAATTCTCCACAAGCTCTTTTCTTACAAGTAAATTGTTCACCCGCCAATGTACCCATTCAGATCTGCAACAATTAAGAGTAGATTTACAACAATCTTTTTGTTTGTACTTGCTGATTTTCTGATTTTTCTAGCAAAAATCAGCAGCATGTACTTTTCAATTTAAAATTTTATCCTTTTAAATGACAACCGATTGCGGTTTTCTGACAAAGATTAACAAGGATAAAAAGTGGGTCAATTTAGAAAGCTGATTTTCGGATCTTTGACCTAAATTTTGCAAGGTTTTGAAAATAACGAAAATGTCGAAATCTCGAGATCTATCGATATATACAAGTTTTTGTAAAAAATCAGCGAACTAAAAGCTCCTATCTGGTTCAAATCTATGGATTTGTATAAGGAAATTTTCAGTTTTGGTCATACAGAAAATTTTTAATTTTTTAACAAAAATTAAAATTTGCAATCTGTAGTGATTTTTACGGTTTTTTTTAAAAATTATTTCCTAAGTTCGATCCCAGGTAGAGTTGCCAAAAAAGCATGGTCCGAAAAAAGCGTCGATTAGGCAAGTCATGGGAAATAAGCCATGTGCGGGGCATAGCCCCATTTGAGACAACAAAATGAAACTGGTTTATTGCTATTCTATCAAGCAGGAATCTATGCAAATCTACACTATTCTAATTTTAGGGGGTTTGGGATCTCATCCCGGAGAGGTAGTTCGACTACGAATGAGAAGGTAGGAGAGAGAAGAAATAGAGGAAGGATAGATCGAAGGAAGAAAAGAAATGAATTCCAAGATGGAAAGGTCAGAAGGTTTATGCTTTGGGCTGGTAGTAAACAGAGCCAAACTTACTTGCATAAACAAATAAAGCAATACTGATGAACATATGATGATAATAAGAATGAATCCAACATAATAAAAACATAGATCTAACTTAAGAAAGATCTGATGCAAATAACACATATATTGAGCACAAAGTCTGAGCATATGTATTAATATTTCTTCTGATACAAGAAAGTACAAAGTCTTTCTCTCCTCACTTCTTTTTTCATACAAAAATGTCCACCTAGAATACAACAAGTATTCTAGTATTTATAGAAGGAGAAGAGGAAAGAAGACAAAAACAAACCAACCACTATACAAAATATCTTACAAGATATTTACAAAATATCTAAAAAGTCAAAAGTTGACTTTGGGCAAGTTTTTGGATGACAACATCCCATGATGCAACATGGATGATGTCATCCAAAACTTGCCCAAAGTCAACTTTTGACTTTTAGATATTTTCAAATAAGTGCCAACATAATTTTTAATTTTTTTACAAAAATGATCAAAGCGTACACAAGAGGAGAAACTACTCCTCATCATCTCTTTGCTTAAATGGAGTGTCTTGCTTTTGATCAGGAGAGGCGATGTGACACTGAGCTCGGTATTCCATAAACTTGCTGATCATTGACTGAAGTTGATTATGATCTGGACCCTTGAAATGGTCGATGACTTCGCAAGTTTCTTTTTCATTCTTGAGCTTGTCTAGTAACTGTGCGAACTCGTGGTATGCATCGATCAAGAATCCAATGAAATCGCGGCAAGTAAGAGGCTATTGATTTTATGTATCCTCTCTAGGATATATTCCATTTGATCGACCCAGTAATCTAATGCAACAAGAGATTTATTATGTGCTCGTGGGTGATCGATGACGCCGACCTTTAATAGGTCATCACCAACAACGATTAGGCATTATTTGGAATGTTTCATGTTACAATCTAGTGTTATCTAACTCCTCGGAGAGGGAACCTACTACTTGCTTGTAGCTCCTTATTTGCTTGATCAATATCTTGGTAGAGCCTGTGAACTTCTTAATCATTTCCTCACTATCTCTAAGGATTCACTCAATCCAGGAGGATACTGCCGTACCTTGTTCACCAATATTAGCATATTCATTTATCTTATCCTAGCTAAGAACTTCAATGGGTTTAGCGGCTTGATCACGAGAGGAGCGTTGTCCATTCTCGTAATGCTTGGAGGAGATGTTTGTTTTTCTCCTTGAGTATTCTCTTCTCCTCTTTTGCTTCCTGAATATTTTTATAGAGAGCATCTACAACAGATAAGGCCTCTCCTTGTAGGCTTTCAGATGAGGTTCCCATTGTGACTTGAGTCACTGTGAAATCTATAGGAGACAGATATTTCTTTTCCTTGGTGGGATCTAGGTATGCAATCTCCATGACTCTCTCCCCCAAAGTGCTCTTAGAGAAGTGAGTTATAGATTTCTACTTCTTGGGTCCCTTCTTCTAATGACAGAGAATTCCATGGGTGTGATGAGAACCTTTCTCTTGTGCTGACCTAGATGGTCAGAAATCTAGCTAGGACTTATGGGAGAGGGAGTAGAGGGAATAGAAGAAGAAACGAGGGTGAAAGGGGAAGCAAATGTAGAGGCCCAGGAAGTATGTTGAAACACTTGGTGGTGGCATCAACAAGGAGTCCAATGCGTTCTTTGCTTGTGGGGCCTGGAGTTACTACAAGAGAAGAAAAGGACATGGAGATGGAAGGGATCTGTAATTAGATGGAGGGAACACTGGGTGACAGATCCACGAGAGAGGAGAAGATGGAAGAGGTGGGAGATGGAAGGGAGGAAGGGAGAGAAGAAGACACATCCATAGGAATAGATGTTTTAATGATAGGGGAGGAGAAGGAGTGGAAGAAGCAATGGTGGATACCTTAGTAGTTATAGCTTTGTGATAACATCCTGAGTGGATGTATCCATTGAAAATTCCTCTGTGCTTTCTTCTTCTTTACCTGGAGATAACAGTTCGACCACTTATTTTTCAAAAGTAGAAGGAGGGCTTTGGGAGCTTCTTCTTGTTTGCTTGATTCTCCCTCCTTGTCTTTCCCTTTTCCTTTTGGCACTTGGGCCGATCTTGGAGGTGCTCTTCCAAAAGGAGAAGTAGTGAAATCTACCCCAAGGTAGGTGAGACCATTCTATTTGCACCAATGTTCGGTGCACGCTGCAATGTGGGCTTGACCCTTTCCTAAATGGTCTTTGGTGCCTTGGCTCTATCAATCTCTACGAATGACTAATCATCCCCATCTGTGTCAAGGTAAACTTGATCAATTTCATGATAAATCTCTTGGAATCCCTTTTGAACAATGGCTATGCCATAATGGATGATCTCCTCTAGAGCCAGTCGGGAGTGATCCTTTTTCCTGATGTCTATTTCATGTGTCAGGTCAATCCAGATGTCCTCGATCTCATGAACATGAATGGGATCAATTTTTTCCCTTGGAAGGCAACTCCAACAATCGAAGGTGGGCACAGGCTGGGAAGTTGTGCTTCAAATTTAGCAATTCCAGCTTGGCATACATTTCCCATGCTTTGGCCAATGTGGTGCAGGTGTATCGGCCAACTGTAAGGGGGAATGGAGTTCCTCCTTTCTTTCTCTTCATGCACTTCTCATGGTAAGTGATCAGTTGCCTTGAAAAATCTAAGAGGATCAGCTTTGGCCTTGCATACCTTGGTAGCTTTGTCGGTACACCCTCAAAATTCACCGCTCTGAGATACGTGAATGTGGGGAATTGTGTGAACAATGCTCCCCATTTCTTTGTGACAACAGTCACACTTGAGCTGAAATCGACCATGTCTTATGTTTGGCCTTAGTAAGAAGATTACCTCATAGAAAAAGGCATCATTAATCTTTGAGAACTGGGATATGCTAGCCTCGAGCTTGAGCTCTGGGTAGAATTTATATATTTTGATTTGGGGCCATACCCCATTTCGAGCTAGGCCTGTGAAATCTCTCGTTGATGCTGTAGCGTATATAACGTAGGAGTTCATGTAGAACTTCCCAGTTGTTAGGACTTGTTGAAGCTACTGGGAGATGGTGTCATTGATGATTTCACCCCAGCCAAAATGCTAATCAGGCGCATTCTTGCTCATGGTCTCCAGATACCTCAAGCATCCATTTGTGGAAATAATGGGCATCAAGGAGCCCAAATACTCTGTTCAGGAAGGTGATTGTATCACTCAATTCCTCATTGAAGTCACTACGGTGGATGGTCTATGGCCATCTACTCACCGAATTCTTGTTCTTTAGGTAAAGTTCATTCATCATTTGCATGCATTTATCTTCATTGTCGTCCCATGCTTTCTTACAGTCTTCTAGACTTATGGTGACATATTGCCTGTGATGAGGAATGCCCAGGGTTATTTCAAAGTGATGATCTATGAGGTCGATGATTGTCTTTCCTTCCTTATCTTCGACACATCTAGTGTCCTTGTTGTAACACCGAGTAACCAACATAATAAACTCATTGTTTATAGCACTTACTGGCAGCCCAACTACAAAGTGCAATCCACTGCCCACTAACTTGTTCATCCACAGGCCATTGCTTGCTGGTTGGTCCTTGCCCAAAAGTCATCCATATCAATATGCCCCAGCTTAGAGTCTCTGATGTCAAGGTCACTCTCTGCATATGAGTCAAGCATCCTGACTTTTTGATATTTGTACTTCATCTCTTGCTTCAATGCTTTGCTTTAGCTTTAGACTTTGTTGGTTTCTTACTTGATGAAGACATGTGTGAGCTCAAGGATGGATGTTGTTGTTCTGCAAGAAGAATCAAGGAGGTCCAACATAGAAGAGCCATGTCAACCATCATGTTATTCATAATGAAAGCTTGTAGAATGAAGAACAAGCAATTATAAGGCTTAGGGAACAAGGTGCAGGTTCACAGCATGTTACAGAGGCTTAAAAATGTTGGGCGCACTTTCTGGGGTGTTGACATGAAAAAAGTTACACCAGTGTTGACAGGAGAAAAGTTGCACTCAGTAGAAGGGGCACAGTTTTCTAGGTGTTGACATGCAATTTTGGGTGCCAAAGGGTAAAGCGCAGGTGTGGGTTTACAACATGCAACATGTCATGTTGACGTTAAGGGAAATGTGCTCTGCGCCTTAGGGAAAAACTACTTTGATTGGGCGCTGAAAAGATTGTGTTGCATGGGTTTTAAGTGCACCCAAGGCGTAATTTTGAAATATGTTGCAAAGGAAATCAATGTGCCAAGGAAAAAGTTCTTGGCGCGGATTTGAAGCACACAACATCCTATGTTGATGTTGTGCAGGATGCGTTGCACCCTACAAAAGATGCTAAGTGTTATTAAATTAGGCGTGAGTTAGGGTCATGCAACAAGAAAGGTCAGTGCACCTAGGAGAATTTCCAAATATGTTACGGGGAAGGATAGTGCGCCATGCTTTTCGTCGGTTTAACTTAATGCTTAGATTATTTTCCTTCTTTTCTCTTTCTCTTTTTGGATATCTTTGATGGTAAAGAGATGATTTGGTTTTGGCAAGGCAATAGGTAGGAAAAGATGAGTTTTGGTTTCTTCAGAAGTAGGGGCCTTCTAGATTTGTAGATCTTGAAGGAGAAGTAAAAGGGTTTCAGCTTTTAGGTTCCTCTTTTTAGATTTAATCTTTTTAACAACCCTAAAACCTAACACAACCAAAAACAAAAACCATAACAACAACAAGGATGACAGAAGCCACTTACCTGGTTTTATAAAAGACGAAGGATGATGTTGGGGTCCACAAGCTCAAAAAACGACACGCGAGGGTGACAAGGATAGGCGTCACGCATAGAGAAAACACTTTTCACAATTTTCAATTCGTGAAAATGACAGGTGTTGGGTACCTATTTATAGAAAACTTGACATTTATTATTTCACCAACTTTCTTTGGCGCACATTTCAAGAGTGTCGACACGGGTTAAAATGTGCCTTGGCACAAGTTTATTAGCATTGACATAACACTTTCATTGCCTTAGCGCATATTTCATGGTTCAACACACCATTTCCTATGCTTTAGTGCACATACTTGGCGCATGTTGAATGATGTTGGCATGTCATTTCTTGTGCCAAAGGGGCACAACTTCATTGATGTTGACATAACAATGAGTGTGCTGAAGGATTTCTAAGGGGCACACATTTTGGTATGTCAACATGAAAATTCCTGTGCCTAGTTCAAAAATGCATGCTTTTGAGAGTATTGACACACCATTTCTTGCGTTGAGTTAAAGAAGCTAAAAATGGCTAAGTCTAAAAAACTTGATTTTTGAAAGGGAGTTTTGGACCATTTTGAACGTTATCAGACTTCTTCAGGGGACCAAAATGGAAGTTTTGGTATGGTTACCTATAAATTGCCCTTATCAATTCTACAGGATAGCATGACCGAGAAGGTAGAAAGGCACGTGAGAAGGTTATAGCTGAGGCACGAAGATGTAACACGTGGAAAGGATGGAATTGGTCAATTAATGAGAGGATATTTGGTAGGTGAGGGAGAAATGAATGCATAAAAAATTTGAAAATCTATATAAGGATGGGATGCAAGTTCATTTTTATTATTGTGATTAAGAGTATTTGAAAAGGAGCCAAGTGCGAAGAGCCAAGTGATCATATTGAGGTGTGAGAGGTGTGTAACTAGTCGTGACGAAGAGATATGTGCATAGAAAGAGCTTGCATCCCCAGTGGTTAAGGGTTTGAGTGAAGCAAGGTGATAGAGAGGAGCTAGGGCACGTAATTTCACCTAGGGCACGCTGAATTGAGCTAGGGTTTGATTCACACATTATAGAATTCAAGAGGAAAGGATCTACAAAGGATTGCAAGGTAGAAATGGCACCCAAGAAAGTAGTTGTAGCAGGAGTGAAGGGAAAGAAGAAGGTGGTAGAAGAAGAAGAGGAGATGGCTCCCAAAAGAATTTTTTTTTCAGAAATGCAATATCCAGAGGGGGTTATCGTCATTAGAAGTGGGATTCTCACATAAGGAAAAGCAAGGTGATTGAGTATAATCACCGTACCATAGAGAATAAGATCTTGATGCCTTGCTTTGAATACAAATATAAATAAACGCATGATGAAAGACATGCCGATGTATGATGGTGTTGACGAGAAGCCCTTGAAGAAGATTGGAGTTTACCAACTTTATAAGCTCCCTTACTTGGGAAATATGAGCCCTTGTACTAGTGGCTCATGAGTAGAGTGCACAAAGTTTTTCTACTTTGTAGGATGCCGACCAATTTCAGCCGCACTCATCTCCATGGTAACGGGGTTGAAAGGCACAGGAGAAGATTTGAAAGATGAATTAACAGAGAAGGATGCAATATTGGAGACCAGAAAGGAGTTAGGGTACACAAAGGGTCCACACGACATGGACATTGATAAATTGAAGAAGTATCCAATTGTGCAAGCAGCTACACACCTTGTTACAAAGCTAAATGACTAGGAAAGGTGGTCACAAGTGAATACCATGTGGCTGCACATTGCCAAAAAGATGTCTGAAGGGGTAGTCTAAAACATTTCACACTATATTGTAGAAATAATCATTGAGGAAGTGCGCACATGAGGAAAGATCAGCTTTGGAGCTGTTCTATTATCACTGGTGTTCATGGAGATCGGACTACCTGATGGACCAAAAGAGAAGATATGGGAGTATCCCATGGAGCACAAGTCACATGCAGAACACTTCAAAAAGTACTTGTGTGAAGGATCCATGACAGAAACAAGTCAAGAAAAGGGATAAAAAGAGGTACAATAGACTCTACATGGCCTTTGAAGAAGAATGGAGCATCCCCAAGGACTTACCTTTGGTGGTTGGAAAGGGAGTACAGTTCATTGTATACCAGCATTTTTACATAGTGCGGTTTGCCATGAAGGACAGAGCATAGAGCCCTTGATGTAAGTTACCATATGCCTTCATAGCAAGATACTTCTAGGCATCAGTACATAGGTTCTCAGATGCGTGACACCTCACATTCAATGCGACAAAGGTAGATTGTGACTACCACATGCTAAGGAAGAAATATGTGTATCTAGGGTGAGGTGCATATATTGAAAGGCTCATTTCAGATGTATTGAGCATTAAACCGTAATTACTGGCTGTGGGAGATGTTGGAGTAGCACTGGTGTACCTCCAACTGAAGCCCAAGTTGGAGAATAACAAGTATGTGGAAGATGAGTTCACACTTCCAGAACCACCGAGGGGTAAGCATACAATGGAGAACATCCCAGTGACTAAGCCCATAGAGCCAATTGAGGTAGAGGATGAGGAGGATGAGCACAAAGATAGTGGTGGTTTAGAGCATAGAGGCAGAAGACATCCTATGAATAAGGATGAAGCTGAGCGCACCACTACACCACCTCAGCCACGCGAGGGGGATGATGAGGACTTGGATGCAGTCCAAGGAGAGCATAGATTTAAGTGAGTATTCAGGAGAACAAGGACCCAAGGTGCTACTCCACAAATAGTGCATAGGTCACCCAAACTCTCTCCACAAAAAGAGACAACCATGAAAAGGAGAAGGAAACTGAAGTTAAATGAGGAGGCGGAAGAGTCAGAGGAAAGCACGCCTACTTCTCCTACACCTCTAGAGAATGTAGAACAGAAAGATGAAGAAATGAAGCAAGGAGAAGAGGAGGAAAAGGGAACAGATGAGACAACTACAAAGACTGCACAAGACATGGAAGCACAAGTTCCAAATCTGGAAGCTCAAGTTCCTAAGCAGCCTCGGTCTAGAAGGACAAGTGGAGAGCACATTCCACCAGCCATGGGTTATCAGAGGATGTAGGTAAATTTGTCCACACCCATTTCTAGAGCACACTATCACAGAAGGAATTATATGGCTAGGAACTAATGGATGAAGATATGGCCATAATGCACACCAGGAAGTAGTTGTCATGGTCCATGCACACACACATGGATGAGCCAAATTTTTATGTGTGTGAGGAGTCATGCATATCAAGGAGGTTGAAAAAGACACCTTAGGATAGACACATGATAGTAAAGCCTACTATTATGTCATATGAACAGGTGAGCAATGCATTATTCAAAGTATCAACAGAGGTGGCGAGGTGGAATATGGACAAGGCTGCCATAATTAGGGCACTCGGGAAGAGATCAAAACTAAGGATGGGGAAATAGCACGCCTAACGTAGGAGAGAGACTTAGCACAGAAAAAGAACATTGTATTTATCAACATCGCGAGAAATTGGCAATAATGTCATAAGAGCTAGGCCACACTTAGAGCCAAAGGTACCACAGAAATTTCCTTTGGCAATACACTATGTAGGAAAGTTGGTGGACCTAGTACTTGAAGATGAGCCTCTGCGCATGCCAGCGCCAAAGGATCCAACACAAGAGGTAGAATGAGAGAAGGCTTTAGTGATGTAGAAGATTGCATCCTATGAAGGACTACTGCAAGTGCTTTGCAAGAAGAATTGAAGAAAGCAGACCAAGCCTTGAACATCTGCATAGCTCTAGAGGTGCTCATCAACATAAAAACCCTAGAGGAGAACAATGAAGTCCAGAAAGTGATGAAGGATGAAACATTGGGCCACGCAAAAAGATTATCAATGGTTAAACAGAAGCACGAGGCCTTGGCAGCAGTAGCACAAGAACCACACAAGACTCGGTTGGAAGAGCTTGGGAAGCTCATTGCGTAGAAGATGGATTTACTAGAGGGAAGGATGACTGCAATGTCCAACATTGTGTTGGTATTACAAAATGAAAAAGGGGAGATTACAAGGGATGAATTAGAGTCCATTGCTATGGACATTCCAGAAAAATTAGAGGAAGCACTCACTGAGTGGTAGACCTTGGAGGTTGAAATAAATAGGAGTATCCTGAATTAGTTGAGAAGAAGAGACTGTGGAGTAAAAATATTCTTTCATACATTCTTTCCATTCTTTCCATTCTTCTATTCTTTACTTAAGTTTTTGGGAGATGACCATTGTCGGGGTGAAAATGAAATTAGTGTGGGGTAATGTTGATCAAAGAACACTTAAAAAAATCACACAAGAAGTCCGTGCGGGAAAGTGAGTCATATTCAAAGGCGTGAATGGATAGGAGAACACGCACATGGAGCAAGTTCAGTTTTCAGGACTTAGCCATTTTCACTCATAAAGGTCTATTTTTAGAGATGGCGTGTAGAGCACACAAACGAGGCAGAGACATGTACACCACACATTGGCTATTTTTGGAGGATTGGATACAAAGCACTTTACATGGACACAAACTAGAAATAGATATGCTACTATCAGTTAGCTAGTAGTCATACTAAACCGACATCGGTCTTTGTGTCTTTTACCAAAAACCCAGATCAGAGCTTAAAACCTCCATCAAATACCCAAAACAGACCAGAAATTTACCCTGACCAATACCAATATCCTGACAAAGACCTTGACCTTCAGATTCAGTCATAGCTTAGCTTGTTGTGAACAAATTTGCTTATTGTAGACGAATGAGATACCTAAATCATTTTAACTATAGTAGGATTTCCTTTATTGTTAGCATTAAGTTGTTTTAAACAGTGGATTGACAACTGTCTAGGAAGTATCACACTTCCTGGATCTAGCACACGCTAGGCAGTCCACTGCATATATTGTTTAAATTTTATTTGGTGGTATTGTTTTCCATTGTAGGTAATTTTTCCAAGAAAAAGGAAGCTCTTATGATCATCTATGGATTCAAAAGTCATACGCGCAAGAACAACCTACAACCAAAGATCTTAACAATGTATTCCTCTAGCCGATTACCCTTATCTGTTTCATCAACATTCAAAGAAATGCATCTAGAATCGGGTGAAACAAATTTAACTCATTATATATTTCTATGGATTATGTATGTGTTTGTGATATACAAGAAGATGATTAGCAACATTTGTGGGAGAAAAACAAATTTTTGTGGACAAAAAACTATTTAGTGGGGAGGAGTTATCTGGAGATCAAATTAGTGGAAATTTTTTCCATAAATCTCACAGAATCATTAAAGTACAACAAAAGACTCTGAGAGATTTATGTTTCCTATTTGAATGAAAAAAATAGAATCTATTGGAGCAAGACACGACCAATTGAAGGAGCAAAAATAGGAGCATCTAACCAATCATCTTTGTGACACGTGGTAAAATGAAAATTGAGCAGAGTAAAAAAAAATTGTTGTATAACTCTAGTATTTAACACTCATTTTCAGATGGATGGGCCCCACTATTTTCTAGTTGGGGCCCTTAACTAGGGTTGACACACTTTTTATTAGAGGAGTGTATTTACAGATGCATGTAGGATATATATATATATGTGTGTGTGTGTGTGTGTGTGTGTGTGTGTGTGTGTGTGTGTGTGTGTGTGTGTTTAACAATGATGTGTATAGGACCGAGCTCAAGATGAGTTATCGGGGCCATCTTGGTGAGATGCCACCTCACTATTATCCATATTTTTCCCCCGGGTAAAATTGGATCAGCCACGACCCTACACAGAAGAAGCCAGAGAAATCACGTTCAAATCCTATAATCAAGCAACAGAGGGAATCTACAATGGAGTGACAAGGCCTATGAAAGATCAAATGACCCCGTCCAAGAAGAAATTAAAGAAACGGATATCGAACCCATGCTTCAAATCCAACAAAAAAATTACAAAGTAGCTCTAAAATGGAATAGCAGGGTCGGGGAAGGAGAAGATAGTGTCAAGGAAGCCAGAGGCTCAAAGGAGAAGGAACAAAAAAAGTTTGAAGTCTTCGGGCTCTGAAATAGTTCAGAATGAGCCAAAAAATGACTAAGTATGGAGGAGACAACAGACACTACCAAGTTTCCAAATGGCGCACCTCCAAATATTGAATCCAAAAGGGGAGACTCGAACAAGCGCCAGACCCCCATGTGTCCCAGGCCCAAAGAGGGGTAGAGTCAACAGCTAAAAGTCAAAAAAGTAGATGGGGCGGGCCTAAAAAGACTAAGTATAAAGGTGCTAGTGGAAGTTGCCATGCGTCAACTTGGCGCATCTCCAAAGGTAAATCCAAAAGCGGAGACCCAAATGAGTGCACACTCACCACGTAGTCCAAGTTGAAAAATGGGATAGAGCGGGCCCAAATTGACTAAGTATGGAGAACGAGTGCTAGCTCGCCATGTGTTTAGGGTCTAAAAAGGTAAGAGAGGCCATTGAAAATTCCAAGAGCCTACAGAGGCTTCCACATGTCAACCCGATGCTCCTTCATAGGTAAAATCCTGAGCGGGTTTCTAAATGAGTGCGGAGCCTCCACGTGTCTGGGTCCGAAAAAAGGGACAGGGTTGGGTTTGAATAGTCAAAGCAGAGACATGCCAATGGAGGGTGCCAAGTGTCAGCATGATGCTAATTCAAGAGTAAAATTGGGGAAGGTTTCCAAACAAGCGCCCGTGCCTCTGCGTTCCCAGGTCGAGATATATGACCAAAGCAAAAGACTTAGCCAAAACATGAAGAAACTGAGTGAGCCGCGAGAAGAAGCCACATGTCAGCCTGATGGAACTTCAAAAGTAAAATACAAAGGCTTCCCCCAGACATGTGCCAGCTCTCCACGTGTCTAGTTTTAGAAAAGGGCCCGTTTTGGTAGCTTGTTCCCACCATTTTGTACGAACCCGATTCAAATTTCAAATGGGCATATCTTTTGACTCAGTGCTCAAATCAGTCAAATCTAGCACTGTTGGAAATATCTTAGCCTCATCTACGCAATGGAGATCTGAAAATTAAATTTTGGAGAGGTTAGGTGGGGAGAAAATGAAGAAACATCTTCAGGGCATTAATACATGATCTATTTTCCCTAATAACTAGCTCATATTTTCTTTGTTCTGCTATTCCTCCTCCTTTGAGGTGCCGAACAAGTGATTGATGTAGGCATGAAAAATTTAGGGAAGATTTTGCAGGAGGTATTGATGATAGTGGTTGAGCTTTGAACTAGTTTTCTTGCTTCTCTCTCATTCTTCCCTCTGTCTGAATCTATAAAAGAGGGGTCGGGGCTCATCGTAAAAGGTTGGACGTTTCTATTTTGCACCCTCCTTCTTATTTTGTTCACAAAAGGATTTGTGGAGCTTTTCTAACCTCTCCTTTGGGTTTTAATGTAATTTTTTCTTCTTGGCTCTGCAGATATCTTATCGACTCTGAGCAATAATATATATATCATGGATGTTTCCACGACCATCTCGTATTTGTTATTGTCTCTCTGATATATTATTGTGATTTGTTCATCTATGCATAGTGTTTGTATTGTATTTCATGGTCTATGTTAAACTACAAAACGAGCATCTAACATTCCTTTGGTGCATCACTTCATTAGCTTAGGTTTATTTTCTTACATCTCTCAACCTTGTCTCCTTGGTAGATATAACAATCTCATGTTCTTTGGGGATGATGACTTCTATGCAATAAATCAAGTAGTGAGAATCTCTAGTAGACCTTAGAATCATGTTGTTGATAATACAAGGTCTAAGAAAAGGATATGAGAATATTAACCTTCATTTTCTTCTAATCAAGGCAACATTGTCAAGAAGAAAAAGGAATTTGGGATAGATAAAAATTCTCGAGGTTCCTAGCAAGGAAGTTAATTCCCAACCAAATATGCCTATCCCAATCTTGCAGCAACCAAGGAAGGAGAATCTTGTACCACAAATGTAGAAATCTATGGGCCTTCCTTTTAATATTGTTGAGTAGATGAAGAAGAAAAATGTTAATGTGACAATGTGGGATGCTCTAGCTATTCCATCACAAAGGGACCTCCTATGTGAGGCTTTGAGTAACTTCCCAAGCTGATCCAAAGTGGTTCAAAAGACATAAGATGATGTCAACTGTGAACCAAAGGAAGATCAGGTAAGAAAAGATATCAATACCCCATCATTTTATATGTCATTAATTGTACACAAACATTTGGTTCATAATTACATGATTGATTCAGGGGCTAGTACTTCCATAATGCCAAAGAATATTACTAATATCCTAGGTCTTAAGTACAACCCTATTTCTAAAGGATTCTTGCAATTGTATGGTTCAACCGTTGGTGTCTTAGGAGTGATTAAGGACCTTAAGTTAACCCTTCATGCTTGTCCAAGTCTAACCATAACCCATGATATATCAGTGATTTACTTGCCTCCCATGTTTTTCATTTGCTTATCAAGAGATTTCATGGCCAAAGTAGGTGGCTACTTGTCTTCAGATTGGACTCATATGCTCTTAAGAACTAGGTATGGTACAAGATTTACCATACAAGTTGAGCCTATATTTTCTTATCATATTGAGTCATATGATCCTACTCCTCCCCAATCTAATTTCCTAATACAAGAAAATCATGACCAAGAGTCATTTTCAGAAGAACAACCTATTACTCCTTTAATTCCTAATATTTTATTATTAGATGAATGGGCCAAAGAATGAAATGAGTTTGATCCATATGATACAACTTTAGAAACTAGAATTAGAACCTACTACATTCTTGAAGAAGGATCTACTCTACCTGCACCACTTAAGAAAGAAAATGATAGTACTTCTGGATTGTGGAAGATGTTTTTGATGGTTCTAGAAGAAGAAATGGAGCTAGGGAAGGTGTTGTGTTAATTTATCCAATGAACGAGAAATTATTCTTTTCCCATAGATTGTAGTTTGCATGTTCTAATAATGTAGCAGAGTATGAGGCATTAGTGCATGGTATTCTAATTGCAGACAAGAGACAAATCAAAGCATTACAAATATTTGGGGACATGGAATTAGTCATCCACTTTGTTAGAGGAAAGTGTGCCATAAGGAATAAGCTTTTGAAATCTTACAAACACAGAGTATGGGACCTTTTAGAGAGTTTTGATGCTCTCAACCTACAAGTAGTCCCAAGGAAATTAAATAAAGAAGCAGATCGATGGCAACCCTTGGTTCACAATTCTCACCTGCTGAGGATCTTGTTAGAGGAAACATGCAACATATCAAGGTAGTGGTGAGGTCATCCATTCCGATAATGAAACCAAATAACATGTACTTGATAGTGATGAACAAATTATTCAATTCATCCAGCATGAAGCTGAATTTTCCTCGGAGATGCAATCTGATTTGCATGATAACTATGGTGACCAAATTATTTATTTGAAGAAAAATAAGTTTCCAAAAGGATTTATTACCTTGGAACATATTTTCAGTCGATGATGAATTCGAGTTGAAGAGAAGAACATAACAAAAAGGCTAGAAGATCACAAAATTGCACAAGGCAGGGAGCTTTTGCTTGGAAAGATATTATATGAGAATGAAAATCAAGCTTTTATTTCCTTGTGTCAAAGATTCAATGATGTATTATCATGGGATTATGAAGATATAAAAGGGTTTAATCCAAACATTATCCAACATTCCATTGATCTTGATCCCAATGTAAATCCAATTAGATAAAAACAAAGGCCAGTTAACCCCAAGATAGAGCCCCTAACAAGGAAGGAGTTTCATGAAATACTCTATATGGGTGGAAAACCTTATCCCGGTGAGGAAGAAGAACAGAGAAATGAGACTTTGTGTTGATTTCAAAAATTTGAACAAAGCCTCCCTAAAATATCATTATCCTCTACCTTCTATGGAATAAATTATCCAAACTGTGGCTGGAGCTGAAAGGTTTTCCATGCTTGATGGGCATTCAAGTTTTAATCATATTAAGTATAGGGAAGGGGATCGGTCCAAGGCTGCATTTACAACCAAATGGGGTACATATGCTTGTCAAAAAATGCCTTTTGGTTTATCAAATGCAGGTGTTCTTTGTTTCACTCGGAAAGACTCGTTCCTTTTAGAAACAGATAAGGTTAGGGTTAGGAGGAATACCTGTAGAATGTCGAGATGGTGTGCGCGTACCGTAGAGAAAGATCAGGCTGACTGCGAAGAACTCCTTTTTGTCTTGGAAGGACTACCTGCAAATAAGAACACAAGACCACAGGATTTTAATTAGACAATAAATGAGGAAACTGCCTTGGGCCCAGGAAATATAAAACTTCCTTTCGAAGGTGGTCAGTTCCCCTGCTAATATGAATTAACACAAAAGACTGCAAAATATCAATTAAATTGTCTCGTTGAACTGGGTAGGGGAAAGGCTGGTTTTCTGGTTTTTGATCAGAGGAACCGATGCGGTTACTGATAGCCGATGCCGGTTATGATAGCCGATGCCGGTTATGATAACCGATACCGGTGGGTTCTAAGATCTTCTTAGTAGCTATGGTGTTTGTAAGGCTGGTTTATGGATGATATTAGGAAATGAGATGATGAGGGGTAAAAGAATGACAGTTAGATGCAATGGCACATTGGGTAGTGGATTCAGAAATGGATTTAGGAGGACTGTGATTCAAAGAGCATAAGAAATGTTATAACAGAGGACATGCAAGATATGACTTACTGGTTTTGACGAAGATGCAAGTTGATCTCCTCTACTGCAAGCACTTCTGGTTTCTTTACTCGTCTCTGCTTGATTAAATGAAGATCAGGACTCTGTTCCTCGCTCGCAATGCTCTCTGTTGATCCAGAAATCCTTTGACTGATCTCCAAAATGAAATTCCGATCCGTTGTTTTGGTTTGGGGAGCCCATTTACAGGGAACCGATGGCGGTTGCGTAACAGAAGCGGCGGTCGAGTAAGAAAGGCATCGGTAAGGAAAAAGTAGGCTATTTTTAGTAAAATAGCCCACCTTCCCCTAACTTTTCTCCCGAGAGATCATTGCGGGTTTGGTCAGTGGCTAGAAGGTCGGCTTTGGGTGCGAGTAAGGAGGCATTAGTTATGGATGTGAGTCTAGACCAAGTCATGGGTCTTAATTAGGTTAGTTTAGGGTTAGGGCTAGGTCATGATGAGGTGGCAAAGTGAGGTGGCGGGTAAGGTGATGTGGATTTATCAATTAGAGGGCAATTAATAAATAATTGTGTAAGGTTTAGGTGATGAGGTTATATTGCGAGATGAGATGCGGGTCACAAGGGGTCGTAAGACACGAATTTGGTGTCTACATTAGCCCCTTATTGTCGTGTAGCTTGTTTTGTAAAGCTGCGCGGACAATAATATGAAGTGGTTTCTCCTGTTAAGGATATAGGTAATCCCCCTCAAATCTATCATAGATTGAGTGAACGGGAAATCAGGGATAGGGTTGATAAAGGGTGAATGTTGTAGAGAGGATGGTAAGGTGGTGGGGTAGGTCCAAGGAAGCAGACGCATGTTGAAATGCAATAGTACGACGAGGGTACATGATTTGACAAGCAAACCAGCAATGTGTAGGCAAAGGTCGATAGTTTATCCAAACAAGGGTGATATAATCCTGGTATCCAAGGCATAGGAAGTAGCTCCAGGGTATATAACGGTGAGAATGCACGAGGCGTTTAGGCATGTTCGGCAGTACCAAATGGTTGGTTTGGTTGAGATAAACGTCACGGTCTAGGTCTAGGCAAAGTTGGTCGACAGATCAAGTCAAGGACCCTAATCATGCTAAAACACGAACAGGTGAGCTCGATTGAACAAAAGGTACATGATGGATGGATAAAATAAAACGTTGATTGTGGGTATGGTATTGAAGTGATACGGCCTTGGGTCAGGCCAAGTGGTTGGGCGGTGGCCCTGGGTCAGGTCATAAGGGTAGAGTGAGGCCTTGGGTCAGGTCAAATTGTTAGGGCGAGGCCTTGGGTCGGGCCGGATGGGTAGGTTGAGGCCTTGGGTCGGGCCGGATAGGTAGGTTGAGGCCTTGGGTCGGGCCTAATGGTTAGGGCGAGGCCTTGGGTCGGGCCGAATAGGTAGGCGAGGCCTTGGGTCGGGCCGAATAGGTAGGGTGAGGCCTTGGGTCGGGCCGAATAGGTAGGGCGAGGCCTTGGGTCGGGCCAAATAGGTAGGCGAGGCCTTGGGTTGGGCCGATAGGTAGGTAGGCGAGTCCTTGGGTCGGGCCAAATAGGTAGGGCGAGGCCTTGGGTCGGGCCAAATAGGTAGGTTGAGGCCTTGGGTCGGGCCAAATGGTTAGGGCGAGGCCTTGGGTCGGGCCGGATGGGTAGGTTGAGGCCTTGGGTCGGGCCGGATAGGTAGGTTGAGGCCTTGGGTCGGGCCTAATGGTTAGGGCGAGGCCTTGGGTCGGGCCGAATAGGTAGGGCGAGGCCTTGGGTCGGGCCGAATAGGTAGGGCGAGGCCTTGGGTCGGGCCAAATAGGTAGGTTGAGGCCTTGGTCGGGCCGAATAGGTAGGGGCGAGGCCTTGGGTCGGGCCAAATAGGTAGGTTGAGGCCTTGGGTCGGGCCTAATGGTTGGGCGAGGCCTTGGAGTCGGGCAAACAGGTAGGGCGAGGCCTTGGGTTGGGCCGAATAGGTAGGGCGAGGCCTTGGGTCGGGCCAAATAGGTAGGGCGAGGCCTTGGGTCGGGCCGAATAGGTAGGGCGAGGCCTTGGGTTGGGCCGAATAGGTAGGGCGAGGCCTTGGGTTGGGCCGAATAGGTAGGGCGAGGCCTTGGGTCGGGCCAAATAGGTAGGTTGAGGCCTTGGGTCGGGCCGAATAGGTAGGGCGAGGCCTTGGGTCGGGCCAAATAGGTAGGTTGAGGCCTTGGGTCGGGCCTAATGGTTAGGGCGAGGCCTTGGGTCGGGCCGAATAGGTAGGGCGAGGCCTTGGGTTGGGCCGAATAGGTAGGCGAGAGGCCTTGGGTCGGGCCAAATAGGTAGGGCGAGGCCTTGGGTCGGGCCAAATAGGTAGGTTGAGGCCTTGGGTCGGGCCGAATAGGTAGGTTGAGGCCTTAGGTCAGGCTGGAGAGGTAGGTTGAGGCCTTAGGTCAGGCTGGACAAGTGAACAAATGGTGTGCAGCAAAGGTGGATAGAGGCGAGATTGGTGAAAAAAAGGCAAGGAGTAAATAAGGGCAAAGAATGGGGTGAAAGTGGGGTAGAGAACCGATGTCGATTCTGCATGACCGATATCGGTTAAGGGACCGATACCGGTTCCTTAGGGCAAAATGAAACCGATATCGGTAAAAGGCGAAAAACCTATAAAAAGAAAAATACGGCTGGTCATTGTCACTTTTGTTATTTGCAAACCAAATCGACTTGTCTGACGTGGAGAGTTGGGATTAGAGGCTTGATTGAGTGAGGTGGAGTTATTGTATTGGCGGAGAGAGTTGATAGTGGGCCCGATTAAGGAGGAGGCAGCAGTTGATTGGCCGGGGACCCAGCAGATCAGGATTGGAGCCATGGCACAGGCAGGAGGAGCTGGAGGGGCTGGACCAGCTGGACCGCCACCACCCATCCCACCACGACGACGTGTCATCGTTCGGGTAGATTCGAAACTCTTTAATTTGGTGGTTTGGTTGTATTATGCTAAATTGGGGGTTTGGGTAGGAATTAACCTTTTTTAGGAAAGAATGAGAAAATGGAAATGATTTGAAAAAGGGAGAGGGTAGATAGGCTAGATAGGCTAAGGTGGGTAGGTGGGTAAGTTTTTAGGGTTTTTGGGTGGGTAGATGGGTAGAAATAGGTAAAAAAATGGGTTTTGGGGGCCGCGCGGGGTTTGGCTCGGGAGAGGCCGTGTGTGGTGACCGATGTCGGGTCACTAAGTGACCGGCATCAGTCGGCCGTGACAATTTTAGGGAAAGGAGACTTGTTGGTGACCGGGACCGGTCATGTTCGGCCGGCGTCGGTAGGTTTGTATGTTTTGGGTTTTTGGGTTTGGGTTGTGGGTGGGAGTGGGGTTGTATAGTGGATACCGATGTCTGCGGCCTCATGCCGCCGAGTATATAGCTATTTTGATATGAGGACCGCTGCGAGCCGAGCCGAGATTTTTTGACAGTTATTGCGGCCTGCGTGCGGCTTTTGGTGGATTATGAGATCACAGAGGCCCCGATGTAGGGCACATTGTATTTTTGAAAATTTGTATATATATAGAGACGATGTTTTGATTCACATGCAGTGTTCAAAATGTTTAAATATTTTGTTAATGGTTGGTAATATATAATGTATGATAAGTTTTAGTTGACATGTTGATAGATGGATGATGTTGATGTTTTTGTTTTTGCACGTATATATGAATGACAGGTTATGTGATGAATTGTTGGTTTTGTGACATTGTGATATATGTAACTGATGAGTTGGATCCAAATGATGTATAGATTGATAGTTTCTTGATATCCGTAGTTGATGGTTTGTGTATTTGTATAAAATAAATGATGTTAATGAAATGGTAATGCTATGTGTGGTGGATGAACAAATGTGGTAAATTGTGTTTGTTTATGCAGGAAAAGAGGCGGGCGCGCACAAAAATTTAGGTGAGAAATGAAGAAAAGAACGCATTTGTTGAGAAAAGATAGGGTTTATCTTAGGTTAGGTATGAGCTTTTCTAAAAATAGAAAAGCTAGGGTGGGCAAGTTAAGTTTTAATTTTAGAGCCATGCAGAGGTTAAATATGCGAACGCGCGCGCTTTTTGGCATGGCGAGACAGATATTTGCATGAGAGATTTGAGTGATAAGGAGAAAAGAGACAGGAAATTGCATGAGAGATTTGGGTGATAAGAAAAGAGACTGGGAAGGTGAATGCGATCTGAGATTCAGAAAGTAGAAAGGTGAATTTGAAAAGGGTGGTGATCATGGCAGAACGAGGAGAAGCATCCAGCAGGCAGGGACAAGAGGGAAGACAAGGGCCACCTCAAGCCGCTACTGCAACCCAAGAGGTAAACGTTTTGATTGTGATCTGATTTTTGCATGTGTTATGAATAAGAGATTAAGTGGGTAGATATGAAGAAGAAAACATGATAGCAAGGGTTATAGGTGAGGTAAGTGTTACGTGGTAGGTAATCAAGGGTTTCGGGTATGTCTGTGTATACAGAGAGGAATAAACGAGCAATTTATTGTCGTAGGTGGTTGTTTTAGGCAAGATGTATGTAATTGACAGTGACCGGTAGCGGTTAGAGGTAACCGGTATCGGTTACTGAACCGATAACGGTTATGTATAACCGATACTTATGGATTCTTGGAGAAATTTCGAAATGTTTGAAAAACCCCGTGAGCGGATTGAATGGTTGTTTGTTGTTTTGGTGTATGCAAGCAGAGGCAGGGTTGAGGATGAATGATAGTGTGCCAGCGCTGTTGTCACGAATCCGAGCGGATGTAACACCAGCTGAATGGACATTGGTAAATCGTTTGGGGTTAAGTGGAATCCGCTATTATTCACGAATTGCACGGAACCATGCTATGTTGCAGGCATTGATTGAGAGATGGAATCCCGAGACAAATACCTTCTATCTGCCAACAGGGGAGATGACAGTAACATTGGAAGATGTGTTCCGTATTTTGAGACTCCCTATTACAGGAGAACCAGTATATCAGGCACTACCTAGCGCGGCACGGGGAGCGATAACAGCAGTATTTGGTCCATACGCACGAGATTTGACACAGCGAGGTTTATCCTTTACGTATGGGGTAATGTATGCAGCACACCCTGAGGAGACAAGGTTAGCAGTGATATTAATGATAGCGGTAGGGTATTATGCATTACCGAGGGCAGAAGGAGGAAGATTTCCAAAGGCATTGATGTGTGTTATCTGGGAGATGATAGAAAGGAACGTGACTTTTACATGGGCACCTGCATATTTGGCGGAGCTATACAGGGGTTTATGGGCTTGTAGGTGAAATCACAGGATGACACTGGATTGCTCATACTTATTACAACTTTGTTGGGCCTATGAGCACATTGTTTGTGTGCGACAATAGGCCAATCCCTCGGCGAGAGAGACCGGAATATACGAGAGGTTGGGATTGAGACGATGGTCCGAGCGAGAACAAGAGGCAAGATCTCGAGGCCGTGACGGTGACATTGAGTATTACAGGCAGGTATGGGAGAGGGTGACGGTTGCGGACATCTGTTGGAGGCCTTACGGGAACTATATGGTAATAGAGAGCATAGCTGAGGAGTTAAGGGGTGTAGAGCGAATGAGGTGGATCGCGGGGCACAGGCCAGGTGAATATGAGAGGATTCCTATAGATCACGTGCGGCGACAATTTGGATTTGTGCAGGATATACCCCTGGCTTATAGACCATATATGAGGATCGATGAGCGAGGCGGTATCTCACCTCCCGGCCAACACCTCCGAGAAGGTCACGAAGAGGTAGCGGCCCGATCGCGGGAGGTAATGGATGCGAGAGCAGCGAGAGGCCTATAGATTATGGTGGGCAGCGGAGCTGCGAGGTATACGTGATTGTCCTGACATAGCTGTGATTACAGCAGAGAGGGATCGTCTGCAGCGTTTAGTTCAGCAGCTCCAAACGCAGGTGAATGAGACAAGAGGATTGTTAGCGGTTGCGGAGTCACGGGCGGAGAGACTAGAGGCTGGAGTCCTCCATGCGAGAGGCGTATTCGATATGTTACGAGGAGAGATTGGCGGATCGGTGGGGCGGTACATAGCCGTGGTACCTTTGAGGACGAGGCCCGCGAGAGGGTCGACGATCACGATCATCACCTAGTTCGGGATGAGGCGTGAGGGTGCAGTAAATGTTAGCAAGGTATAAGAATAAATAAGGATGCCGACACTGCGTGTCGATGATAGAGAAGATGTATTTGTTTAACATCTAAATAAAGCTGAATATGTATGTTGATTTGAGTTACGATAAAAATAAGAATGTTTGTGTTTTGATTTTCGGTGTTTTAAAAAAGGATAAAGAGGAATGTGATTAAATAGAAATACACAAAAATATTTATATTCACCACACAGGATAGGTTATGGTAGGGGATGGTCGAGCTAACCTTGGGAGACCCCATGTCTCCGAAGTCTGCCTACATAGCCCATTGCACAAAGCAGGAGGGCCTCGGACCGATGTAGTTCTCCCTTAGGATCGGGGAGAGGTGAATTCGAGCAATTTGGTACGGTTAGGCAATTGGTTGGTTGGTAAAAATATATTAAGATTGGTAAAGGTAAGGTTGATGGTGTTGGTAATGAATTGGTGATGTTGTAAAAGGTATAAGGGAAGCGAAAGTTAGCCTACCCAAGTAGAAGGAACCATGTCTGATTAAGGTCAACACACAATCCTAGATGCGAGGCAAAGCGAAAAGAGTGCTCCGTAGGTGAAAAGAGCTAAACAAACCACACAACGTAGAACGAGCTTGGCGCCCTAGGTACCGTGCATAGACGAGAAGTCAATCGGTGAAAAGAGTTGTGTGATCACAATATATCGAGCGTACATTACGTCCCTTGAGTTGAAACAAATGGTGAGGTGAGGTGGATGATATAGTTGAGATACGGAGAACTTATTACAAAGTGAGTGTTCTGCCGGAAGAGAACCTACCCTAAATAGACAAGTCCATGACTCAAAAGTTCTTTTGAATGAGGCTTTTATTTTTTTGAATGTAGACTGATCGATGCGGGAAGTCTACAGGATATTGATTGTATATTCTTGAGGTCTTCACGAAGGCTGATCGATGCGAAAGCTTCGATAAAAGGCTGTGCCGTGTATAAGCTGTCCTTCGAGGAGCGATCTATTTATAGTAGCGAATATGATTTAAATGCATAGCTTTGTCCTTCGAGGGCAGCGATCTATATATAATATAGCATTAATAGTTTTTGGCATATAGCTGTTGTCCTTCGAGGAAGCAGTCTATATTTAATTTAGATAGACTAGATGTTCTTTTGGCGTGAAGCATCTAGTTTAGTAGGAAGTTTGACTCAAGAAAATCCCATAAGAATACGGCTTATTTTAATACTTTGAAGTCATGGACTAGACTAAAAAGGGAAGGCATCATCAAGGAGGTGAGAATCAAACTATGTGAGCTTGATTGTTATTATGAGGTGTAGGAAACAAGTGTATGTAGTGGTAAGTGAGCTCGGGACGAGCGGCGGGTAGATAAGTGATATAACACTAATTTCAACAGTAGAATGGTCGAAGATGCAAGGCATTAAGGGGTTCGAGCTCGGAGTTTACCATTAAGCGAAGCTAAACGATAAGTACCAGATCCATAGGTGTGAGTGATTATATAAGGCCCAATCCAATTGGGAGCAAATTTTCCACGTTTGCTCTTTTCTAGTTTGGTTACATGTTGATTCTCTTTGAGGACAAGATCACCAACCTTAAAAGTACGCTCATGAAGTCGCTTATCATAAGCACGTTTAATGCGTTTTTGATAGATTTGAAGGTGATCAAGAGCTGTAAGACGGCGTTCGTCAAGAAGCTCCAATTGGGCTAACCGCTCTTGGCGGAAATCATCGTTGGTGAGAATATCCTGAAGAGATATTCTAAGGGAGGGTATTTGTATTTCGAGAGGCAAAACAGCCTCGGTACCGTATACCAAAAAAAAAAAGGTGTGGCATTAGTAGAGTGCGAATGCTAGTACGATAAGCCCAAAGGGCAAAGGGGATGTGATCGTGCCAATTTCTTCCGGATTCATTGACAACTTTCATGAGGATTTTGGTTAGTGTTTTATTAGAGGACTCGGCTTGCCCATTGGCTTGTGGATAGTAGGGTGATGAGAAACTAAGTTTGATACCAAAGTTGTCGCAAAGGTCTTGCAACAACTTGTTTTTAAAAGATTTACCATTATCTGTTATTAGGCGATGAGGAATACCAAAACGACAGATAATGTGATGGTTAATGAATTCGACAATTTTTTCTTTTTTGATTGAAATGAGTGGAATAGCCTCCACCCATTTTGTGTAATATTCGGTCGCTGTGATTATCCAACGGTGACGTTGTGAAGAGGTCGGGTGAATCTCACCAATAAGGTCTAAACCCCATTGGGAGAAGGGCCAAAGATCTCGGCGATGGAAGCGGGTGGCTAGGAGTATGTTGAAGGTTGGCATGTTGCTTGACACATAACACAACGCTTAACATATTATTAGCGATCGTTATTGAGAGTAGGCCAATAATAACCAAGGCGAAGGATTCGTTTGGCCACGGCAAGGCCGCTGAAATGTCCACCACAAATACCGTCATGGACCTGTTGGATGGTATGAGTGGCCTCCGCGCCAGTTAGACAGCGAAGGAGGATGCCATCAAAGCCACGTTTATAGAGGAGTCCCCCCATGACAACATAACGCGAAACACTTTTAAGAAAAGCACGTTTGCCGTTACTAGTAAGGTCAGGTGGGAGGACAGAGATTGTAAGGTAGTCGTGAAATTGGTGGTACCAGGTATCCTGCGAACTAGTAGACACAGTATTTATCATACAAACTACCGGGGTTGAATAGGATGGTGCAAAAAGTTGCTGGACCACAACGAATAATTCAGAGTCAGTTGGTGCGGCGGGAATTTGCGAGGCTAGGCAAGCCATAGTGTCCGCAAATTTGTTAGTGGAGCGTGGAATGGTTTGTATAGAATAGTGAGTAAATAAGGCTAGAAGTGAATCCACGTAGTGTTTGTATTTTTGAAGTTCCTCATTTTTGCATTGGTAGACGCCCATAACTTGATTGACTACCAATTGAGAGTCACCAAAAATGTTGATAGATTTGATACCTAAGTGTAACGCAACTTGGAGACCCAGAACAAGGGCCTCGTATTCCGCTGTATTATTAGTGCAAGGGAAATCGAGTCGGAATGAAAGAGGCATAGGTTCAGCGTTGAGAGGAATGAGAACAACGCCGGCTCCTCCGCCGCGCTGGCATTTAGATCCATCGAAGAAGAGGGTCATTGGGTACGACTCCTCCGTGAGGGAAAGAGTAGCGATGAGTTCGTCGGGAAATGTGAAATTGGTAAATTGTTCCCCAGGTAAAGGAGCTTCTGCAAGTTGGTCTGCGATGGTTTGTCCTTTGATTGATTTCTGGTGGACAAACTCAAGGTCGAGGTCGGCGAGAAGCATGAGCCATCGCAATGCGTTGGTTCGAGATGAGGTTTGGCATACATGTAATGGATGGGAGTGCATGTATTAGTGATGACAAAAGTCTTGTGATTTAGAAGGTAGTGTCGGAGTTTGGTGGCCACGAATGATAGGGCTAGGCATAACTTTTCTATATGTGTGTACCTAGTCTCATAGTCCACCAAAGTACGACTTATATAATAAACGGCTTGTTCGCGATTCTCAGAGTTACGATGTGCAAGCATGGCTCCTACAGCGTGGTCGGTGGCGGAAAGGTAAAGGTAGAAAGGGCGGTCGTCTTGGGGTGGGATAAGCACGGGTGGCTGCAAGAGATAAGATTTGAGAGCTTCGAAGGCTTGGTGACATTCTTCACTCCATTGGAAAATCAATGTCCTTTTAAGGAGGTGATGAAAAGGTTGACATCGATCCGAAAGTTGGGAGATGAAACGTCGGATAGATTGGAGCTTACCTTGTAAACTACGCAATTGTTTGAGATTTTTGGGTGGGGGCATTTCTAGGATAGCTTTGACTTTAGATGGATCGACCTCAATGCCACGCAAAGAGACGATAAAGCCAAGAAGTTTTCCCGAAAGAACACCAAAGACACATTTCTTTGGTTGAAGGCGGACAGAATATTGTAACAGTGATCAAAAATAATGGTTAAAACATCAAGATGTTCACTACGATGTTTAGACTTGCCAAGAAGATCGTCGACGTAATCTTCAAGGATAGTGTGCATAATGTCATGAAAAATGTAGGTCATAGCCCGCTGATAGGTTGCACCAGCATTCTTAAGGCCAAATGGCATGACACGATAACAGAAGGTTCCCCAAGGAGTTATGAAGGCGGTTTGTGTTTGATCGGCGAAGCAACCAAAATTTGGTTGTATCTGAAAAGCCATCCATGAGAGAGCATCTCATGACCTGCGATTAGATCAACAAGTTGGTCAATGCTAGGTAAGGAAGTCATCCTTAGGGCAAGCGAGGTTAAGATCCCGAAATCATGCATATCAAAGTCCCCTGTCGCTTTAGTAGCGAGTGCGATGTTAGAAATCCATTGAGGATAGTCAATAGGCAAGATGAAGGAAACAGAAAGGAGTCGTTGGAGCTCCTCTTTGACCAAGAGAGCAATGCGTGGATGCATTTTCTCAATTTACTGTTTGACTGGTTTGGAATCGGGGTTTAGGGTGATGTTATGGACGGCGATGGTAGGATCAATTCTGGCATGTCGGCGTAAGACCATGCGAAAAGCTTGGTTGCGAGCACGGAGAAAGGTAGTAAAGCGGCTTGTTACGATGTGTTAAGGGATTGTCCAATCTTCACAATGTGAGGATCCTCCTCCGTGTGGATGTTGATTTCTATGGTAGATTCGTTCAGCATGGTTTGGGTTTCAGATGGTAAGGCTCGTTGAATATAAGAATCATCCGCGCCAAGGTAAGTGAGGATGGAGTCGTCATCCTGGCATTCAACAACATTAATCAAAGGCGAATCCTCTTGATCATGTCGGATACGAAAGGGGAGAAGAAGATGGGTCCTCATTATCGCGTTGATAAGTGAGAGGACCTATGAAGATAGCATTTATGAAAAAAAAAAAAAAAAAAAGTTAGGGGGGATGGATTCAGGGTCTATAGATTGTGTGGGTGATGATGGCAAAGTGGGTGATGACGGTTTGGTAGGGGCGACGTCTTCTTCTTCCAGGATACAGCTGACAGGAGGTGTCTCCTGTGTAGGTGTATTGGGAAAACCGAGACCACTGCGATCATTATGTTTACGGGTAGTCACGGGAATGAGTGTATGTCGGCCTTGTTCGTAAAGGCCAAAACCAAAGCCTTTCCACGCACAGCGAGTCAAGAAGGTGAGGGCGAAACGACGATTTGTCAAGTATTGAAAATCGGATTGGAAGGGAACCACACCAAGAGGAGGTTCAGGGGTAATGGAGGATGCGTCAACACCCCCATACGTTAGGTTAGTGCGGCGATGGGGTGGTCGTAGAGATTACCTCCCCCACGCGACGGTCGTAGGTGGGATGTGCATGTAATTGTCCGTACTCCTGCGGGGTAGGGAAAGAACTAACGTTATATAGGCGGTACTCCCCCAGCGTAAGGCGCTGAAAAACATCTACTAAGGGGTCGGAGGTTGGAATGTTAGCTGCGGGAAGGGAAGTGGTTTTGCGATGGTGGTTTCATCAATTGAAGGTGTAGGCGCGGTTGAGGTGGATGGTTGAGGTACATTTGAGGAGGATGGTTGGGTTGAATGTATGGGTGTCTTGATTGGTATAAGCACATCGTTAGGGCGGTATAACATATTGCAGGTTTTAAAGGGGGGAGGGTCAGCTTTTACGGTGTAAGACTTCCCCTCGTACTCAAATTTTATGCATCTATGTAATGTTGAGGGAACGCATCCCATGGCTCGGATCCAAGGACGACCCAGCAATATATTATATTGGAACTCTCCCTCAAGGACATAGAAGAGTTCGGGTAAAGTACGTGGTCCTACCCGAATGTTGAGGATCACGGTGCCTAAGGTAGAAGTAATAGCGTCATTGAATGACCGCAACATGATGGGGTTGGCACACATGCAACTAGAAGGGATATTCATTTGTTGGAAGGCTTTTGAAGAGATGATGTTTAGGCTAGCGCCCCCGTCAATCATAACCCGACGTACTCGAATGTCCCGGACGTAAGCGGAGATGAAAAGGGCAGGGTCAGGGTCTTCTGTACCAAAGTCGACAATTTCATCTTCCGAGAAACTAACTGCAGCGGCTTGTTGTACCGAGACAGAAGTGGTGGGGGAGATGGATTGTTTGGTGAGAGAAGCAACGTGATTGGGTGTTAGAATGGAGGCGACAGGCAGGGTTTCATTAGGTAAAACCTCTATCCCTTGAAGGATCTCAACGAGAGCTTGTCGATGAGATTCAGAAGTCTGAATGAGATCATACAATGTCATTTTTACGGGCGATTGGTGAAGCTGTTTAATCATATTTCGGTGGGCAATGCCATTAGAGACGGGATAGGCGGGTCCGCGAATGACCACTTTAGGTGGTGGTGCAATCGGGATGTTTGACGGAGAAAGAGATGCCGCAGGTGTGTTTTCTTTTGCTTTCCCATTGTTTTTCTGCCCTCGAGTAGCGACACTAATCATATTAATCTCGTAGACCTGAGATGAGGAAGATGGTTGGGATAACTCATGGTCTTGAAGGTGGGGTTGTAATAATGATAGATCTTGGTGAGGCGGGGACGGATGGTATAGGAGAGGGAATGGAAACTAAAGGTCTCTCCCTTCGTAAGTTGTCTTTCTTAATCTTTCTATCAGGGAGAGGTGGCCCGACGAAGGATGGTTTTAGAGCTTTGCATCCCTCCACATCATGTCTGGTGTGCGGTGATAAGCACAGATTTTAGACTCATCGTAACCCATAGGTCGGGGTTTAGACGGATCATAAGGTCTAAGTGGAGGTAGGGAAATGGTCGCATTCTCCACCAACATAGCAAGGATTTTGGCGTAAGATCCTTTGAGTGGGTCAAAATCGGAGGAGGATGAGGGTATTGGTTGTGCGGGTTTTGGTAATGTTTGGGCGTGGTTGGTTCGCACGGGTGGTGGTTTAGCCGAGGGGTGTTGATACGTGGTTTTTACTAAACGTGATTTCTTTGGCGCAGAAGCTATGTTGGGTGATGAGGCCGCAGATGATGTGGTATCAGAAAACAACCACGGGGATAGGAGTGACCGAAAACAAATCTTTTGATGATGGAATTTGTTTAGGGTTGATAGGTGGACGAGGATACGCGGAGTAGCGGTGTTCTTATACCACAGAATTTACTGTATAGGTGCGGAAGGCGTAGGTTGTTTTGAAGAAAACGCGGGAGGTATGATATATTGATGTAAGGTAGAGGATGGGGTCCCAATATGGAAGGTAGGTATGACGATGATGGTTTTGATTGTGATAGGGGCACGGATTGAGTTTGTCTCTAGGTGGCGGGATGGATTTATTTTGGATAGATCGAGTCGCTTAGGCGGGTGCGTTAGGCCCAGGCATTGGTGAGGTTCCCAGCGTAGGGGAAGATCTGGTTAAGTTGATAGAAGTGGACGGGGCATTTGGTAGAGGTGAGGGGGTGAAGGTGAGAACAGGGGCATTTTAAGCACGTAAACACTTCGGGTATATGGTGGAGACATCGGGATCAGTCATTTGCATTTGAGTAGAAAAAGGGTACTCAAACGTTCCCATAGGGCTGTCTATCTTACGTGGAATGGCAGTCTCAGTGTGATTTGTAATTTTTGTACGGAAGAAAGGTGGGTTGTAATTCCAGTCCACTGCGGGTGTGATACAAGGGGTAGATGAGGCGCTGTATCAATAGATGTTAAGAGGTCAACAGGTCGCTGAAAAGATTTAGGCGATGAAGAACTAATAGGTAAGAGGGCGTGTTTGAGGGGGTCCGTTATGGTTAAAGAAGTTAGTGATGTCGGTGTAAGAAGTTTCTCGTCTAAAGGTGACAAAAGGAGTGGCGAGCTCTCCTCTTGTGCAGCGAGAGCGGTAGAAGGGGATGTTTGGGAAATAGATAAATTAGATAACATCCGCTCACAGTCTTGTAGGGATGTGGTGTAAGAAGACTCGTCGATGAGAAGAGAAGTCCGGGCAGTTAACTCTTCTATGGGTAAAGGAATGATTTCACTTTGGCTTGATGGTGGTGAAGGAGGTTCAGACTCCTGTGTTGGTGGAGAGGCTTGATTCAAAATTTTTTCAATAGAGGCTTTTGGCTGAGAATCGAAGACTGCATGGATCTCATGAACGCTCTCCTCGGCTAAGATATCTTGGTTTACGTTACTGTTGGATGAGTGATTCGGGAATGGCTTGTTGAAAATTTTCAGATTTCGGTTAGCAGGGGCGTTAGGATTATCGAGGGTTATATCCCCTGCGTCAACCATTTCCTGCACTATGTTTTTCAACATCTTGCAGTTTTCATGACTATGTCCTTTTACGCGGTGAAAGTTACAAAAGTCATTTTCTTTGTACCAGGAAGGTATTGCGCGGGTGGAGTCAAACCCAGAGTGAGGTTTAACAGGGGGCAAGGTGATAGCCCGGCTTTGAGCAATTTCTCCAGGATGACGCCATAAGTTTCTCCCAAGGGAGTGTAATTGATGGGCTCGGCTTTGTACTTATAGGTGGTTTTCGGCGGAGTATTGGACGGTGTTTGAGATTTGACCATTACCGCGTGGACAGCTCCTTTTGATTTAGAAGAAGTGGACGCGTGAGGAGTGGTGGTGTTTGGCTTGTTGGTAGAATCAGGAGTTCGGAAATGGGGGTTTTTGTTACGCAACCGCAATTTCTCTTCTTCTAAGGCTCGAATTTCTAGTTTCCGAGCCATGGTAAAGGCCTCGTCGAATGTGCGGAAAGTTTGAATTTGGAGGGTAGGGGAGATGTGCTTAGCGCAGGCCCGCGTAAATAGTTCGATAAGTTCGGTTTGAGGCAAGGCATACGTAAGTTGGTTGATAAGGCCCCGCCATCGTCCAACGAAATCTGCGATAGATTCGTCTTCAAATTGTCGGATGGCATAGAGGTCGGTGATAGATACTTTCTTGGCAATGTTAATGGAGAAATGATCCAAGAAAGATTGGGCTAGTTGGTTAAAAGAGAAGATCGAGTGCTGGGTTAAAGCACTGTACCACTCAAGGCGGGTCCTGATAAGGACATGGGGAAGGTGCGGAGTAACAAGGCGTCATCATGGGCAATCAAATAACAAGCATGTCTAAATGATCGCAAGTGTTGTTGAGGATCCTCTTTACTGTTAAAATGAGTAAATTTTGGCAACTCCCATTGAGGAGGATATGAATGAAGGGGACGAGAAGGGTGAATGGGCTCCCGACAAACTTGCTCGTATGTCAGGCTACGACTTCCGAAACAGAAGCCTCCGGGTTTGCATTTTGTCCATCATTTGTTTGATGAAATCTGTGGTTGGATGAGATGATGGTGCCACAGAATATAGGGATGTCCCATATAAGGTGTTGAGGTTCTTTGGATACGTGTATGGGAATGAAAAGGTAGGCGGAGCTTGAGAAGGAAAGCTCGTGTGAATAGGTGGCGAGAGAGTAAGTCATGAATGGAGTGGTCTGAAAGAGAGATGAGGTAGGGGCAGTTGGTGGTAACGATACGTGGGGTCCAAGATTAACCAAAGGAAAGCTAATCGGGGTCGTATGAACCTCTGAAGCCGTCGGATTGGGAGACGGGGCTAGAGATGCAGGAAGTAAGGCAGTGTTATTAGGAGGAGTGGGAGCTAAATGAGCAGCTATACTAATAGGCATGCCAACAAGGAGCTGACCATCAGGCGTACGGTCAGGGGCATGAGACAAATAGTATTGTACAGCGCTGGGATTAGCATCCAGAAATTTGGCAAAGTCCTTGTCTCCTACAGGAATTTGGGGGATCTCACTGGTGTCCGTAGGGTTCCCTATAGAATGTGAAGGGGGTGATTCAGGCAAAGACACGGAGCGAGGCATGTGAAACCATGGCGGCTTGCTTCCAGTGATGACAACCATGGACAAGTTCACGGTAGGGTTTTAATCTATCGAGAATAAAAACAACTCGAGAATGATAAAATTGTTAGGTTCTTTGGTTTGTCGAGAATAGGAAAAACGATGGCGATATCGGTCTAGTAACCGATGTCGGTTATACTATAGCCGACGTCGGTCAAGTAACCGATGTCGGTGTAAAATCTAGGATAAGAAGATATAAAAAGGCTGCTAATTTGATTTTTAGCAACGTTGAGTATATTTATCAACTTATTGATCACGAGAAGACAAAGTATGACGAGAAAAACGAGAATTTGAAAACAAGCAAGATGCACACGCAAATCCAGAGACTAATCCTAGGGTTAATTTTAATTATCGTGGGCTTATGCCTTTAGACGTAGAAGATGTCGAGATCCTAAACAACAGACCTAGGGAAATGTCAAGTTTGTTTTGGCTTATAAGGTTACCTCAATCGGGCGGAGGAATACCGCGGAAAAGGGGGATGTTTGAGCTGTTGTGTTAATGGTGAAGTGATTCGGTATGTGTTGTGCAGTGAAACTAGGGTTAATTTCCTGTCAATACCGTGGATATCACCCCCACGTGTACGACCTGTTACTTAATCTATGTTCACTAGAATTGAAGAACAACAAGCAGGAATGCAATGCATGTGTTTTAAACCCAAATCGAAAATTATGTTCGATGAAGCAAGAGAGATGACTTTCACTAATGCGAAACTAGAAAAGCAAGACAAATACTTTACGAAATATATAACAAAAGCAGCAACAACAAATATGCTTCCTAAAATGAAAATAAGCAAAAGAAAGAAACCCAAAATGGGTCCCACCGGGCGTGCCAAAATGTTTCACTCGGAAAGACTCGTTCCTTTTAGAAACAGATAAGGTTAGGGTTAGGAGGAATACCTGTAGAATGTCGAGATGGTGTGCGCGTGCCGTAGAGAAAGATCAGGTGACTGCGAAGAACTCCTTTTTGTCTTGGAAGGACTACCTGCAAATAAGAACACAAGACCACAAGATTTTGATTAAACAATAAATGAGAAGCGCCTTGGGCCCAGGAAATATAAAACTTCCTTTGAAGGTGGTCGAGTTCCCTGCTAATATGAATTAACACAAAAGACTGCAAAATATCAATTAAATTGTCTCGTTGAACTGGGTAGGGGAAAGGCTGGTTTTCTGGTTTTGATCAGAGGAACCGATGGCGATTCTTGATAGCGATGCGGTTATGATAGCGATGCGATTCTTGCGATAACGATAACGATACTTAAATCTGGTGGGTTCTAAGATCTTCTTAGTAGCTATGGTGTTTGTAAGGCTGGTTTATGGATGATATTAGGAAATGAGATGATGAGGGGTAAAAGAATGACAGTTAGATGCAATGGCACGTTGGGTAGTGGATTCAGAAACGGATTTAGGAGGACTGTGATTCAAAGAGCATAAGAAATGTTATAACAGAGGACATGCAAGATATGACTTACTGGTTTTGACGAAGATGCAAGTTGATCTCCTCTACTGCAAGCACTTCTGGTTTCTTTACTCGTCTCTGCTTGATTAAATGAAGATCAGGACTCTGTTCCTCGCTCGCAATGCTCTCTGTTGATCCAGAAATCCTTTGACTGATCTCCAAAATGAAATTCCGATCCGTTGTTTTGGTTTGGGGAGCCCATTTACAGGGAACCGATGGCGGTTGCGTAACCGACGGCGGTCGAGTAGGAACCGGCATCGGTAAGGAAAAAGTAGGCTATTTTTAGTAAAATAGCCCACCTTCCCTGCTTTTCTCCCGAGAGATCAGTTGCGGGCTTGGTCAAGTGGCTAGAAGGTCGGCTTTGGGTGCGAGTAAGGAGGCATTAGTTATGGATGTGAGTCTAGACCAAGTCATGGGTCTTAATTAGGTTAGTTTAGGGTTAGGGCTAGGTCATGATGAGGTGGCAAAGTGAGGTGGCGGGTAAGGTGATGTGGATTTATCAATTAGAGGGCAATTAATAAATAATTGTGTAAGGTTTAGGTGATGAGGTTATATTGCGAGATGAGATATATTGAGAGGGTATTTGAGAGATGTAGGGAGTACGAGGTGTCTCTTAACCCTAAGAAGTGTAATTTTGCAATCCTTAGGGGTAAGCTTTTTGGGAAACATTGTTTCAAAGTTTGACATTGCCATTGATTCATAAAGAATCACAACCATCCACTCTCTCTCTCTCTCTCTCTCTCTCTTCCAACTCACAATAAATTCTTGGAATAATTCTTGGGAAAGATTAACTTTGTTAGAATATTTATTCATAATTTTGCAGGATTGGTCAGGCCTATCACTCTGATGTTAAAGAAGGATTCAAATTTCAAATGGACAGTAGAAGGAAAATAGAGATTTGCTAAGATTAAACAAGAACTTTCTCAAGCTCCTACACTTGTCAATCATAACTATGATAAATGTTTTATCTTATATGCATATGGAGATGAATTTAACATTGCTGATGTTTTGACTCAAAAAAATGATCAAGGATTGAACAACCAAAGGGCCTTCTTCACCAAGCATCAAAGGATTATGAGTTTAAGTATAATCACATTAAAAATAGGTTTTTTCCATCATGAGGGCTCTAAAGAAATTCAAAAGTATACTTTTCACTAATCATATCAAATTTTTAGTCTCACATTCCAATGTGAGAGACTTCATTATGAGAGCAGAAATAAGTGATAAAAGAGATGTATGGGTGACCAAAATAATGGAATATGATGTGACTATCAAGGCTACAAAGCTAGTAAGAGGTAGAGATATTTGTGAGCATCTTGATTTGGATGCTCAGGATGATCAAGAGACCTCCTTCATGAATGAAGAAATTCCACATAACACTCGAAATCCAAGAATATGAAGGAGATGTAGTTAATAATCATAGCTAGATTGGTGATATGGATACCTTTTTGTCTACTAGTGCTTATCCTCTTGGACTGAACAAGACAAAAAGGAGACATCTAAGGCTTTAGTCCATTCCTTATGCATTAATTGATGGGATTTTATTTAGAAGAAAAATTAACGGAGTTTTGAAGGTGAAAAAGTAAACAAAATTTTAGGAGAGTTCTATGATGGTTTCTAGGGTGGACGCTTCTATGTTAGAGCTATCGCAATAAAATCCTAAAGGCAAGTTAATTTTGGCTCACATTATTTGTTGATTCTCATAAATGGGTTAGAAAATGCAAGGAATGTGCTTTCTTCACAGGTAAGAAAATATTAGCTATCTTTCCACTTCATCCAATTCAAGCAGATCAACCATTTACCCAATGGGGTCTTGATTTCATCGTTATGATCAATCCTCCATCAAGTTTTGGTCGCAAATGGGTTTTAACAACAATAAATTACTTTACTATGTTGAAAAAGGCTGTGCCTTTGAAGGAAGCAACTAAATTAGTCATCCTTGAATTCCTTGAGGACATTGTGATAAGGTTTGGTATCCCTCAAACTATCATTTCTGATAATACAAAAGCTTTCTTAGGATCTAAAATTTCTGATTGGGCTCTTGGACTTGAATTTATTTAAAGAATTCTTCCAATTACTACCCTCAAGGTAATGGTTTGGCAGAATCCACTAACAAGAATTTGATTAGAATCATGAAGAGAACAATGGATATTAATCAAAGGAAGTGGCATACTAAGGTGATAAATGCTCTTTGGGCTGATAGAATTACAATGAAAAAGGAAATTGTTACTTCCCCTTATAAGCTTTCCTATGGAAAATAAGTTAGGATGCCTTTGCCACTTGAAATGCCTCAATAATTGGAATTTGAAGGTGCAGATCAAAGAGAGATCAGAATGGTAGAACTAGTTGAGCTTGAATAACTAAGAAATTCTACCATAATCAGGTTGGAACAACATAAAAATTAACCAAACAATGGTTTGATAAAAAGGCTAGGTTTCATATGTTCAAGGTTGGTGATTTGGTCTTGAAATGGGATGCTAATAGAGCCAAACTAGGGAGACACTCTAAATTTGATGCAATTTGGAGTGGGCCTTATATCATCAGTGTTTGCAAAGAGGCCAACTCTTTTGAGTTGTCTGACCTTAATGGAGATGTATTACAAATCCTAGTTAATGGGATTTATCTTAAGAATTCCCATTAAGTTGTCTTGTTGCATCGTGTACATATTAGATTAGTATAATTCCTCCAAGTTCTTACATCACATTGTTCTACTGATGGTGTAGGTTTGCTTTCAGTAAAGAAGTGCTTGTGCACACTTTGCATGTTTCCACTTGGAACATGTATGATTTTTATGTTTGTATATAGTTTTTGTGCCTTTTTTTTTGCTATTGCACATTCTAGTTTCAAAGGGTTTCATGGTGGAAGCAAGGTGTTTGGGGTAGTTTTTAGAGTGCATTCATTTAGGTTCAACAACTCAACATGCAAGGAGTTGTGGTGGAAAATCGTGGCTCATAATAGTTTTCCACTCTAATTAAGTAAAAATTGATCAACTCTTATGTTGGGATAACTTAGTAGCTTAAGTAGTTTCGATCAAAACCAATTCCAAAGAAGTGCTTTAGGTGGATTCAGGGGTGAGTTATTCAAGTTTCATATCAGTTTTCAGATTTTTAGGCTAACTCCATGCCCAATGGATGCTTCAAGGCCACTGATCTTTTCAATCTAGTAGGTAGATTACCCCATGAGTCACCAAATCCGTTATCCTATTTTACTCCCTGTAAAATTAGACAACCCGACAAACCCGAACTTGGGAAATTTGATGGAGCCTTAATGAAGAAGTTGGAGAAAACAACAAAAACCAAGGAAAAATGGAAAGGGAAGTCTTCTACTATGTTTTGCAGGTTTTACTGGATGTAGCCGAGTGACAAAAAAATACAGCTAGACGACAACAAAAATGTAGCCAAGTGACAAAACAAATGCAGCCAAGAGACAAAAAAAAGCATCCGAGTGACAACAAAAATAAAACTAGGTGACAACAAAAATGTAGCCGCCTACACCTAGATGCAATCACAGTAAAATACAATCGCCCGACACCTAGATGCAACCGCCTAGTATCATGTAGCCACCCGATACCTAGATGCAACCACCTAGTATGATGCAGACACTGCACGATGCATCCGCCCAACATCTAGATACAACTTCCTGGTATGATGCAACCAACCGATAGAAAAGAGGGATACGATGGGTTGAAACCAAGGTTGATAGAACACAATACAAGGTAGCTAAACAACCAACATTAATGAGGTATGGTTCTCACGTCATCTTCTGTAGGAAAAATACCATTGGGAAGTAAATTTGTAAGGGTGCCCATACCTTTCGTTAGGGAATTAATGCATATTGTTGGTGGGTGGAAGACCATTTTCTATATATTGTAAAGTGAGGCTCATTTGTTGGGGGGGTATTCTAAAAATGTAAAGGAACTCTGTCAAAATTGTTCCATAAATTTTATGAGTTGCCTCATATTTTGGCATTGTGAAAGGAAATTGTTGCCTTATTTCCTACATTGTAATGGATTGTGCATCCTTTTAAGCAATAAAAATCATGTTTTGTGGCTCGTATCTACCCTAGCTTGTGTTGTATTACATTTTCTTTCCTTTAATTGCTTTTGCAAGTTTATTGTGCACACCTTATGCTTCTTGCATGATTCAGATCTATTGTGCTCCATGAAAATGGTGATTTGAATGTTGTTTTGGATTGTGGCACTCATGTCTACCCTTTCCTCCTTCATTTTTCTCTCATTTTCACTCATTGGAATATCTCCACCCCTTGTTCTTGGTGCTATCACTCTCCCTAGTTTAAGATTTTAATTTTATGCATCTCCTTCCGTCCATGGTCCTTGGAATCATATATTAGTGTTAGGTAGCTACATTTCCCTTTCTAGGTGTAGTTTTAGCATTAATATTAAGTAGAGGAACCAGATTTCTCTCGAAGGTCTATCTCAATTCAAGTCCCAAAAATTGGAGATAGTCCCATGTTACCTCAAAATCCTAGGTTGTCTATGACTTAGGGCAGGTGTAATTTTGAGTTGCAACAACATAAAAAACTAACTAAGAAATGGTTTGATAGGAAATATAGAAAACAAACCTTTAATGAATGAAAACTTGTTTTGAAGTGGGATGCGAAAAGCCAAACAAAGGAGGCACTCCAAATGTGATGCAATATGGAGTGGGCCATACATCATTACAACTTATAAGAAAGCTAATTCATTTGAACTATCAAGGCTCAATAGGAGGTAATCCAATCCTAGTCAATGGGATTTATATTAAACCTTCTTATTGGTAAAGTATTGATTCAACTTGTACATAGTAGGTTTAGTTGTTATCTTTCTTTCTATTTTGTTTTTTATTGTTATAGGGTCTTTTTTGTTCCTGTTTTGTGATCATTGATTGAGATACCCTCCCTCAATCTTTTATGGTGATCTTATTTGAAGAACTATTGTGTCGATAAGTTGTTGTCACTTTTACAATTGAGTACAGTTAAATGGGACAAGATGAGCTAGATAAAAGGTAGAAAACATGTAGGTTAGTGTAGATCATGATTCTTTATTCAAACCAAGAGTTAAAGTGGAGTTAAGGGTAATACAAATCAAGCTTGTGGAAGTTGAAAGAGTTGATTGCATTCCCGAGCTAAGTATAAATACTTGAGCTTGTATTATGAAAGGACCTGCATCAAGGACAAATAGATTTTACAAGCCCCTTTTCTTCATCGCCAAACATTTTTATATCGACTAGATGGATTAGTGATGTGTTTCTAAGAATCCATGCCTAATAGAATTGATCAAGGCTACTGGTTCCCGAATCTAGTAGGAAGATCACCCTTGAAAGTCACTAGAAATTTTTATAAAATAAACACCTTGTTTATTTTTATAGGCAATTATGTGAAAAACAAATAGTTTAAGACTTTGATCATAGTTATTCATTCATTTTTACCTTCTAATATCTCAAAAATTGTTCAAATTATTTACATAGATCAGATCTAGGTTTCCACGATTCAAAACAAGAAAAACTTGGTGAAAATTATGCATTTTGGGCTTCAAACAAGCTAGTGATGTTTAAAATTACCCGTTTACAAAGGTTCGTGAATGTTAAATCTAATCGGTGGTCACACAGAGTAAACTTGGTGGTCATTGGTTACTTGTTTGCCTTGGGAGTCTATTCCCATATTTATGAGGAAGGATCGGGTCATGTTTATATACAAGGTGATCATATTTTTTAAGTGGAACCAAGGCTCCATGAATTAAAATTTTCTTGAGCTCGTAATAACCGAGTTGATCATCGAGTTGAGTTGGTCGTAAAATCATCTAAGTCTAAGGAGTAAAATAATCCCATGATTTTTTTCATTGGTCCACATGGATCAACGATGGTCCATGTGGATCAATGATGACCCACCCTAAAATTAGACTCCTACGAGATCCAAAAGGTGGGAAGTTAAATGAGTCGGGTTCTCATGTTCTTGAGAACTTGAGAATCATAATGGGCGATTGAAGTGGATAAGGCATGAAAAGGGGAGGGGTGGACATGTGGCATAATATTTAAAGATCTGTAGTCCCCAGGGATTTCAAATCGGTGAAGAAAATTAAGATACACAAGTCTCAAAATCCCATGCGCATGATAATTGGAAATGAACATAATTTATCCGCATGGACTAATCAAGGGTTACAATGAGCTTGAGAGAAACAAAAATTTGAGTGAACAGAAGAGGAATTAGAGATCCCAATGATCAATAATTTGTCCATATGGACCAACCACATGTCACTCTAAGTCTCAAGAAAATGAGGAAAAAGTGAGGAAGTTTAGAGGCATGACCTTGTGTGATGTAGGAACATCACTCTTAAGTCCAATTTAGGAATGTCATGATAAAATTTTGGCTTGATAGAGTCTAGGAGTCCTTAGGAGGTATAAAGTTTACATTTTGTGTTGTTAGTGTGGGCCTAAAGGTTTGAAAATTTGAATTTTGGCCTTTCTGCCAAAATGACAGCTTGAATTTATAAAGCCATTTTGGCTTGTTCTAGGTGTTTAGATGTGGGTTTTGGAGTAATTGGAGGTTTTTCATGATCATAAAGATCCCTCAATGTACTAAGAAGGTTAGACACATCTTTAGAATCAATAAGCTCCTCAATGTCTAGTTTATCATCTAACCTTTAAGTTGTGAACCTTTCTTGAACCATGATTCCAAGAGGTCATATGGGCTCATATTCGGCTTAGAATTGGTTTAGAGATGTATATACATGATTTTGTAACTAACTTAAATTATCATATGAATGACCAAGGAATGGGAGAACAACTCCAAGAAATTTTGAGAAGCAATTATTGTTTGCAAATAATGTGGTGAAAATTTTGTTCTATTAGTATATTTGCATTTTGATGATCATTAACTTAGAGAATTAAATTTGAAGGAAGATTTATGTTTGGTAAGAGAATTTTTATATTTTGGTATTGTTTCATGTGATTGCAATAGATTTGTGTGCGGTATCGGGTTTGAATAGTCTTAACAACCCTCTAACAAACAAATTTGAGGGTATAGTTCATCCTAGACTATGATATTGGAGAGAAAACATGAAGAAAGGTTAGAGAGTGAGTTGTAGAGAAGGGAAATAACTCATGCATAGACTTCTCAAAACTTGAAGGGGAAATATTTAGATATTATTTTGTTTAAAATACTTTAATAGTTAGAAAACCTTGTCTTAAGGGGCAAAGCAGGGGTAGACTCGACTCTTATTTGCAAATAGTTAATATAATACACATTAATCCTAGGATAATAAGTTTCTTCAGGGTGAAATAGATCTTAGGAGAAGTTTCATACTTTGACATCAAGTTTTGATCATTTTACTACTAAATTACCCTTCTCGAGTGGACTGATAAACCCTCCCGGGTTTACCTAGAAATATGTTCTTGAGTCTCAAAACTTCGCCAAGAGGTGAAACCAGGATGAAAGCTTTTTAGGTTTTTTTTACATAGATATTGTGAATGTTTTATTAGTTTATCATCCACCCCATGGCTACAGTTGGTGACCGTGATTTTGTAGACTTGTGAGAGGTGATTTGAAGACTAATGATTTAACAAAAGAAGGATATGAAAGAACTAAACTTGTAATAACGACTTGAAACTTGCAAGGTAGTTTCCTAATGTATTCTCCTAGTAGTTTTTTGTTATTTAACTATTTGAATATATCCATATAATCTATTTGAATTGTTAGATCAGAGACATACCTGTGAGCTATCATGAAAGCTAGTTGGCTAAAACTTGTAATGAGGATTTGAAGAATCAAAATTGTGAAATAGGACCTAAATTGTAGTGTGCATCATTTTGAAGGAAAATGGTATTCAAATATATCATTAGCTTTTAAAACTATTGCTACTTTCATCCGAGTGATAGCCTTAGGGGATAAGAAGCCTAAATACGCCTTGGAGAGAGATATTTGGCCCAAAACAAAGTATTTATGGTTTGAGTAAGAACCTAAAACTTGGTATTTTAAAAACACTCAATAAAGGGTGCCCTAAAATCATTCTAGTTTGTGTAGAAAACCCATATAACCAAAGTTAAGTAAGAAAAACCTTGAGGAAGGGCTCTAGGAGCCTAAACAAGTGAAGAAGGTGTGAGGGTGAAAAAGGTATTTAACAAAGGAGTTGAATTATGAAACTTAGTACACATTATGAGGAGGTAAATGGGTAGCTAATAATGTCTTCACCTTATTATGGGAGAACTTGTAAATGTTTCTCAACATGAACCTATCATTGACAAATCCTTAAGAAGCATTGAAAAGGCAATTTTGAGTAAAGGAGAGAAAATTGAATCTAGTGAATGTTTTACCTCATTTTGATGGTTGATCCAACACAAAATATGGTATTGTAATAGGTTACAAAGATTGGATAAGTCCATTAAGGCTATAAACCTCAAAATTGCATGTTTTGGGATAACTAAGCTTGAGAAAAGGAGGTATTTTTGCAAGGTTGAGACAATTTTGAGTAATTTTGGATCAAACTAATCCAGCTATTTGGATTGTGATATGTGCTCTGCATCATTTGGTATTATAGTTTGAAAAGACATTGGAATAAATTGAAAACAATGTGATACATTACAAAAGAGGAAAATAAGCAATTGAGATTGTTGATTTATCAAAAATTGAAATTATTATCAAACACGTAGGATATTTCAGAGTCACATATGATAAATAAAATGCTATAGCATAGATATGACATAAGCAATAAGAAAATGGAAATTAAAACCCTAGGTGCAAGAGAGGGAATAAGAGACTTAGTTGATTTTTCTTTTGATCCTGAAGTATGTTGGGTTGGAAAACTAATGAAATAGGAAGGAAAACTGTCATGATTATGCTCAAGAAATTTTATGACTACTCGGAATAAGTGGATCGGGGCTCCTATGAAGGGGCTAGGACACCTACGCACTGAGACCTCTTGTAGGCACTTGTGACTATGTAAATGCTCGAAATCTGATTTTTCCGAAGTCGTAAGTTAGTTGCTAACCTTTGTTTTTCGTCGCTTGTATGTCGTTGGATGTCTATAGAATTCACATGTAACTTGCAAAACAAATGATCTCCTACAAAACCCTAAAACACATCAAATCCTAAAAATAAAAATATGCAAATGGGTACTCGATTACCCTAGTGGTCACCCAACAGAGTGAACTTACGATCGAGAATTGCACTACATCTTAGATTCCATGTAGTTATGTGTGCATGTGTGTAGAATCATGCCCTAAGAGGATCTTGTGCAAGATGCATTGGATAACAAGCAATAGCTAGATGTAGCAATGTAAGTAGATGTGTGTATGGAAAAATGAACTTCCCCTCCTATGCATGTATGCAGAAAATGTAGTCCCTTGTCCCTTGAGTGAGTGCTAGATGGATGCCTTGATGCTCTTAGAATGCCTTTAGATACAACCTTAGGTGATGATAGTATATGCTTAGAGCTTGGTACCTTTATTATCATCACATAGCTTTGTATTTATATGATTCCCTTGTTTGAATTTCATAATTGACAACTAAAAGGACAACCCATAAGAAAACAAGATGCCCAAAAGATAAAAGAGGCCCAAAAGGGGTGAGCAAGATATAAAGAGGTCGGGGCACCCAAAGGGGACGAGGTTGCACACAGGCGACATCCTAACTAGGTGCTAGTGTCCAGAGCCAAGAAAGATAAAACAATGAAGGTTAGAGTGGGCAGTGGGGTGTGCAAGACCACAAGAGAAAGCAAGAAAGAAAGCAAAGAGGCCAAAGATAGATGTCAATTACTAATTTTCTCTCTTAAGAATCATATGAATAGTAGTATGTGATTATGACCTAAAAATGTACCCAAGTGCGTGATTTATTGTTTAGAATAACCTAAAAGAGATAAAATTCCACCAAGAAGGAATGTGGCAGGTGATAGAGCAATCTTACAAATGGGTGAAGCTATTCTACGGGAGTTGAGAAATCTTAGAGTGAATTATGATGAAAGACTCTCAACTATTGAAGAAAATAAAAGAAGATGGATAAATACAAATGACTTGAGTGACCAAGAAGAGGAAACAATACAAAGACCACATGTAGTAGTTGAAGAAGAGAGAGATGAGGAAGAGCAGAGGTTTGAGAGATTATTGAGAGTAGTATAAGGGAAAGGATCAAATCCTAAAATGGAGATTACAAAGTATGTAGGAATCCTAGATGGTGAAGAGATTCTTGATTGGATAGGTGAGATTGATAAATACTTTGATTTTGAGAACATACATAAGGATCAGTAGGTGAATTTTTCTAGAACCAAGATGAAGGGTCATGCATCTTTATGGTGGGACTACATACAAGAGGAAAGAGTGAAGAAAAAATGGGCTAAGATCAGATCATGGGACATAATGGTAGCTAAATTGAAAGGTAAGTTCTTTCCTAGTGATTACATGACTAGTTTGTATAGAAAAATTCAGAATTTTAGACAAAAAGAGCTAAGTGTGAAAGAATATACTGAAGAATTTTATAAGTTGAGCATCATATCGGGTCACACGGAAGATGATGTGGATAAATTACTAGATATCTTAATGGGTTGAGATACAATGTACATGATGAGTTAAGTCTTGCTAGTCCTAGAACACTTGAAGAGTGTTATCAGTTGGCATTGAAGGCTGAAGATAAGATGAATAGGAGAAGAATGTAACATGTTAGAGAGTACAAAGGAAGGGAAATACAATGTACAAGGAAACAAACAAGCAAGGAATATCAGCAAGAACAATAAGCAAGTAACGAGACTAGTCCACTAGCACAAGGTGCTAAAAGAGGTAACTATGAATGGAGAAGAGTTGAATTCACATGAATATGTTTTCAATGTAATAGATATGTAGGTCATAAAGCATATGATTTTCTAGAAAATTTACAAGTAAGCAGTAGTAGAAGAGAAGCAAGAAATCAGGTTGTGGAAGGTGAAGAAGAAGAAGAAAGTGTGGGTTCAATATTAGAAATGGAGGAACCTAAAACTGGAGAAGAATTAATGATGAGGAGAGTGCTTTGATGAGTTCAAGCAAAGGGAATGAAGAACCAGATCATAGGATAATATTATTTAAGACCATGTGCAAATCAAGAGGTAAGTGTTATAGAATTATTGTTGATAATGGTATTATAGACAGTCTAGTATCCTCTGAAATGGTTGAAAAGTTGAATTTGAGAAAAATGGAGCATCCTAAGCCATATAAGGTGTATTAGGTCTAAAGAGATCATCATGTGCTAGTTAGTGAACAATGTTTAGTTAATTTTTAGATTGGAAGATATAGAGATAAAGTTCTTTGTGATGTGATGCCTATGGATGCTTTTCATCTCTTGTTAGGAAGGCCATGAAAGTTTGATAGAAGGGATATTCATGATGGATGGGCTAACACTTATACTCTTGTGAAGGATGGAATGAAACACACATTGAATCCTCTTAGGGAAAATCAAACATGGCATGAGAACTATCCTAGAGTGATGCTAATGGGCATGAAAAATAATTTCAACAGAGGAGTGAATATGGTCACGAAACTATGGAAAGTATAATTGATAAAGAAGTTGTAATGATGGAAAGTACACCATGTACATTCAAGAAGTTGTGGAATCGTTAAGTGGTGTAAAAGAGTATCAAGATAGCTTGTAAAGAATAGTGAGAAAAGGATGTGAAGTCAAAATATCTACAGACCATATGAAGGAAGAAAACAAATGTGAGATCTTAGGAGCACAAGAGGGAAATAAACAAGAGAAAAACTTGGAATATGATGGAAGTATGAAGCGATCATACCTTGGGAGGGAAGAAAACAATCATGAAAAGTGTGTAAAAATAGTTCAAGAGGACAAGATGTTACAAGATCAAGGAGAGAGAAAACATGAGAAGAAAGCGGTGATTAAGAAGGATGATGCAACTCAAAATTTTCAATCTAATCTTGTTCAAAGTGTTATGTATGTAGGTATGACAACTGAAAAAGTGGAGAAAAAGTTAAAAGAAGATGATTGTTTCAAGAAAAGGAGTCTAAATTCAGATTTCAAAAACATGAAGACTCAAGAAAGACAAAAGGAGGATGAAAAATACAATTTTACAAAAGTATTGAATAATGAAGATTCACCTCATATAAACATGAATCATGTGTACATTGTCAAGCTCAAGGTGAAAAGGGAAATACATAATCCAAGAACAAACATGTTGCTAAAGAACATGACTGCTTTCAAAGACACGAGAAGCATGTAAGAAGCATGAAGGAGTTGATGAAGGCATGGAAAGCATGGTACTCAATCAAGGTACACCTCAAGAACATTATCATCAACTGGAAGAAAAGGAATAAGGAGAAGATAAGTTTACAAGAAAAGAGTGCATGGGGAAGAATTCTCTTTCCCTTGGGAGTATGATGCAGGAGCATCACTCCTAAGTCTAATTTAGGCATGTCATGATTTTTTTGGCTTGATAGAGTCTAGGAGTCCTTAGGAGGTCTAAAGTTTACATTTTGAGTTGTTGGTGTTTGCCTAAACTTTTCAAAATTTGAATTTTGGCCTTTCCTACTAAAATGACAATTTGAATTTGTAAATCCATTTTGGCTTGTTCTAGGTGTTTAGATGTGGGTTTTGGAACAATTGGAGGTTTGTCATGATCATAATGATCCCTTAATTTACTAAGAAGGTTATACATATCCTTAGAATCAATAAGTTCCTCAATGTCTAGTTTATCATGTAACCTTCGGGTTGTGAACATTGTTTAAACCATTATTCCAAGAGGTCATATGGGCTCATATTTGGTTTAGAATTGGTTTGGAGATGTACGTAAAGGATTTTGTAACTAAATTTCATTATCATTTGAATGACCAAGGAATGGGAGAAGAGCTCTAAGAAATTTTGAGAAGAAATTATTGTTCTGTAAAACAATGTGGTGACAATTTTATTCAATCACTATATTTGCATTTTGATGCTCATTAACTTAGAACATTCAATTTTAAGGAAGATCATTGTTTGGTAAGAGAATTTTGATATTTTTGTATTATTTCATGTGAGTTTGTAATAGATTTGTGTGGGGTATCAGGTTTGAACATTCTTAACAACCCTTTAACAAATAAATTAGAGGGTATAGTTCATTCTAGATTGTTATCTTGGAGAGAAAAGTGAAGAAAGGTTGGAGAGTGAGTTGTAGAAGGGAAATAATTCGTGCACATACTTATAAGAGATTTGAAGGGGAAATATTTAGATATTATTTTGTTTAAAATACTTTAACATTTAGAAACCCTTGTCTTAAGGGGTAGACAGGGTAGACTTGAGTCTTATTTGTAAATAGTTAACAAAATAAGCCTTACTTCCGGATAATAAGCTTCTTTAGGGTGAAACAAAGATTAGGAATAAGTTTCATGAAAAAAATATTAGGCGTGAAGTTTCTTGGTTTGACATCAAGTGTTTATCATTTTATTACTAAAGTACCTTTCTCGGGTGGAATGAGAAACCCTCTTAGGGTTTACCCAGAAATATGTTCTAAAGTCTCAAAACTCAGTTTCAAGAGGTGAAATCAAGAGGAAAGCTTTATAGGTTTGTTTACAAAATATTGTGAAGGTTTAATTAGTTTATCACCCCCATAAGGCTACAGCTGGTAACAATGATTTTGCAGACCCGTGAGAGGTGATTTGAAGACTAAGGGCTTGACAAAAGAAGGATATGAAAGAACTAAGCTTGTAACATTGAATTAAAACTTGCAAGGTAGTTTCCTAACATCTTATCCTAGTAGTTTTTGCTATTTCACTATTTGAAGCTATCCATATAATCTATTTGAATTGTTAGATTAGAGACATGCTTATGACCTATCATGAAAACTAGTTGGACAAAACTTAATGGATTTGAAGAATAAAAATTGTGAAATAGGACATAAGAAGTTGTGTGCATCATTTTGAAGGAAAAGGGTATTCAAATATATCATTAGCTTTTGAAAACTATTACTACTTTGGTCTGAGTGATAACCTTAGGGGATAAGAAGCCTAATTAGGCATTGGAGAAAGAGATTTGGCTAAAAACAGAGTATCTTCGGTTTGAGTAAGAACTTAAAACTTGGTATTTTAAAAATACTCAATAAAGGGTGTCCTAAAATCATTCTAGTTTGTGTGGAATGTCTCTGGAACAAAAGTTAATTAAAAAACCCCTTGAGGAAGGGCTACAAGGAGCCTAAACAAGTGAAGGAGGAGTGAGGGTGAAAAGGTATTTAGCAAAGTAGTTGAATTATGAAACTTACTACACACCATGAAGAGGTAAATGAGTAGCTAAACATGTCTTCACCTTGTTCTAGAAGTTTTTAAATGTTTCCCAACATGAACCTAGTGCTGCAAAATCCTTGAGAAGCATTGAAAAGGAAGTTTTGAGTAAAGGAGAGAGAATTGAAGCTAGTGACTGTTTTGTCTCATTTTGATGGTTGATCCAACATGGAATAGGGTCTTGGAATAGGTTGTAAAGATTAAATAAGTCCATTAAGGCTATAAACCTCAAAATTACATGTTTTTGGGTTAACTAAGCTTGAGAAAAGGAGGCATTTTTGCAAGGTTGAGATAGTTTTTAGTAATTTTGGATCAAACTAACCCCGATATTGGTTGGGATGTGATATGCGCTCTACATAATTGTGAGGCTTTGAACCTGAGAGGTCATAACCAATGGGAGGAGAACAGGTGGTACCAACCTTGAGTAGGAAAAGAGATAAGATCACCAATTAGATGTGACACTTGTCCAAAGTGGTCATGAGATTAAATTTAATGGCCTGTGGTGATCAACTGTGCTAAATGCTGAGATAGGTGATATTCAAATGGTAATATCTTTTGATCCACGTCACCAAATTAGACAAAAATAGTCTTATTAGACAACTCTTAAGGAACTCTACATGATCAAGGTTGTTTTGGGTCACTTTGAAATTCATCTTGTGGTCAAATCACATTTTTAGACCATGATCTTGTGACTATAAGTTTGACCTATTTTAAGTGCTCATATTTTTGGTCTTGAGATCATGTTCACTTGACATGACATCATTGGAATGGTATTGAGAAGATCTTCAATATTGGACTAGTTATATAGGGATGTCTTTGAATTATAGAGAAAACTTAGTAACAAAATTTTGGGCCCTTTTTTAGGTTATTTTCTCAACCAAATGACACCTAACTCAGAACAAATGAAGATTAATCCCACTAACCCACATTATTTTTGCCTTCTGCAACCCCTAATCTTAAATGATTTGATTTGCATCATCCATGAAATTAATGACACCCATATTTGGTCTACACACTAAATGTTGGTTGGTCCTTTGGTGGTTAAAGAAGTGGGTGATTCTCTTAATATTTGGGAATATTTTGTTCCCTTTTCTTCCCACCTTCTCATATAAATGGTTGTAATGACAAAAATGAGGGTCTTTTATGCTAGTTTAGAGATAACTCTACCCTTTTGAGCACTCAAACTAATGCTTATAGACATATGTAATAGAATTTTATTAAAATTTCAAGGACCTTTTTCCTCGGGGATAATGAATGAGTGAGTTCTTAACAATTTTTGCAAGCGCGATATATTTTCTTTGGGGTGCATATGTGTTGAATGTGAAAATATCAGTCCTCTTGTAGAATTTCAGTCTTATTTTGATTATCCCATTTTAATTTCTTGTCTACAAATTGAACCTTAATATGATAAGATATCCCTATGTCTTTTCAAGCCATTTTACTAACCTATTCAATTTGGTGCAATCACCTAGTTTCCATTCAGTATTTCATCTTTTTGAACAATGGTTCCTTTAAAATTCTTAGCTATAACTATGCTGATTGGAGTAGCCTTTCCATAGAGATTAATATTAAAGGATCCATTGTCCCCACACTTTGAAGGTCACTCAATGTTTCACCGAGATGCTGAGCATGACCTCAATAAGGGTGTAGTCTCATGAGACAATGATACCCCAAGAAAATGTATTTTCCAGATTTCATGTCCAATTTTATTCTTTTATTTCTAGAATGTACATGTTTTTATTACATACAAAAACTTGAAGATGAGCTATAAATGGTTTATGCCCTAAGTTTCCTTCTTGTAGAGTCATCCCATCAAGAGTTATAGTTGAAACCCATTCAAAAAATAAACTATTTTTTTACTCGCTTTCTACCCGATATGATTCTCTAAACGTGAATTGTTGATTATACAACACACCACTCAAATGATAGTGTGATTCCACGTTTCTATAACACCATTATTTTGTGGAATGTGAGGTGAATTTAGCCAATGAAAAATACCATTTTATTTTTAAAAATATGAACATTCATTATCGGTGTATTCCACCCTTGATTTGAGTAGAGAGTTTTTACTTTATGACTGGCTTTTAGCTTCCATAAACACTTTGAACTACTTCAAAGTATGGAAGGCTTTGTCTTTGGTCCAATGGTAGTAAACCCAAATTTTGTGTGAGTAATCATCAACAAAGAGTGCGAAGTATTGAAACTGACATGACTAAATTTCATTTGTGTGTGAAGATTAGTGTGCACCAAATCTATTTTTTTGAAGATCAACAGATAATTTTACAAAATGGTGCTTGATGTTGTGTGTCTCTAGAAAATTAGGACATTTATTTTTATTTTCTTCACTAGAGGAAATTCTCTCACAATATTTTAGCAACTTACCGCAACATGTATCCAAAAATCACATCCCTATATCTTTTTACCACAATTGTGTTGAGCCCGAATCCTTTACAGATAAGTGTATGAGTTTTCTTTTGAGTAAAATGAAGTTGGAACATTCTTCTAATTCCAAATGATTATGTAAAAATTGTCAAGGTCTTGGTCTTATCTCTAATGAGGCACATCTTTTACCATCTTTTTTTAATAAAAATCAACCTTCAGGTTGTGCTCTAGTAGTTGACTAACAACAAGTAAATTCTTGGTGAGTCATGAGACGTATAAAACATCTATGATTTTGCAATTAGGTGTTATGAGAGGTAATGAAACATTTTCAATTCCTTTGACATTGTAGGAGGAATAATCTAATAGATTTGGTTCAGATTAAACAATTGCAATATAATAATAATCTCACTGTCGCTCAATTAATCTAAGATAGATAAATATATAGGAAAAGAGTTTCCTATAAAGTAGGAAACTACTCTTCTATTCTAGTGAGTTGTTTCAACAACAAAACAACTCCGTTACAATTATATAACTATAGAGTGCTAACAAACCTGAATTCCCAACATTCCCCCTTAGTGCGAACATGGGGAAAAACACCATCTTCAACCAAGCAAAGATGCTAGTGTGTAGCTTGCACATGGTCTCGATACTCTACACTGAATTGTGGTAGCTACACCATCCATGAATAGGGGCCCATCAAACTATCCAGGTGAATACATGAATTGGGACCCATCAACCAATTCACATCAACCATCAAGTCAATCTGATAAAGAACACTTCCTGCTATAGTATCAATGGTACAAATATCCACATCATCATCATAAAAGGGAAAACAAAAACATTATAGCACATAGGAACATGGATGCTCATATGTTCTTATTCATCACACACAACAAAATGTGTCACTAAAGTAGTTTGTGACCTCTAAGGTAGTGAAAAAATTGAGGACACTGATTGTCCACCTATCTCTGTTGCCTCCATCCTCTAGTGTATGAGCTGCTTACTCAGCCGATGAAGTCATGATACTCAATAGTTTCTACATTGTGCTTATTTATATCTTCCCCCCACAATGTAAAACAACATGGATGTCGGTTTCGACTGAAAATGAATCCATACAAAAAAAATATTTGACATTGATGACTCATTTGTGACAAAACCAAAAATGACAATTAATTTTGACAAGATAAAAAGATAATAATAACTTCCATGTAGCCTCTATAGACCGATTCTATATTAATAGACTCATATAGACCTTTGACACTTGAGAAAATACAATATTCACTTAATGCTGACTAATTCATGTGGGTGAAGTAAGCAATGCCCCACGTGGAGGGGGAAGGTGGATAGAACACAATGCGTATAAGGTGTATTGAACAATTGTCAACGTGTTCCAATGTATAATATGGAAAAATAGGAACTTGATGCAAGATGACATTGAACGCCTATGATTACCGTGGATGAAAATCACAACGTCAATGAGGAGATGACAAATTCACTGTACATGAGTAGATGTCAATGTTGATATAGATTTAGGTTACATAACAGATCTCAATTAGGACAACTCACCATGCCAAAGTGGAGATCAGAGCTTTGTTGAAAGTTGAGATTTCATGAATCAAGGATTTGTTAAGCATACTCGCTGACACATAACAACACAAGGCCAAAATAGGTGAAAACAAAGTTGTGTTGATCTGAGTCATCCAATTTCATATACCTCTCCAAGGTCTTGACAAGGATCTCAGGAGCCCAATCCACTAGATAGAGGCCAATATCAAATCAAATGAGATAGAGTAACTTGTGAGCCATAGAGAATAACAGAAATGTGTTTGAGTCTGCACCAATACAAATTCCTGGTGACTAAAAATTATTCAAACATACAAATCTCAATGCCAGATGGCTGGGACGTTGGAAGACTATCAAACAACACGAATGTTGCAATTTTACTAGATCCTTGAATTACCCATAATGTCTGGTAGATCAAAATCAACCTATTACTCTGCGTCCATCAACACAAAACCGTACGGGTATCCATGAGATCACGCAGACTCGAATATCAATGCTGAATTAGCATGAATGATTTCACTGCAGAAGCTGTTACACTAGACTGAATGCTATGCAAAACGCGTTTTGAGCCAGGCTGTGATGAAGTTGATATATATACCATAGAATGATCGATTGGTGGTGATGCACACATAATCATGGACTAAAGATATGGATGTTCAATACTCTAAAGGAACATAAAGATCACAGCGTATATCCCAATTAGCACGTGCCCAGAAAGATGAGCCTCATTGCAAGTTCTCCAACGTAGTACAAGTGTCTACCCAATTAACCCAATGATATGCCCCTTTGAATATTAATATTTTAAGTAAGTAAGTAAGAGGCACAAAATTCATGTCGCTGTGATACCAAATAATAGATTTGGTTCAGATTAAACAAATGAAATATAATAATAATTTGACTGTCGTTTAATTCATCTGAGATAGAAAAATATATAGGAAGAGAGTTTCCTATAAAGTAGGAAACTACTCTTCTATTCCAGCGAGTTGTTTCAACAACAAAACAACTCTGTTACAATTATATAATTATGGAGCACTAACAAAATTGAATTCCTAACATAATCACCTAATGATACATGGTTTTTGGTGGGTGTTTCTCTCAAATTGTAGACCTAATCTTGTCTTTCGATCATTATCGTGCTATAACTAAATTAACATATCAGATAGAATTCCAAGAAGTAGATGACTACTAAGATTGTGGAACATACAGGCAGTCCTCAGCTAAGGGTTTGTCTTCTTGATAAAAAATGTTTCCTTATTTTTGTAATTTATTTTTCTTCCAATTTACCTTTTTCTATCTTGGAGACTTGTTATGTTATCCATGTAATGACTATTAGTTATTGGGATTCTTGCCACTAGATGATCCCTATTGGAATTAATTTTACTAACATTATTTCAAATCATGACCCTTTTTCTTTTTACCAAAAATGAGACATTTATTTATGTTGTTTGTTCTCTCGGTGAGTATTCTAATTACTTTTCTTATGGGCTTGTTTTCAAGACTTCATGGGCCTTTTCCCTTTTGATACGAAGAAAGAACATGTTCCTCTTCTTATTTTGTTGTGTTTATGGACTCTTCATGTTGCAATATGTTCACCAACTTATCACAAGTTAGTGTTTGTCATGTGAAATTCAATGTGGTCATAAATATATTGTATAAGGGGGCAATGATCTTAAGGTGATGGAAAAAAAAGATTCATTTGTGACTTCCACTTCCAACGCTTGGAATGATGCCCTCGAAGCCGCAACATGCCTTAAAATGCCTCAATTTTCTCACCACATTTCAATTTGAGACTATGTAATTGACTCTCGAAGTGGACGATCATATTCCTATTCTTTTCCTCATAATATTTTTTCATCTTATCTCATGATTCCTTAGATATTTTAACATCATTAATGTGGGGTTATACCTAATTCAAAACTCTAAAAAATGTGATTAACTTAGCATTATGAATGGCTCTATAAAATTTTCATTGACAACAAAATCATTAGCATGTCAAAATGAGGACTCATCAACTACATTCCTTATGCCTTAAAATTCAAGTTGATTTCTAATATTTGTTTTCCATACAACATAATTATATCCTCGCATGAGTCATGGGAATTTGGTAGAAATAATTTTAGAATATTTGCAACCGTATTTTTAAATTCCGAGAGATTGGTGGGTTTCTTATCATTCCAAATAGGTTTTGTTAGTGTAAAATTACAAAGACCCCCAAATGAGTCGCCAGATCTACTTTTCTAAGGTAGATTCATTTGGTGTGATTCACATAACATTGAGTTTTTCCCCAAAGTGTGGGACTTCGCAGTGGGAAAAAAACTCTCCAGATTAAAGGTTGGTTCCTATTCCTTTGTTTAGGTGCATGCGTGAAAACTTGCAGAGGGCCTATTCCTAAACCTAATCTAAGTTTTACCAAGGAGACAGGGATAAAAGGAATGCAGGAAATCAAACTAAGCTATAAGGTGATGCACCAAAGGAATGATGAACATTTGTTTTGCTAATAGACACAAACCAACAAAATGCATACAATAACCAAGCACAGATAACTAGATCTATAATGAAAGACCAGATGAAAGCAAAAGAGACAAGAAAGGATCTAAAATCGATCACAGACGTGTTTTATTGCTCTATAGATTGATACAATGCATTACAAAGTGGCCAAAAGGCAGAAAACGTATTACAATCTAGTGGAAGGTCTAAAACTCCACGAGTTCCTTTACCAGAAGAAAGGGGGATCCTGCAAAAATGAAGAATGTACAACCCTATACAATGAGTCCCGACCCGGTATTTATAAACTCAATCAGAGAGAAGAAAGAAAGAGAGAGAAATGGGAAAAGAAGGTCGAAGGTCAACCATTGCTATTAATGCCTTCTACAAAATCGCCCCAAAATCTGCCTTGGCTTTATGCATCGATCAATCTCTCGGTTCTGCCTCAAGGAAGAGGAAACGACATAACAGATCGAATCTGATATGGTTGTTGAGGCAAATAGATCCGCATTAATGGCCCTGAATATGTTTTCTCCATTTTTATTTACCTAATTTCCCCAAACTTTAAGTTTCGAGATCTCCATGACATGGGCGAAGCCGAGATATTTCCAACGGTGTCGATTTTGCAATATTTTGAGCCCTGAGTCAAAAGATATGCCTCTTCGAAGTTTGTATCGGGTTCGTACAAAAGGGTAGGAAAACCAGTTTAAAAAAATAGGCCCCCTTTTGACCTCTGAGACACGTGGAGGGCTGGCGCTTGTCTGAAGGCGGCCTCTAAATTTTTCTCTTGGAATAGTGTGGGGCTGAAACGTGGCTTCCTCTCGCCTACTCACTCAATTTCTTTGTTTCTCGGCTAAGCTCTTTACTCGGCAAGGTCATATTCCTCGGGCGGGACATGGCGGCCTCGCGCTTGTTTGAGAACCATGTCTTAATTTGATGCTTGAATTAACACCATTCGGACACTTGGCGCTCTCCACCGGTCTGCCACCATGCATTGACTATTCAACTCGACTCTGTCCCCTTTTCGAGACTAGACGTGTGGAGGCTCTGCGCTTGCTGAAACTCTCGATCAAAATTTTTCCCTTGGAGGAGTGTCGAGTTGACACTTGGAAGCCTCCGCAGGTCTTTGGAATTTTCAATGACCTCTCCCTTCCTTTTCGGGCCTAGGGCTACGTGGCGAACTGGTGCGAGTTTGAGTCTCGCTTTTGGATCTACCTTGGAGATGCACCGCTTGGACACGTGGCACCCCCGCCAACACTTCTATACTTAGCCTTTTTGAGGCCCGCTTTGCCCACCTTTTGACCTTGGTTGACCATCTGCTATGTGGAGGACTGGCACGAGTTTGAGTCTTCTCTTTGGACTCCCATCTTGGATTTACGTTGAGCTGACACTTGGCTTCTTCCTGCCTAGCCGAAGACTTTTCAACGGCTGCACAACTTTTGGGGCTCTGGATGCGTGGAAGCTTGGTGCTCATTTGAACTTCCTTTCTTGGATTCAACTTTGGAGAAGTGTCGTTCTCGACACGTGGCTCTCTCTGTACCTTCTCCATACTTAGCCAATTTTTGGACTCGTTTTGAACTGTTTTGAGCCCGAAGACTTTGGATCTTTGCAATTTCTTCTTTTCTTGCCCCTGGCCTCTCTATGACACTGCTTCTTCTCCTTTGACCCTGCTACTCTATTTCGAGCCCACCTATAACCCATAGAATGGATTTAAATCCCGGGTTCACTCGACAAAGCCATTTTCTAGAATTTATCCTACACAGGTTGTTTGATCTTCGTAGGCCTCTGCCACTTCCATTATAGAGTCCTCTTGCAATCTGTTTGTAGGAATCGAATGTGATTTCTCGTGTTACTTCAAGCATGGGCGTTACGATCCAATATTTTCCGGGAAAAATATGGATAACAGGTTCCCTTTCTATATATCATCATTATGATATACTACATCTCTCAATATGTGTTCCATTCTCATATACCTATCAACACATGGAAGAGGCTCATCTTACCGATATAATCGATGGTACATGATAGAGACGTTATTGTAAATGAGATAAAAGTGATATTTGTTACCAAGATAATACATGAAAGGAATTCATCTAATCAATCGTGCATCTATTTAGATGGAATTATGTATACCCGGCGTAACTTTCCTAAATACTTGGAATTTCCACCAAAGTGAATTTATGCCAAACCATTGTGATAAATGGGAAATTAAGGAGGGCTCACTAAGTAGTTGTGATCTTATTTATCCCCGATTATTGACATGGATGATGCATATATGTCATGTTGTAACTCTATTAGAGTATGGATGTAGTAGCTTAAAGTACGATGACATTACCTGTAGACATGAGCCAAAGGCACCACTAATACTTGAATGTTGCTATTAAGTTAAAAACTTGTGTTTTTGTGCAATAAATTTAAGAAATTTGGAATAATTTACAATTTTTAAAAATATGACGAATCATTTTTTCATGTTTGTACAAAAATAACCCAACTAGTTATAAAACCTTTGAATTTTTATAGCTTTTCCAAATAATATATCCCTTGAGTTTTTGAAAAAAAATTGAATTTAAAAAAAATAAAACCCTCGAAACTCCGCAAAAACTGAGTCGATTTTATAAGGTTTTACAATTTGTACTTTCATGCATCGGCCTTTTCAAAGCTTTGGGGAATTTATTGCTATAGTTTCTCCTAGGGTTTCTTGCCCGCTGGCATCCCCTATATAATGTCCTTACCATCTTCCATCCCAGTTGTTTCAACCATGGCTAGAGATAGTGGAGATTTGAGCAATGGCACCGACAGCGAAGTGACCCAGGAAGTTCATTCTGAAAGTATTCCATGAGGTAATATTTCTCCTCTTGATGTGGTTTTTCCCATTCCTGAATTTAATGTTGCATGTCAATGGTTAGAGCAGTTTTGTCTCATTGGGTATTTCATGGGCCACATCCCCTCTGAAAGCATGCTCAAATCTTGGGTGAACACCGTCTGGACCCCTCATGGAGTCAGACTGGAAAGTGTTCAAAACATGACCAAGGGTTTCTTTCTCTTTCGCTTTTCCGACCCTGCTAATGCACCCAATATTCTGGCTAAGCAAGCCACTTGGTATGTTCACAACTCGCTACTTGTACTAACCCCATGGCACAAGGACTTCATGGTATCTGAATATACCACCCTTAAAGTGCCTGTCTGGGTTGAATTTCCTGGCCTTCCTTTTCCGTGTGTGCCTTTTTTGTCACAAATTTCTACTTCTCTTGGCTGAGTTGTTTGCCTTGAAGCCAAAAGGTTTTACCATGCTCGCCACAAAAGTGAGTCTGTGTTGAGATTGATCTCTCTCAAGACCTTAAGGAATTTGTGGATATCCATATGGGAGACAAACGCTACTCTCAGCGGGTCATGTATATCAATTTTCCTAACACATGCTTTCATTGCCAAGATTTTGATCACAAGATCAAAGACTGTCCTCTCTATGTGCCCGAAACTGCCCTGTGGCCAAAGTAACTCCTAAACCAGTCAAACCCCCATAGGAGGAAGGTTGGCAAGTTGTCGAAGGCCAGTGAAATAAGAGAAAATCCCAAAATCCAAGGCCTCTGGCTCTAATGGCCACCGGGAGTTAACTGTTAAGGAACAACCACATAACGTGCATGCTAAAGAGCCAACAATCACTAAAAAGAACCAATTACCATTGCCAACTCAGCTACCCCATTGCCAAAGTACTCCAACACACCCCTCACAGCGTCGGTTCTCATGGACCAGTCAAACTCCATTTATAATGTTCCCATCCCGCACTCGGTGTCATGTACTCCTACCAAAAACTCACAAGGGCCTTCTAAAAGGCCCCAAATCCCTTCTCGCATCTCTCGGGACCATAGCCCGGCTCACAACATTGATTCCACCGAAGTGGAGTACAACATTGAGTACGCCAATCGAAAAAAGTTGATTTGCAAGATTTTTTATAGCACAACACTTGCTCATTTCCTACAAAATCAATATGATGCCCTTGATGGCTTGGAGGATGGGGATATGGCTCTTGACCATCATTTCCCATGAATTGTCTATCTTGGAATGTTCGGTCTTACAGACTCCTATCGTAAATATGTTGTGTATGAAACTCGAAACAATGTGTAAATTTGGATGTTTTGTTTTTGCAGTGTTAACTTTTAAAATCTACCTTGAGATACAAATGTTAAAATCGAAAAATATATTTTTTGAAATCCTTCATGTGGAAGTATTTAACAATTTTGAAATTCTTCGAGAAAGTCTCAAATTCTAAAATTTTGGATTTTGGATTTTGGGATTTTCCTTTCGTAAATTTAATGGAAAAGAATTGAAATTGTGATTTCAAAGTGAAAGTTTGAAATTTCATACTTTTGGAATTTCGAATTCGAGATTTCTTTTGGTGATTGGAAATTTTATAACTTGAGTTTTGAAGTCAAACTCTGAAAGTTCAAAATTTCAGACTTTGATACTTTCGTGTTTGGAATTCTATGTATCATTTTGGGTAAAATCTTCCTTGAAGTTCTAAATTCTGAAACTCTGAAAGTTTAAAATTTCAGACTTTCGACTTTCGTTTTGGAACTTTCCCAACATTTTTCGAGTTTTCACCTCCTAACTTCTAAAGTCCGAAAATATGAAAGTATGAAATTTCAAACTTTCAGAATTTCAGGTTTCAGAGTTTTTCCATCCCCATTCCATGATTTTCACCTCCTAACTTCCGAAGTCTAAAACTCCAAAATTTCAGAATTTCAGACTTTAGGGTTTCAGAATTTGGGAATTTCTTTGCGCATTTATTTCTTACCTACTTCCGTACATGTCAAATCTGGGCATTAATGTCGTGTTTTGCTATTTAAACTCACAATTTTTACCCGTCATTTTCACCGACACTTTGCTCGACAATCTATTTTTTTATCAGAACTTATACTTTTCGCATCATTTTCAAGGTATTTTTATTTTTATTTAAGTTGTTTCTTTTGGGTTTAAGATCTTTGTGGTTTGTTTTCTCCTTGTTCATTTTATTTTTTTTCTTCCTTTGTCTGTCTTGGAAATGAAAACCCCATTTCCCACCATGTTTTTCTTTAGAAGTGTTTTCAACCTTAACAATTGGGAAATCTATTTCTTTTATATGCATCCATCACAAATTTTGAGATCCTTCCACATATTTAACATGCTTACTGTGCTTTTGGCGAAGTTTGTATTTTTAAGTTTTGAACTTTTCATTTTGGATTTTGGAACTTTTCATTTTAGGTTTTCTAACTTTTCGATTCGGAGTTTCAAACTTTTCACTTCCGATTTCAAGTTTTAGGAGTTTTAGAACTTTTCTTTTTCAGATTTTTGACTCAAGGGAACTAAGTTTTTCATACTTTTGGATTTTGAAGGCCCTCGATTCCGAAATTGAAATTGAATGTCAAATTCTGCAGAGCCAAAGGCAAGGAAAAGATGAAGTATACATTCCTTGGAGTTTCTCCTCATTCTTGTCTATCCTCAGACTTGGGAAATATAGGAGACACTGATCTCGGGAAAATTAATTTTCCAGACTTTTGGGCAAGGGTGAAAGCCCCAAACAAGAAATCCTAGATGTAAGCCATATATGAGAGTGAACTCATTCTCGGATGTTGGCTTTCCTACTCGCCATGCATTGCCCTAAGTTTGTCTTAGCTACAACATCTCACTTCGATGAAGAATCCATGAAACTTAAAGATGCTTTGATGGAAAATTTGTAATCTACTTGGACATAGATTTATTTGAGGATTTATTCAAACTCCCGGATGTTGAAGACTATGCAACAATTTCACTAGAATCAACAATGGAGCATTGGGACAAGGAAGCTGAGTTATGCACAAAATTCATGTTGAAAAGCTATCTGGCCAAGAGTGTTACCAAATTTCCCAAGACCATGTATCAATCAAACTTCATCCAAGAAGTCAATGACATTATTGTGTTACTGAGTAGAGTTTTAGACCTTCCTCTCGCAAAGTAATTTCAGGAATGGATGTTCTTGTATATTGCCACCATCAAGAAGAACAAAGAATTTATCAGATAGGGGGAGTTTATCAATAGCTCCATTTGTTTTCAATTAAGCAAGGTGTTGTCCTCTAAGAGTTTCTACATGACATCCTTTTTGGTCTATGTTGCAGCCACTATGGGGGATTTCACTGGGATGAATACTAAGGGTATTTGAAGTGCTTCACAAATCTATGATTTTTATCCTCACTTACATTAGACGAAGGAAGAAGGCACTTACGCAGGATTAATGATGATTTCTTTTGTTGTCATTCTCTATCATTTTGATAAAGAGTTATAAAATCGAAGGATTTCGATGAATCCTTCAAGGAAGTATGCAAGTGGGGAGCTATCTACCTACAATTTCCTACATTTACATACATTCGGATTCCTAGCTTTGTAGGTGCTCCCAGTAAGCTACCAAGATGCCCCACCGACAAATGGGTTTTGCTAGAGTTGGTTCGGTAATTGCTAGACTATCATAAGATTCAGAATAAATGACACAAAGCAGGAGTTCAATTTCCCATTTCAATTGGCATATACACTCGTGCCAATATTTATAGGGAAAAAATGTAGATGCGAGAAATGTCGAGGTAAACCTACTGACATTCCATCCTCAAACTAGTTTTGACTACTAGGGAAAATTTATCAAACAGGTTTGTCCACTTCCCATGTGTCCCAATTGGAAGATATTTGGATTCATTATCGGGATGAATTCATCATCCAAAAAAGATATTATGAGAGGCTAACTCTGGATGAAATTCGAAGTTTTGTTTGGCCGAGATTCCCAAGGAAATGCAAGATGATGATGAAGTTTTGGATGCAACATATAAAATTAATAATATTGTCAATTAGTCACTGCCATGGATTAATTGGTATGTAGAGGAATATTGCAATACCAAGGAGAGGGCGGGGCCCATTCTGCAAAGAACTTATAATTGGTTAGCTACCTTGGGGATTTCACCCAAAGGAAAGAGGTCCATCCAAAGGGGCCGATAATTCCAAATAATATCTCATTTGTTGTTGGTAGCTCCTCTCTCTCCAAGGATCCTCCTTCCAAGGCTATGTCTCCAAAGAATATCGTTGTCGAAATAGTTAAAGTTACTGATTCTCCAAGTATCTCACAAGATCTATCATCTCCTCTTCCTCTTCCATTGTCACTTCCTTAATCACTTCCTTCTACTTCCACCATCATTTCCTCTTTCCCATCTCCTTTTATGTCCTAGGTATTCTCATTCCTTCTAGTTCTCTCAGTAGGAGAGATGATTGGGTCACCCATCTCCACTTCACTTCCTCTAACACTGACATTTCCTTCCATTCCATCCTCTAATCCCATCAGTAGCCACCCCCGGGGCTATCCTCACTTCCACTCCATCCATCATTACCACCTCTCGTTAAAATACCAACTAATTTTACTAGTGCTCTTGTTTTGTTTAGTGCTTCAGGTACCAAATCGGTTGTGCCATTTCCATCAACATTCGCTATACCAGAATGGCTGCTTTGCTAGACTCCAAAATAGAAAAAGAAAGTACCTATGCTAGATGTTATAGACCTAAGTGTGTTGGAACCCACATCGAAGAGACAGGCCAAAAGGTAGAATATTATCTCCAGTTGTCACTGAACCAATATGGGGAGAGATTTATAAAATTTGCTACTCCCGTTGAGGGAAAAACCAAGGAAACCATTACAACAATTGACTATCAAATTTCTATATTTTCACTAGGAAAAGCAACACATGAAGGAGCTAAATAGGATGTGTAGATTGCTCTTGGGAATCTGTTAGAAAAGTATGACAAGGACAAGGCTTCCAAAGATGATCCCAAAGCAAAGGTCGAGTAGCTCACTACATTATTAAGAAAGGTAACACAACCAACTCCATCTACCAAAATTTCAACTACCACGGCTCTGATGATTTCTTCCACTCTAGATGATATTTCTTATCATGAGATTGAGAAGATAGGTCAAAAGGGAAGATCGGTAAATGGATGGATGGAGCATATACTTCAAGAAGCCAATCCTTTAATTAAAGAGGTTGTTGAAATATATAATGATTTACAGATTGGAAGAGCCACTATTTGTAAAATGGATGAAGCCTTCTCCGAGGACAATAATAATCTGAACTTGAATTTGACTACATGGAGTGAAATCAGAGAAGAAGATTCAAATCTACTCCTTCAGAGGATGTAATTGATGATGCTTCAAAGTTTTTTGAATATCAAAAGGCCATGGAATTTTGGTCTCAAGTGTTGTAGGATTTAATTAAGAAGTTGGATGAAAAATGAGTAGAAATTATGGATGCTCTGAATGACATATCAGAAGAGTTTGATATTGTTAATTGTAAGTTCTTCAAAAAAACATTGATGCTCTTCCGGAGGATCAGATCAAGGAAAATTTCAAATATTTGGTGAAGCGAGATGATGAGGTTACCCAAAACTTCAAAAGTGAATCTATTGATAGGCTAGTTTCATGCTAGAATTTCACAGAAGACTAAAAAGGTTATAGGTAAACTTAGAAGAATTCCAGCCAAGGTCACAAGGGAAATCAAGACAATGGATGTAGTGAATCACTATGTATGTGGGCTAGAGGATGGATAAATTCAGGGAATTATCAAGTGTTTCATCGAATACAAGCACTAAATGGATGCATGGGAGAAAGAACAAGAGAAACATGAGGAAATAGAGAGTGTCAGCAGCCCAAGAAAAAGCTAAGTGGCCATGGAAGGACAGATCCAAGCTCTGGATCGGTCCAAGTTATAGGGTTGACCAAGTCAAACCCTTGCAACAAACTTTGCTATTTTTATGGGAACATGTTCCCTAGAGTTTAATGACATTTCTATTTTTAGTAAATTGTTAGTTAAGGCCCAACTGTAATGGCTCAACCTAAGGAACTTATAAATAGTTAAGTATGTGAAGTCATTTGGGGAAAGAGAGATCATTGGAAAAGTTGCTCTTCAAGCTTGGAAGAGTGCTTTTGAATATTCAAGCCTTTCAATTACATTCGAGTGAAATGTTGCCATGAAAATCTAATTTATTATGTTAATGGTTAATGTGTTTATGATTTGCGAATGCATAGTTCCTTGGTATAAATAGTTAGCTTTCCTTTATTATAGAACTATCTTATTTCATTTTTATGTGGAAGTGATATAATTGTTTTAATATCAGTTGTGAAGAAACTATTCTCCTTTTGTTATAAAAGCTATGCCATCATTAACTGTCTTAGGTGAAATAGATGCTTGACATGTGCATGTTCCTCATTCTTATCATTGTTGATTGTGTTCTCAAAAGGATTTGATCAGCCTGTTATGTATACTTGGGGTCTTATAATGAAAAATATACTTGTTTTGAATGTGTTTGTTGTTCACCCTATCCAAATAACATCCAATGAATCAGATTGTAATAGTTGTCTTATTATTTTTGAATTACTTCTTCTTCAGCTTAAGGATTACTCCGATTATATATTCTTACTCTTGGTGTATCACCGCATATTTATTTATTTTGATATTTCTACCCCGAAACTCGTAAAGTGAATAGAGTAGGATTTTTCTATAGTGTTTTAGTCTTGTATGTTGATTCCGCATCAAGTGCCCCAAGTTTAAAAGGAATCCGACCTTCTCCGAAGGTTCATTCTAAGGAAAAAGGTCCCACACCTTGAGGATGTTCCCATGTTGCATGAGATCTCTTGGTAGTTCAACGGGTGTATGATCCATGTGACAACAAAATGAAGTAAAAATTACAGGTTTTCAGTTATAGATGGTTTGCAAGTCCATCTAGCATGACAGCTTGGCTTTCTGTAGCAATCATGAAGCAGGGCATGGGGTTTAATTTCACTTTTTGCTCCCAAATGTGGCCTTTACTTATTGACCATGACATCGACCCCACCAACCATGCCATATGGGTCCTCTTTAATGTGGATGGCTACCCTTTTGGCCTCATTAATATTTATGCCTCAAATGATGTGGTGAAAGGGCCGATTTGTGGCGGTGGATCACCAACTCCATTCCCGATGCTTATTGGGTAATAAGTGGAGATTTTAATATGGTTGAGTCACCTAATGATAAATGTGGCCACTTTCCTATGAGGTGGACACTTGGTGAAAGGGAAGCGTGGTATTTCATGTGTAATAAATTTGGATTTTTGATCCTAACACATCTCACTTTCCCACCTCTGAAGCTTGGTATACGTGGACCAATCTATGTGGAGGGAAAGATCACGTACTCAAACGGCTTGATAGGGCCATGCTGTTAGCTCAAGATTATTTTGAGTTTGATAGCATTTATTCTATGCTAGTGGAGGTCATGCCTAACTTTTTCCTTTCGGATCATTCTCCAATACGATTTCGTATCAATTGGCATGATGCACGCCCTTTTTGTCATAAAGGCCAATTATTTCTTAATACTTTGCCTTGATGTAACATGGCCCCACCATCAATCATATCAAATGTGTTTGGAATTTAATTCCATGACCCAGTCATTTCCAGTGATATCATCCACCTATACAAGCCATTTGGATTCAGTGGTGGGAGGATGCGCTGACTCATACAATAAGATTTCTTAGAATCTATGGCAGCATAACTAGAAATAATTTGGTGCCGATCATACTCCATTAACACCTTAGCTCTCAGCTAGGTGGTGGTAGCACTTCAAGGTGAAACCTTCTCTAAAACTCTTTAACTTCAAGTTGCAATGCTTCGAACTAAATCCAAATGATGGTAATTACGGTTCCAGGGGCACCTAGATCCGGCTCTGGATGCACTGGCTTAAAATTGGAGATTGGGTTTTGAAAGATTTATTTCTTTCTCTCAGAGCCGAAAACCTTCCCAACATATCTAGTCTATCATGGATGGCAGAGCTCTTATTAGTGACCCAAAACTTATGTTGCAAGCCTTTGTGTGCCACTATAAGCTTGTGTTTCAAGCTCAAAACCCTCTGCATCTTGCCAAGATGCTCTTGATCAATTTTTGGGTGTTGTTATGTGTAAATTATTAGAGGCTCAAAAGGTGATCTGCGAGAGAATTCTCACCATTAAAGACCTCCATGAAGCCACCATGCAAATGGCTAATGATAAAGCGTCAGGCTGTAATGGATTCCCTTGTGAATTCTATAAAACCCTTTGGGATTCGGTTGGTCAAGACCTATTTCAAGTCTATCTTGAAGGTTTCTAGAAACATTCCTTAGGGCCATACATCAATAAGGGAAATATTAAATTCATCCATAAATAAGGAGACCTAGAGAAAATTACTTGTTGGCATTTGATTATGCTACTAAACGTCTTCTATAAAATCATTGCCAAAGTGTTAGCTCTACGGTTATGTAATCTTTTGCCAGTTGTTATTCAACCATAACAAACAAGATTTATATAGGGATGATACATCCTAGATAACATCATTGCGGTGTGGGAAGGCATGGAATGGGCTCGTAGGTCTAATCAGGCCACCATGTTTATCAAAATTGATTTTGAGAAGGCTTATGATTAGATTGAATGGCCATTCATACTTGTCATGCTCCAAGCCCTTGGCTTTGGTCCCATTTTTATTCAATCCGTCAATATGCTTTTTGTGGATGCTTCGCTTAGATCTCTATCAATGGCCTCAGCTCGGAACCTTTTGGGGTTTTTAGTTCTATTCGAAAGGGCTGCTCTCTTACCCTTGCACTATATGTGCTTATGACCGAAGGTTTTGGCTATCTGTTAGCTCATGCCAAAGCACAAGGTCTTGTTCGAGGAATCTCGCTTCCTACTGAGCCCACTTCTCAACTTCTTAATGGGAATTTTGTGGATGATTCCTTTCTTATGCTCATTGAAGACGAAACCAACATTTGTAATGCTATGCAATGTTTGGATATTTTCTGCCTAGCTTCTGGCTCATCCATTCAATGGAAAAAAACCCAGTGTTATCGATAATCTTTCCTTCCCATGCCGATACATGGTAATATTTTTAAATTCTTAGGTATTCCTTTTGCTTTTCAAGCCTCCCCACCGAGCTATGGCAATATGTCATTCAACAAGTGGCAAAAAGTTGGAATATTGGATCACCAGACCTTTATCTTTGGCTGGAAAATTCCAAATTTGTTCCAAAGTTCTTGCAGCCACACATGTTTACTACTCGTCGTGTTGGGTTCCTTCCAAAGCTTCCATCTAGAAGCTAGAAAAACTACTCAAAGATTTCTTGTGGGCTAATGCTTCTACAGGAAAAGGTTTTCATCAGGTAGCCTGGGACATTTTTTGCTTGCCTCAAAATTTTGGGGGTCTCGGCCTTATTCACATTCAACGCCAAGGAAAGCTCTTTGCGCTAAATGGATTATCAGAAGCATTATTGACCAAGAATCTTGGAAAGTTCTTATACGATATAGTATTGCTAAAGGTTCCCCTTATGGCCACCCTACGTGGAAAGGATTGGGGTTTGTCAATCTACTCATTACCCCAAAGGCTGCTGTCAAAAATTGTTGGAACCTTTGTGCTTAAGAGAATTTGGAAAGCTTGGGAATGTATTAAGCCTTGGATTTTGTGGAAGGGGATGGCTTTCAAAATGGGATTTCTGTCAACTAACAATCTCTCTGGTGGTCACCGATTTTTCAATCTCAAGATAAGTGTTTAGCAGAGGTCCCAGGAATCTCTGTGCTCAAATTATTCAAACACAAAATTTGCACCATCGAGGACTTCTTCTGCAAAACTGCTCAATCTTGGTTCTCTTGGCTGGATTTCAAAACTCTATTTTAGCTTTCCAACTAGGACCAAGATACTTTTACTATTGTGATCAATTTGGTTCCTAACCACATGTTGCATAAGATTGTTGTGCATTCCTCTCACCCATGGTGGACAGACTGGAAGTGGTATGCAAATACCCCATTCTATAATTACAAAGCCAACAAAGGCTATCATTGGCTCTTGCCTCATTTTCCCATGGTGGATAAACTTAATACACATTGGGGAATTCATTCCATGCTTTCTACCTGAGTAAGTCATTTGAAACTATTTGGAATCTATGTGTGGAGCCTAAGATTTCTCATTTCCTTTAGTATATTCTTCACCAAGGCTTTCCTATTGGGGTTCGTCTTGTTCAAATTGGGATCCCAACTCCCAAATGTCCTTTCTATGGCCATCTAGAAACAATCTTACATGTTTTATGGTTTTGTCCCAAAGCTCAAAATGCCTGGAATTGGATACATTCATTTTTATTTCCTTTACGACCTCATTGCTTCACTTGACAACATATCCTTTTGGGAGATAATCCCAAGCTTCTACCTATGTTCACCCAAATTTGGCATGTTTTCATAGGGGAGATTCTATTTTGGATATGGAAAGAAAGAAATTCTTTTTTCTTTGCTAATTATGCAATTGATCAATATTTCTTCATTTATAATAAATATATGGTGATCTCCAATGTGCTTTTGCATATAAAAATTCAGGTCAACAAGGTTGTGCTGGAGGTGGACCACCTCTAGACCCTACTACGCCACTGGGGAAGCCCCATGTAATGTTTCTTGAGTGCCTTCGTATCCTACTAGGTGCTCCTCACCTTCCGCTCATGTTGCCTAACACAACTAGTCTCAACGTCATGCTTTCACCACGTTTGCCGCTCCTCGTGCCCATTTCATCAACACTACTCACTAGCTTACCGCCGTGGTCAAGGCTCACCATCGCTTTCATCAACTCGTTAGCAAGGTTAGGGCTTGCCACCTCGTCAGCATGGGTGGGGCTCTCCTCTTATCACTACTTCACATCATGATGCTTGGAACCCACCTTTGCAAACACCACCATTAGAAAAATCCCCCGCCTTAACCTCGCCATTCCTACTCATGGGGAAGCAGACCTAGAGGAAGAAGTTGCTGCTAGTTGGGAACTTCCAGATGTTGGCAAGGACTTTCCTAGTTCGGATGGTCGGATGATCATGATCCACCCACCTCGGGCATGTTTGTTGCTGCTGCTTGATTGTGTTTTTTGTCTGCTTTTAGGCAATGCCTATATTTTGTACTCTCCTAGGCTTGGCCTAGTTTGATTCTCGTTGCTCTAGGATTGGCCTAACTTTGTTTGTAGTTTTGGGGTGTGCTCTCATACTACCTAATTTTTTGTTGAAAGTTATCTTGTATCGTATTGAATTAATATAATATAAGATCCTTTTCATCAAAATAAAAATAAAAAATAAAACCCTCTTTTTGTTTTAAAATACCGCCTTTATAAGTGACCCACCCTAATTTGAAATACCCTTATGATAGAAAAAGTGTGGAAAGGATTTTTATGTTGAAAGGCATCCTCTATGGAGTTGGATTTGGTGGAAAACATCTATTTTCTCGATCATTTTCTTGGACGGTCATTTTACTCCCAAAAGTTTCTTCGTAGCTTCACCTTTTTACGCTTACCAAATACCATATGACATTTAACTATGCCAATGAAAGCATAATAGATATACATGGAAATCTATATCTTTTGGGCATCTGGCTTAGATTCCATCATGTGATGTATATGCAAGTGTAAGTGCTTGTGGATTTAATGAGGGACCAAAATTATTTTGATTTCTATAATTTTATAGCCTTAATTTATTTATAACATCCACGAAAAAGGGAAAGCCGAGGATGATAAATTTATAATGAACACATAAATGTTCAAGTTGTATTATTTTCCATTGGTTGTATAGTTTTTAGACATATTCGAGTGGTAAGAATCTCGTGGCTCATGCGAGGCCTATTTGAAAAATCATTGAAACCCCTTTTACCATTTTTATATTCATATTTATGCTTATTTCAAATATTTGCAAGTATTTTATATTTAACATAATAAAAATGTATAAATGGTCATTAAAGTTAACCCTCATATACAAGTGTTCAATGGTGGTGATGATAATGAAAGCTAACAAGCATGCACCTTCGAGACATGTATGGTTTTATTCAATATGACAGCCACATGTTGATAAATAGTTCACATTCCAATTGCATGTTTCTATGTTTTAATAATAACAAGGACACAAATATATATGCTAATCAAAGTTGTGTTTTTAATATGATACATTTTGTTGCTCGATAATGTATTTTGTTTTATGTTTATCTTATGTTGATAAAGAATCATAACATGAAAATTTGGTTCATCTAACTCTAATTACTATGTGATTACTATCCACAACCAATTGTAATCAAGCTAATGATAGAATAATTTCAACATATTTTTAGTGGTTTGTTATTTTTAATTTCATGGAAAATCCTATTTGTAGGTTATAAAAGACATGTGTATCCTCACTAGGTGTTGAATTTGTTTCACAAAATGTAATCAATTGTAAAACCCGATTAGTACACCTTTAAAAATGAGCCTTAAAACATGGCATGAACATCAACCAAATGAAAAAGGAACTTTTCTTAGATGTTTTAGTTGTAAGTGCCATGATATATTGTTCTCAGATTCAAATGCTAAATTTTCACTGTAACACCCATGCTCTTATTCATCCAAGTTAAGAGATTAAAACAAAAAAAATCCTTAATTACAATTAATATCTTCAATTATTTTCAGCTTGAAACAAATAAAATATAGCATAATTACATGTTTATAATCCATATGATAACAAATGATAACCATGTGCAGCTGTAAGGGTCAACTAGATCTTCTCGATCCCCCTTAATTCACTCTAACTGAGTGTGTATAAATTATATATTTTTGTTAAACCTTTTTAAGAGGTATTGAGAACTATGTGCAACTCCTAAGTGTCAACCTAGATAAAATATAATATGTAATCCATCCATAATCCAAGATAAAAGGTTAGGGGTATGGTGAACAAACAATGTAATCATCTAGTTACACTACTTTGGCCAAAGATTCAAGCGTTCAATGCAAGCTTAGTTTTGTGACCACACACTAGTCAAAAACTTGTCTCCGTCACCAAAAAACCATCTCTACATAGTTATCTAGATCTCATTTCATTATTTAAGAAATTAATTTTCTATTTTGAAGAAGTAGGAACTATGACTCATCGTTCTAATCGAAAGGATAATATCGGTCCCATATTAGGATCCATATGGGAAATATAATGATCACATAATGACTTACATCATTATGTATTCATTATCCTTCTCGTAGCCATCCTAAGATGATACGGTTAGGATTCTATTGATCTAAAAACACAAGTTATAATTTTCAAACTTTAACCGTTCACAAGGATCTTGGAACTCAACATCAATTTTATGGATTTTAAAACTCCAAAACTAATTAATTCCTTGATTTAATTATGCACCTCAATTTGATTTTTAGTCACAACATTGAAATGTGCATTCAATTATTATGTTGTGGATTATGGATACTAAAATTCACTTAAGTCCATTTTCCCATTTTAAGATGATTGCTTAATCAAATTAATAAAAATCCATAATTGATTTTATCTGATCAAAAGCTTCATCAAAATAGAAATAAAACATCCACAAAATAGAAATTGATAACAAAGTTCACCTAAAAGCTATGTCTCTAGATTCACAAATGTGAATCGATCTATTAAATTCCAATGAAGTACAATTACCCTTCAATAATGACAAATAGATGGAACTCTGCAATTTACTGAATAATGTTCCAAAGTCCATCCGTGGCCCCTACAGCGTCTTCACAATGCGATCCCCCTGCAACTATGCTATAAAAACACCTAAAAATGGAGATTTAAAGCATTCCATGAAAATATAATGACATATTTGGAATCCTTGCGGAATTTTGAAAACATTTCATATTTACACCGAGTCCCTAAATCGACACTAGGTGCCTCAAATTTGAGGTTGAATATAATTTACTCTTGCGCCTACATACAAAGTCATGTCACTATGTTTATACAAAACCCTACGAGCTCCAATAACCACCCGATCGAGCTATTTAATAGGTTTCTTGGTCACATTTTTTTGTATTGATGAGGTCTGGGGTTCAAATCCCACATCCATATTTTACGCCGTGCTCGTTTTAGCAAAGAGGTGGGAAAATCCCATGTTGACCGTGGGGGGAGACATTTCGGCTATTTAAAAATAGGTGTTTAAGCCTATCCCTCCATGGCTTCACCACACCTATCCATGTTTTGTTGGAACACATAGCTATTGGCCAAGTTTTTTTCTTAGACTCGTTGAGCCGTGATGTTTGATTGGTGGCTTGATTACCACCGGGCCGTGGTGAGCTCCCGGTTTGTGTACTTGGACTACGCCGTGGTGCCGAGTCATTGGGCTTGCCGGTAGAGAAAAGGACGAGTCATGACTATCGTGTTGTGTTTGATTAACACACCAAGATAGTAGGTGATAATGAAGGTTGGTATGTTTAATCCGTTGAGTATAAATTTGTTCCCTCCAAGATGCTAGGATATACTATGGAACCCGGGATATAAGGAATAAGTTTGAACAATATGGTAACAATGTGATCAACTCGGGGGAGTTGATCACCCCACCGAGCTAAAAATAGATCACCCGAGATGTGTAGGAAATCCAATAGATCTCCAATGCAAAAATTTGAACTCTCCAAACAATAATCCCACATTGGAAATGTTTGAGAGATATAATGCATATATAATCAAAATTGTGACAATAGCAATATGAATAAAAGGTGGCAAAGGCACCCCTCCTACAAAAGAGTGTGCCGAACCTAGTGAGGGCCCCAAGCCAGAGAATAGAGGAGCCCACTAATTTTTCATGTGTCGAAGACTGGAGGTGCTTAAACAATGAATTTTCAACCTTTCAACCTTTTGCCAAACTTACCACGTGTCAATGTGTAACTCGCCAGTTGACCATTTTGAACTATTTTCAAACCAAATCTTTAACCTACAATATCTTCTCGTATCCGAACTCGCTTTCTCGAGTTCGTATACCATTGGAAAGTTATTAAAACACTCTACGGTGTGGTCATGGTTTAGGGAGGTTTAGAAAACCTTCCAACACCTAAAAATCCTCTGACCATGTATCAAAAGGAACTATGGGTCATAATGCCCACACTTTGTTTACACCTTTAGTTATCTAAATAAGATACGTAAATAAGTTCATCTTTATGATAGGTTATTAGGCATTGTAACACACTATCTATTTATCGATAGAGGATTAGATTAACTCAATGAGTTACTATGCTCTATGGTTACCTTTGATTGATTTATCGTAACATAATGTTGTCATTAAATATAAGTTTATTTTACCATGTCTCGTTTAAAGCTAATCCATTCAATATTTGTTGAAACAATCCTTTGATCGCATTTGATTATCATTTGATATGAATTGTGTACTTTATTTAATAAGGTACAATAATAATATAATGTTGTTTTCATTGTATTGTTTTCCATATCACACCATGTTCACAAAGACATTTGTTCATCCATATTGAATCCATAAAATCGATTATGATTGCATAACATAATATTAATGAATTTTATTCATACTTTGCTATAAAACAACATTGAAACACCTTATATTTCACAAAATATGATTCTAAACAACAATTCTTTTATTTAAACATAATAAGGATAAGTCCTTATTTTCTAAAATAATGACATACACTTAATCATGATTCATGATAGTATAGTATGTAAAATTCCTTCAATCATCTTTAGAAGATATTAATTTCATGTTAACAATTACATACAATAATCCTTATTGTATTTTAAGAAAATAACACATGATGAAATCATGTGTATACAATCCAATCAATCACTTCATAAATTTTACTCCATCCTATACACTCGTAGGAGAGAGAAAATGTATATGTGGGTCAGTTCTATGAACTGGCATGAGTTATCTAACTCATATTCTTGTTGTATTTAGAATGAAATAAAATAATATGTTAAGGTTATCCTAACTGATAACTTATAAACTTCATAATTCATTAATTAAGTTTACTTATCATTTCTCAATGAGTGATACTACATAAAGTAAGCTATAGGTAAAACTATCTAAGATTCCAACTAATAATTATATCCTTAAAATGTTTGAAGAACTTACAATGAAATTTATTATTATTATTATGATCAAGCAACAATCAATTCCCTAAGATCATCTCGGAGAATAAAATCAACAAAGTAGACTTCTTTAATGCTCAACATTCATATTTTGATGATTCAAACTATCTCATTAACCTTTTTGAAAATATTGTAAAGGAGGAGGAACAAAATCATGCTTTTACAAGTCATCATATAATTCTAACCGCTGCTCCGCTATCATTACTTAAATCAAAAGGTCAAATCATCATGATTAAAAAATCATGATCATTACTACAAAATGATACAATGATAAGTTAATGTCAACTTCATGTTAAACAATTAATCATTTACCACCCATTGAATCAAACTAACAACAAATCATTCAAAGCTAAGAGTACATGAAATACTTGTTCTCAAATATTAACTAAAGGAAGAATGCCTACAACACAATTTAATTACAACTAAAATCCATTTTTCTAGCAAGCTAAAAAGAAGCTAAACATTATCAAGAAATTAACCCGCATTGAACAAATTTCACAAATGTCCAAGCCTCAACTCGGCTTAACAAAGTTATAATTTAACAAAAATAAGGGTTCATTCCTTCCTCAACAAACAATACAACTATGCTATAGAACTTACCAGATTCAAACAACTTAATAAACCGACAAAGGAAAGCTCAAAACAAATTGTAAACAACTTAAAATAGCTAAGCCCTTTAATGGTTGAAAACCGCATTCACTTACCAGATCACAAAAACCCAAAGAAAAGTTTAACTCACTTAATAAATGGAGATTCCATCAAACAACATTATTCAAAATAATTTCACATAACAGTCCCAAGGACCCATAATCCAGATCTCATTATCAAAATAACAACCCTTCTTTTTATTTACAAATGAACCTAGAAAATGAAATCTCTTCTCATTCCTCATCTCTTTAATAAAAAAAGTTCTCAAGACCCAAAACACATTCAAGAGAAGGAATATAGCTCTTCATGAGATGGATTAATATATATAATACGTGCATATTACCCATATTTCATCCAAAATATCAAATGCAAACGACCCATTTTCATCTCAAGTTTTTATTAAAATTTCGTAGGAAAACGAAGGAATAGATCCACTTTAAAGAAACTAATCTCAAAAAACCGTTTCCATGGTGTTAGGATCAACAACAAGCTCAAACAAGCTATTTCAATAATATAAAACATATGCATGTATTTCCATTCGAATTTAACATACTAAGAAAACTAAGCAAGTAAAAATCTATATTTCTAAGAAGCCATAAAAACCCATTCGTTTCCTTGTTTTTACTTCACGTTTTCTTTAAAAATTTCTTAATAAAACTCAAGAGTAGTTGCAAATTTACAAACAACTAAGAAAAAACCAACTTATTCCCATATTTTATAATAAAATAACAAGAAAGCTGAGAGTAACTCATGCGTGGTTAGTATTTTCCTTTGTTTTCCTTTTTCCAAATTTCTCTTTGAAACTTGTAACTCAGTATGCCTAACAAAAGTCCCGAACTTTCCAAAAAAATGAATACTGATTTGCCATTAAATAGAGTTTTATATTTTTATCCGAATGCCAAAAGTAGATTTCCTAAAATTTCTCATTCAAAAACCTCCATGTAACTTCCAACAGACTAAAACCATCAACAAAATTCCAAAAATGTGAAAATGGAGAGAGAAGGCATGTTTTGGCTTGAAATGCAAGCTTTTAATTCTCGATAACCATGATTGTTTAATGTTCTTAATGAATAATAGTTCCACATAGTGGATTAACTCAAAATTTCCAATTAACTTGCGTGTAATGTGAATAGTCGAAGACCTCTAATCAATAATCAATAACCATAAACTAATAACTTCTCTAATGCCTCGTGGTCTGTGACAATTTATTGTGCCTTTAACATTAAACTTTATACTTGCCAAGTAATATGGTCGATGACCATTGTTAAACATAAACAATAAACAATATAATACTTTATTGAATAAACCTTTAATATGCTACGTGGTTAATGAAACATCAAACAATAACATTCAACTTTAAACCACTTCTAAACAATGTTGTCAATATTTAACAATACAATGTGGTCTAAAACCGAATCATTCAATACCTTAATCATTGCAATATTACCTTAAACAATGAGAAGTAACCTTAACAATCACAAACATCATTGATTAGTGTAAACATTGGTGGAGTTCAACTAGTCAATCAACATACAACGATGCAAACCAGAAGGTGGTCATCAAACAAATCCAAAAATGTTAGAAGATAAATGCATATCTATGCTTATGTATACATGTATATGCATGTATGTATATGTTTTTGTATATGTATATATGTATGTATGTATGTATGTATACATTTGTATATATAATTTTACGGCAAGTGCACTTGGCGGGGGCCAAAAAGTGGACCAAAAACTGAAAATGAATGAAACTCAATCGCATTTTACAATAACATGATCACGTTATGTTTTCTTAGGCTCGGGAATTCACGAACCTAAAATGCGTACGTGTTATAACATGCTCACGTTTCTAGTGCTATGAAATGTGTATGCGTTTTGGGCTATATGAAGTGTAGGAGGGACTAAAGGAGCCATATTTAGTAAAATAAATTTAAAGTATAAGAAATAATAAAAGTATAAAGAAATAATAAAAGAAAATAAATCTTATAATTTAAATTTATTTTAGTAAATATAAGAAGTTAGGGTCACTCTGCACCTGATGGAAGTGGTCCCGTAGCTTTGACAATTATAATCTAGAAGATAGTTTTTCAAAATCTAATCTGGTCAGTACTTACTCATTTTCAGAATTTCAACAATGACCTAAAAATTTCAGGCCATATATATTGTAGTTGATATTTGTTTTGTGAAAACATATATTTGTTTTGTAGGTTATTTTACCTTCTAGATTGAATTTTGGCCCTAGCACTACTTTAATTAGTACTAATTTTGAAATTTGGTCCATAATTCACTTTAGTGACCATGAATCAACTTTATGATGCTTGTCCACTTCTTACTAAAATGATACCCTCACTTTGTACATAGAGGATTTATCCCTAAACGGGATTCCCGTCCTATGGAAAAAATGAGGTGATTGTAATGTGCCTCCTCCTTAAGGCTTCGGGCTTAGGTTTGAGGTTGAGGTTGAGGGTTTAGGGTTTAGGGTTTAGGGTTTAGGGATTAAGTGTTTAGGGTTTATGGTTTAGGTTTTGGGCTCAAGGTTCGGGGTTTAAGGTTCAGGTTTAAGGCTCATGGTTTAGGGTTTAGGGTTTAGGGGTAAGGGTTGAGGGTTTAAGCTTCGTGGTTGAGGGTTTAGGGCTCAAGGTTTAGGGTTTAGCCTTTAGGGGTTAGGGTTGAGGCTTCATGTTTGAGGGTTTGAGATTAGGGCTTAGGGTTCGGGGTTTATGGCTCAAGGTTTAGGGTTTAGGGCTTAGGGTTTAGGTTTTAGGGTTTAAGGTTGAGGATTGAGGGTTAATGGTTGATGGTTTAGGGTTTAGGGTTTAGGATTTAGGGCTTAGGGTTTAGGGTTAGGGCTCATGGTTTAGGTATAGGGTTTATGGTTTATGGCTTATGGTTTAAGGTTTAGCGCTCACGGTTTAGGGTTTAGGGCTTAGGATTTTAGGTAGTAAAAATAGGGTTTAGGATTTAGACTTAGGTTTATAGTTTAGGGTTAAGGGTTTAGGGTTTATGGTTGAGGGTTGAGGGTTTAAGGTTTAGGGATCGTGGTTCGGGTTTAGGGTTTAGGGCTCGGGTTTTAAGGTTTAGGATTTAAGTTTTAGAGTTAAGGGTTTAGGGTTAAGGGTTTGGGGCTCGGGGTTTAGGGCTCAAGGTTTAAGGTTTAGGGTTGAGTGATGATGGTTTAGGTTTTAGGTTTTAGGGTTTAGGGATTAGGGTTTAATGTTTAAGGGTAAGGGTTTAGGGTTTAGGGCACATGGTTTAGGATTTAGGGTTTAAGGCTCAAGGTTTAGGGTTTAGGGCTCGGATTTAAGGCTCAAGGTTTAGGATTACCCATTCACTCACTATAATGTTATGTGTCTTACCCATTCTTATTAGTATTGACTGAGAGTATTCAACTAAAAATGGTTCATCTTCTTTATAGGAAGAACATTCAAAGGGAGTCATCACAATTTGATGCCTTTCATCTACTGATATTTTGAAGGAGGGAAATTACATATATCCAAGAACAATTTAGTATAAATAAATGTTACCCAATACATCTATCTTCTTTTTCCCATCGCATGGGAACTATTTCACTCACTATAATGTTTTGTGTCTTACCCATTCTTATTAGTATTAACATAGAGTATTCAATTAAAAGGGTTCATCTAGCTTCCTAGGTAGAACATTCAAAGAGAGTCATCACAATTTGATGTCTTTCATCTGTTGATATTTTGAAGGAGGGAAATGCTAGATATCCAAGAACAATTTGGTACAAAGAAATGTTTTTTGACGCTCTTTTGCATAATTCTTTTAGTTACAAGTTGTACAAAGAATGAAGGTTTCATTTGAAGAACAAATTGTGTAAGATGACAATTTGAGAGGATTTCTGAGGTTCAAGTTTATTTTCCAAGATACATTACTCCAATGTTTGAAAATGTTTCTCCAGATGCAATGACATTCTGATTTAGACACTCAATGATTCTTGAATTTCCAATCCTACCACAGACCCCAATAGTCCTCGATCCTTGGATATAAGGAGACACCGTTACTTGGCTTCCATTTATAATGATAAAGATATTTGTAAATTCATGTTATGACCTCTAAATCTGTATGAATTTCAAGTTGTTTGAAATCACATCACACCCTTCACTAGGATTGATGACTACCCCTATCTTTTGAAGGCACTTTTGAAAGCATCCATGGGTTTATCATAGAAGGAATTATCAATGAATGGAAGGTCACTAAGTCATAGGCTAGTGACTCCCATTTAGAACTAAACAAGAAAGATTTACTAGGAAATTGATAACTCCTTTGTGTTCTTAGCCATTCCCAGTTCTTATGCTTATTTTGAACACTTCAAGAAGTTATGTCAAATTTTCTATCCATTCTAATAGCAGAAGATATTTCTCTTTCTCTAGAGGAGAGGATATTGTAGGCAATTCGGTTATGATCCTACACCCCGCATTGGTATATTCTCTATGTTTCTTCCATTTCCTTTGAGATTAATTTTTGTGTTACAATGGTTATTTTTTCCAGCTTCCAATGGGTCATCCTAGCTTACATAATACCATACATGGAAATATGAGAAATGTGAAATTTGTTTCAAAGTGTGAATAAATTTACATTCAAGAGAACAAGTATATGTGGGGAGAAATAGGTTCGGCAGAGATGTGTAATATGCATTTCAAGACATAAGTTAGATTTAGAGTTAAGGGTTTAGGGCTCGGGCTCAAGGTTTAAGGTTTAGGGTTTAGGGTTTAGGGCTCATGGATCAGGTGTAGGGTTCAAGGCTTAGGGTTTAGGGTTTAGGGTTCATGGTTCATGGTTTATGGCTCAAGGTTCGGGGTTTGAAGTTACGGGTTTAAGGTTTAGGGGTTAGAGCTTAGGGATTTGGATTTAGTGTTTAGGGTTTAGAGCTTAGGGATCTAGATTTATTGTTTAGGGTTTAGGGTTAAGGGTTTAGGTTTTAGGGTTAAGGGTTTAGATTTTAGGGTTTAGGGTTTATTATTTTAGTTTTAGGGTTTAGGGTTTATAGTTTAGGGTTTAGGTCTCAGGGTTAGGGGTCTAGGTGTAAGGGTTTAGGTCACAAAGTTTAGGGTTTAGGGTGTAGGGTTCAAGCTTTAGGGTTTAGGATTCATTATTTAGGGTTTAGGGTTTAGGATTTAGTTTTAAGGGTTTATGGATTAACATTTAGGGCTCATGGTTCATGGTTCATGGTTTATGGTTTATGGTTTAGGGCTAAGGGTTTATGGCTTAAGGCTCAGGGTTTAGGGTTTAGGGCTCATGGGTAAGGGTTAAATGTTTAAGGTTTAGGATTTAGGTCCTAGGGTTTAGGTTTTAGGGTTTAGGGCCTCTGGTTTAGGGTTTAAGGTTTAGGGTTACAATTGTAGAATTTAAACACTAAAATTTTTATGTTGAATGCTGAAATCTTGAAAATTACCTTTGTACTGACTAGATTATACTATAAAAAACTATCTCCTAAACCGTGACTAACGGAGCTATGAGACTAGTTCCATAAGGTGTAAAGTGACCCTAATTTCTTATATTTACTAAAATAAATTTAAAATAAATGAAAAAATTATACTTAAACATTTATTTTTGTAAATAGAAGCATGCCAAAACTTCTTAGGTGCTAACCACTCAGTAATAGATTTAATTTTTGATGGGTCTACCGAGATCCCATCTTTTTTTATTATGTGCCCAAGGTATTACAATTCATTTTTATAAAATGAACATTTCAAAATTTTGCTGTACATTTTTCTTTTTTCAAGCACATCTAACACTATTCTCAAGTGCTCATTATGTTCTTCTATGTTCTTAGAATAAATCAAGATATCATCAAGAAAAACCAACACAAATGTATCTAGCTATTCCTTAAAAATGTTGTTTATGAGATTTATATATACAACTGGTGTATTAGTGAGTCCAAAAGGTAACACTATAAACTCATAATGCCCATATCTTGTTTTGAACGTTGTCTTATGAATCTCTTCATCCTTTATCCTTAATTGATGATAACCAGACAATAAATTGATCTTTGAATAAATAGATACACCTCTCATTTGATTGAAAAGGTCATCAATCCTCAACAAAGGATACCTATTCTTTATGGTTGCCTTGTTAACATGCAATAATCAATGCATAGTCTTAACATGTCATCCTTCTTCTTAACAAAAATGAATGGTGCTCCCCAAGGAGACATACTCAGTTGAATCAATCCTTTAGAAAAAGTTCGTGAAGTTGATATTTTAGCTCTACTAACTCTGTTGTTGTAATTCTGTATGGTGCCTTAGATAACGGTTTAGTTCCATGTTTGATGTCAATGGTAAAGTCAAACTCACGTTTTAGAAGTCCAGGTAATTCCTATGGAAAGTCATCCATGTATTCTTGTAATAGTGGATAACTCTCCAAGAAAGTCTTACCTTCTTTATTAAAATCATAAATTTTTATTGCTTCTGACATACGAACCTTTATTTTTAGCGTTATTAAGTTACGTAGTAGAAATCTGTCTAACTTCAAAACCTATTTTTATACCCTAAATGCTAGGTTTTTTCTACATGTCATCTATGCATTTTATTCATTTTTCATAATAGTCTACTATTAATTTATGTTTAGACAACCAATTTACACCTATAATGATGTCATAAGACCCTAAAGGAGCTACATATAGGTCTAATTATATAATAAAACTAGGTAATTCTAATGTTGTGTCAAACAAAAATTGGTTTACAATTTGAACATCATCATTCCTATATTATGCATCCATGTATTTTTCATATGATCATCTTTCTTAGATAGTTTTCTAGCTAATTTATTAGAAATGAAGCACTCGGTTCTGAACGGTGTCAAATAAAATATTAACAAGAACTCCATACAACTTACTTGGCACCTCAACAAGAGTAGCTTGTTTCTCATCTTGGAAATTTTCCACCAGTAGCATGTATCCTTTATTGCTGCTTGTTCCCCGATTCTTCTAGGAACATTTATTAGAATATTGGTCACCATCACATTTAAAAACCTAGAGAAAGGTCATTTATTTTCAAATTTGTTATCATTTACTTTATCCTTGTATTTGCAATGTGTTTAGTTGATGTATTATTTATGAATTTTTTTAGTTTCTTTGCCTTCCTTTTGCCACCATGTTTTTCTAAGAGATAATGGTGTAGGTGAGTTGAAACTCTTCTTTTAATTTTATTCTCTATGAGCATAATTTTCTTGCAACTTTTTCTCTTTCCTAATGTATTTTTTTGAATATGACCTCCATAGTAAAAGGACCATACACATCAAATTCACCTCCGATATTTGGGTTCGATCTATAACAAACTTATGTATTTTGAATTTTTCATGTTTTTGATACTATGGTATATACTTTGAAACTTTGGTGAATATTTCCCAATATTCAATCACTCTCCATTTACCTTGTGTTAAGTAAATTAAATAAAATATTATGACCATACATAACGAAAGTGTAAAATTTAAGTTGAGTCGACTTGAGAATAGGGGTGGGTTAATTTAAAAGTAGTTATTTAACTAAAATTTGAACATGATGCCTATATAAGGATAGAAATGTAATTGATTAGGGTCTCTCCTCTCTTCCCATTTCTGAATGTTAGAGAATGAGTGTTGTGACTTTGTGCACATTTTTTCTCTCCCATTCCATAAATTCATGAATACAACATCTATGTTTTTCTGTAATATTAATGATCTTTAATTATAAAATCTATCTTTCCATTTATGATCGAATGGTTCCATTAATATTGTTTTTATCCCTTGTTATATTTGATGCTATAATAAATTAGACTTTGTAATGAATATTGGTGTACATGTACTTTGTGCCATATCTATATAGTTTAGGGGTGATGAACACTTTGCACTTTGTAATTTTATTTCATCATTGTATTCCACCCTTCATGTGAGTAAGAGAGGGTTTTGTATTATGTTTATGTTTGAGATAATCTCAAAAATTCTCCATGTTTATTCTATTATAGATTTCTTTCCTCCTCAAAATTGCACCATAGATATGATCATAAAGGATAAAGAATTCGAGGCAACATGGGACTATCTTTTAGTTGTGGGACTCGCTAACCGAGATAGACATATGGAGAAGGTGAAATTCCTCTACCTATTTCTACTACTAAGACTACTCCTAATGCTTTGAAAGAAAATCCTATACTAAACATGCTAAAGGACCAGTGGTTAGAAGGAGATGTAGGAAGGAAATCCTAATCTAAAAAGGTGGTGATAGCACCAATAAAAGGGTGACAGAAATTGAATACAATAAAAATGGAGCCTAAAAATGAGAGAGATATGCACAATCCATTGTAATGGTAGAAGGAAGGCAAGACTCAAAATAAAATGAGCTAGAAAGCGAGACAAAACATGCCACAAAATAGATTTTATTACTAAAAATATGCACAATCAATTACAGATTGAATAAAAGGAAATAAAAATTTACAGAGGCCAAAATGAAGGCTTAAAGTTCATTACTAATTGGGAAACCTTTTTGACATGGTTCCTTTACAAATCAGAATGTTCATCTCTTTCAAAATGAAATATTTTACAATATATAACAGAAATGAGAGAGAAAAAGAAAGAGAAGAGAAGAAATGACTTTTAAATCTTCAACCATGAAAAATATGCATTAAAATCTTCCTAAAAGCACATGGGAACTCTATAAAGCCATTAATATGTCTATTTTGTCCTGCAGAAGGAAATAAAGCCATGCTTCATCAATTTTGGTGGTTAAGCTACCTGATTTGATCATTTGTGTGCCCAAACTACTCTTTTCTACCTCAAAATATATGTTTTCCATTTTGACCCACTAAATGCCACCAAAATCATATTTTAATGATGCCAAATTGAAGGGATTGAGGAGATATTTCCAACAATATAAAATTTGTTTGATTTGGAGCTCGGATCAAAAGATATGGCCATTTGAAGATTTACCTATTGGGAGGCACAAAAATTTGACACGTGGAAGCCCTTGATTGGTTTGGGGATTGGCCTTTTCCAATGTGTGATTTCTTTTATCTTTTCCATGTGTCCACCTCCCATTGGTTCAAGGATCAGCCTCTGCTTCCCTTTCTTTTATTTTATTTTCATGTCCTTCTACGTTTATGAAAATACATGCCAATAAAACCTTGTCATGTTTCTTTGCAGTATGACTATCCTTTATCTCTTGTTAGTCTCTTAGAAATATGAGCCAATATAATATTTCTTTGCACCTTCATAATTCACCCTTTTATAGCCCCTGATGACCATTGTGAAGTATGAGCCAATGAAAAGGATCCACGCACTTTTCATGTCATTCCTTTTGATTTGCGACCTTTGACATCTGCGAAGCATTAACCATGAGATCATTCCACACCCCTGTGGTTATCGAGACTCTTTGATAGTCTCATATGAAAATTTTGAAGTGCGATCCAATGAGAACACTCCATACACTTTGCATTGTCAGTATTTTCTTTGAACTCCTCTGCTCGATGTGAAACATTAGCCAAGGGGGAAGCTCCACATCCTTCGCATTGTTAGAACTTGTCAGAGTTCTTTATCCTTTTCATTTGTCAGACCTATAAAAGGAGAGATAATAAAAAGGCTCCATGTAGCTTTCGGGCTTGTCATACTTTTTAGAGTTATTGGATTTCACGTCGCAACTTTATACTTTTGGGGACTTAGAAACTTTTTGGCTCTTTTAAGTTGTTGTCATGTAATCCCTTTTGACCTTGTTAACTTAACTCAAACCTGAAAAATATGAACTTAGGTTTAATCTGGGGCTTGGAGTCTAAATGAGCCCATCACCTTAAAAGTTTCTAGAATGTTGACACGTAGCCCGCCTTCGATCATTGATCTACTACCACGTGTCCTCGCTAATGCTTTGACGCCAAGTTGACGGAAAATGAATGTCTATTCGACCTTTTAATATAACCCGCTAATGAATAAGCTAAGTCTCCCGTAGGTTTTTGAAAGCGAACGGTAGTGCATTTGGGAAATGGAATTTGATGGTCGTTTGAACATCCCGCACTGTAAAAATAGCTAAGTCCATTTTTAACAAGTTATTACAAATTAACCATGGGGTAAATTTGGTATAACAATTTTGTGACATCTAGGGAAATGTTCTGCTAAATTTGACCGATACCCTTTATGCAATCAATTGGGCATGGAGTCAAGCCTATTTTTTTAAAAAAAACTGATAAAAAAACATTTAAATCCTTACCTCTGAGCCATTATGAACTTAACATAAATTAGAACTTCTTGGACTTGAGCTTTGGGCTCTGAATAAAGCTTTGTAGTTGCCCAACTATTTGATTCTCGTGTTAAACCTCATTAGGCTAATTTGGGGCTATCTTGGTATGATCTTGAAGCTGATTTCTTGGGAGTTATTATTTGAATTAAAAATTTGTCCCACAACACTACATTTTTGACCAAGGAAGTGACATGAGGACTATGAACTATAATTGATCTTTGGGGCTGAATGATCGAGCATTTAAAACTACCCAATATCTTATTTTGGCTAAGGCAGACCACTTGAAATGAACTAAAATATGCAATAACAACAAATCACGTAAAAATATGTACCAAACATGAAAATCATACATGTTTCAAGTGGAAACATACAGAGTGTGCACAAGCACTTGTTTTGCAAAAAACAAACCTATCTTAATCTACTCTAACCAAAGGAAAAGAGAAGCTAAAAAATCCTAATACAAGTAGGGAGAAATAGCTTCCCTTCTTTACAAAGTGTGGAAATGTAATTACGTTTTCAACAAACATGACCTTTAGTGAGAGTGAAAAACTGATTTGAATATGGTTTTCCACCCTTTTCTTCAAAGTATCAACAAACAAGACAAATACCTCTTTTAGTTTCCTAATCTTGGACTTGAGAGGAATTGTTGTTGACCTTTGGTGTATTGAAGATCATGCTCATGCTTTGAAATGAGCATGACTGGTTGAAACTATGATTTTGGATCCAAGCTAGCCAAATACCTGATTGGGAAAGGGATTTTGGAACCAATGGGCCAATCCTTGTGATTTGCCCATTCTTTTGAAGCTCAACTCCATGAATGGAGTCATATTACATACTTTCTTGAAGAAGGAAACTATTTGTAGGCTAGTTTGAACTGCTGCTCTTCCTCAAAGAAAAAATTCTACCTCCTTCTAATCCACCTTTTCCTCAACAAACAAGAAGTTTGATAAATCAAAGATTTCCACAAATCGACTCTTGAAAGGATGAAGGGGAAGAAGGATATGAAATTTCACCATCAAAAGAAAGAAAACAAGAAGCTTCCTATGATCTCTTCTTCATCCAAGGCTTTAGAATATGATTTTTCCTCCTTAACATGAAGCTCCTCTTTACTAATTGTAACATTTGGAGATATTCTTGATGAATCACTGCAAACCTTTAAAAGTGTAGCAATTTCTAAGCATGCAAGATAATGGGGGTTGTTGGGGTTAATCACACCAGTTATCTGACATATATTATTCAGATCTAAGCATACCAACAATAAATATGGAAATAAAATAGAATAACAATACACAAGATATAACATGGCTCACTTGGTATGGGCTACATCCACCAAGAAACAACCAATCTTATTATTCAAAGCTTTGTAGAGAATATACACCGAAGATTTGAAATCTTCCACACCTCTTAGATGTACAAGACTTTCTTCCATAAAAGCTTATATTTTCTCTCTCTAAGAATTCCTTCTTACAATTATCCCTTATTATCATCTAACCCTAGTTTTCTAGCTTATATAACCATACACAAACTTAGGAAAACTTATCCATGTTATTACAACCATTCTATCAAATTTATATCAAAGGTTAGATCTAATTCTTGTGAGTTAAATAAAACAATCATGCACAAGCAACGATTCCAGTTAGCCTTAATCGATGCAAGTTCCTCCTTGCCTTTACCGATAGTGATCCTAGGTGGTGACACCGGTTATGTGTATTCCAACAAGTTAATAAAGTATGCTAATGTGAAGAAATTAAGCTCCATAACTCAATAATCTCCCACTTGGAGATAAATTTCTGCACTGTACCATACAAATCCATTCTTGGATCCTTTCCTTGGTCTATTTCTTGCTCTTCAAGTCTCAAAATAGAAGACCAACAAAATTGGAGTATAGCTCCAACTTCTCGTTTACTAACAGAGTCGTTAGCATATCCGCATGGTTTTTATTTGTATGAATTTTCTCCAGTTTCAGCTACCCATCCTATAACACTTTCCGTATGAAGTGATATCTCAACTAAATGTGTTCTATTGTTAATCTGAAACATTGAGTTCTTTTACAGATGAATCACACTTTGAATATCACTGTACAATCTGCAATCCTTTTGGTCCTTTCCCAACTCTTCCATGAACCTGCTCATCCATATCATCTCTTTGCTAGCCTCTGTAGCTATAACATACTCAGCCTCTGTAGTAGACAAGGCCAAAACCTTCTACAATCTCAAAATCCAACTAATTGCCATCCCACCTACTATGAACACATATCCAGTGGTGTTTCTCATACCATCCAAATCACCACCATAATCGATTCAACATAGCCACATAAAGAAATATCTAACCCTCCATAACATAACTGCATACCGGATGTCCCTCTCAAATATATGAGAATCCATTAGATTGATTTCTAATGCTCTTTACCTGGATTGGCCATAAATCTACTCACAACTCCCACTTCATGTGCAATGTCTGGTCTGGTACAAACCATAACATACATGAGACTTCCAACTGTTGAAGCATATGGAACTCGTGCCATGTACTCGACCTCCTCATGTGATGTAGGACACTAATATTTTCTCAATTTGAAGTGTCCAACCATAGGTGTACTTACAAGTTTTGAATTCTGCATATTAAACCTTTCTAACACCTTATTGATATAATGTTCCTGAGACAAATACAATTTCATGTTCTTCATGTCTCTATGAATTTACATGCCAAATATTTTCTTTACAACTCCTAAATCCTTCATTGCAAATGTGTGAGCTAATTTTTCTTTAAGCTCACCAATGTCTTGCATATTAGATCCTGCAACAAAAATATCATCCATATACATTAATAAAATACTATAGCTCCCATTTCTAAGCTTTTTTAAATAAACACAATGGTCAGATTCACATCTCATATAACCATGCTCATGCATAAAGCTATCAAATCTCATATACCATTTCCTTGGAGATTATTTGAGCCCATACAAGCTCTTTTTCAACTTGCACACAAGTTTCTCCTTACCCTTGAATTCATACCCAAATGATCTGCATATATATCTCTTCCTCTAAATCACCGTGAAGGAAATCCATCTTAACATCAAGTTGTTCTAAATGCAAATCTTATGTTGTAACTAAAATTAGAACAATACAAATGGAAGTCATTTTAACTACAAGAGAAAATATCTCACCAAAATCAATACCTAATTTCTGTGAAAATCCTTATACAAAAATCCTTTCCTTGTATATTTTCTATCCACCCTCTTCTTCCTTGATCCCGTAAACCCATTTGATCTGCAATGTCCTTTTACCTGCTGGAAACTTAACCAAATCCCACGTCTAGTTCTATTTCAAGGATTCCATCTCCTCATCCATGCCATGCTCCCACTACACGTGGGTCTCATCCTACATTACTTCTTAAAAATATCTGGTTCACCACTATTAGTTAATAATAAATAAGATAAGGAAGGTGAAAATATTTCTGGAGGTCTACTTACCCTTTGTGACCTTCTCATTGAGATTTGGGGTGTTGAAGGGTCATTTTTCTCATTTTGTAAATTTTTATTAATCTCAGATAGTGACCAACACTGGTCACCTCCTACCGACGTTGGTTTAGTTAACCAAAGCCGATATGGATCTTCTATAACCGACGCCAGATAGCAGGCAGTTGATGCCGGTAATGGGTTAACCGACATCGGTCGGGATCAACCGACAACGGTTACAGTGTAAACCTGTAGGTTTCAATATTAAATATGAGAATGCATTTTCATCCACAAAATCTTCTACTGGTTCATCTTTGGGTACCAAAACTTGATCCCTGTACATTATCTTTTCATTCCATTCAATGTCACGACTCTTAACAATCTTAGAATATTCCAAATCCCAAAAAAAAATTCAAAATCACCGAACCATAACCAATGAAAGTTCATCTCTTGGATTTAACATTCAATTTCTTCCTATTTTCTTTATCAATATGCAAAAATCTTCTGAACCAAATAATCTAAGAAAAGAAAGATATACCTCTTTTCTAGTCCAAGCTTCTTATGGTATTCCACCATCTAGTGCACTTGAAGGCCCATAATTAATTAAATAAACCACCATGTCTAATACTTATACCTAGAACTATAAGGGTAATCCAACATGTATCCTCATGCTTCTTGCACATTTCATTATTGTCATGTTCAATATTTGTACAACACTATTCTCCCGTGGTGTTCTAGGAACCGTTCTTTCTTTGCGTATTCCATTTACTGAACAATAATAATTGAAATACTTACTTTGCAATACTCACCACCATTGTCATATCTAAGGCATTTTAAATTTGAATTTGATTCATTTTCCACAAGGGCTTTCCATATTTTAAAAGTATCAAAAACATCAGATTTACATTTAATACAATAAACCCATACCTTTCTTGTGGCATCATCAATGAAAGTCACATAGTATTAGGATCCTCCATGAGAATATACAGGCTGGTCCCCAAACATCCGAGTGCACAAGCTCTAATTTTTTATTCTTCTTTGTTGACCCAACATTGAGAAATATCACTCTCTTTTACTTTCCAAATATACAATGCTCACATAAATTAAGATCTACATCTTTCAAATATGATAACTCACCCTTTGCCTTTAAGATCTAGATTCCTTTTTGACTCATATAGCCTAGCTGATTATGCCATAGGTTAAGTGAAGATTCATGATCATGATGACTGTGAGTAAATTATGTACTTTATCTATAGGTTGAGTGGTGAGTGAAATTACAAAGGCCACTAATCAATGAAGAATCATTGGATCATACATGCCGACTATTCCAAGGAGTTGAAAATAGGTTTGTGATCTTGAAGATGCAAGTCAACCGTCTCTAGCCACTCAAATGGTGGACATGACTCACTTTATGTTTTATTAGGTTCTATAACCATACTCCTTTGATTATAAACCTAATGCTTGATCCAAAACATGCTCCCTTGATTAGATCCTCTACTCTTGTGACACCTATTGTGACATATCTACCTTCTCCCCTTTCTATTTCTCCACATGTTTCTAAAACTATTCCATCTGTGAGATCACCTCTATATCTTCTCTCCATTATTTCCCCCACCCTCTTATATGTGAACCATGTTGCACATGACTTGAAGATCTTGGGCATGATATTTAATATTATAGCACCCATTGACAACATATGAAGAAAATCAAAGTGGAGGCTAGGAGAGATCAACAAAAGAATCCACTCAACCTTATCTACACCAATATATTTCTCTCATTACATATTTTTCTCACATATAAATGATACTTTTTAGGTTATCTATCATAAGCAACAAATATAAGAACACTCTCCTCGTGCACAAAAGTGAGGGGCCTATTGTCATGTAAAATGTATAACATGAAAAATTGAAACTTTGAGCATGAAAACTAAGCCCACGATTAAAATTGTGTTTCCCTATCACTGTGAATCCTTCCTCTAACCATCCAACCCTAAGTTCAAACCTCACCCCATCTCGAGGAAATTCATAAAAGGTTTTTGAGTTTTTTTTTTAGTGTGCAGGAAGAGTACCTAACATGAATGATGAACTCGTTAAGATATGATGAAAGACTATTTCCTCCAAAGGCCAAAAAATCCATTCTGCCCATTCTACAGCTAATAAAGGACCCATTGAAAGCATTTAGGGAAAATATAAATCATCTGAGGGTGATTTAGGAGAAAATTATAGGTTTCCAAAGTAATTTAGGAAAGTTTAGGAAAAAATATGATTCAAGAACAATCTGTTCAACATCGGGTAATTCAGGGTATAAGGAATGAAAGCTAAAATGATGAAAACTGACTTCTATGGATGATTCTTAGAGTTCCAAAAGGAGTTAGGAGGGAAAAAATTAGGCATTATAAATCCAATGGTAATATCTACAAGTTGTAAACATCAAATTTACACCAAGGCTCAAAGGTTTCCTGGGATATTTCAAAACTCTGTAGCTTCCCCTCTTAGTTTAATATGGAATAGGCCCTAAATTTTGAGTTCAAGGAAGAATTTATCTCAATAATGTCTCCATTTATCTCATTATGTGTATTGAAGTCAAAATCATATAAGGTTTGACCCCAAAACCTTCCTAAGCTTTTGAGGTGAAAAAATCAAGTTCGGTGTCCAAATTTGGACATCCAAGGAAAAATATGCCTTCCCAGAATGGAAAAGTGTGTGTGTGAAAATGATTCTTTCCTATATTATAGTTTATCAATGTTTGTGAAATATATTCACTTGGAAAATGGGTGAAATTAGGAAAATCATGAGGTCTGTGAAGGATTTGAAACATCAAGAGCTTCACCGAGATTCAAATCATCAAGGGAATGGTCATCAGGAGCATGATAAGAGAATCTCACCATGAGTGATGGCAAATCATCTCAAGCTCACAAACAATTCATATTTCATAAGAGTTTTTCTAAACACTTAATCAATGCTCGGTAATGAAATCACATCTTATAATTCGGAGAGGTAAAATTTGTAGTGTTTGAGTGAAGTGTAGAGTCAAGAACATGGAATTCATTCTCGTACATTCCTCTAAGTTTCATTCAAGGATCAATCATTCTATCAGGAGGAGGAAACCTATCTCCATGAGGATAACTTGGAGAAAGAGGGTGTCTATACATCATAAGCATGCTTCCACTCAGGTGACATCTTGGTCAGGGAGGTGAATTGTGAGATTAAGAAGAGATCATCATGTTCAAAGGTGAAATGTGAGTCACAATTAGTGAGTTGACAATCATCATATCCTGAATCTTCCATTGTGTCTAGATATATTCAAGAAACAAATAAAAAATGAGCTATTCAGGCCATTGAGGCATCCAAGACCATCACGTGTGAAGGATCAATAAGTCACTTGTTCTCATGAGAGGGTTATGAGCAAGAAGTGTATGAGAATCCTAATTCTGATTTAATTCAAGGAGGATTTTGAAGCTAGGAAGGGTAAGAGTATGATATTCATATGGATATTTTGTAATTTGAATTGACTAACCCAGAAATGTAAAACTTAAACCATGACAACCAAGCCACAATGTGAAATTTTCTCCAAAATATTCCCGAATCCCTCTTTGGGCCAAATTTCCTCATGTGTCATGATCACCTTGTCCTTGAAGGTAGTCCTAATTTATTGGGGGAACATGTATAAGTTTTCAAAAATGTGTAACAATTTACATTATTCCATTTAGTGAAGTGCAATAAAATATTAATTCTTTGGAAATCCTAGAAAGGCCAATTTTAGCCATTTTAAGCTGTATGTATGCATCCTCCGAGAGGTTTTTGAAAAGGTATTAAGTATCAAGAGGTGGTATTGGAGATATATGAAGATGTTAGAAGTAGTTTATGAAGATTTAGGAAAGTTTTTATCATTTTGGGATAGTTTGTTCAAAAGCAAATTTTCATGTGCAAGGAATGAGTAGTCAAATTGTGAACCTTGGCTTCTCGGCTGATTGTGGGAGCCCTGTAAGGAGTTAGGAGGAAAAAAAGTAGGTTCCAGAAAGATTAAATAATCCTATACATTTTGGGAGCATCCATTTTGTTCTAAGTCTATTGAAGGTGATGCTAGAAATCATCTCATACTATCAATAAATGCATACCTCCCAAGAGTGTTTCTAAACACTTAATCAATGTTTGGTAATGAGCTTAGTACATTGTGGAGGTTAGGAATATGTGATTCACCTTCAAGTTATACTTACATGAGGATAAAATTGATCAAAATGGTTTTTAGATGTTATAGGCATGTTTCCACTCAAGTAGTATCTTGATCGAGGAGGTGAGTCATGAAGTGAAAAATGGTGTCATCATGTTTAAGAGTGAAATGAAAAGATCATGTAGTAAGTAGAGGGTCATCATGTATTTAATATTACATAATCTCTCTGAGAATTAAGTGAAGTGAGATAATCAAGCTATCTAGGAACTCAACATCATCATGTGCGAAGAATCAAGGAATCATCTCTTCCCATCGAAACATCTAAGCACGAAGGTATGTAAGCATCCCAAGTTTGATTTCATTCAAGTACTATGGAGTTGTGAAGGGTAAATAGGTGATATTCTTGTGTGGAACCATGCATTAAATAATGAAAAATCACCCCAATTTAATTTGATGTCATTCACAATAGTGTTCTTAAACACTCAGTCAAACACTTGGTAATGTGGTCACTCCTCAAAGGAAGAAACATTACAACCAAATCTCACTTCATTGCCACCCAAATATATTTTAGTTATTTTACATTTAATAATGGGATCATCTCCATACACAAGAAGGAGGGGATTAGCCCCATGAATGTTAGTGGAAACTAATAATTTGTGACACAATAAATTATTTCAACAACAAGAGAACAGTGTATGAAAGAATTAGAAACCACCTTAGTTTCACAAAGTGTAATTCACTCAGTAGTGTTCTTAAACACTCATACAACACCTTGTATTGTGTTCACACCTCAAAGGAGGAAGCATATGTAGTCACATAATTTCAGTTAAAATAACTTCATTTAGGGAGAAATCCTCTATCTATAAAGTGAGGACCTATTTCAATAAGTGAAAGACAAACATAAAAAGGTTTGAGCATCATAGAATTTAATTTTGGTCACATAAGTGAATTGTGAAAGCCTAAAGTAAGAAAGTGATCATCATGTCCTAACTCCTACCTTGTTATAATAAGATATCATCATGTTCCCATCACAATGAAAATTTCATAACAATATTTCTAAACACTTATTCAATGCTCTAGAATACTTCATATCTCATGGAAGAAGGAGATTGTGATCATCATCATACTCTTGACATACATACATACATACTCCTATAAATTTTCCCAACTATCTAAAGGCACCAAATAATTTATGATCCCCTCATATCCTCTAATATTTTCTTGGGATGTTACATCACATAAGTCATACTCTATGCATCTAGGATGAAATATATGATCATCCAGTCTATACAACTTCTTCTCATAGTGTCATCCCCTACTTCTCTCTACTCTCTCCTCCTTGAAAACTTGTCTTTCATGTTTTTCCCCCACCTCTATAACCTATAGTCCCTCTACTCCTCTTTTCCCTATAGAACTACTGCCTAAAACCCAACTATGGGGCATGTCTCACTTGACATGGCCTCAATGGTGGAATATATACTACCATTCATACTATCTCACCTCTCTGTCTAGCATGTCATCGACAATATTATAGGAGGGGTTGTGGCACTACATAAGTTAGGATACACCTGATTTTTAATTTTTGATGTTATTAGGGTTTAATTTTATCCCATAGTTCATGATGCTTATCTAAATACCTTTAACCTATATTTAGATTAGGAAATCTCTAATTCATCTTCCTCTTATCAAATAATGGATTGGATTCAAGTAGGGGTTATGAGAAAATTGTAATCAGATTATGAAAATTTTAGTAAAAAGTATGAGTTTATACCTATTCAAATTTATCTTCCAAGGATCAGGGTTATATTGATCTTATTCCACACTTTACACTAATCTAGTGACTTTTATGATGGTATACTTGTATACTCCCAACTAATAGTGATTTCACTCAATTCAACCTAAAATGGGTCTTGCACAAGACGATACATGATGATAGAGATATATTTAAGGAGAATTTTACACACATATTTTTTCAACCTTAGTTTCTTTATTCCTATTGGTGAGATAATTTATCACAAGGAAAAAATAGTGAGTTTTCACCAAAGTTACGGGACTAAGTCCCTCCTCTTGGTAATGGGGATGCTCCCATTTCTTGAATGAAGAAAAAAATTGCGGGTGGATGTGAAGATGAGAATCACACATGAATAATAAAATAGACCTCAGGGGATATATGGGATGCATTATTGTCAAAAATGTGACTTTACCACTTTTGGAAAGATAGGGTTGCCCACTGTGTCCAAATCGGGAAACCGGAAATGATATTTTCACCTTGAGAGCATAAAAAGTCTTTTTGAGTCAAATATTATATTATTTTGACTCCAAAACACTTTATGAGATCATTGAAACCATTTTTGAGATCAAATTATTACTGAATTTTAAATTTTGGCCATATTTCATCTTGAATTGAGAGGAGTATCTACTGTGTTTGAAATTTCCTTAGGAAATATTTGAGCCTTGGAAAAAGTTAATATTTATATCTTCTAGAGGATTCTAAGGTTACCCATTAAGTAAGAATGTACATTAAGTAAGAAGCTTAAGGATTCTAAGGTTAATATAAATATTGAAATGTTCATTTTATAAAAATGAATTGTAATACCTTGGGCACATAATAAAAAAAGATGGGATCTCGGTAGACCCATCAAAAATTAAATCTATTACTAAGTGGTTAGCACCTAAGAATGTACATTAAGTAAGAAGCTTAAGGATTCTAAGGGTTAGCATCAAAAAGTAAATCTATTACTGAGTGCAATCGAAACCAACTTAACCTGGAAAGAAAAGGAGTAGAAGAAGACTTGCAATCGACATTTGAAAACGAGCAAGTAAGTCAAGAGCATACTTAGGTTGTGAAATCAAAATTCTCGAGTCGAGATTGTGAAATGGATCCCAAGAAAGTAATGAAGTAGAACTAAGTCGACATGGAAAACCTTTGTTGGCAAGGCGGTCTTCACAAAATAAATGATAGAGGAAGTGAAAGGAATGATAACTAAATCGTACTGCAAGCCAAGAACACGATGCTAATCAAACAAAGACGATCAATAAGATGAAAGCAATTCACTAGAATAACTTTACATAAAACCTTTGCAAACAAATGAGTAAAGCAATATCATATATTATTATGGAGCTCAATGCAATACATTGAGAATGGGCCTTGCTTAAATAGGAAAGAATAACAATCTAAGAATCACCAAGGTTGTAGATCAAGCAATAAATCAAGGAAATAACTAGTCATCAAAGAACTAGTCAAGACCATAGATTTAGGAGAGAACTAGACATCAAGGATCTAGTCAATACCATAGATCTAGGAAAGAACTAGTCAATACCATAGATCAAGGAAAGAACTATACCTAACAACTAGATAATATCTCCTAATATATAAATAAGATAAAAGAAATATCCACACACATAAGTGGGTCGGGATAAATACAATAAAGGTAAATAAAGTACCTAGGTGAACATGAGCTAAGGTAAATACCTACTCTAATAGGAAGAGCTGCCGATGATCAATAAGTCATCAACATAGAGAACAAGAATGAGTATGGAGTCATCTTGCCATAGAATATAAACATTTGGATCAGAGTGACACCTAGTAAACCCTGATGTAAGTAAAAAGGAGTCCATCTTGGCATACCAAGCCCGAGGGGCTTGTTTAAGGCCATAAAGATAATTCTTTAACTTACAAATGAGGGAGGGATCATGGACATAACCCGGAGGTTGTTCCATGTAGATATCTTCCTCTAGGTCACCATGAAGGAAGGAACTCTTAACGTCCATTTGATGGACTTTCCATCTGTTTGCTGCGGCAATGGCTAGGGTTAGTCGAATAGAAGTCATCTTCACAACCGGAGAAAAGGTTTCAGTATAATCAACCCCAGCTATCTGGGAGAAACCCTTAGCTACTAATCACACTTTAAACTTTTCGACATCTCCATCTACTCCATACTTTGTTCGGAACACCCACTTACACCGAATGATTTTTCTTCCTTTCGGAAGAGGGTGAGATCCCAAGTATCGTTCTTCATGAGAGAGGAATACTCCTCATCCATGTCAGAATCCCACTCAGAATACCGAAGCCTCCCGGAAGAGGCCGGATTAGATGCGAGAGGTGAAGAAAGAGTGGGGTCCAACGAAATCTCGGTGAGTACGTTTCATATCTGAAGTATCTCCAACTAAATCTCCAACATTTTGCAGAGTTTTTACTCTTCACAAAGCATGTCTTTGCCACTCGGGATCCTCCCCTCCATGCACAAAGCAAAAACCAGCCGTGCTTTTTGGAAAACCAAACTAACTCCACGCAAAAACAAAACTTAATTAAAATTCTTTTTGTGTGCTTTTTACAACGTAGCTTTTCTTACTTTATTTCCACCATTGTTTTGTAAAGTTTCTTAAATTTTAAAATTTGCTTTTTTACTAACCGTAAGTTTTAAAAGTTTTCTTGTTTTATTTAAGGTTTTTTAAAAATGGTAAGTTTTTAAACTTTTAAGTGGATTTTTTAAAAAAGGTGGGAGTATATATTTTTAATTTTAAATAGGATTTAATTTTATTATTAGATCTTAATTATTATTTTTAATTAATTAGGATTTTATTTTTTAAAGATCTTAATTAGTTTTTGTAATTAATTAGATTTAATTAAATCTATCTCGTATTAATTATAATTTTTCCAAAGCGATTAGTTTTTTAAAAATAAAAAATTGTCTTTCTATTAAACATTTTTTTCGTTTTTAACTCCACAAGCTCTAAAATTAGCTAAATCGGATGTTTCCAAACGGTAAAATTTTAACGCGTTATTGTCATTTTTTTTTACTAATCGTATGCGCTCAAGTGTGTAGAGACACTCTGAGCACTTCTTGTCTTCTACATGCCTTTCCGGCATTCTAAAGATCATCAGAACTCATCCTGAGTTCATCTAAACATTGTTTATTACCCTTCTTATTGCTTGCGACTAGTGAGCGCATCCGCCACAATTTGTAGAAAGGCGGTATCCATTGCGATGTGAGACATTTTTTTCTCACAACCAAGATTTGATTTCACCTCCTTCCTAGTTTTTAACAATTGTGCTTGTGTACGGTGTCACTTTGTTGTGCTTCCCGAAACACGATTGTGGTCTCCTCTCTTGCGCATTATTACACTGATTGCAAGGTGAGTTACCAAGTGTTTCTAGACGCACGCTCGGACCCGATTGTATTCAACGCACTAAACTATAAAGTGCCGAAAGTAGGGGGTTATTATATTGTCCTGGGTGGTTGTGTTTCTTTTCTACATTCCTTCTCTCTCTTTCACTATGGATGCACTTTCAATTCCTTTTCTTACACTGCATTCAAATGTTTCGAATGGAGATAAAAAATAATTGTGAAACTAAGGGGTAAAGGGTTATTTCGCATCACCATGGGAACTGAGACCACACTAAACTAGACGACGACCCTGAAAAATCTAAGTGGTTAAACCGTAGTGATGAAGCTTTAGGTCTTATTTGCATGTCCGTTTCTACCAACTTGCTCTTCCACATTGAGTCGTACGAAACACCTAAATATGTGTGGAAAACTTTGATGAAATGTTTGGACAACAAGATGACATGAGAGCGCATGCGTTAGAAAACAAACTACTAGGGTTAAATCCTAGTGATTTTAAAAACCTACAAGCATTCTTCTCTAAGTTTGTCCACACTAGATTGCTGTTAAAAGAATGTCAAGTAGAGAAGAAATATTCTCAACTGATCTTGTCGATTCTCTCTAAGTTAGGTCATGAATATTCTATATTTGTGTCAACTTATTACGCTACAAAAGTTACCTTGGGGAAGGATTGGAATATATCCTCCTTTGATTGTTTTTCATCCCAAATCATTCAAGAACAAGACAAACTCATTCAAATGTGGTCTCTCAAGTCCAAGTCACATGCCCTTATAGTAAGTACTAGTAAGGAAAAGAAGAATGAATAGAAGAAAGAAATCAAATTAAGAAGGAAAGAAAGACCAAAACTAAAATTGACACGAACACTTCAACTTCTGAGCCTAGAGCATAGAAAGAAAGGTATTTGTGTTCCTATTGCAAGAAGCTTGGTCATAAAGAGCATACGTGTATGAGAAAAAAATTGATCACCTTACTCATTTACTTGAGAAAAATCAAATAGGTGTTCCTGAGTCTATCAAACAAAATGCTCCGAAGGCCGAGTCTTCTACTGCAAAAGGTTCAAAATTTGATAAGAAGAAAGGAAAGGCCCTTGTAGCCAAAGTTGCTCCTTCATCGATGTGGATTATAGATTCCGGTTCCTCGCACCACATGGCTTCTTTGCATGTTGAGTTCACCAACATCGAGCCTTGTGGTATGTCCCAAATCATGATGGGTAATGACACGATAGTGTCGGTTTCTAGTAGTGGATCGGTAGAGATGGATGGGGAACATTCAACCAAGTGTTGAGTGTTTCTGATCTCTCTACCAATCTCCTATCCTATCGGTTTACCAAATTACTCACCTTGGTGAAGGAATGCAAGTGGAATTTGGTCCTAACTCGGTGATTATTCGTGAGCTTAACAATGACACTATAGTGGCTGAGGGAAAGGCGGATCACCATTCACGGTTGTATACCTTTTCCCACTTTACTTCTAATTCTACACCCACTACCTTGCTCACTCATGTAAATGAGGTTAGTAAGCTATGGCATGAGTGATTCGACATCTAAATTATCGCTACCTTGAACAATTGAGCCAAAATGAAATGGTCAATGGGTTACCCCGTGTCAAGTTTTCTAAGGGTATTTGTGAGGGTTGTACCCTTGGAAAGCATCCTGAAAAGAACTTTGACAAAGGAAAAGCCTAGAGAGCTACTCATCCTTTGGATCTTGTTCACAACGATATTTTTGGTCCATTTCCATCTCCTTTGTTTACTAGAGCTCTTTATGTGCTTTGACCTTCATTGATGACTATTTGCGATATACTTGGGTATATTTTCTTAAGCTTAAGTATGAAGTCTTTAAACATTTTCAGGACTTTAAGGCTCTTGTTGAGAAACAGGCAAAATGGTCTATCAAGGTTATTCAAACTGAAAATGGAGGTGAATATGTAAACAATAGGTTTATGGATTTCTGTACTTCTGAAGGGATCTCCTTGCAACATACAATTGCATACAACCCTTCGTAGAATGGAGTAGCAGAAAGAAAGAACCATACTCTTAAAGAGATGGCCACTTGTATGATTCACTCGAAGTCTCTTCCTCCGCAATATTGGGCTGAAGTAGTGAATTGTGCTAATTACATTTAGAATTGTGTTCCACACAAGACAAGTAAGAGGGATGACACCCTTTGAAGCCCGGTTTAGACACAAACCTGATGTTGAGCACTTTCGAGTCTTCGATCCAAGGTTATGGCTCAAATTCCCAAAAATAAATGTAAGGCATTAGAACAACAATCCAAACCTTGTATCTTTGTAATGTATCCTATGGCATGAAGGGATATTGATTATTGAATCCTACTTCTCATGAGCTTTGTATTGAGAGAAGTGTTAAGTTCGATGTATCTTCTCGAATTCTACTTCTCTACTTCTCCCTATTGAGGTTCTTTGTATTGAGTGAAGTGTTAATTTTGATGAGTTGGGATGAAAATAGTCAAAGGAGGGCATATTCCAATCCTTCCCAAGGCAACTTTTGTAGCGTAAAAGTCTGACACAAAGACAGAATATTCGAGGACCTAACTTAGAGAGAATCGATAAGATCGAGTTGAGAATATTTCTTCTCTACTGACATTCCTTTAACAACAATCTAGTGTGGACAAACTTAGAGAATAATGCTTATAGGTTTTCAAAATCACTAGGATTTAACCCTAGTAGTTCGTTTTCCAACTCATGAACTCTCATTTCATCTTTTTGTCCAAACCTTTCATCCAACGTTTCCACGTAGATTTAGGTGTTTCGATAACTCAATGTGGAAGAGCAAGCCGGGAGAAATAGACATGCAAAGAAGACCTAAAGCTTCATCACTATGGTTTAACCACTTATATTTTTCAGGTTCATCATCTAGTTCAGTCTCAGTTCCTATGGTGATGCGGGATAACCCTTTACCCCTTAGTTTCATAATTATTTTCAATCTCCATTCAAAAAAATTGAATGGTATAAGCAAAGGAATTGAAAGTGCATCCATAGTGAAAGGAGGGAGAAGGAATGTAGAGAAGAAACACAAGCACCTAGGACAATATAATAACCCCCCCTACTTTCAAGTTTATAGTTTAGTACGTTGAATACAATCGGGTCTCGGCTTAGCGTGCCATATGGAAACACTTTTAACTCACCTTGCATCGGTGTAACAATGCGCAAGAGAGAGACCACAATGTGTTTCAGAAGCATCGAAAGTGACACTCATTCAAGCAAAATTGCTAAAAACTAGGGAGGAGGTGAAATCAAATCTTAGTTGTGAGAAAAAATGTCTCACATCGAATGGATACCCACTTGATGCAAACAAGTGGTGGATGTGCGCTCACTAGTCGCAAGCAATAAGAAGGGTAATATATCATGTTTAGATGAACTCGGGATGAGTTATGATGATCTTGAACGTTGGAAAGGCACGCAGTAAGACAAGAAGTTCTCGAGTGTCTCTGCACACTTAAGTGCACGATTAGTAAAAAAGCGACAATAATGTGTTAAAATTTTAATTTGTTTGGAAACGTCTCTCCCTTTAACTAATTTTAGAGCTTGTGGAGTTAAAAAAATGATAGAAAAACGTTTAATAGAAAGATGATTTTTATTTATAAAAAAACTAATCATTTTGGAGAAATTGTAATTAATACAAATAGATTTAATTAAATCTAATTAATTACAAAAAACTAATTAAGATCTTTAAAAAAATAAAATCCTAATTAATTAAAAAAACTAATTAAGATCTAATAATAAAATTAAATCCTAATTAAAATTATAAAAAAATACTCCCACCTTTTAAAAAAAAATTCCACTTAAAAGTTTAAAAAACTTACCATTTTAAAAAAATGCCTTAAATAAAACAATAAAACTTTTAAAACTTACGGTTAGTAAAAAAACAAATTTTAAAACTTTTTAAAATTTAAGAAACTTTAAAAAATGGTGGAAATAAAGTAAGAAAAGCTTACCGTTGTAAAAATAACACAAAAAGAATTTTAATGAAGTTTTGTTTTTGCGTGGAGTTGGCTGGTTTACCAAAAGCATAGCTAGCTTTTTGCTTTGTGCATGGAGGGGGAGGATCCCGTGGTGGTAGAGACGTGCTTTGTGAAGAGTAAAAACATTGCAACGTGCTTTGTGTAGAGTGAAAGCGGCACAACCAACAACAAATAGCCTGGCCAACAACAAACAACAATCGCAAACCACGAAAAGTAGGACCGCAATAGCAAAATCACAACAAGCAAATGGCCTTGTAGACCTTGAGAAGCCACATAGATAGCAAACGCAGGGAACTAGTGGATTTGGCCACCAACGTATGCACAAAAAAAATGATTGGCCAAAAAATTCAGATCAAGGACTTTGAAACCAATTTGAAACCACTGACGATGTAGCTTGCAGGAAAAAAATGCAAATACCAATTTGAAACCTAGATCTCGTGTCCTCAAATACCATGCCAACACAAAAAGGCCAAAAAGGATCTAAAATTTCCAGGTTAATATATATATATTAAAAACTAGAAAAAAGAACCTCCTTTTTTTTCCCTTCGATATGCTAAATGAAGCTAAAAACCCCTGAATAATCGAGAGATTTGCGCATGCACGAAAAACACAACAAAACCGAAAAAATTTCCAAGAGCAACTTTTTAAGAATGTTAGCAATATAATTTCAAAAATATAATGACTGAAAAACTTGCACGAGGAGTAAACAATAACAAAACCAAGAGTAATCGCAACTCGGATGATGAATGCACAATTACGATCTCACTCGATACCATGAAAGAGTTGATTTAATCGTATCGCTAAATCATGCACCATGATGAAGTTTTACTCTAGTCAATCGTAATGGCTCCAATGTAATCACAAGGAAGAATCGATCAACAAGATGAATAACTTGCATAACAAACAAAACTTGTACATGTAGAAAAGAAACAAGAGTGTCTTGGCATACTCATAAATTTCAAATGAAGGGATACATATAGGGTCCAAGTAACCCTAGTGCATGACACACAAAGAAACCCTAAACCTAACCCATGTGAGATGACCTTCCAAATGTGAGTGGAGGACACATGGATAACTCACACCAACACAAGAAGGGTTCATATAGAAATTTGAGACCTAAAATCAGCAATCTCAATAGAGACAATCTAACTACAATTACGGAAGAAGAAGGGGAACGAGAGAAAGAAAACCCATCGGAAAGGCAATGTTGCTGAACAAGAGGACCACTCGGATGATGAGGAATTATTTTACACTACCCATTCAAGTGAAGCACCCACGTTCACTAGTGTATCTCGATATGTTGATTTAGAACGAATCCAAACATGACTAGACATAAGGATTGGCTCTAAACAATGAGAGACACTCCTATAAATATCATGTCTCATTGGGTGATGAATCATCCTACAATGTCCAAGGTATTGGAAACATTTATTTACCTCTTGGTACATGTAATTTTAGGTTATATGATGTATTGTATATCCTTGGTTTGACGAATATTTTTCTATTACTTAGTCAATTTAGATCACAATTTGAAGAATGATTTTGAATGTAAAGTGGTAAGAAAGTTTTTTTGATTCGAGATAAATACAAAATATATGAAATTGTTTTAAGAGCTTCCAATTTTGGATGAATATTCTATTTTAATTTTTTCTATAGAGATGATTAGGCACCTTGGGCAAAAGACACTTCCTTGGCACAATTATGGCATCGAAACTTGGCCACATCAATTTTGGATATCGCGACACACTCCACCAGTATGACATGGTGAGAGGATTTACACATCTCAAGAAGGACACATATAAGTGTCTAAATTTCCTCGCATGAAAATAACATAGATCTTCATTCTAGTATATAACGTATTGAACTCCAAGTAATTTTGATCTGCGGTGCACACTAATCTTTGCGATGGTCTAATGTAACCTAGTCATTATGGTTTTTAGTATTTCATGCTTTGTGTTGATGATTATTCTATAAAAATGTGGATTTATTATCTTTGTACTAAAGATGAAGCTTTTAATAACTTCAAAATTTTCAAAGTGGCTATTGAAAATGAATATAGTCATAAAATCACATCACTCTACTCAAATCGAGGGGGAATTCACTAGCGAATGAGTTTAAATCATTTCTAAAAGCTCTTAGGATTCATTTCTAAATTTCTCCTCCACATAAACCACAAAAATGGTGTTGTTGAGACAAAAATTGTACTATCATGGATATGGTGTGATGTATGATCAATGATTCAAGACTGGTAAAGACATTCTAGGTAGAAATAGAAAACTTCATTTTACCTATTGAACAGAGTGCCCACAGTTGCTCTTGATGGATTAAAACCACATGAGGCATGGTCAAAATGAAAACCATACATTGCACACCTCATAGTTTTTAGGTGTAAAGTGAGCATGTACATTCCTAAGAAAACTATTTTTTTATATATGAAGGTAAAAATATATTTTCATTAGATATAGTAAAGAATCGTTTGGGTATAAATAGATGAATCAAGACCATGAAAGTATACACTCAGGGATGCAATGTGTTTGAGAAGAAATAATTCGAGGATCCTTCCCCAAACTCACCAAATGTTCAAAGTACCCCTACCCTTTTTGTGAAGACATAATAAGTTCCCACTAATGATGACATAATGGGAATGATGATTTTTCAAGACCACAACCCATGAGAACAATTCAATGTATGCCTAAATAGTATACTAACGTGATTCAAGATGTCAAATTCGATGGGCATATAAACACATAAACTCCTTAACCATAGACTTGAAACAAATCTCATGAAGATTTAAATTTTACCTTAATGAGTAGAGTTGTTAAATATGTTGAGCCATCTACAGCTCGTGATGCTCTACAATATAAAGCTTGGAAAGATGCTATGGATGTTGAGTACCAATCATTGTACTCAAAATAAAGTACAAAAATATGGGACCATTAACAAGTACAAAGTGATACCATTGACAAGTACAAAGAAAGAAAGAGAAAAGGGGTATGCTCAAAAGAAAGGTTTATACTACGAGGAAACATTTTCTCCCATAAATAAGATCAAAATGATTAGGATGATCTTTTCTCTAATTGCACAATTTGATGAAAAGTTCACTAGATGGACATGAAAAGTGTCTTTCTCAATAGTTATGTACATGAAGATGTCTACATGAATCAACTCGAGGGTTTTTTCATACTTGAAGAAGAAGAAAATGTATGTAGATTCATCAAATCATTTATGACGATCTTAAAAAGGATCCCCAATCATGGTATTTAAAAATTGATGAGCATCTCATTCAACATGGATTCTATAAGAATCCATATGATCCTAATATTTAACTCAAAAATTAAGGGGGATATTTTCATCATTGTTGTCTATGTCGACAATCTAGTGATCACTAAAAGCAAAGTGAAGATTATCGATGAAATGAAGAAAGATCTTAATCGATCGCTCAACATGACAGATATTAGACTAATACAATGTTATCTTGGTTTGGAAGTATGAAAAAGGAGAATCATATATATTTTTTCATTTGAAATATGCCGAGAATAGACTCAAGAAATTTTGGATGATGGCTTGTATATGTAGACATAAAATCATGCATTTGGGTACACTGGGTCCTAAAAGCTTGCTTGTATCCATATGATTCCTAAGTGATAAAAATATTAATTGATTTCTACCTTTGGCCTCTTTTATGTGTTTCTTTCTTTCTCTTTGGTCTTACACACCCTACAACCCATTCTAAACTTTATTGATTTATCTTTCATGACTATGGACACCAGGGCCCACATAGATGCCAATGCCCATGTGCCTTTGTCCTTCCTGGGTGCCTCAACCTCTTTCCACTTTACTCAATCTTTTTGGGATTCTTATTTTATTATGGGTTGACCTTCTAGTTGTCAATTATGAAATTAAACCAAGGAAATCATATAAATACAAAGCTATGTGACCAAAACAAAGGACTAAGTTCTAAACATCTATTATCATCACCTAAGGTTACATCCAAAGGCATTCTAAGAGCATCAAAGGCATCCATCTAACACTCATCAAAGGGAAAACGGACTATATTTTCTGCATACATGCATTGGAAGGGAAGTTCATTTTTCCATCCACACATATATTTACATTGGTACATCTAGCTATCTCCTGCTATAATGTGCACTTGCACAAGGGCTTCCTAGGGAACGATTATATCACACACTCATAAGAATTACATGAAGTCACTGAGATGTAGTACAAAAATCGGTCATAAGTTCACTCAATCGGGTGATCACCACTGGTCATTCTCAATCCTCATATTTTTCATATTTATTTTTTGGGACTTGATGTAGTTTGAGGGTTTTTAAGTTCATCTTATCTTTAAGGGTTACACGTGAATTCTATGATCATCTAGCAACATATAAATGACCAAAAATGACTATTAGTGACAACCTTACGACACCAAAAACTTATTTTCCCTCCATTTTCATAATCAAAGGAGCCTAGTAGTAGACCCCAATGTCTTAGGTGCCCTTGACCTAGTCTAGATGACCCAAGACAGAATATCGACAACTCTAGAATTCATTGTGCACAATCGATAGTATGCCCTTTCTTTTTTTTTTCGTTTCTTAAGTCTCCACAGGGGAACATCAAGCATAAATAAAGTAAGTTCTTTATTCTCTCTCGCACCTAGGTTTTCAAATTTGTTAGCTTATTTTCTTGTGTCATATTGTATCTAGTAGCTATTTATCATAGTTTACATCTATTACTCTGCAATTAGCATTTTACAAAAAATTTATTTTTGTTAAATCATTTTGTGAACCCATCACTCAAATTCCACCTTCTTTCTAGGGTTTCCTTCTTATGCCCATTACCCATAGTGGCTGTTTTGGATATTTTGAGAAAATTAAGCTCCCTTCATCTTCCCGTAGGGTTTCTAAATCAATGGATGAATCTGATAACCCCTTTTCCAATTCTCAAAATGTGCCTCTCGAAAACATTAAAACATATGATAGTGAGCAATCCTATGATGAGGACACCAATGTTGATCAAGAAAAACTCAAAAAGGTTATTAATTTTTGTCAAGACTTACGCGACAATCCCACTCATCTTTCACATATTATTCATGTTTTGATGGCTCCAAAAAATGCTTGAGATGTTGCTTCTGTACCCCTTGTAGGTTCTTCCTCAGCTGCCATGGCCTCCTCTCAACCCTTTCATATTCCTACTTCCATTCCCACTACTACCCCTACGATCATTCAACCTAATGCTTCTATTGCACAACCCGACTCTTCATCAAACACTCATGATTTAAATTCTTTATATAAGGATCTATAAAATTAAATTTTTCAACTTCAAATAGCTACTTATCGTGCATCTCCATCTCTTGATTCCACCTTACTCCTTCACACTCCTTTCACACTCACCATTTCCACTTATGCACAAGTCCTCAAAACTTCATCACCCCTAAGATACCTACCTTTAATAGCCATGATGACCCTCAAGAGAATATCCAAGAATTTCACATGGCATGTCTAGATTATATGGATGATCATAATTTACTATAAAATATCTTTCCTAGAATCCTCCACGACTATGCTTATGCGTTGGTTCTATGATCTACTTGCCCTTTCGGTAACATCATTTACACATTTATCTGATGCTTTTCTCACTCATTTTTCAATAAATATCAGTTCTACGATATCCTATGCTCAACTTGCACAAGTGAAACAAGGATCTTGTTAACATCTAGCAAATTATGTGTTACGATATAAGAACAACTTAGATAATATGTCTAACGTACTCATAGAGTCTAAACTACAAGATCTTTTTACTAAAGTCTTTTGTATCCATATCAAGAGAGTCTCATCTTCAATACCTCTCCATCATTTGATCAGTTATTCCATACTATTAAGTTACATGAAAGTAAAATATTATCTATGGGAAAGCTCAAATATCACAATCAAGTTTTGTCTTCTAATCGGTTTCAAAGAAAATCTAATTTCAAGCCATCTCTTAAGTCAATTAAAAAAAACCTATTGTTAACATTGTTGTTACTCCTAAAAAGAATTAATGGAAACTTCCAAAGCATACATCCACTAAATTTTTGTGCTCCGCATATTGTATTGCCACAACTTATTGAAAATAATCTTATTAAGATTTCACTAACATTGAATCTTGATCCATCTCATCATAAGGGCCACAATTATAATGAAAATGATAGATGTGACTATCATCAATGTGTTGGACATTCAACTGATCAATTTTTAAAACTTAGGTATCTCATTCAAGATCTCATCAACAATGATGCAATCGAGCTCCCCGAGCCTTTGGCATCTAAGCTGGTCAATGAAAACAAAAAGCTCAAAATATTCAATGATCCATTTCCTAAGCATGACAAACAAGTTTATGATTCTCGTAACTAATCATACATATCGTGTTGTGACCCTCCTTCATCAGGGGATCTTGATTTTCTAATTTATCATATTGATGCATCTCCACCACTCATCACATTCTATGATCATGATTATCATGCTATAATATCTTCTAATACACTCCACATCAATACTTTTATGATTTAACAAATATGGGAGCTTGTCAAACCCTAGATATTTCAGAGTCACATACGATAAATGCATAATGAAGTACAAATTTGACATAAGCAATAAGGAAATGGAAATTGAAACCCTAAGTCCAAAAGATGAAATAGAGACTTATCTAATTTCACAATTGATCTTGAAATACGCTGAAATAGAAAACTAATTAAATAGGAAGGAAAACTGTAAACCGAACCTATAAAATTGTATAACTTTCTGAACAAGATAGACCAAGGAGCCTGGAATGGGTCAGGGGCACCTAGGCACCATAGAATTCTTTTGAGAAAATCAGAAAATGGTTTTTCTCGTGTCGTACCAATGTCAATAAACCTCACTATTGGTCACCCGTATGTCGCATTATGTCCACATAGTTCTCCCGTAACCTAAAAAAAAAGATTTCTGCAAAACCCTAACGAGACATCAAATCCTAAAAAGAAAAAGATGTAAATGGGGAGTCGATCAACCCAATGATCACTGACAAAGTGATCTTACAACCGAGCACTTTGCACTAGATTTTAGAATCTATGTAGTTCTCATGTGTGTGCATAAGAATTATGCCCTAGGTGGCTCTTGTACAAGATGCACTTGAATAATGAGAAATAACTAGATGTAGCAATATAGATAGATGTGTGGATGGAAAAATGAACTTCCTCCTATGTGTGTATGCAAAAATGCATTCTGTTGTCCCTTGTCCCTTGAATGAAACTAGATGGATGCTTTTATGCTCTTGAAATTCCTTTAGATGAAAGCTTATGTGATAGTAATAAATGATTAGATCTTGGTACCTCATTTTGGTCACATAACTTTATATTTATATGATTACCTTGGTTGAATTTTGCAATTGACAATTAGAAGGCCGACTCATAAGAAAATAAGATGCCTAAAAGATAAAATATGACCAAAAGGAGTGAGTAAAGGAAAGAGATGTCGGGGTGCCAAAAGGATGGGGGTGCATGTGCGCTGGTATCCGCAGTCATAAAAGATAAATAAGTAAAGTATCGACGCTGTGATGTAGGGTGTAAGAGGCCAGAAAGAAGACATGAAACATAGAAAAAAGGCTAAAGATAGTTGTCAACTACTAGTTTTCTCGCTTATGAAACATATGAATAGTAGTATGTGGTCCTAGGACCTAGAAATGTACCCAAAGCACATGATTTAGTGTATAATTTTTCCCCACTTTATGTTTTTGCGTGAATAATTGATAACATAAAGTAGATAAGATATGCGTACTGATAACCATGTAAATTGATGGTGAAAGCGTGACGAGGAGATAATAAAAAGTGTGGAGTGATAAAAATGAAGCGTGGAAGCTAAGATAGGAAAGAGAAAGTGACCATAGGGGTGAAAAGAATAATGAGTTGCACCTTGTTGTGTTTGTACCTATTGTCATTATCGCTTGATGAAGGGTGCTTCTTGTTGCGTCTTAAGGATAAACATGTAAAAGAAGAGAAAATGAGCTTTCAAAGTCATGTATATGTGAAAAATTTGATCCAAGTATATGAAAAGTATGTAAAAATGTGAAAAGGAACATGTGCACCTGATCCACGACGAGTGAACAAGATAGAAAGTGTCTTGAAAATACTTTTGTAGAAGAGTGAGGTTTTTGGGAGATCTCACGCCAAGAGCAATTTTTTGGGCGATCTCACGCCAAGTGTGAGTTTTTTGGGTGATCTCATGCCACGACAAAAGAAGTGTTGGGGAGAAAGGTCTAGTGTTATTCTCCATCCTTGACTGCTTCTGAATATTTATACACCACTACAGATGGTGTGATCCTTATTTGTTCTAGTTCAATCTAGTTTGATCCAATGTAAATAGAAAAAGGAGATAACATACATGTTGATTCTTTGGAGGACCGTGCCTGCATTACGTGAAAAGTGCTATGTAAACTATTCTAATTTGAGAAAGTGACTATAACTTCCCCCTGGTCATAGGTTCCCAGGAAAGGTTACGAGTTCCCTAATGCTAGTATCTAGAGGTTGGCATTGGCGTTTTTGTTGTGATGAGGATCCAAGTTAGATTTTGATCCCTCTCTATACTTTGTAGACTATGTTGTTCCTATACTGTGTAGGTCTAAACTATGACTATGTATTGATGAATGTGGTGACTATTTCATGCAATGCATGCCCCCTTGTTTAGGGTGCGTGTGATGTCACTAAGAGGATGCAACCCAAAGGATAGGACCAGGATGTTGATCTAAAAATGATGTCATGCATGGGGAGGGAATGTGCATGGTGGAAACCAAGGAACATGCAAACAAAGTGGACAATGTAGACCACAAATAGTGGGTTTCAAACATAGGACATCACTCACAATATCATAAGAAAATCAGAACCAAAGTGGAAAAAAATACAATGTGCACACAAGACAAAGGGAAAAGTCTGTAAATAATGACAACCAATGAAAAACAATATCAAACAAAGTATCGACAACCATGGTGGAAAATATTTCTTGAAAATAAAATTTTGCACATGACGCACCCATTAACATGTTAGAAAGATAAAAAGTATGTCAAGACATGTGTATATCGATAGAGTCATGTACTAGTAAGAATATGAAGTAGCATAAAATGAAACAATAACACCTGTGATGTATACGAAAGTAGATGCCCCCAAGATCCACCGTGGGACTTATAAGGGGTATAGTGCCAATCATTCATGTTGCATGTAAGGATCGATAGAAAGTATGCATTCAAAACTAGAGAACAAGTGAACATGCGTGTGTATATAGGAAATATAATTACATACTAAATATTTGACTAGGAGAGTAAGAAAATTGTACATATGAGTATAAGTAAGAAAGAAAAATGTGAAACCAAGATATGTAACATGGTGTGAGTGAGTGAGGTGGGATGATATGTAATATGAGTGTGATAGGAGCAGTGTGCCCCTTTGAGTGACTCTGGATGAGTATGAGATGAGGTTCATTTATAAAATACCCCTTGGTAATCAATAATGAGCCATAGAACAAGAGTCCATCATCAAGAAATAATTTTATAGTGTATCGCTAGAAATATATAACGTGAAGCACATAGCATGAATGATGGAGGATATTATTGTAATAGATCCCTTAACACATGTAAGAATAGTAAGAACATGAGTGCATCATTGGGTAATGGTTTGAACTATGTGCTAGAAAGAGATGATCAATAAAGCATAGAGCGAAGAGAGTGTGAGTTTCATTTCAGATTTATAACCTCAAAGAATCAAGTATGAACCATGGAACTAGAGTGTCTCATTGAGTAGTGTAATGTATGAGAATTTTATGTTTGAAATATGTGTCGTGAATGCGTAGAGTGTAAAATTTATAGTGTGTATGATGTCAGGTTCATGAATTTAATATGCCTCAACAAATCAAGTGTGAACCATAACACGAGAGTGCATCATAGGGTAATGACGATATAAGTTGTGTGTATCAATGTGTGTGTATGATGCATGAGGAAGACTAGATGTGAATCACAAAGCATAATAGTAGAAATGTGAGACACCTAAGAGTGCTAAAAGGGGTGTTGGGGTTAGCACACCGGTTGTACAGATAATATATCAGATCTAAGCATACATGAAAATAAAAGTAGATATTATACCAGAAGAAATATACAAAACAAGAGATATAAATCAACACTAGATTTAACATGGTTCACCCAATGTGGGCTACATCCACTAAGAAACAAGCCAATCTATTATCCAAATCTTTGACAAGATATACAATTGAAGATTTACAATATTCCACACCTCTCAGATGTACAATACTTTCTTTCTCTCAAGATTTTGCTTCTTCTCCAAGAATTCTCTCTCTCACAATTATTCTCACAATAATCAAGTTCTTCTTAATTCTAACTTCTAAACCATAAATTTTATGCTTATATAGGCGTATAAAAACTTAGGACACTTAACCATGAAATTACAATCAATAGACCTTCTTTAATGCTAAAAATAGATCTAATTCTCGAGAGTTAATTAAAACACTCATGCACGTGTAACCGATACCGGTTCCTCCTTGCTGACCGATGTCGGTCCCTCTATAAACGATGATGGTTACTATGTTTTACAACAAGTTTCACATTTCATACTAATCTAAAGTAATTGAGCTCAAGAACTCAACAATCTTCCACTTGGAGATTAATTATCGCACCATACCTGTGTTTCACCATTTTCTTTACCTTTTAAATGAAGAAACGAGATAAGAGTAAGGGCCAAGGAGGAATACCTATTAAATGCTAGTTGGTTGATGGTTGTTGCACACGTTTTGAGTTCTTGATCCACAACTGAATGTGAGAGATTCCTTTTGACTAGGAGGATGTACTGTAATAGAAAGAAAGACCACCAAAGGATAGTTAAATGATATATGACAAGGACTCACTTTAAGCAGATGCTAGTTTCGGAAGTGTGATACTTCCTAGATGGATGTTAATCCACTTTTAAAACAAATTAATGTGAGAAACAAGTAAAATCCTACTATAGTGGATATGATTTAGGTATCTCATTCAAGTACAATAAGAAAATCCAATCACAACAGTCTAGGCTATAGTTGGATATGAAAGGTGAGGTATCTGTCAAGGTACTTGGGCTGATCGAGACTAATTTCAAGTTATTTAGGTCAATTGGTAGGAGGTTTATTAGGTTACTGTTACAGTGTCCGGTGTAAAACATAGAGACCGACGTTGGTCGTGTATGACCGATGACAGCTTTAGGTAGAACTAACAACATTTTTGGATAACCGATGTTGGTATGGTCGAGGTAAAATAAAATTGAATAGATCAAATGGAAGGGGCTGATCTGGGGTCAAATGAGGTTGGGAGAGTGGATGAGAAGGTTTGTGGAGATCTCAGGTATACTCAGAAATGGATATTAGGTCAGAATGGAAATTTGGTGGTGTGGGTAAGGGAAATGGTTGAATTACAAGCTAATAAGAAATGGGAGAATGAACATGCAAAGTATAAACTAATGACAAGAATGAAAAAAGTTAACTATAGTGAAATAGACAATGCTGGTAGAGATTTACTTACTGTGATGTAGATTTTGATGGCTGAATGGAGGTGGCTATTGATCAGAAGAATAGTGTTGGATATCGTAGTAGTGGTTCCCAAAATGATTTCATGAGTGCAATGCTTCAATATTTGTCCTGGTGATGGCTCTGGATGTTTGGATATGTGAAAGGATGTTGGTTTCTCTTGCATGTACATCTGATCTCCTTTTCTTTCTCTTAGAATGTGCCAACCCAAAAACAAGGTTATTTAGGTGAATAAATGGTAACCGATGATGGTTCCAGGTTGACCAGCATCGGTTTAGGGTGACCGACATCGGTTAAGGTGATATTCCCTAGATTACTAAAATGGGTAGATCTTTCTAATTTCTTTTGGCCCAGTTCATTTATTCTCATGGATTAGAACGGAAAATTCCCTTCTAATGAGCGGGAATGTGGTTAGAGATATTTTAGGGATTTATTTTAGGGTTAGACCAAATCTTAGCTCATTAAGGCAAGTAAGACTTAGTTATTGTTGGTTATGGAAACATGCCAAGAATAGGTCTAGGGTGAGGTGGCTAGATGAGGTGTCTAGGTGAGGTGGTGGGGTAGAAATTAAGGTAATTAGATATTAAATATTGTGAGGATATATATTAATTTAATTAAATTAATGGTGATGTGGGGTGGAAGGGGCCATGGTTAGATGAGTATGCTTGAGCTGGTTATTTGACAAGGGACCAAGGGGAGTGTGACCCAATTTTTGTGTCTACAACCTGTACAACATCTTTCTTGGATCTTTCCTTAGCTTTATTTCTTCCCCTTCAAGTCTCAATCTTGAAGACCAACAAAAGTGGAGTGTAGCTTCAACTTCTCCTTTCTAATGGCTTCGTTAGCATATCTCATGCAGGTTCTCGCCAGTGTGAATCTTTTCTATATTCAACCGTCCATCCTCCAATACCTTCCATATGAAGTGATACCTCAATCAATGTGTTTCATTCTTGAATGAAACACTTTGAGTTCTTTACCAAATGAATTACACTGACTTTTGTCACTAAACAATTTTCAATCATCTTTCTCCTTTCCCAACTCTTCCATGAACCTAATCATCCATATCATATCCTTGCTAGCCTCTCAGAGCTGCAACATATTCTACCTCTGTAGTAGACAAAGTGAAAACCTTCTGCAATCTTGAAATCCAAATAAATCGCCATCACACCTATTGTGAAAATATATCCAATAGTGCTCCTCCTACCATCCAGATCTCCAGCCATATCTGAATCAACATAGCCACATAATGAAATATATAAACCTCCATAACATAACTGCATACTAGATGAACCTTTCAAATAATTGAGTATCCATTGACTACGTTCCCAATGCTCTTTACCTAGATTGACCATATATCTACTCACAACTCCCACTACCTGTGCAATGTCCGGTCTGGTATAAACCATAGCATAGATGAGACTCCCAACTAGTGAAACATATGGTACTCTTGTCATGTATTTGACCTCCTCATGTGATGATGGAAACTATTCTTTGCTCAATTTGAAGTGTCTAACCATAGTTGTACTAACAAGTTTTACATTCTACATCTTGAACCTTTCTAACACCCTGTAGATATAATCCTCCTGAGATAAATACAATTTATTGTTCTTCCTATCTTTGTGTATTTGCATGCCAAGGATTCTTTTTGTAGCTCCTAAATCCTTCATAGAAAATGTTTGAGGTAACTTTCCTTAAGCTCACCAATTTCCTCCATACTAGATCCTGTAATAAGCATATCATCCACATACAAGAACAAAATAATATAGCTTCCATTTTCAAGCTTCTTGAAATAAAAAAAAATGGTCGATTCACATCTCAAGTAACCATGCTCATGCATGAAACTATCAAATCTCATGTACCATTGCCTTGAGTTTGCTTGAGCCCATATAGGCTCTTTTTCAACATGCACACTAATTTCTCCTTACCCTTGACTTCATTCCCAAGTGGTCTGCTGCATATAAATATCTTCATCCAAATCACCATGAAGGAAATCCATTTTCACATCTAGTTTCTCTAAATGCAAATCATCTATTGCAACTAAACTCAATACAAGATGAATAGAAGCCATCTTTACAACAGAGAAAATATTTCACCAAAGTCAATACCTACTTTCTCGTGCAAATCCCATTACTACAAGCCTTGCCTTGTACCTTTTCTATCCACCCTTTTATTCCTTAATCCTCTAAACCCATTTGTTCTACAATGTCCTCTTACCTGCTGGCAACTTAACCAAATCCCAAGTCTAGTTCTCGTTAAAGGAGTCCATCTCCTTATCCATGCTATGCTCCCACCGGATGTGGGTCTTATCTGCATTGCTTCTTCAAATATTTCTGGTTCACCATTATCAATAAATAATAAATAAAATAGAGAAGGTATAAATATTTTGAATGTTTACTTACCCTTTGTGACCTTATCATAGGAGTTTGGGGTACTGGAGGCTCAATCTGGACCTCCTGGAAATTTGTATCCAAATATGACAGTGACCGACATTGGTCACCTCTAACCGACACCAGCCTTCTACTAACCGATACCAGCTTTTAATATTCTGTAGCCAATACCAGCTTCTTCCGACTCGATGTCGGTTAGGGGTCAAATGACATTGGTTACTGTGTAACCCTATCGGTATTACTTTTAAATCCGAGAGTTCATTTTCATTCACAAACTTCTCAACCAGTTCATCCTTGGGTACCAAAATTTGATCCATGTACATTCTCTTTTCATTCCATTCAATATCATGACTCCTAATAATTTTAGAATTCTCTAAATCCTAAAAATGGAATCAAATCACCAGATCCATAACCAATGAAAGTACATCTCTTGGATTTTACATCCAACTTTTTCTATTTTCCTTATCAACATGCACAAAAGCTTCTGAACCAAAAATTTAAGAAAATAAAGATCTACCTCTTTTCCAGTCCAAGATTCCTCTGGTATTCCTCCATCTAGTGAACTTGAAGGCCCACGGTTAATCAAATAAACCACTGTATCAACTGCTTCTACCCAAAACTGCAAGGGTAATCCAAAATGTATCCTCATACTTCTAGCACGTTCCATGATTGTCCTGTTCATTCTCTCTACAACACCATTCTCCTGTGGTGTTCTTGGAACCGTTCTTTCTCTATGTATCCCATTCACTGAACAATAATCATTGAAATTTTTGCTACATTATTCACCAAAGATTATCGATCTAAGGAATTTTAACTTATAATTTGATTCATTATCAAAAAGGGTTTTCCATCTTTTAAAAGTCTCAAAAACATCATATTTACATTTAATACAATAAACCCATACCTTTATTTTAGCATCATCAATGAAAGTAACATAATACTTGGGATCCTCCATGAGAAGCTACTTGAGTTGGTCCCCACACATCTGAGTGTACAAGCTCTAATTTCTACTCCTTCTTAGTTGCCCCAACTTTGAGAAATCTCACTCTCTTTTGCTTTCCAAAGACACAATGCTCACATAAATCAAGATCTAAATCTTTTAAATCTGATAACTTACCCTTATCCTTTAAGATCTGCATTCCTTTTTGACTCATATGGCCCAACTGATTATGCCACATGCATGCATATGAATCTGAAGTAGATAATACGAAAAAGAATCAATAACACATGTAGATAAATATAATGTTCCTACCTTCTTACCTCTTTCCACAACAAAAGCACCCTTGGTGAATTTCTAAGAGTCTCCTGTAAAAGTAACCATGCAACCAGATTCACCTAGTTGCCTTGCAAAAATAAGATTCCTCCTGAGGCTTGGCACATGCCTCACATCTTTTAATACCCATATATTTTCATTTTGTAATTTTATATGATCTTCCCTTAACCAGTAATACTGCAAGGTTCATCATCACCCAAATAAACATGCCCAAAATTTCCCTAGACATAATTTCTGAAATAACCCTTATTAGGGGTTGCATGGAAAGAAGCTCTTGAATCTAAAACCCATGATTCAATTCTATTATCTAAAGAAAGAATAAGAGCATCTTGCATTACCTCTGTTGTAGTAATATTTTCTTCTTTACCTTTGTCTGGTTGTTGGTTCTCTTTATCCTTTGACCAAAAATATTTCTTTGCATGTCCTTTCTTTCCACATTTCCAACAAGTAATTCCCTTACCTTTGGATTTAGATTTGCTATCCCTTGATTTTGATTTCCCATTACTCTTACTCTTAGATCTCTCCTTCTGCCTGCCCTTGCTTTCTACATTCAAAGCATTCCCAGACGATGATTCCTCTGTAATCTTCCTGTGAATTTCTTCATTCAAGATTATGCTAACCACATCATCAAACTTCAAAATATTATTAGCAGATGTTGTATTACTAGCAACCATTACCAAGTTATCCCAACTATTAGGCAACAGAGACATAAGAATAAAATTTCTTTCACTTCGTCATCAAATGGTATATTAACCGATTTTAATTGATTTATAATAGATTGAAATAATTCAAATGACTAGATGTAGATCCACCTTAATGCATCTTAGAAAAAAATAGTTTCTTCATCAAATAAAATTTATTTGAAGCACTATATTTTTCATATAAATTAGCAAGAGATTTCATTAACCCTATCGTAGAAGTCACTTCTGTAATATTGGAAGCCACAAATGCTGCTAGGCTCAATCTTATAGATCCCAAAGCCTTTTGTCAAGAATCTTCCATTCTTCATTAGTCATCTTCGTAGGTCTAGACTTCTCATCCAACGGTAAATACAAATATCTTTGATACAGATAATCCTCAATCTAAATCTTCCATAATTGATAATTTCAGCCATCAAACTTCTCTACCTTGTATTTATTTTCTTCTGCCATTGTTGTAGTTCCCACTCAATCAGAAAACCCTCGTGAGTAAATATGTTAACACAAATAACCCTTAACTAAAGATACGATACTTGTTGTTGGGGTTAGCACACCGGTTGTATAGATAATATATCGATCTAAGCATATATGCAAATAAAAGTAGATATTCTACCGGAAGAAATGTATAAAACAAGAGATATAAACCAATACAAGATTTAACGTGGTTCACCCAGTGTGGGATACATCCACCAAGAAACAAGCCAATCTATTATCCAAAGCTTTGACAAGATATACAATTAAAGATTTACAATCTTCCACACGTCTTAGATGTACAATACTTTCTTTCTCTTAAGATTTTTCTTCTTATCCAAGAATTCTCTCTCTCATAATTATTCTCACAATAATCAAGTTCTTCTTAATTCTAACTTCTAAACCCTAGATTTCATGCTTATATAGGTGTATACAAACTTAGGGCACTTAGCCATGCAATTACAATCAATAGATCTGCTTTAATGCTAAAAATAGATCTAATTCCTGAGAGTTAATTAAAACACTCCCGCATTGTAACTAATGCCGGTTAGCCCTAACCGATGTCGGTTCCTCCTTGCCTGACCAATGCTAGTCATAGGTGACCGATGCCGGTCCCTCCATAATCGATGATGGTTACTGTGTTTTCCAACAAGTTTCACATTGCATGCTAATTTGAAGTAATTGAGCTCCACAACTCAACAAGGAGGAGAGTAAGTATGATGCCCCTCAAGTGTGCCAATAATGGAGATCTATATGATGATGCGATAAACACCATGAAATTGTGGGAGAGCGTTATTTGTGTCATGATAAGAGAGAGAGACAACAAAATGGTAGGTAGAAGCAATAGTAGGATCATGCAATGTTGGTGGAGTTTGAAATATGTTCGCCATCGTAGAGAAGGAGCAATTGGTTTGACAAAATGAATTAGAAATGGAAGTGGAATAGGATGGGGAGGAATATTTAATGGTGGTAGTTTATGTGGGATTGATAACATTAGAGAAGACTCGAAAGGAGAAGAGGATGAACTGATGTTGAGAGGAAGTTTCTTAGGAGACTCTTGAATTTCTGTAGAAGGAACATTAGTAATGATGACATGATGCTCATTAGACATAGATGAATCATATTTAGGAACCCAATGAGATGTAGAAATTAGAGATGAACATGTAGGAGCATTTTTGTAGCAAATGAAATGAGACCATAATGCTTAAGGTGGCCAATTTTTCACTTAAGAGCATAACAATCATTGTCATTATGTCTATTGATTTGATGATAATTACAATATGGATGACCCTGATATTTTGAAAGCCTATAAGGAGGATAGAAATGAGTAGATGACAAGTTGATCAATTGATGAGTGAGGATTTGTGGAAGAATATCTTTTTTTTTAGTATTGAGATAAAACTTTAGAGGTGTGGGGAGTGATAAGATTTAGGGTTCACTGATATGAGCACATGTAGAAGACATAAAATGAGGATGAGAAGAAGAACTAGCGTGATCCTGAGAAGCATACTTAAAATGTTGGATTTTAGATTTGATAGATGTAATAATGGATTCCAAAATTTATCTTGAAATAAAGAATGTAAAGACCGAATGGAATTATAAGTTAATAGAGTCATTAGAGAGATGAAATAAGATGGCACTGAATTGTGAAGGTGACATGTTGATAGGGAGATACATAGTGTCTAGGGTTTTGTGGAGAGAATATTTGCAATTTGAGTGCATTTGAAGAAACTCAAGCAATGAGGCTTTAGAATCCTTATGATCCATGAGAGAAGAAAAAAATGAGGATCCAAGAGTGTTTGAATGACATGGGTTCACCAAATGATTTAATAAATATGGGAATTTGTAAAACCATAGATATTTTAGAGTCACATGCGATAAATGCATAATAAAGTACAAATTTGACACAAGTAATAAGAAAATGGAAATTAAAAACCTAAGTGCAAGAGAGGGAATAAAATACTTAGCTGATTTCGTAATTGATCCTAAAGTATGCTTTGAGCTAGAAAAATGATGAAACAGAAGACAAATTGTCGCAACTAAACCCATAAAATTGTAGAACTACCGAAATAAGATGAACTAGGAGACATGGACGGGGTCATTTGTCAGGCCTAAGTGCCGAGACTACTTCTAGGTGCCTCGTGTCTGCATGAAAACCTTAGAAAATGATTTTTCTTGTGTCATACCAATGTTGCTAAACCTCACTATTGGTAACTTGTATATCGCACTATGTTTGCAGAGTATGCATGTAACTTTGTAAAACAAATAATTTCCTGTAAATCCCCAAAACACGTCAAATACTATAAAAATATGCACATGAGGAGTCGGACTAACCACGAAGGTCACCCGAAAAGTGAGCTTACAACCGAGGACTACACTACATTTTAGTCTCCATTTAGTTCTTGTGTGTGTGTGTGCAAGAATCGTGCCCTAGGTGTGTCTTGTGCAATATGCACTTGAATAACAAGCAATAGATAGATGTAGCAATGTACATAAATGTGTTGATGGAAAAATGAACTTCCCCTCTTATGTGTGTTTGCAGAAATGTATTCCATTGTCCCTTGAATGAATCTAGTTGTATGTGTTAATGCTCTTGAAATGCATTTGGATGCAACCTTAGGTGATAGTAATGGATTCTTAGAGCTTGATCACTTATTTTGGTCATATAAATTTAAATTTATATGATTCCCTTGGTTGAATTTCACAATTGAAAACTTGAAGGACAACTTAAAAGAAAATAATATTCCCAAAAGGAAAAAGTAAAGTAAAGAGAGGTCGGGGAACCCAAAGGATGTGCACACCCGAGCGTTGATGTCCTTTCTAGGTGTTGGTAATCAGAGTCATAAAAGATAAAGTAGTAAAGTATCGATTGAGCTGTAGGGTATAAGAGACAAAAGAAGACATGCAAGACAAGAAAAAGGTCAAAGATAGATGTCAATTGAGAGATTTCTCATTTAGGAATCATATGAATAGTAGTATGTGACTAGGAATTAGAAATGTACCCAAAGCACACGATTACTAGTCTACATTATATCATATATTATACTTGTTATTAACACCATGATCGATCCATCGAATCCTATTGGTACAAGATCTATTAAACTCCTGATTGCTATCAAATTTATGCTATCTCAAATCTCATATCCAATTCCAAAATCTTATGGCTTCATCAAGATTTCAATTAATATTGGGCTTATCACCATTCTTGTGTCACTTGGTGTGGCACCTTCAAATGATCGAAGGATATGCCATGCTCTTAGGTCTTCCTTGGCTTCCTCCAAACTATGGTTATATTTTCCATGAATCACTTATGTCTCAAATTCGTTCACAATAAGTAAGTTATCACTCTCAAAGGTGCCCCACCATCCACTCTGTTGCCTCGAACTCCTCTTGAGGATGTCCTTTCACTAGATGCAACATCTAGGACCCCTGGGCCTCTCAAATATAAAGCACATTCTACACCTAGTTATCCCAATTACACATGACCTACTCATTTTCATCGATCGACTAATCCATCTTGTCGGCTTAATTCCCTTACTTAGGAAGCCCCTTCACATGGGAGTTCATCACCTTCTTTGAACCTCTTCGATCTCCTCCACATAGATGTTCATCACCACCTAGGTCTACTTCACATAGGTGCTCATCACCTCTTTGGTATTATTCATTTAGGTGTTCATCACCTCCTTGGTCTACTTCATATAAGTGTTTATCACCTCATCGGTCTCCTTCACATAGACATTCACATCCTAGGCTTCCTTTATATACACATTATTAGTCTCATACACCACTGATCTTAGAGCACGATCACACACATTTATCTCCTCACACATCGAGTGGAGGACCCTTTCCATTCAATTTTGTCGGGTCCATCATCATCATATAATTTGGGGGCATCATGCTTACTTCTCTCTTCCCCCTCTTACCATCATTAGGTGTTTACCATTTCTACTCTTACGCTCCGTGCTTCATATTTAATCTTTTTGCGTATCATTACACAAATTGATACAATTTGTATCATCATTACGCTATGACAAAATCTAGTTCCATGGTTCATACTCGATTGTTGAGGGTCTAAATATGAAATGAATCTCACCGATTCACTCTTCACACTCTATGCTTCATGTTATATTTTATCTAGCACACACTTTCAAACCATTTCCCGATGACACAATCTTGTTATATAGTTCATTATTGATTGTTGAGGGGTATTCTAAAAATGAACCTCATCTCATACTCATCCACATTTGCTCATGGGTCATGATGATCCTATCAAATTAATATTGCATTGCATTCCATCTCACTCATTCACATCACACTTTGCATATTTTGGTTACACATACTCTTTCTTGATTATACTAGTTACATGTACACTTCACTTAGTATGTTAGAAAAACATCTAGTATGCCATATACACATGTGCATTCACTTGTTATTTAGTTGTGAATGTATAATTCCTACATATATTTACACATAGAAATGATGTTCGGCATTGTACCTCTTACCGGTCCCAGCGAGGCTCATGGGGGCATCTACATTTCTACTCTTACACATCACATGTGTTATTGTTTCATTTTATACTACTTCCTATTCTTACTAGAACACTATTTTAAACTGATCTACACACACTTTGACATACTCTTTATCTCTCTAGCATTCTAACAGGTGCTTCATATGCAACATTTGTCTTGTAGGAACTATTTTCCACCATAGTTGTCTGATAATTTTCTTGTTATTATTTTCCATTGTATGACATTATTTTCCAGGATATGCCATTTGTCTTGTATGCATATTGTATGATTTTGGCCACTTCAACCTTGATTGTCTTGTGACATTGGGAATTGTTGGTGCTCAATTTCATCTTGCCCCATTTGTCCTTGAAATTCTTTAATTCTTGGGCTCTGTCATCTTTTCTATCTCCCTGTATTGATGCATGAAAGCTATTTCCTTCATTTGGTTTCCATGATCAGTCCCTTCCTTGGTCGAGGATCAATTTAAATCCTGAGTTTGTTTTCCATTCCTCTATCCATGTGAAAGATTTGTAACTTGGGCATAAATTGGGTTTTTTCCCTTCCTTCCATTTTCCACAGTCACGTTTTGTTTTCCCTGTCATTTTTGTCCCAAATATATGTGGAAACGTGATTGGATGCAGCTTTGTGGATCATATTTGGGCCTTATATCATTTCCAAATTCTTTGTCGTTGAAGAAGGATTCATTTCCAGGCACAAATGGTGATCTTCTTGAATTTTACAGTTTGACGGGTGTATTTTTCACGGTCAAATTCATATCTCAACATATGTGGAAACGTGGCCCTTCTCGGTTGGATGTGGCTTGGTGGATCACTTTGAAACTCTAAGGCCTACTTCAAACTCAAAACTTGTCCGTGGAGGGCCGACTCATTTGAAAATTTTCCTTTTGGTTTGACCTTGGAGTTGCGTCGGGAGACACGTGGAGGTTTCTGCTACCTTGCCCAGAATTAGACATTTTTTCATGTGGCCGGTGCAACTTTGGTAGACCATGGAAATGTGGAGGGTTGACGCTCATTTGAGGATCCACCTTAGGGTCCCACCTTAACAATTGCGACATGGAGACATGTGGAGGATTTTGCTGGCTCCGCTCTATACTTAAACTTTTTAAAGCAATTTTGAAAGGCCTGGGACATGTGGAGGGATCGTGCCTGTTTGGGGACCAGCCCCTAAATTTTATTTTGAAGAAATTCCAGAGGACACTTGGAGGCTTCTTCTCACTCTTCCTTTGCTTGGAATTTTCAATGGCCAAGGAAAACTATCTTGGACCCTAGACACATGGCGCCTTCCATTGATCCTTCAACTTTTTAACAAATCGCGGACTGAGACATGTGGTGAGCCCGCACTTGTTTGGGGTCTCCACTTTTGGGGACCATCTCAAAATGTGCCATTGAGACACGTGGAGGTTTCCGCTGGCTCCTTTTTTACTTGAGACTTTTTCAAAGGCCAAAAGGCATTTTTCTTGGGCCCAGGGCACGTGGAAGGCCCATGCTTGTTTGGAAACTTGCCCCTGTACTTCTCCTTTGTAGTTGGCCAAGGAAACACATGGACGACTATAAAATAAAGTAGAGAAGGGAAGAATCAACGGTTATTATGCATTTCACTTGTTTTCCACCATTTTTTCTCCAAGACTCCTGGAGATGCAAATACACACTGTTTTTCATCATTTTTTATGAAATTCCTTGTCATTTTTGTCTACAAAGTGCCATTGAATGGATTCAAAACTTAATTTTTGAGTCCAAGGATTATTAAGGTCAATATTTTGAAGTTGGAATTGCTCAAGCACTTGCAAAAATGGGAATTACCAGAGAAGATGGATGTGGGGCATAATTGCAAAGGAAAGAGAGGGAAAAGGATGAAATGATGGAGGTTGTAGGCACAAAATATGAAAAAGGTGTTTCCTTGAGGGTGAAAAGTATTACCTTTCAGATCCAAATTTGTATAGAGCCTCCAAAAATGATTAAAATGGGGATTTCTCACATGACAAAATTATAATGATTAAAAGGAATACCAAAACATTGTGGCATGGCATCTTAGTCATTAGTTGAGGGCCTAAGAAATGTGATCAAGTTCATAATTGGTCCACCTGGTAGCTTTCGGATGTGAATTTGTTAAACGTCACTTTCTGAAACAAATTGGTAACAAGAAAAGGTCCCTCGAATATTCTTATTTTTGGGGAAAATTTGTGATGAGTGAGTGAGTGAAATGTATAAATTCAATGAGAATACTCTTGCAAAAGGTTGGGGTTGAATTATTAAGAGAAAAATTGAGAGAGCTCGTCTTCCTAAGAGACCAATCCGAGATACCTGGTTAATTTCTTTTGCATGTAGATTTTCTATCATTTCAAGTTGGTTGCAGATGTATAGCCATTGACAAGCACTAAGATTGCTTTGGAAGTTTTCCCCTTTTGAATCTAATAAATTTCAAGTTAATTTGTGTCAATCTTGGAGCAATTTGTGTTTGATTTGTTTCAGAATGTCTCCAAGTAGTTTTTATTATTCCTATTGCAATCTTGTGTTAAAGTCCCTCCGAATCACACAAGATCTCGTCCCTATGATAGTTTAGTGGCATTTGCAATTTCATCTCAAGAAGAGCTTTCATCCTGTGATGAGATAAATAGTTTAAAATCACTTCGTTGCCATTTGTTGATAAAGATTGTCTATAAGCCTTCAAGTGTATCTTAGGCATGAGGAAGCATGGGTCTTTGATGTTTAATTGAGTCTTTTAGCTCAAGCCTTCATGTTAGATTCTCAATCTCTCGACCAAAATTATTAAAAAACCATGAATCCATCCCGAACTACCCCTGTTTTCCTATATATCCACAAAGAAACAAAATCTATTTACTAAAATATGCGAAACAATCAGATCTCATAATGTCTTCAGTAACCTTAGCCTTGTTTTGAAAGTATCTCTATCTTTTAGAAGTGACAACTCTTGAGAGTTAAATTATGGATTATTGATCATACTTTCCCAAGGTTTTCTTCATAAAATTTGTGCAAAAGAAGGATATCTCCATATCTTTCATAAAAAGAGGTTACACTACGGTCCTCTCACCCAGTGTCGAAAGGCACTCCTAAAAGTAATGAGGATATGTAAAATCCTCTTGAAGGTGCTATCCGTCTCTCCAAAAGTATGAGTGACAAAGGGCTAGTTAGTTCTCATCCCCGACTACAAAATGACATACATCACGATCTATTTGTCTCTAAGCTCCATGTCAAATCAGTGATGCTTTGCTCACTTGAAAAGGAGAACGATTTGGATACCAACACTAGTGGTGTTTGTTGTCGGGGATTATTTGAGCTCGAGTTTTATTTGTGCAGAAAAAACAATCATGGCACCATTGCAGGGATTATTTAGCATTTCCGGGATTATTTGAGATCCTATATTTATTTGTGTGGCAACAACACTTGTGGCATCATTTTCGGGACTCTTTAAAGTATTTGACCAAAGGTGTACACATACCAACACTAGTGGTGTCGTTGTTAGGGATTATTTGAGCTTCAAGATTTGTTTGTGCGGAACAACACTCGTGGCACCATTCCCGGTGATTATTTAGAGTTTCCAGGATTATTTGAGCTCCGAGATTTATTTGTGTGGCAACAACACTAGTGGCACCATTTTCGGGGACTCTTTGAAGTATTTTACAAATGCAGTACATACAGACCTTGGTAATACTTCTTACACATGTTGTGTGCTAATACATTGCTGAAACATCATTATCTGTTCAGATCTGTAAGAATTGTTCAAAGTTGTAAGTTTTGAGTGTAATATTTCCAACTTATACAATTATTGCTAAAATTTGTATCATCATTGTTAAACTTGGGTAAAAGAAGAAAAATCTTGTAAGTTTTGCATTGGTATTGACAAAAATTTGATAGGTCTTTCATAGTGCATTTACACAAACTAAGGTGAAAATCCTTAGTGAAAACTCCGTCTTCATTTAAATTCTTAATAAATACCAAATGTCTTAACATATATCAAGTAATATTTGTCATTAATATCTACAAATATAGAAAAAGAAGACTTGTCTTTGCAAGGGACCCTAGTAGAAGCTTGTTTCAAGAGCCGAGAAAGTCTAATTCGGAAGGAAGAAGAATTTGGAATGTTGTTGGAGATCAAGTGTCAAGAAAAGAGATCTCCATTCGTGAAACCGATCGGCATGTGATTGAAGATTGTAATACTTCCTCAATTTCTTCGAATCGGGTAGTCTCTTTGTTGAATTGAATTCTCCATCTGGATAGGGTCCTTTTTGTATTTGAAATATTTGCATCTCATTCTCATCCTGTATTCTCCAAAGTGATAGATTTTCCAAGAAACAGAGCCTTTAGAGGGCGGTCATTAAGAATTGCATCCCTGTACCACACATACTTCTCACTCCTCATCAGTTTGCATCTCCTTCAAGGTCACCTCCTCAAAATAATATGGATCAGCCTCCACCAATACCTCCATTTGTTGTTAATACTTTTAGTCCCATCAATTTTAGAGGTATGGTGGCTATCCAAATGTTTGTGCCACAAAATGTAAGAAATAGATTGCCTAAGTTTCAAGGAAATAATGTAATCATTGGTGATCGCACTTGAAGCTCTTTGTTAATATGATGGAGGACTTTGAAATAGAATTTGAGGATGGGTACATTAAATTATTTATCCATACTCTAGAAGAAGATGCAAGGACCGTATAAATCTTTTCCGAGATAATTCCATTGATTCTTAGACGAGAGATGAAGAGCACTTTTAGATTACAGTATGGAGATAAAATAGACCCTATGTTTATTTTATCGAATTTAATAATATAAAAAAGAATCCTAACGAATCAAAGTGCATGATTTCAATACAAGATTTAACAAAACATTGAGAAGACTGCCTGTTAATTTGAGGCCATGTGATGAATCATGTTTGATAAAGTATTCAGATGCATTTGATAAGAAAGCTGCTTACTATTTGAGGGATAAGAACCCTAGAACTCTGAGGCAGGCCTTTACCATGGCTTTTTAAATTGAGAACAACATTAAAGCAGTTGGAAAACATCCTAAGAGGGAGGGTGCTAAACTGATCAACCCAGAGAAGCCTCAAGCACGTAAGGTTGTGGATCTTGAGGAAGATGTAAAGACTTTGGCTGGAGATGTCAAAGAAATCTCTTACAATCTAGTTAGGGAAGAGAAAGGAATTGGATAAGGTTCTCAAGGTTAGCATAGGAAACAAGGACAAGATAGATTTGCAAATCATCCTAGAAATGATCAGATATTTGATGACAGAGGTAAAGGACCCATGGGAGCTAGAAAACCCCAAGCTAGGGAAAATAGAGTAGTGCCTGATCCTCTAAATGTCAGAGTTGTTGTTGTTGAAGAGACAAATGAAATTGATTGGTGTGACAAATGTTTCTTACCCCACCCACCATGTGAAGTAGATCAGAAAGTTGAAGAAGGCATGATGATGATAACGGTGTGATAATGATGCATGCATGGTGGACTACTCTACAAGCTCACAACAAGGAGTAACTTCAATGAAGTAATAAGTGAAATAAATGATGCAAGTTTTGGGATTACATTCACTGAGTCTTGTCATCACCAATCCGGCACTATGATAATTCTTCACCGGAACTCCTCGTCTATGATTATTTACTAATGCACAGACTTTAGTTTGGTGGATGTAATCTGGAAGCAAAACAACAACCGAACACAAGAATACCATTGACTATGATAAGACAGAATGATGACAAATCTGAAATATCAAAATAAATTATAATATTAACATGAAACTGTTACAATCTCACCCATGAGATACTTCAACAAGACTATGGGAGAAACTTTACAATTACACCTCTTGATGGCTTCTTCAACACACCTTTAACTGATGGCTTCCTTCGCACACTTCCTACAATATTTCTCACTACTTCTTTCTATGCTAAATGAGGGGGGTGGCCTCTCTATTTATAGAACTTCCAGGCTTATCCATCCTATCTCTAAGATAGGATAAGAAATCCACTCTGACGAATCATATTCCATACCTTAACTCTTATCTGCATACATGTAAGCTTATCTCATTAAGATAAGATAAACCTTATCATTTTACATGGGTTCCACATTTTTAGACTTTTACAAATAAAATACACAAAATATTTATGACTTCACTCCTTGTCTTTATTACCAATATAATATTTCTAATTCCTAATCATGTAGACCCTACTTCTCTAATTACCCAAACTTTGACATTTTAACATTACCGGACCACTTACGACAAATATTTACTTTTTACAACATTCCTATTGTACTTTGATCATTTACCGTACTCCACATTATTGGCGGCACCGTCGACGGCGCCATTATCTTCTATCAGACGCTACTACTAATTACACTTAACAACATCCTATTCCTAATACATACATTAATGAAATAGAAATTTTGGAGGAAAATTTTAGTGTCGACATCTTCCCCTTCTAGCTTCTACTCCGTCCTCGGAGTAGACTATTCTGGTGCTTGGAAAATCTTCAACTTGTCGTGGTTGACCCATTTCAAAATGGGAGTGCCATCCAATTCCTCCACTCAGTGCGTACCATTTTCATGCACAACTGTTATTTTGTAGGGCCCCATCCATTTTGGAAGAAATTTTCTCTATCTTCTTTTTTTGTATCTGGAATCATATACTAGGACCAAGTCATTCACATGAAATGGAGACCATTGGATCTTTTGATCAAAGTATTCCTTCTGCTTCATTTTCTTCTTATGGCTTGTATCCTTTGCTATTTCCCTCATTTCCTCTAGCAAATGAAGATGTACCAACCTTTCTTTTACTGAATCACTTTCATCCATCCTTTCATTTTTCATAACTCTCACAGTGGGAATATCAAACTCAATAGGAAGAACTGGATCAATGCCATAGGCCAACTGAAATGGGGAGTATCTTGTTGCTGACTTTGATGTTGCCCTATATGCCCACAATGCTGCATGAATCCTTTTATCCCATTTATGTACCTGCAAGGCTGCATCTTTTGCTAGAATTTGACACACGGCACAAAATTTGTTCGTTCCACTGTCCATTTGTGCTTGGCTTGTATGTTGTTGCCTTCCCGTGCTTGATAGAAACTTATTGACTAGGGCTTCTACCACCTCATTAATGAAGTGGCTTCCTTGATCATTATAATTTCTAATGGACAACCAAATCGGTGACAATGCGTTCATATATGAACCTTGCCACTTCATCCATGGAAGTGTTTTGAATGGCCTAGCTTGACCCACTTGGTTAAATAATCATGGCAACTACAATATACTTATTTTGACGTGATGTAGTTGGAAGTGGACCTCAATGTCTATTCCCCATTTTTCAAAGGGACCAAGGGAAGAATAGGACATAATGGAGCTGATGAAGTCTTACGGTTACCATGTGTTTGACAAATATCACGTCTTACAATAATTATAACAATCTTTAAAAAGAGTGGGCGAGTGATAACCTACATCCAAGATCCTTCTTGCTGGTAAGTTGTCCGGAGAAGTGCCCTCCACATGTACCATTGTGGAATTCTTCTAGCAGCTCCTTTCCTTGATCACGTCCAACTGCCCTCTTGTACTGTCCATCAAGTCCTATTCGAAATAATGCTCCATGTAGAATAGAATATGGATGACTGGCTTGAGTAATCTTTCTCTTAGTCTTTGCATTGGCACCATCAGGAAACTTGAATTCATTCAGATAATTCTAAATATCTATGTATTCACTAGGGATTGTGTCAAGGAGAATAATCTTTGCATCGAGAAAATCATCATCATCACAAGATGATCCTAAACCATCATAGGCTCGAGAGAGTGCATCTGCATTGACATGCTTCTTTCCTGGCCTATCTATAATATCAAATTCAAATTCTTGTAGCAAAATTATCCATCTTGCTATCCTCCCTGATGGGTTAGGCTTATTGACAATATATTTGAGCACGATGATCATTCTGACTATAAATTTCTGCCCTAGCAAGTAATTTCTAAACTTCTTTACTGAGCAAAAAACGATAGCGAGCCTCTTTTTTAGTTACGAAGTATAGTTTACCTCAAAGATTTGCTCATTTGTCTGCTCTCCCAAAGTAAATTGGATGTTCATTCCCATTTTCATCTTTTTGGCTCAAAGTACTTCCTAGTGCTACATCTCCGAGGCATTAGTGTACACAATGAATGGCTTGCTCCATCTGGATTCTTTAAAAAAGCAGGTGAAGACACGGGGCTTCCTTTAGTTGTCCAAAGCTTCATGCGCCTTATTTCTGGTTCATAAGTAACATCCTTCTTCAAGAACTCAAGTTAGTGGCTATGTAATCTTTGAGAAATTCTTGATGAACCTTCTATAGTAACCCACATGGCCTAAAAATGATCTCAACTTACTTCTATTCATAGGAAAGGGTAAATCTTTGATTTTGAAACTTTATCGGGATCGGTGCTAATACCATCTCTGGATACAACATGCCCTAACGAAATGCCTTTAGAACATCCAAAGACACACTTTGTAGGGTTTAGTGAGGCTTGTGCTTCATTTAACCTTTGAAATGCTTTGTCTCCATCTCAGTGCGGTGGTCCAACTTGCTCCCATAGATGTAAAAATCATCCGAAATACTCGATGAAGGTCCCATGTAGGGTTTGAACACCCTATTCATCAAATGCTTTGGAATGTTGCTTTGAGCATTACACAACCCAAAAGGCATAACTCTATAAGCAAACGTTCCCAAGGAGTGGTGAACGTGGTCTTGCTGATCTTTCTCTGCTATACGAACTTGGTTGTAGCCGCTATATCCATCAGCAAAACTATAGCACTCCTGGCTAGCTACTTCATCCAAGATCTGATCTGAAAATGGAAGAGGGTAATGATCCTTCTTTGTTGCCTTATTGAGCTTCCTGTAATCAACACAAATGAGTAGCTTCCCATTCTTTTTATTGAGATCACAATGGGAGAAACCCATTCTGAATTCTCCACAGCAAATATGAATCCTGCATCAAGCAACTTATCTATTTCTTCTTTTACAGTCTTGGAAAAATTAGGATTCATTCTATATGGCATTTGCTTTATAGGCTTAGCACCATCTACTAGCTCAATACAATGTTCTACCCAACTTACTTGACGGAGTTCCTTGTAATCAAAAGTGAATAGGTGTATGTACCTTCGAAAGAGCTGGAGGTAGGATTCCTTCTCACTCTTCATCACAAAGATCACCAATCTTTATTTGTTGGAGACGATCATCAACTTCTTCTTGAGATAATTTTATGGGGTCATGAGTTGGTGTGGTAGCGGGATATCCATGACTAAAACATCCACCTCGCTTTCTTCATCTTCAGTGTCCACTTCACTAGTACTAGAGTAATCAGAGGATGTCCAATCATCAGTTTCATCACTTGAATCCACAGGTTCTACTTTATGATGTCGAGGGATCACGTTTATCTTCACCCTCTCTCTACCACGTCCAAGTGTCATGAAACCTTCATTCCAGTAGTTTCTTGCATGAAATCTCCTTAGCCATGGTCTTCCCAGCAGCATTGGGTATGCAACAGTACCATTTTTCATCACCTGAAAGTCTACCACACATACAACACCCATAACAGATATTGCCACATTTGAAACTACACCTTCTGGTTTAGTTTTTCCCTTATTTAATGACCTTAACATAAGTGTTGAAGGGCGATCAATTTTTAAACCCAACATATTCATTACAGACTCGGTCATTACATTAACTGCAACACCTCCATCAACTAAGACATCATGAATTGAAATACCATTACATAATACCTCAGCTTGTGGAGCATAGGGATCTGCCTCTGCCTCCAAAATAGGGACCTCAACCTCCTTCCTTCTTCGAGCATTGAGTCCACCTCGCAACTCCCGCCTCTTCTCAGAAGACATAGCCAAGAGTTAACCATATGTAATATTTGCAGGCCTTTTGGATAGATCTTCCAAGATGGAGTATGGTCCTTGCCCCTGTGAAATTAGAAAATCCTGCACACCCAAATTTCTTCTCCTATGTTTCTTACTAGTTTCTTCTTTCATCTTCTTAGGATCATTTCCATCTTGATTATATTTTTCTTTCTTTCTTTTTGTTACAAACACATCTACTTCATTATTTCTGCTCTTATCTACTACATCAAAAGAATTCACAGGTGCTTTTCCTTTATCATTATCTCCCTTACCAGATGTAGAAGCTCTATTTGGACAATTATACTTATAATGACCCTTTTTATAACAACCATAACAAACAACTTCAGAAATATTTCTTTTTGGACCTCTATCTCCTCCCTGAGAACTAAATTCCTTTCCTTGAAGAAGATTAATAGTTAACTGACCCATCTTTTTGAGCAGATCTTCATACTCAGTAGATGTATTAGGAGAAATATTTGTGCTCACCGGGAGTGGTTGTGGATTTAGGACCAAAGGTGCTGGTGTAGGCTCTACTTTAGCAACAATTTCTTTGGGCTCCTCTTCCATGCTTTCTTCTTGCCTTCTTGCAATCTCCTTTGCTTGTTCAATGGTAGTTGGGCGGTCATACTTCACTTGTTGTCTGATCTCTGGCTTCATCCCAAGAATGAAGTGCTTACAGAGGAGATTATCCACGCCATTCATCAACCCATCCGCTAGTCCTTCCTTCCGGATCTGGGCATCGAGCTTCCTCCTTAGCTCTAGAACATGAGCATGATAATCCCTTATCTTCTCCTTCTCTCCTTGGGATAGCTTTGTGATCTCGATCATGAGATCTACATATTTCTGTTGTTCACCAAATTCTTCAAGAAAACTTTCGGTTAATAAATCCCATGAATTTTTCACATTATCACCTAGTGTTTCAAACCACCTAAGTCTTTGAACCATCCAAAAAGGTAGGAAAAAATTCAGTCCATTGTTCCCTTCTTATAAGGCCATTACAAATACAAGATCGTTTAAACTCTTGAATGAAAGAAGAAGCATCTTCATTAGATTGAGCTGAAAACACAGGAATCTTTCCCATTTTCAAAAGTAACCACTGTGAAATACCAACCCACAAGTACAATTAACAAGACTTATGTGCACAAATAATTGGAATCACTATACTAGAAAGTGACTTTACACCTTTCTACGGTAAAATAGAAATGACCACGGTAAACTATGGTAAAACTTGATTTACTACGGTAAAAACTCGACTTTCTTGTGGTAAACACTATTCACGGTAAAAGTGAAGTTCTTTGGTAAATACTATTCACGGTAAAAAGTGACTTTCTTTGCGGTAATTACTATTCCCAAAAAAGGACTTTACTGTGGTAACTAACTACTATTCATGGCAAAAATGAATTTAACATGGTAACTACTATTCACGGTAAAAATGACTTTACCATGGTAACTACTATGCATAGTAAAAACAAGGTTACCCTCCGCTAATTTTTGCCTAAGTGGGAATATCTCTCCGAAAAATCCACTAACGAGGAATGATCCTGCAATGGAACCAAAATGTCATCACCAATGATGGCAAATCTGAAATATCAAAATAAATTATAATATTAACATGAAATCATTACAATCTCACCCATGAGATACTTTAACAAGACTATGGGAGAAACTTTACAATTACACCTCTTGATGGCTTCTTCAACATACCTTTAACTGATGGCTTCCTTCGCACACTTCCTACAATATTTCTCACTACTTCTTTCTATGCTAAATGAGGGGGGTGGCCTCTCTATTTATAGAACTTCTAGGCTTATCCATCCTATCTCTAAGATAGGATAAGAAATCCACTCTGACGAATCATATTCCATACCTTAACTCTTATCTGTACATGTAAGCTTATCTGTTAAGATAAGATAAACCTTATCATTTTACATGGGTTCCACATTTTTAGACTTTTTACAAATAAAATACACAAAATATTTATGACCTCACTCCTTGTCCTTATTACCAATATAATATTTCTAATTCCTAATCATGTAGACCCTACTTCTCTAATTACCCAAACTTTGACATTTTAACATTATTGGACCACTTATGACAAATATTTACTTTTTACAACATTCCTATTGTACTTTGGTATTCTTTCTTGTACTCCACATTATTGGCGGCACCGTCTTGACGCACCATTATCTTCTATCGGACGCTACTACTAATTACACTTAACAACATCCTATTCCTAATACATACATTAATGAAATATAAATTTTGGAGGAAAATTTTAGTGTCGACAGATACCTCTTCTTCCTCCCTCTCATACTTTAGAAATAGATATGGTACAAGCTTTTGAACTTCCTAATAATGATTTTGAGTACCTAAAAGATCTAATGATTAAGAAGTATGATGGAAGAATCCTATTAGACGAGGATAGAAAACTATTAATGAATGATATTGTTGCCCAAGAAAAAGAGTATAACACAAGAAGTAAAGCTGTCAAAGGGGTAGGGCCTCAAGCCAAACCAAAAACCCCAATTCTCACCAATGTCCCAAAATAAACTCCAAAGAAAGATGCATATGGGAAAGGCCTTTTTGTCTCAAGTAGAACTGGTGTTCCCACCCATGCCCAAAATGTGAAAAATCTTGTGTCATTCGATGAGTTTGTCAATCTTTCTCCAAATGCTGCTTTGCCCAAATACATTCCTTATGACATTGCCTAAGTCTTGAGTCAGATCAAGATTTCTGTCCCAATTGTTGAACTGCTTAGGATTCCTGAGCACAAGAAGAGGGCCTTTGAGTATTTGGGATTGGAAGAAGATAGGAGTACCCAAGATAGAAATATAAATAATGTAAACACTCCTCCTCCAACCATTGCAGACCTAGAAAATCCACCAAAGATTGGAGGAGATAGGTGAACCACTTAAAGTTTACTTGGGAACATCTTTAGGCCGAGTCTCAATTAAATGTTGATCCATTTTTGACAACGCTAATTATTAAGGACAGATCGCTGCGTAATTTTATGTTTGATTCCAGAGTATCATGCCATGTTATGCCTTTAGAGGTTATGAATGAATTAAACATTAAAGTGACAGTAGCTTATGGAAAGTGTACTGATGGATTCTAGAGAGGTGCCAATGTAGGATGTGTAAAAGGTTTGGTGGTAGAACTTGCAGCTTTTCCGGGTAAGAACTTGAAACTTGATGTTGTTATTGTTGATTGCCCCGCCAAATGGGCCATCTTTGTTATCAAGAAAGCGGGCAGTAAGTGTTGGTGGAAGTGCTCAAATGGATATGTCTTTTGCCACCATTCCAATTGAAGGCAGCCTTGTAAATCAAAGGTATGGAGAAAAGAAAATGTTATATCTTATTGAGGACCCTAATAATGCTTCTTATGAAGTATTGCATGTAGATATTGATATTGATAACTTTGTGAGCTATGTTACTTTCAAGGAATATGAAATTGATCAATGCAGTATCATGAGTAGGATGATTTTCTTGAGAATTTGATGTTTGATGTAGCCTCGAAGGATGTTAAAAAACTTGACCCAGGCACAAGGGGTAAGCCTGAAAAAATGTGGTCAGATAGTGACTTGGATGGAAAAGAGAGACAATCATATGACCAGCTATTAAAGACATATCAGAACTGCTTAGCATGGTCATATCCAGAATGGTAGGCACTTGAATATTTTCCTTGATTGTTTTCTTTGAATCAGGATGCTCGCCATTGTACAATGTATAGTCTTGGTTTCTTTTTTCTTTCGTGTTTTTCTATTTTGTTTCATCCTAGTCCTTGGCGGCCATTTTGTTGGTTTCTCGGTTCATCCTTGGGGGAGTTGGTTATTATTGTTCTACTCTGCAAGCTTATTCTTTGACTCTTTACCCAATGGTTTGTTTTTGGAACTTGGTCTAATATTTGTTCTTGTGGCACTCATAGGGAGTGCCCATCCCTAAGTCGGAGCCGATGTTGGTGCTTAATTTGATCTCGCCCCATTTGTCCTTGAAATTATTCAATTTGCGAGGCTCTATTGTCTTTTCTATCTCCCTATATTGATGCATGAAAGCTTTGTCCTTCATTTGGTTTCCATGATCAGTTCCTTCCTTGGTCGAGGATCACTTTAAATCCAGAGTTTGTTTTCCGTTCCTCTATCCATGTGAAAGATTTGTAACTTGGGTGTAAAATCAGGTTTTTTTCCTTCCTTCCATTTTCCATAGTTATGTTTTGTTTTCCCTGTCATTTTTGTCCCAAATATCTGTGGAAACGTGAATGGATGTAACTCGGTGGATCATATTTATGCCTTATATCATTTCCAAATTCTCTATACTTGAAGAAGGATTCATTTCTTGGCGTAAATGGCAATCTTCCTATATTTTACAGTTTGTCGGGTGTATTTTCCTTCTCAAATTCATATCTCAACATCTGTGGAAATGCGGCCCTTTCTGGTTGGATGCGGCTTGGCAGGGCACTTTGAAACTCTAAGGCTCACTTCAAATTCAAAACTTATCCACGAGGAGGGCCGACGCTCATCTAAAAATTCACTTTTGGTTTGACCTTGGAGTTGCGCCGGGAGACACGTGGAGGTTTCCACTACCTTGCCAAGACTTAGACATTTTTTCATGCGGCTAATATAACTTTGGCAGAACATGGACACATGGAGGGTTTTGCTCATTTGAGGATCCACCTCAGGGTCCCACCTTAACAATTGCGACAGGGAGACATGTGGAGGCTTCCGTTGGCTCCGCTCTATACTTAAACTTTTCAAAGCAATTTTGAAAGGCCTAGGACACGTGGAGGGACCACGCCTGTTTGGGGACCGGCCCCTAAATTTTATTTTGAAGAAGTTCCAGGAGGACACTTGGAGGCTTCTACTCACTCTACCTTTGCTTGGACTTTTCAACGGCCAAGGAAAACTATCTTGGACCCTAGACACATGGCGCCTTCCGCTGATCCTTCAACTTTTTTAACAAATCTTCCAGACTGAGACACGTGGTGAGCCCGCACTTGTTTGGGGTCTCCGCTTTTAAGGACCATCTCAAAATGTGCCATTGAGACACGTGGAGGCTTCTATTGGTTCCTTTTTTACTGAGACTTTTTCAAAGGCCAAAATGTGTTTTTCTTGGGCCTAGGGCACGTGGAAGGCTCGCGCTTGTTTGGAAACATTCCCTATACTTCTCCTTTGCTGTTGCACCAAGGAAACACGTGGATGGATATAAAATAAAGTAGAGAAGGGGCACAATCAATGGTAACTGTGTATTTCACCTATTTTTCTGCCATTTTTTCTCCAAGACTCTTGGAGATGCGAATACGCACTATTTTTCATCATTTTTTGATGAAATCCCTTATCATTTTTTTTCTTGCAAAGTGCCATTGAATGGATTCAGAACTTAATTTGTGAGTCCAAGGATTGTTAAGGTCAAAATTTTGAAGTTGGAATTACTCAGGCACTTGTAAAAATGGGAATTGCTAGAGAAGATGGATGCGGGGCAGGACTACAAAGGAAAGAGGGGGAAAAGGATGAAATGATGGAGGTTGCAGGTGCAAAAGATGAAAAAGGTGTTGCCTCGAGGGTGAAAAATATTACCTGTCAGATCCAACTATACATAGCCTCTGGAAAATGATTAAAATGGGGATTTCTCACGTGACAGAATTAGAATGATTAGAAGGACTACCAAAAAGTTGTGGTATGGCATCCTAGTCATTAGTTGAGGGCTTTGAGAAACATGATTAGTTCTTAATTGGTCCACCTAGCAGCTTTCGGATGTGAATTTTTTCAACGCCACTTTCTGAGACAAATTGGTAACAAGCAAAGGTCCCTCAAATATTCTTCTTTTTTTGGGGGAAAAATTTGGGATGAGTGAGTGAGTGAAATGTATAAATGTAATGAGAATACTCTTGCAAAAGGTCGGGGGTTGAATTATTAAGAGAAAATTTGAGAGAGCTGTTTTCTGAGAGACCAATCTAAGATACTTGGTTAATTTATTCTATGTTAGATTTTCTATCATGTCAAGTTGGTTGCAGATGTATAGCCATTGACGAGCATTGAGATTTCTCTGGAAGCTTTCCCTGCTAATGAATCTAATCAATTTTGAGTTAATTTGTGTCAATCTTGGAGCAATTTGTGTCTGCTTTATTTTAGAATGTCTGTAAGTAGTTTTTCTTATTCCTATTGCAATCTTGTGTTAAAGTCCCTCCGAATCACACAGGATCTCGTCCCTGTGATAGTTTAGTGGCATTTGCAATTTCATTTCAAGAAGAGCTTTCATCCTGTGATGAGATAAACAATTTAAAATCACTTCATTGTCATTTGTTGATAAAGATTGTCTATAAGCCTTCAAGTGTATCTTAGGCATGAGGAACTAGGGGTATTTGATGTTTAATTGAGTCTTTTAGCTCGATCCTTTGTGTTAGATTCTCAAAGATTGTGTGAAACCGTGCTTGATCTGGGCCTCCATTGAAGCACACCTTCTGGTTGAAGGAATATCTTAGCTATTCTAAAACTTTTTGTCATTTATATTTCCAATGGTTGTGAAGTCTCTTAAAGATCTGCATAATCAACTTTATCTGCTCAATCTCGCACCAAAATTATTAAAAAACCATAAATCCATCTTGAACTACCCATGTTTGCCTTATATATCCACAAAGGAACAAAATCTATTTACTAAAATATGCATAACAATTAGGATCTCATAATGTCTTGATAACCTTAGCCTTGTTTTAAAAGTATCTCCATCTTTTAGAATTGACAACTATTGAGATTTAAATTATGGAGTATTTATCATACTTTTCCAAGGTTTTCTTCATAAAATTTGTGCAAAAGAAGGATATCTCCATCTTCTTCATCAAACAGAGGTTACACTATGGGTCCTCTCACCCTGGTTGAAAGGCACACTCTAAAGTAGTGAGGATAGGTCAAATCCTCTTGAAGGGACTATCCATCTCTCCAAAAATTTGAGTGACAAAGGGCCAGTTAGATCTCATCCCTGGCTACAAAATGACATACATCACGATCTATCTGTCTCTAAGTTCCATGTCGAATCTTTGATGCTGCTCAACTTGAAAAGGAGAATGAATTTGGATACCAACACTAGTGGCGTCATTTCCGGGGATTATTTGAGCTCCAAGATTTATTTGTGTGACAACACACTCGTGGCACCATTGCAGGGATTATTTAGCATTACCAAGGATTATTTGAGATCCTAGATTTATTTTTGCGGAAACAACACTCATGGAGTAGATCGTTTTCGGGGACTCTTTGAAGTATTTAACCAAAGTTGTACACATACCAACACTAGTGGCGCCATTACCGGGGATTATTTGAGCTTCGATATTTATTTGTGTGGTAAAAACACTCGTGGTTCCGTTCTTAGAGGATTATTTGAGCTCCTAGATTTATTTGTTTGGCAACAACAAGAGTAGGCGCCGTTCTTGGGAATCTTTGAGTATTTTACAAATGTAGTACATACAGACCCTGGTAATACTTCTTACACATGTTGTGTGCTAATACATTGCTGAACATCATTATCTGTTCAGATCTGTAAGAGTTGTTCTAAGTTGTAAGTTGTAAGTGTAATATTTCTAGCTTATACAGTTATTGCACTAAAATTTATATCATCATTGATGAATTTGGGTAAAAGAAGAGAAAATATTGTAAGCTTTGCATGAATCTAGTATTGACAGACATTTGATAGGTCTTTCATAGTGCATTTGCACAAACTAAGGTGAAAATACTTAGTGGTAACTCCGTGCTATTTAAATTATTAATAAATACTAGTGTCTTAACATATATCAAGTAATATTTGTCATTAATATCTACAAATATGGAAGGAAGAAGATCTGTCTTCACCAAGGACCCTAGTAGAAGGTTGTTTCAAGAGTGAAAGTCTAATTCGAAGGAAGAAGAATTTGGAATGTTGTTGGAGATCAAGCGTCAAGAAAAGAGATCTCCGTTGGTGAAACTGATCGGCATGTGATTGAAGATTGCAATACTTCCTCAAGTGCTTCTGAATCAGGTAATCTCTTTGTTGAATTGAATTCTCCATTTAGAGAGGTTCCTTCTTTTGTATTTGAAAGATTTTCATCTCACTCTGTCCCTATATTCTCTAAAGGTGATAGATTTTTCCAAGAAACAGAGCCTTTAGAGGGCGGTCATTCATAGAATTACATCCTTGTACCACACATAATTCTCACTCCTTGTCATTTTCATCTCCTCCAAGGTTACCTCCTCAAAATAATATGGCTCGACCTCCATCCGGACCTCTATTTTTTGTTAATAAAAAACTAAACACAAGACGTACCATCTGTAGTGGTGCTTATTCGGGAGAAATCATGGAAAGCGAGTAACACTAGACCTCTCCCCCAAAAAATCTTCTTCTATGGCATGATATCACCCAAAACACTAGCACTTGGCGTGAGATCACCCAAAAGTTCACTCTCTATATTACTTCAAGAAAATTTTCTATCCTTTTTGTAGACATCTATAATTTGGTCTACATGATCTTATTACTAAGATCATACTAACTATTCTAGTATCATGCTAATTTACTACACTACGCTAGTAAAATAATCTTTCTAACCCCTTCTAAACCTTCTAAACCATGCTAATCTCTCTCTAACTATCTACTATAGTCTTATTTCCCTTTGTTTAACCTTGTTTAGGTTAATTAACCCTCTTATTGACTTTCTAAACAAATATCTTACCTTTCCAAATAGCCACTTAGCTTCTTAAAATCATGTTCACACCTCCAAATAGGTTTTTCTAAAAATCAACTTTTTGACTCCTTTTTAGTCCCACATGCATCCAAAACATCCTTTTCTCAAATCCAAAAACTATAAATAGAGGGATACCCCTCCCACATTTTCCTAATAACTCTCTCTCTCTCTCTCTCTCATTTCTAATTTAGGTCATGCTTAGGTCTTTTAGATTCATTTCATAGTTTATTTGAGCTATTTACTTGTTATTTGCTAATCCTTTCAAAGCTTTAGGTAAATGGGAGAATCCATTAATGATGAGCTTCCATTCTTAAGATTTTGAAACATCAATAAACAAAAAATTGATTGCTAGAGTTTTAATAGGTTCACTTATAGATAGCTTTCATGGATTAGAGAGCTAATATAGTCATGTTTAGAGGTTGATTGCTTGTTTTAAGCTTTATACATACATGTAAATAGGTAGCTCTTGCTTATATATAATCTGATGGTCATTTGAGTTGTTTGTTCCAAAGATTTTGGGGTTTCTTTAGAGGTTCTTACCCCATTTTCATAGCTTTTGCAAACCTTTCATTGCACACATTTTTCACGCCCGGTGGGAGTTACTCAATTTTCCTCTAGGAGCCTTTTCCAAGATTTTCAAGTTCACTTTCATGCTTTCTAGGAGAAATAACTTGTTATTCACTTGATTTCATTTTTTAAAGTAAGCTAAATCATCCTTGTTCATGCATATTTTGTGGGTCTAAACTGGAAATAGGTTTCTTTGATTAATAAATAACTTTGTTTTTGTTAAAATTCTCATTTCTGTGAATTTTGCAAGTTTTATATGGGGTAAGCATATGTGTCCTAAAGGGGTGTGTCTCTGTCAAAACCCTAACACACCTATTGAACTAGCCGCACACTTGTCTGGTTGTATTTTTCACTGACATGTCATTTACAAAGGGGCACATATCTCATTGAACTATCGGTGTGTCCGTTGACTATCACACGTACTCGTGCCTCTGGATGTGCAGGTGCATTTTTGGAATACTATTCTGATTCATTTTTTGGTTGGAAAATGTACCCATTAGGAAGGAGGTGTTGTTAGTGCAAAATCACAGCACCCCTGGACGCACATCAGGCTTCTAGGTTGATGTTCAGGCATCCAGTGTGATTGCACAACATGGAAACCTCTCTCTAAGCGTGGGACTTGTAAAACGAGAGAGGAATCTCCAGAGAAGGCTGGTTCCTGCTCCTAAACTACCTGCCACAAGCTATTCCAGTGCAGGCAAGCTAATCTAATCCTAATCTAACCATGCCAAGGAGACAGAGAGAGAGAGAGGGGGAAGAATAGCAAAAGCCTACACTAAAACGGTGATACACCAGAGAAGGAGAATGTTGGACATTTATCAAAGCTCCATGGGACAAAGAGAGGTGAGCAATGGGAAGGATGGACAGATGCATCACAGGCCCAAGGATAGATTTCACACAGAAAATGTCCCAAAACTCCATGAACACAGCTCCAAACCTGCAATGAACATTCAAACATGCACAAATACCTGCAATGAAGAGAGGCAAGAAGAGAACAAGCAAAAACGAGCAAGGATGGACAGATGCATCACAAAACACGTTTTGTTGCTCCAGTTTGCACAGAACATCATTCCATTAATAAGAGGCAAAAATGCCATTACAGAGCAAGGGAGGAGGCTCGAACTCCATTTTCAACCCTAGAGAAGAAAAGAAGGGAGGGCCGAGCAGAAAGAATGAACCACCTTTTTTCAAATGAGCCAAATCTGGCTTTTTCATTGCATGGGTCGAACCCAGGAGACAGAAAACGTACAAAGGCATGGGAGCCCATTCTTCTTGATCAGTGCATTAAAACGGCATGGGGGACCTTACAAACCCATACCCTTTCACTTTGACTGGATAACAGGAGAATGCGACCCATTCTGCATTAAAACTGGTCGCTGGAATGTCATTTCTGGCCATGAACACGCGTCAGAGCCGTTTCTCGATTTTCTTCCTCCAGACTGCTCCAAAACGCAAGATTGACCCGGAAACGTGTAGATAATTTCACCAGCTTTCCGTTGATATAAAGAACGTGCAAATCCGAGCTCTGGATCAAAAGTTATGGCGATCTGAAGATCTAGGGCACAAAACAGGCGAAAACGTGTTTTTTTGAAATCTTTCCCGCGCTCTGCCACCTGGATGACACGTGGCACGCTCTGATTGGTCACGTGATTCTCTCTCCTCCACCTTTCGGTGGGCTTTCCTTTTGAAAATTGCTTGTGGGCCCCCTAAACTTGGACACGTGGCGCCATTTCATTGGTTCGGTCCGCTTCAAACCTTCCACTTTGACTTTTTGACTTTTCTCCTTGTGACACGTGGCGTGATTTCATTGGTTCTCGGCCCTGCCGGCTCTTTCGCGTCCTTCACGTCTTTTCATCCCAGATGTCCCAAATGCTTAGTGCTCCTTGTGCTGATTTCGGGCGAACCGGCCGGTTCGCGTCCATTTGTCCCAAATGTCCCAGTTGCCTTCGGACTGACTCGACCTTTTTCGCCCGGTTCGGCGGTTCGCGCCGCGCTTCAGCGGCCCGGATGTCCCAATCGCTTTTTGTTGCTGTGCTCATTTCGGCGATCCGGCGGTTCGGTCTTTTTGTTCCAAACGTCCCGAGCAACACTTAGCCAATTTTCTTCCTCTTTCTACGGATCGGCTTTTCGCGCCTGCCGCGTACTTTTGTCCCAGATGTCCCTGTTGCTATTTGGGCCGCCTGGAGGCTTTTCGGCCGATCCGCGTTTTTTTGTCCCACACGTCCCAAAGGCGACCTTGAGCAGGACTTAGCCAATTTCCATGATTTTTCCTGGATCAGCCTACTTGCCTTCTGCAACCTTTTTTCGCATTTTCTTAGAGCTTGCTCCTTTTTTTTTTTTTTGGCCAGGGGAGTTAGAAAATTACCTGAAGGGACCCTGCAAACCTGATTTTTGCTCTGAATCAATCAATTTGCTTGGGATTTGAAACTTCTGATGCATGTTATCATTTTTACCACAGGGGTGAAAATTGGATAATAGGTGTTTCCATTGAAATCATAGTGTACCTATCTTCCACCCATGTAGGTGTTGGACCTTCCTATCTCTGCTTGGATGGGATGTGCATGCATCATTCTAGGCATGCAGGTGTCTGAGTTAAAAATTAGAATTTCTCTTTGAGCTGTAAGATCAAATTTTCTAAGTTTTTCTGGTTGTTCGCAGGTTGTAACAAGTGATTGCAGGTTTCTTTTTTATTTATTTGACTAATTTAGTTGAAGTGTTTCATTTTCTTAGTTAGAAAGATATTTTCGAAGTGTGTATGCTCTTCCCTCGCACCTTCTAGGTGATCTTGGAGATAAAAATAGTTCTAAAAACCTTCTTGTCACTTTCAAAAATACTTACTTTACACTTCCTAATTGGATTGATCTTTCAAAATTAGTTAAAACGAATTCTAAATTTTGCAAAAACACTTAAAATATTTTTCCATAAAATTTTTTTAGTCGGAGTTTCCACATTGTGCATGCTCTTTTTCATGCCTTTTGGTGATCTTAGGAATAAAAATAACATGCACATTCTCTTTCTTGATATCATTATTTGTTGTGGAAAATTAATAACTCTTTACATGTAGGGCCTAACGTTTGTCGAAGAAAGGAGTTGCAAAACAAAACCCTCTAATACATGTTTTCATATAGGTTGCCAAACGGTGTGCTACTTAAAACCACATTAAGTTAAGAAATAAAAAAATAGACCACTTCACATCACACTATATTGCAGGTTTTGGAAAAGGGTACATCCCTATCCGCTCAACTAGAACATAACCCCTTTGGCATAACGCCTTAAGCTATAAAAATGGGGGTGGTTCTAGGAACCCTAAAGTAATCCACCATTGAGTAACCTCATGGATGAAACAAGAAGCACTCCACTTACCCACTTGATTAGATTTTACATTGTAAGTTAGAGTCAAAGTTTTCCATATCGCAACCCTAGTAATGATACAACTGAATACATTAGTTGCTCATTGTATCAAAAAGGGGTAAAGTAAAGCTGAAATACTCCCAAACTAGTCAGTGTGACTCTTTGGGTAAATTAAGCTTGCATTTAGAAAAACTTTTGACACCTAGTTGTGTGATCTTATTAGGAAAGCCATTCTGTCTTAGAGCCCTCTTTGCTAGTCCATTATCGCATCTGTTGAGCCATCACAAAGTGACGACTTACTTGGAGTTTGAACCTTGTTTTTTGAACAAGGAAGTGAGCCCAATTGAGTTAGATCGAAGTGTTTTTCATCACGAAATTAAATGAAGTATCACTTAGCTTGGTTTCTTTCTCCCCTTTGGACAAGGTGAAACTCTGCCCAAGTGGCGCTTAGTTTATTTTCATATTTTGATCTATACCCTTGCATTCTCGCTGCCCATTTGGGGTGAGAAATAATCATACCCCACATGTATTATCAAGGAAAATATTCACCACTTTTATTTATCTATTTACACCTATCCATGTTTATGGCTGGGTTGTTAAATGTCTAAAGTGTGTAAATAGGTTTTCGTGTCTTTGATAGCCTTTTAATCTTGATTTCAAGATCATCTTCATTGTTACGATTTTGGTTCATCATTATTTCTCCTTAAGTTGTTATTTTTCCTACATTCTAGCCATACAATTTTGGTCCTTACATCGTGTTTTCAATTTTGTGAGAACTTGGTATAAGTCCCTTTATTGTATGGCTACACTTCTCGCACAACTAATATAATTCTTTCTATACTTGTACCTAGTTTCGGTTCCAATGTCATCTAAGTCTTTTGAGAGTGTCGATATTACCTTATATATACCATGATGACATCATCTTGATACTAACACCTTTCTTTCTAGGTTAACGTGTTGAGATAGTGTTGTTACACTATCCACATTCACAACTTCCATTTTTCAAAAAAATTAGGTTTCATCGGCATTTAAACTGGTCTTAGTATATCTTGTGGAGAGATCACGTCAATATCACTTTGGTACTTAGGCCTTGTTAGTACTCTAACTCGACCTATGTATTAATAGGGTATTATCACTAGCAACTTTTAAACCTTCATCGAAATCATATTTTAGGGTGTAGTCTTGCTAAATGACAGTTTGAGTGATTGTTTGATTTGTTAAAATGTTCATATGATTGTTCTTTAAATGATAAACGATTGCATAACATTACATCTAGAACACACTGGGATATTTTGGCCATCAGATGACTTACACAACATATGCCTAGGTTTCATACAACTTTGAAGGCATTTAGACAAAACCTAGTATAACTTTGACTAGTAATGCCAAGAATCACGAAAATGGCATCTAAACCAAACGAGCGTGACTTAGAAGAAAATACTTTTGAATCCTTCCCATTTAGTGGAAATAACTTAGCACCTCTCTTTTTGTAGGTCAAAGACATAGAACCGTTGGTTGATCATAGCAGAGAAGAATCTGATTCTTCTAAAGAACAACATAAGTTAGACCTAGTTCGATTCGATGAGCTCCTTTATTATAACAAAGATCAAGTACTCACAAGAGTCCTAGAGTTAGGAGATAAGCTTCCACAAGAACGCGAAGTGGAGACTAAGATCATTAATCGTAAAATGGAAGAGTGACCATCCCTCTTAGACATGGATAACCCCTTTGACGTAGGGTATGCTTCTACTTCTGGAAAACATCACAAAAATGTTTAAGAAGACCCATCAAAACCAATTGGTGATTCGTGAAGACCTTATTGTAAGGCTTCATGCAAAGTAAAAATTGAGCATGAGCACAAAGGTTCACTGCCTCCTAACTTTGATGATCCTTTAGTTGAAGAAGAGATCCTTCAAAAACCAATATTGAAAATAAGTCAAAAATTAGTAAAATTAGGCTCTTCAAGTAGGAATGTGCATAAATACAAACTCAAAATTTTTAATGAGTTTAAATTTGATCCATATGATGACACAACTTTTAAAGTTGCTAAGGTAAGTAGACCAATATCACCTATGAAAGAGTAACTCATTCAACAAGAGTTACAATAAATGAAGAACACACTTACTACGCTACAAGAAGGTAGCATAGGACATAGTAGTAAGTACTTATACTTATCCCTTTGATAATGACATGTTGTGATAACCATTTCCAAAATATTTTTCCATTCCTAAGTTCAATAAATATAAAAGAAAAGGTGATCCTCATGATCACAACAAGGAATTTTACATGGCTTGTTAAGAGGTCCCGTCTGATGATAATTTTTTAGTACGACTATTCCCTCATATCCTAGGAGCACTAAAATTAGAATGTTTCTTTAGTATACCTAATGGATCCATTACAACATGGCCCGCACTAGCGAAAAAAATTCATGTGACGTTATTCCTTCAATATGGAGAATGATATCACGATGACGGACCTTTGCAATGCAAAATAGAAGCCCAATACGACCTTTGCGAGATTCTTATAAATATGACATGGATTGTGCAAGCAGTTTCCTTTGTTCCCTTCTAGAAAAAAACTAGTAACCATATTCATTCCTAACCTAAACACAGAGATATCCTTTCATTTCCAAATGCACTGCGGATCTAACTTTGAAAAAGGTATAGATAATGGTAGTCAAATCAAAAAATCTCTCATCGTGAAGGGTACACTTAAATCGGTCATCAAGGACAAACATGAAACAAAACCCTCAGATAAACCAAAATTCTTCAACAAAAACAAACATGTCATTGGTGATGGCATTACGGACTCCAAAAGAGTCCAAACCATACAGAATGGTCTGCTTTTAAATCTCTCATAAGGACCTCACCCAAAGGAACCCACAAAACATACGTTTACGCCACTAACGGAATCACTATCTGCCATACTTAAACAATTAGATGCGGTAAACATGGTGTAGTACCCAACCGTGACAATACCATATCCAGAGGATGCTCCAAAACCTGGTTGGTTCAAAGAGCATGAGTACTATGATTTCCATCATGTTAAAGGACACAAAATAGATAGGTGCTTGAGACTACGACATTATATACAAGACCTCATCAAAGAGGGAAAAATCACCGTAGATTCCCCCTTGACTCAGGATAGGGTCCCAATGAGAAAATGGGTATCTTCAAAGAGCCCTTTCCTAACCATGCAAATAAGAAGAACACTCAACTAGATCACAAAAAAACTTCCAATGACTATAGGACTACTACTTATATTTATCCAACTAATGATAGTCCATTTGATTCCCTTATAGGATGTATCCATTCATCTAATGAATAGGTTAATACTATTAGGATCTTAGAAAAAAGTTGTGTAGTAGGGACGCGACACACTCATTTGATCATACCGATCTCCTACCTATCCCACAGAAGGCCAAGTAAAACTTAATAGAGCAGTTAGAGAAGACACCCGCTAGGATATTGATTTTAGATATCCTCAAAATCTCTACTCATAAAAACATATTGCATAAAATAGTGTAGAGTTTGGGAGTCTCTATAGATGTAGATCCCACGCACCTTCAAGCGATGATTGCACACCTTGATTCCAATGATCATATCACTTTTGATAGCTCTATAATCTCATGTAATGACCCAGATCACAACTTAACCTATACCTAGAATTAGTTGTTACCCGTCGTAAGATTAAGAGAGTACATGTGGATGATGGATCAGGCTTAAATATTTGCACTTTGAAGCTGGTTAAGTAGTTGGCCCATTCAAAAATAGATCTAGGGGCTAAAAATATTACAATCATAGCTTATGATAAAGATGAATGTGAGTCAACAGGTACTATAGTAGTTCCTATGGACGTGGGGCCAACATGTCACGATACAAATTTCCATGTCTTTGACTTAGATCTTCCTTATAACATGCTCCTAGGGTTCCCATAGATCCATGCCATGTAGGCCATTCCTTTAACATTCCATTAGTGTATTAAGATGTGCCACGAAGGATAGATAATCACCATTCGGGGTGATCTAGAGCCATTCACACATTGCAGGGCATTGCATAATTTTTATCATGCGGCCTATGAATGTACTTGCTATGGATATTGTTGTTCCTTTACAAACAGAAGCTATAAAGGAGCGTGTGGATCCAGATTCACTCACTCCTTGTAATAAAAATTTCCTTTGTTGGTCAACCCTTTCACATCATGGGAGGAAACATCAACAAAGTATGGCCCGGGTGAGCAATTTACTCTTCAACAGGCCTTACTAATATCAGATCTCTTAGTATCACCTAGGACATGGGGAAAACCTTACTTTCAATTCAAAAGCACTGGAGATAGATACGGAACCCTTTGAGAGATTCATCCCTAATGGTCTCTTATCTGAGGAAAATATGTTAGAATATCCCACTAGAAGAGTACTTGAGGGTACCATGGCCTCATGCCATTAGGCCCCGTAGTATATCAAAGGCCACCATATGATGTACATCATGGGTTACAATGGGTTTGGATGTGGTATCAATGCACAAGGATGGTTAGAACCCATTCCTATCCCTCATTTCAAATCCAACAAACATGGTCTTGGAATTAGACCTCATGACAATCCACCCTTTGAGATTGATGCCACCTCTTCTCGAACATGAGGATGACTCATCTCATTCAGATAGTGACACAAATTCCCAATGTAGCCTCTACAAGGATCTTGCCTCCACTAACCTATTCCCTGATTCATTGTTTTTACCTTATCTGGATCAAATTCCCAAACCAATTATCAAGTAGCCCTTATATATCAAAACTTGTAGATTGGGATCAACAACTTCATGTGCCACTTGATTTATTTGAAAATGACAAGGCATTCATAGAATTCATGGGACTCAAGGATTCTATTCGACTAGAGATCACAAGAAAGGATTTGTAATCAAACTAGAAGCCTGCACATACTTTGAAGAAGAAGAAGATATGTGTGGATGCTTGAGTAAGAAGGTTGTAAGCAAGAATAAGGATATGTTAGGGAAACCTTGTGGGAAGAACAAACACAAGTCTCATAGTGACAAACTTTTTGAGACCCTAGTAGATAGGAAAAATGAAGAAATCATAGAAAAGGTAGAATATCCTTATAAAGATGATCTCACACCTCCTATCGAGGTTGATCTTACTCTTCCCCCTGATCCTATGTGGATGGAGGATGCTTCCAAAATGCTTGTTGAAGAAATGATTAGTGTCAACATTGGCTCAGAAGAGGAACCTAGAATGATAAAGTTGGGAGCTTCACTCTCAGCTCAAGAACATAAAGTTTTTGTGGAACTATTGAGAGAATATGTAGATATATTTACATGGTCATACGTATATATGCCTAGTTTGGACCCATAATTGGTCATGCACAACCTTGTTGTGCACCCGATGTCAAACCCATCAAGCAAAAATTGAGAAAGATGCACCCCAAAGTTACACTACTTGTCAAAGAAGAACTTGAAAATTTATTAGTTGCTGATTTCATTAAACCCATTGACTATTCAGATTGGATATCCAACATAGTCCCAGTTTAGAAGAAGCCGGTTGGCATAAGGATTTGCACCGACTTCTATGACATTAATAAAGCATGTCCCAAAGATGACTTCCCTTACCTAATATTGATATGATTGTCAATTCCACTGCTGGTTATGAAATGTTATCCTTAATGGATGGTTTTTCAAGTTATAACCAGATCTGGATTGTAGAGGAAGATCAACATAAGACAACTTTCATCACCCCTTAGGGGACATTTTGTTACAAGGTCATGCCTTTCGGACTCAAGAATTCTAGGGCCACCTATTAACATGCAATGATAGTCATCTTCCATGACATGATGAATGACATCATGGAGGATTACGTTGATGATATCTTAGTAAAATCCAAAAGTAGAGGAGAGTACCCTCAAGTGATGAGACGTATTTTCAAAGTGTCTCTAAGATTACAAAGTATGCTTGAACCCTAAAAAGTGTGTCTTTGGCATTTTTTCGGGGAAGGTCCTTGGTTTCATCGTTTCACAGAGAGGAATAGAGGTGGATCTTGCAAAGGTTACAGATATCACATAAATGCCTCCACCTATAAATATCAAACAACTAAGAAGTTTACAAGGAAAGATACATGAAATCAGTCATTTCATTTCATGGCTTACAGATAAGTGCCATCCAATTACACATCTCCTCAAGAAGTATGTTGCATTCAACTAGGGACCAAACTGTCATAAGGCATTTATGTTGCTTTAAAAATACATTGTCAACCCACCCGTACTCATGTCGCCTCTTAATTATGTCACTGGTGCACAAATTTCCAAGTTCATTATGAATCACCTTATTTTCCATTACGACATCCCCTCCACCATTGTCACAGATAATGGTAAGTCATTTAAAATAAAAAAATTAAGACATTGTGCTAACACTTCCATATTCAGCTCAAGTGGTCTACCCCCTATTACCCCTAAGGTAATGGGAAAGCCGAGGCTACCAATAAAACTCTTGTATGGATCATGGAGAAAATAGTAAGTAAGAATGGCTGTAATTGGCATTTACGGATACATCCTGCCCTCTAGTCCTATCAAACTTCCATCCGTACTCCTAATGGTGTGACCCCATATTCCTTAGTCTATGGAACTGAAGCCATCATACCCTTGGAAGTGGATTTTCCTATTGGAACATAATGATTAAGTGGTCTAGCTAACCATTAATGTATATGGGTTCATCACTAATATATAGGTTAATATTTAATAATATGAAATATTTACATTTCTATTATTAAATATGTTAACCTAAGTATATATTGTCGGTTAAATATTTAAAATCATGAAATTATTATATTTATAATATTAAATATTATAAACCTAGGTATATGTGTCAACCGATAAGGTTAAAAAGGTGGGTCGGGAGACATACCCGATCACCTAATATAAAAAGGACTATAGGTCCTCATTTGATATGTTTGAATGAAATATCAAAGGTGAATATTATTTTACCCTTGTGATTAGGGTTGAAAGGAGGAGGTAAAAGTTACTTGGATGTAAATTTGGTTCTTGGAAAGTAAAGGTTATTTCACAGTGGTTTTTACCCTATTTGGGATTTACCACTACAAACATTGTGTCACCGTGTGTTGGTATGTATTACTTAGTTAACATGTTATGTAATTTTATTTATTACATTGCATAATGTTTAACATTTAATGTTTTATGGTTTATGTTAATATTTAAATGCATTGGTTGATTAAATTCGTAATAATTAGAATCCTCTAAATTCTAACACTTCCTCCCCGAGAATATCTCTCTAGGACTATCTTGATAAGAATGAAGACTATATAGTTGCTTAGCTAGCAGAGCTAGAGTTGTTGGATGAAAAAGTGTTTGAGAGCGCTTAATCACCTAAAGGTTTACGAACAAAGTATCAAGAGAATATAAAAATGGATCATTCATCATGAATTCAATGTATGAGATCTTGTTCTAAAAGAAAATCATAAGAACATTGTTAAGGACAGAGAAAAGAAAGGTAAGTTTGAGGCTAATTGGTTAGAGCCTTACGTGGTGGTTGCTAACTATGGATCAAGAGCTTCTAAACTCATATACTAAGATGGTGAAGAGCTTCAGAACCTATTAACACTATGCATCTCAAGTGGTTATATGATTAATCATGGTATAAATATCGAAAATACCTAAAAAGTATAAAAAGAAAAAAAAAAAAAAAAAAAATTAGAAAATCAAGAAAATAGTAAAGAAAAAGTAGGTTGTCCACATGTGAAAACCACACAATTATGGCGCATTAGGCAGGTCCTTGCGTGAAAAATAGTTTTCAGCACGCAAGGAGAATTCATTGTCACAAGCTACTCTTACATATGGATGAGTAACTCTCACCACTATCTAGGATTAGTTTCCTTTGTTAGGTCTAGGAACCCTACCAGTCTATCTTCACTGTGCCATGATTTGGCTTATTTATTCTTATATATGCGTGAATTAGTTTCCTTTGTATATTCCCATCTAATGTTGCGGCACCTTCATATTGCACTTTCTCAAACATATACGCATGGCATTCTGCCTTTTGTATATTCCCACATCACACTGGGGAATCCACGCTTCTTTATTCTTATACATTACTTTCAAAATGACCTTAGAAAATATAAAAACATTCGAAATAAATGCACAAAAATCTAAACATTTAGAAAACCCCCTTAGGAACAAAGTTGCACCAACTTTGTAAAATTGTCTTAAGAAAACCTTGGAAACAATGCTAATAGTAGCCGTGAAAACTTATCTTTCAAGATAACCCAAAAACTTTAGAAAATATATCAATGTTGTCCCTTGCAAAAACAAGGTAGTGATTAGATTGATTTTAGTTGACGGTTTGTATAGTTTTGGTTATAAGTATCTTTTCATGTTGTATGATTTAAATTATGGTTCATTTTCTTACCTTAAATGAATCTTGTTTGATTTAATTATGTTCCGCATTGAGTTTATTTTTAAAAATATTTCATACTTGTAAGATATTGATGTATATTCATCATATGTTGTATGCATCTATTAGGATTCATTTTACTTACTTAGATTGGATACCAATTTAATCTGTTGTTAAAATTTGCATGAATTCATTTCTAGTTGCATATTTTTGAAGCAGTTTCAAGATGTATATTTGTTTAGTTTTGTTAAATTTTTCTTATGTGTGTTTGTTTACTACACATCTGTTTGTTATCACATCTATCATTTATCATTCATCACATATAGCATCATCTAATACATCATATATAAAAATTCTAAGTTTTACATCATGCATGTATACTAAGCTAATCATCACATATTGTATCATCAATGGGGAAAGAGGGGTTGCGCATGATCACAAATCTATCCCCCGCACCAATATCATCTAATATCATCCCAAATGATAACATCTACTAGAATATATCGTGTCCAAAACATATGATATTATTTGAAGATATATCATCAATATAAAAACATGTGGTACACCATCACTATCTAGCATGAAATATACATAGGAAATGAGAATCATACATCACCATGATACACTCATACATCTATAAACGTGAATCATCATCATAGAGCATATAAAAAAATGACAATATAAACCATTGAATGTCCATATATACATATGTAAATATCTATCTCAAAATAAGATATACATCATTGATACAAAATTTTCCATCTAAAGGGCATGAATCAAAACCGAGCCTTCATCAAGAGGCATAATAAAAAAATGATACATCAATACATACATCGATCAAAATCAGCCTTCATAAGAGGCATGTATACATACATATGTCAATACAAAAAGAGAGAGTCAACCATGACTCTCACCCTCTTCGAGGATGCCTGGTTTATGACCTAGAGGATGAAATGACAACTGATGTGATGGGCCGGCTCCAGTGTACCACCCTACTATCCAGGTTAGGTCATTGTGATTGATCTAACCAACCACCATAACCTCCATGATCTAGAACCCGTACTTATCATATCTAGCTGATCAAATGGTGTAACCCATTGCCTTCTTGGAACTACTCGGTAATAGGTGGCCTTGTAATACGAGGCCTTGCCACTAGCTCTCATGATGTCCTGAATCATCTCTGTATCCCCAAAAGCAGTGGCTTCCTATACAATAGAATCTCCCTCCTTGTCGGTCTACCCATATCGGTATGGGTCTATCTCAAAGTGGTGGCCTTCTAATCTCTTTCTACTATAATAGTTTGGACCCAGGGCCCATGCATGATCTCTATGAATGGTAGCACCCTACACCTACGCTTGATCCTAGTCCCACTATATAAGTAACACCCTATGCATTTGTCTATGCCTAATGTAGGAGGATCAATATCTGAGCACCCTGTGCTGCTAGCTACCTAATCTACTGCTGTCATGCTCCTCCATCCCCACCCTGAGTGGCCTAGGCTCTCACCGGTCTCTCTTCTTTGTCACAACCCAGTAACTATGCCCTGGCTTGATCTCTCTTGGATGTTACACCGTAGCTGAATGGATATCGCCGCTTTGTAGTTACTTGTTGAAGCAAAGCTAGCTATCCATCATCCCCACCACCATCTGGAGCATGAGATGGAGGACCCTTTTGCGGAAACACCTGTTGTAATGGAACATATATCCCCGATGTAATTCCTAATGTTGGTAACTCTATATTTGGATCCCGGGGCACATGTCTCTACCTAGGACCCTATTTGTGTGGGCTTTGTAGTGGAGGACCTGTCCCCCACCCCCATCATGATGCTAGCTATCGAAAGGATCATCATCATCATCATCATCATCCCCATCACCTCCACTGTCACCTCCACCATCACCTCCACCGTCATCACCACTGCTAGGAGGCCCCACTGGAGGTGCTCTAACTCCGACATCCCACGCTGCTCTAGGAATCGTCAATCGATGAGGTAATACTGTGTGGTACCATGGAGCATACTCTGGTGTACAACTCATATCTCTAACCTATCTCAAAGGTACCCACATAACTGGCACCACCTGTAAATAGTTGGCTAAGGCAGGCTGTGTCTCAGGTGATCAGTGGCCCCATGTCAACATACACTCGGGCCTGCTTTAGAATACCATGTACCGGCCTTGGTACATCTTTTGTAATGCCAAACTATCTCTGACACCGATCAAATATGTAAAAATCTTGTAAATAGCTACGAATTCCCAACATAAAGTGCTCCATGATCACTATACTCAGCTCTAGGAAATCCCGAGGCCACTAGAAGTGTCAATACAACCTCCATACTACTACGCGACCTAGTATAATTCATATAACTCTCGGCGGTAATGGTAGGTGTCTCCCATATGTGGCTGCACGTCATCACCAATTGGAACCCAACCCATAGCAGAAGGCTACTTTGGAACTCAGGACCCTCAGTACACCTGTGGGATGACCAATAACAATGTGGTCCCACGCCCAAATCTAAAGCATCCTGATGGGTCCTACCATCTTCTGATGGTAGTATGTGATCAAGTATAGGTCCTAGTATAAATGTGCCAGTATGCACTAGCCCCAATAGTATGTCTCACTCATCAATCAAACTGCGTATCACTCCAATGAGACCGAGTGGAAATGAAGCTCTAGTTTTGTCAGGGAGTAAAACTCCACTGACAAAAGTGATCGATACACTTCGACCCAATCAAGCTCATGATCCTCTATACACTGTGCAATAATATAACTATCATCCCATGACGTGGTATAGCTAGAATACCAAATAAATCTAGAATGCACTTTGATCAATATTGGGTTGGTGACTCATGTACTAATTCATCTCACCCTTGATGGGGACCCAAATAATACACCATACATCCTCCAAGGTAATGGTGATGTCGCTAGTGGGGAGTTTGAAGCACTGACTCTCGCTACGCCACCACTCGGCTACGACTGTCAGGAGGCCATGGTCTAGAGTGATCTATGACATATCAGCTACGTAGGCTAGGCCTGTAACATATAGAAGGATATCCAATATCCTCTAATTATCCTCATCAAATTGTGCCTCTATCATAGCCAGACGACCATATATCTCTCTGGTGTGGAGGACAGGTAGTATCCGTTGCGCACAAACAAATGATACATGCATTTGGGTTACATTTCTATCTACTTTTCTCTAATTTTATAGTAAATTATTCTTTCATTCATCTAACATACTAATTTTCACTTTCTTCTACAATAATCTAGTCTATTTCCATATATACTTAGCTAATTGTTTATAAAGGGTAAGTTATGTACTTCTCCCTGGCGCATGCACGCCTACTTCGACGCATGCACACCTGTTTCAACACGTACCCACCCAAAATATGTGCACCTTAATTTCGATGCTTATGCACCTATATCAGCGCATATGCCCCCTTTCCTACACCCGATTCCCCTACCTACCTAGGATGCATACGCACCTAGTCGATGCACGTGCATGCACGTCTCCATTGATGGATACACATGTGCATACCCATATTTTTATAGGTACACCTACGCGTAACCATGTTTTTGATGCATGCGCACACGTGCATATGTCAAATTCACCCTAACCTAGCCTAAAAATGCTAAAAATGCCATTAAATGCTAAAATGATAAAGCAAAGATAAGGCACTCACGTAGGGTCCATCCGCCGTGTCTCCAAGATAATACCGGATGCGATCTTCTTGTCTCCTCCTCCTCGAAGTCTCGCCATCTCACACTCACTCGTGGTAAAATTTTGTAAGAGCTTTGTTATAAATGAACTGGTCGTGATTGATTTACCCCACAGGTGAGTATATTAGGCTGCTATTTTCTCCATCATGATCACTCTAACACTTCTTCTCTTCACTAAAATGATTATTTTTATCAAATAATTTATTAATTTTTAAAAAATTAATTTTCCACTACGTTGGGGCACTATTTACCACCTAGCGCTTATCTCTTCACCCTGGGAATTTTTAAATATTTCAGCGCTTCTTGTCTTCTATTTTTATCTATCGCCATGATTATTTTTAAATAATTATTGTTGGCCCATTTGTCTTCTTGTCGGGGCATGTTACTACTACTCGGCGCTGTTTCTCCTTACTCGGAGAACTTTTGCATTCTTCTAAGAGATGTTCCATTTCTTAAATTCTTTTGACGATCACAATTTAAAAAAATTTAAAAATCATCCAAAAATCCAAAAAAAATCGTAAAACCTTTGAAAATGGACTAAAATTGGTAATCAAATCGTTTCTGTAATTGAAATCAGTGTCTCTCACACGACGTTCATCTAATATCTTGTTGGCATTTCCATGCATATTGAGACAACGAATCATGGATCCTATAAATATCCAAACCATTTAAAAAACATATGTTGCTTACTTGCCGATACTCGGGGCACGAGTTGCTGGTATTATTTCACTTTGTGCACAATTCTTTTCATTGGGCCTAAGTGTCCTCCATCCTTTCCCTTGCATATAAAAATTTCTTGAGGCATCATTTTAAACCCTTGTCATTTATCAAAACATTTAGGAGTGCAACTTGATAACAAAATATTTGTGCAACTACCTTAAACATTGTTGGTTTGAGTGTGTGTGATTGTACTTATTTCCCTGTTAGATGAGTTTGTTTGCTTCTCGTATTGCATTGCATTCGTGTATGTTGCATGGATTTGGCCATTTTTAGAAATGGAATTTTTTTGTATCGTGGATTTTTATGTCATTTTACATTTTTGTCACATGCTCGTATTTTAATAAGGACCGATGATGAAGATTACTAGCAATATGATGAATAGAATTGTTTATATAACAATGCCTTGTGGATAGCTCAAAATCCCCTTTTTTGTTATTTTCTCTTCTATCTCCCCTTTCTTCACACTATTATTTCTTCTATCCTCTTTTCAATCATCGATTGCATTCCTCCATCACCCCATCGACACTCGAGGGGGCATCCTTCATCCTACTATTTTCTTCTACCCCTTCAAAATTTTCTACTTGTTTATGCTTGTCTACTTTCTTTAAAGTGACGGTACACACATCACCTCAAAGAGGGAAAATGTAGACACCTATAATTTGGTATACATGATCTTATTACTAAGATCATACTAACTATCCTAGTCTCGTGTTAATTTACTACACTATGCTAGTAAAATACCCTTTCTAACCCCTTCTAAACCTCCTAAACCATGTTAATCTCTCTCTAACCAGATTCTATAAGATTTTTTCCCTTAATTAACCCTCTTATTGACTTTCTAAAAATGATTTGAATTTCTAAAAAAATATCTTACCTTTCCAAATAGCCACTTAGCTTCCTAAAATCATGTTCACACCTCCAAATAGGTTTTTCTAAAAATCAACTTTTTGACTCCTTTTTAGTCCCACATGCATCCAAAACATCCTTTTCTCAAATCCAAAAACTATAAATAGAGGGATACCCCTCCCACATTTTCCTAAGAACTCTCTCTCTCTCTCTCTCTCTCATTTCTGATTTAGGTCATGCTTAGGTCTTTTAGAGTCATTTCATAGTTTATTTGAGCTATTTACTTGTTATTTGCTAATCCTTTCAAAGCTTTAGGTAAATGGGAGAAGCCATTAATGGTGAGCTTCCATTCTTAAGCTTTTGAAACATCAATAAAAATAAAATTAATTACTATAGCTTTAATAGGTTCACTTATAGATAACTTTCATGGAGTAAAGAACTAATATAGTCATGTTTATAGGTTGATTGTTTATTTCAAGCTTTATACATACATGCAAATAGGCATCTCTTGCTTATCTCTAATCTGATGGTCATTTGAGTTGTTTGTTCCAAAGATTTGGGATTTCTTTAGAGGTTCTTACCCCATTTTCATAGCCTTTGCAAACTTTTCATTGCACACACTTTTCACTCTTCACAGATCAGGTGCACACTTTCATTTTACTACTTTTTACACATATGTACATGCTTTTATATACTTTTGCAAGATTTTTCATAATACATGAATTTGACTACTCTTTTTCTCTTCTTTTGTAGGTTCATCCTTAATACACAACAAGAAGCAACCCTACATCAAGAAAAACAACATGTACAACCCAATATAGTACTATATACTTTACCCCTAGGGTCACTTCCTCTTTCTTAGCTTCCACACTTCATTTTTATCACTCCACGATTTCACTTGTCTCCTCGGCATGCTATCACCATCACACTCTACATGGTTATCTAGTACACATATATTATATACTTTATGTTATCGAGCATTCAATCAAAAAAATAAAGTTGGGGAAAATGTAGACAAAAATCATGGACTTGGGTACACTTCTAGGTTCGAAAAGCATACTTATATTCATATGATTCCTAAGTGAGAAAACTAGTAATTGACTATTGTCTTGGGACTCTTTTCTGGCTTTATTACTTTGTCTTTAGTATTACACACCCTACAAGCCAATATGAACTTTATTGATTTATATTTCATGAATCTGACACCAACGTCTAGCGCCCTCCTCCTTTTGGGCGCCCTCCACTTCTTTCTACTTTACTCGATATTTTTGGGCTTCTTTTATCTTTTAGGCATCTTATATTCTTAAGGGTCAACCTTCTAGTTTTCAATTATGAAATTCAACCAAGGGAATCATATAAATATAAAGATATGTTACCAAAATAAAGGACCAAGATCTTAGAATTATTATCATCACCTAGGTTGCATCCAAATGCATTCTAAGAGCATAAAATGCATTCATCTAACACTCATTCAAGGGAAAAGGGACTATAATTTTTGCATACAAGTATAAGAAGGGAAGTTATTTTTACATCCACATATATATATTTACATTATTACATCTAGCTATCGCTCGCTATCACGCGAACTTGTAAAATGGATTCATAGGGCACGATTATATCATACACTCACAAGAAATATATGGATTCGAGATGCGGTGCGGTTTGATTCTAAGTTCACTCAGGTTGGGTGACCACCAGGGTCATCGACTCCTCATATTACATATTTTTTTTTCAGATTCGATGTGGTTTGATTTTTTTACAAGTCATATTATCTTTGTTGGTTAGAGCAAAATTTTGCGATCATCTAGTGACATACATGAAACCAAAAATGACTATCAATGACAACGTTGCGACACCAAAAATTTAGGTTCTAGCCATTTTTCGCGATCACGAAACCTAGTAGTAAAACCTAGTGCTCGTGACCCACCCAGCGCCCAGTTTAGACATATCCAACAACTGCAGAATTCAAAAGTATTTCCTTCCTATTTATCAGTTTCTCTAGTCTGCATAGTCCCAAAATCAGACATGAATCAGCTAAGTAATTTATTCTCTCTTTTACACCCAAGGTTTCACATTTATTATCTTATTTTCTTATGTCATCTTGTATCTAGAAACTATTTATCATAGTTTACATCTGTTACTCTACAATTAGGGTTTTACAAAAAGTTTATTTTGTTAAATCAATATACCCATTACCACACATATGGAGACAAAACTTGATTTGTCTTTTATAGATCCATTTCCATTGGTAAATGTAACTCTCTATCGAAAGTTAATCGGGAGTATCATTTACCCGATTTATACTAGGCCATATATTAGCTTTGCGATCAATCATGTCATTCATAGTTCATGTAATAACCCAAAGTTTTCCATTTGAAAGTAGCAAGGCGGGTCTTGAGATACATTAAGGGAACTATGGATTTTTTCCTAAAGTACAAGAAGAATGATCGGTTCTTCTTGAATAGATATTCGATTCAGATCATGCATGTAGCCATTGATGATAAGAAACCCACTTCTGGATTTGTATTATTTTTGGGATATGGTCAAAAATCATGACGAAGAAAGAAAGAAAACTTTGTTTCTTGATCCTCTACAAAAGATAAATATTGTGCTACATGTGGATTTGTCTCGCAAATTGATATGGATATGTCATATACTTGAGGGACTTGGAATACCAAAGGAAAAATCTACCACCTTGTATGTTGATAATGAAGGTGTTCTAATTTTTTTTGCAATTCAATGTTTCATGAGAGGACAAATAACATTTAGGTACAAGTACATTTCATCCACACAAATGTTTTAAGGCATGATATTCAGCTCCAATTTTTCCCACCATCCGAAAAATGAGAAAATATCTTCATGGATTCACTTGCACGTGAAAATTTTGAAATGTTTAGAGAGTTCCTCTCCTCTTATCTTAAGGGAATGTAAATTAAGGGGGAAATGTTAGATAAAATCTTATTTTAGTTAAATTTTTCATTGTAATAGTCTTTTTACTATTACCATAGTTACCATAGTTAATTGGTTAATTGTATTATTATATGGTTTTATTGTTGTAACCATGTAATTGTATTATTCATTCACGTATGCATTTTTAGTTGGTTTGTTACACTATAAAACCAAATGGTTTGTTTTTACATGGATGTACAATACCTATAAGTATTGTAACCTAATTTTTCTATATAATCTATTATTCCTAATTAATATAATATCAATAGGATTCCTTCCTATTTCTCTCACATCAAGAACCCCTTAATAAACATTACATTCTAGATTATTTATGTATATCCAGCCTTCTCTTTGAAAAATTTGAGACTTCTTATATAATATCATCTTGTTTTAAAATTTATCTTGTCAATATGATAAGTCATCATGGGCTACATGACAATTCTGGATATCACATACCATGCCAATTGGGGCCAAGCATGACCCTACTATTAGCATTATCTTTGTTATCAATTTAATTTTATATTTCAATAGTCCAAATATCATGTGGTTATTGATTGTATTATTTGTCTTAGGTAGTTTTGTATTGAATCTCATTTATATGTTTGATTTTTGATGATTGTGTTAAAGAACAACCCACTCGGGTATTCATTTCATTTAAATAAAAGGATGTACGACATGGAAAGGGAACATTTAAGAGGACCACCTTGTGTTGTGTGAATTGTATTGAGACTTATACATTATGCATACAATTTGTTATTGTTTGGATACTTTGGTATGGTATGTCTTGAAATTACTAGTATATTGACACTATTATTGATTGCCTAGTATCTATGTAGACATTATCTATTTGCTTTTTTGTTGATATTTTCACATGCATACATTACAAATAATATATCTAGATTTAATTTTCCTACTATCTTATATGAATTTGTACATCCTTGTGCTAATATTATTATATTTATTTTCATTAATATATAATCCATATCCATATTTTTGATCCATTAATCCCTAAAGGGGAGTCCGAGAGTCAATCCCAATTAAAAGTCAAAAATAAAAAAGGAGGAATGTAAAATATAAACATCATTTATGCTCAATTTTGGCATAATTACTAAAAAGAATGTTGGATTAGGATAAATTCAGTTCATAAATAAGATAAGTGTGACGAGGCACCTCATTATCTTGACATATCTATATATCGAAGAAAATTCATGGAACATAACTAATATAGATTACAATGGTACAAATATTTTGCAAAAAAAAAGATAATGCGTATGAGAAATAATTCATGTAATTTACTTCAAAAATTTGGGAGAGATAAACAAATTCAAGGAGGGACCAAGAATTTAAATGACCTCTTCGATTGGTGAAGCAAAAAGAAAATGGAAAGAGGATGTGATAAATAGGAAATTTATAAAATATGTCAATTAAAGTACAAAGTATGAGGCATAAGCATGACACTAAAGCATGAAAATATAACATAGGCTGAAGTGTGATGCTAAAGCATGATTCAAAAGTGTGAAATCAAAGCGAAAGCAAATCCTTAAGCATTGAAATATAACTAGTCATCCCTACTCCCATCATAATAAGGAGTGAGTAAAGGTTGAAATAGTACCTTCTAGAGGAAGGAAGTGTGGAAATTTATGACTTGTTTTGGTTAGAGGGTGCTACTAAAAATCACATGAAATTTTGGGGTATATTGAGAAATAATTTAGAGCATAAAAAGGACTTGATCATGTGTAAGATAGTCATAGATCCTTTCCAAAGAAAGGGTTGAGCATAGGAATATGCTTGATAGTGGAAAGAGAGTTGAGGAACATCCAACAAGAAAAATTCTTAAGGGATATAAATCCATTTTAAAAACTATGCCGGTGTGTTACCTCATCAATGAACCATCTTTAGAAAAATAGAAGCTCCCAAAATACACTAGTGACAAATCAAAGGGTCTTGTATGACAATGTAGAACACACATCAATATCTAGAATATAATTGGGCATAATAATGAATATATTTGGTTAATATATTACCAATTACCTTAGGGAATGATTATATATTAGTACACAAATGCTCCAATCTTAGAAAAAACAACATATAAAACACTCTTATAAATTCTGTAAGAAAGAGTTCAAACTCCTAAGGGATGAAAATGATATTGTTGCTGAAATTTATAATACTTGGAGAGGTAAACATGAGAATGTTTTCCAACATAATACTTAAAGATATATTGGGAAAACTTGAAATAGATCCTTCCAATGGATTTTAGAATCCTATGATTTAATAAAGGGTTGGTACCCTCATTATAAAGGGCGATGAATGTAGTTCCATCCTCATTGTAAGAATATGCATACAACCAAGTCATGGACTTTGAAATTGAAAAAATTCATCCACAAAATTGAAAGAATGTGAATAAGATATCCCTAATCAGTAGTGATGATAGTGAACTTGGATCAATGTGATCCTTAATAAAATATATGCTCTAAATGATGAAATAACTAAAGTAAGATTATAAGAATGAAAATAAAAATCATTTGTGTAAAATTTCTAATCTTACAAGGCATTTAATGAAGAAAATTTGATACATTTTATGGAATAAGAGTGGCTAATTACTGTTCATGCAAGGATAATGATTGGTACCCACCACACCACCAATAAATTGATAAAGACATAATAATAGAAGTGACACGTTTCAGATTCAATATGAATATGAAGAATAACCAATTATATAGTGTTGGGAGTTTGGTTAGTGGGATAATATTGCAAGATATTTCCTTAACCAAAATGACAATGGGGATATTCATAGTTAGTGTTTCTCCTAGGAAGTGTAATTATCAAAATTTTCCATAGTAATAAAACATCAACATAATTTACGTAGTGGAGGAAAAGGAAGTTATGATAGATACTAGAGAATAAGTGGAGAAATCTAATTATCATGACCCGTTTATGGAGAAGGAATGTTTGGGTGAAGTAATGTTGGAATTCTAGAGGGATATGGATGAAGAATGAAATCAATTGAATGAACATAAAACACGGTGAAAAACACACTAGAGTAAAAAAACCATTTTCACTATAGGATTTGTAAACTACTTTACACATGACAATATGTGACCAATAGTAAAGAATTATAGAACTCAAGAATTCTCTCATTTATACCATATAATATATTATCCTAAAAATGGATTACATAATGGCGCAATTAAAAGGTCATGGGAAAAATTAGAATGAACTCACAATTGAGCCCCCTTATCAAGTGATCAAGTTATAGATCCTATGCTCTTGACAGATGAACCTATCATAACAACCAATGTTTATGTTGATAGTAGTTCTACTTGCTAGTTCTCTTGTAGATAAGACTTACAAGAGTCTTGGGAATCTAACTACGCGGCCTCTAAGATCCCAACTAGTACTGGTAGGAATAGCTCAACAAGTATTATGGTATTGGGTCTATTGATGAGTAAAAATGTATTTATTATAACCCAATCCTTTTTTCTAAATTTGGTAGTCATATTTTTAAATAATAATGCCTATAATGCACTAATAAGTTAGGGTTGGTTGATAACAACCATATTTGATCATAAATTATAAAGGAATATGATATCCATTGAAAATAAAGGACATAATCATGTCACTGATTTGAGCAATTAGACAATAAGTGAGAAAGTAACCTCATTATACTCCTTGAGTTCAAACTCCTTAGAAATGATCACATAATGAATAGTGAGGTAGGTTAGAGGTAAGCAAGGAACAAACCTTGGAGGCATAATCATGATCTAAAGATGAGACAAACTCCCTTAATAGTCTATTCTATTGGAAGATGGAATAGTACATTTTTAAAGCCTAATTTCAATCACATTGAAATCATGGTCATTAAAAAGGTTGGAGCTTTCAAAGGTGAGATGATTAGAAGTAGATGTTGAAATTTCACAGAGGGATTACACACTAGAGTGCAAAGGATACAACATTAAGGGTTTAAATTTTGATGCTATTTTTGCCCACTTGTTTACACAGGTAACATACATATAGTTTTTATATCCAACACCAATGAGAAAAACCATGAGATCAAACAAAGAAACCAACGGTGAGATATAGTATAATTTTGAAGTACAACTGGATATGAAAAATATGATCTTGAATTGATGAATTACTTTCCTACTACAAATACCTTGAACACATTTATTCCTTAGAATACGATTCACAATCACCCATACACCACATACTCCTGGATGGATAGCCATATGTCCACCTATTATGTTCCCATAACATTATGTCCATGTGATAAACATTCCCTGGAAAAGCTTTATTTAGATAAATTTTCATAAAATTTCTTTTCCTTATCACATGCTTCTTAAATATACATTTCCTAAGCATATCCTTGAAGTCATATGATCCTCAACTAGAAATAAAACCCTTATATGACCCAAATATTCACCTCATCTTGAATTTTCACTTATACATAAACAATCCCTTTTGCATAAATTTTCCCTTCTAAATGAGCATTTTCCCCTCTAAATTATTTACCCCTTCCTTAAAACTCAATCGCTGAATGCAACTCGATTATAAGAAAATCTGTACATCCTACTATAGTTTAGAAAGACACGAGTCAAAACCTTGGAAAAATGGAATGAATACAAAATATCAGTCTCTAATGAAAAATAACACATGACAACTTGTAAATATTCCACAAGGGATGAAACCTATTCATTGTAGATGTATCTTCAAGATGAATTATAAAGTAGATGCCAATATTGACAAGAACAAGGAAAGGGTCATAACAAAGGGGTATGCTCAGAAAGAAGGCATAGACTATGAGGATAATTTTTCTCCCAACTAAGATTAAAAATATCAAGATGGAATTTTCTCTAGCTTCTCGGTTTGGGTGGAAGGTCCACCAAATGGATGTAAAAATGCCTTTCTAAGTGGATATTTGTATGAATAAGTCCACAACTCAACCATAAGGTTGTGTCATACCTAGAAAAAAGGAAATGTGTGTAAGCTCATCAAGTCATTGTATGGTCTCAAACAAGATTACAATTAAAAGAGGTTTGTAGGATTGCACATTCATAAGAAGAAAATAAATAACAAGTGGAAAAAATGAAGGAAACAAAGAAATGTCAAAGATTTGGCTAACTATAATTTTTGTATATTAGAGAGTTGATTTTTCTCCCATTTATGTTTGTATAAGAAGTTGAGTCACCCTTATCTTGGAAGTCTTTACAACATCAATGCCTACATTGTTTGATAACGATGATTTGCAAAGAGTTCATATTATCACAACTCAAAGATACATTACAAATGACCCTTTATGATTAGATTGTGCATGAAGGTTGCACATTCAAGATGAAGCATGTTTGACATTTAACCATCTATTAACAATTGAGACTTAATATTTATCATTTTTCCTATTTATAATTCATGCTATAGGGTTCTTGCCCTTGTATGTCATATCAATCTTACTATGAGGTCCTTTTTTTTTCCTAGGTGTTATATGATTCATAAGTCCCTATGTTTTGTCTTTCTTGTTAATTGATGATCCTATTTGGTTGTTTGTAATTATAAAGTTATAAATTAGTTATTGGATATGTTCCACCAAGGTTGTAAATTACTAAGAGGTGGAAGTAGCCTTCAAATCCTAGAAAGAAGTGGGTTGTATAAGTTTTTAAAGAAGTAAAAATATAAGAAATAAAAAATAAAAAATTCTAATACATTTAACACTAGCAAACATAAGAGTAAACACCGATTTAATTATTAATAGTGGTAGAGAAAATTTGGAAGAGTACAACTCAAGGATGTTCCCATTAGATCCCCTCATTTTTTTCCCCATGGGGATGTGTTCCCTAGAACATCGAGTGTTTGGGACATTTTCATTTTCCATCCTTTGTTCTTTAGAGAGGATTTCATCTTTGGATCCCACTAGGCATCCACGTTGTCGCATATTAAGTAAGGCTCACTCCAATCTATTAAAAACTCTATTGATCATCTCCTCCATTCAGTACTTCGTATGTATACCTCGCTTATTTCTTCCTTCGAAGGGGTGATTAACAAGACTATTGGAGATGATATATAATGAAAGTGCATTCAAGTCACTTGTACATCTCCTTGTAGCCACTCAACCCTGAGTAGTCTTTTTATGTCGAGCATTTTTTTATGACTTGTTGATGTTGTCATCACTCTACTTGACCATCTCCAACATCATTGTTCAAATGGCTTGAGGATTCACCTTAACTGTCTAAGGGAATGCTCCCACTTAATAGTTGAGACCGAGAAACATATTTTGTTGGGTGGTAGGGTTGGTCATTGCTGCTTTCTTTAAGAAGTGGAGATTGAGGATTATTTTATTTTCAAGTGTCTTATCTACAAATTTTGGAATAAATGAAACTACCTATACAAGTTTTCATCTAATTATTTTCCCATTTTCCTTTACATCCTAATTAAAGGTTCTTGAAATTTCTTATTTCATAGTTTTTCATGCCTAGACATAGCCTTAGAAGGGATCCCTATAGTTTTCAGTTGATCAATTTCTTCTTTCAACCCACTATAGACATTAGAGGTGTTAGGAACATATTGGATATGACTAATAACATAGACGGGGACATATTAATGAGGAAATGTTCATTTTTGTAGATTACAACCAGAGCATTCAAACCCCCTTAGTTCCATTCTAGGCAAAGTGTATTTGCTTTATTCTCGACATCAAGGGAATTCTTCTTGTCCATGGGTCTTGGATGTTAAGAGAGGATCCATGGAAATCACATGACTCGCTCTTAGGATTTTCCAACATGGCCTCTTCAGCCTTGAAATATACTTTATGAGAATTTTGATATTCTATATTGGCCCTTTCATGTTGATAGGTGATGATGTGGTTGGATCTTCTTCAATGATCCTTTTGCAGACATGTGAAATTGAAAGCATTAATCTCATATAATGGTATCCTAATTTTTTTCTCCTTTAGTTTCGATTCATTGAAGGGTCCTTCCCTCACAAAGCTATTTACACTTATAATTATTTAGATTTATTTAGTTCATATTGTTTAGTTACTTTTTATAGTCTATTAATATATTTTATTTCATTCTCTTGTTCTTCTTAGAATTTTTTTATGTCATTTCCTATCTATTGTTGTATAAAATTATATATTATGTATTCTTAATGAGAGAGGGGTTCCACTATTTGATGCATCTCATTCTTAGAAACATTATTGAATCAATAAGGTGATCTTCATTCATTGATGCGAGCATTAGGCATGGAAATTCCTATTTCTTAGGATAACCCACCTTTATGGTTGCTATTGTCTGTGTTGCATTTGGCATATGGGAAGAGGTTTTCCAGTTGCTATTTTTATCTCATTAATTTCTTTTATTTAAGAGTTCTTAATTTATTTCAATATATTAATTTCTCTTTGTTAGAATTTTCTTTTTAGTTTCAATTAAGAGTTGGAGCCATGCAATTGGGTGAATATGATCCACAAGGATACCCACATAAAATAGGTCGACGGTTTGAAATTTGTCCAAAACTACTAACACAATGAATAACTTGTCAGATATTTCCAACGCATTTTGACGCGATCAAACCGACTTCGCACGTAAAAGTTATGGCCCATTTGAAGTTTTAATGCCAAATAGGTAAAAAATTATACACAATTATAATGCTGATGTCATCAAGTTGAATTTACTTGCCAAGTGGACCAATTAGGGTCGACATGTTGACCAATCGAAGTGGAATATGGTAAAGAGAGTAAGATAGAGAATGAAAATGGATTGGTTTGGTTTTTCGCCTGGTCTTTTACATCAGTGAGTGTAGGACCCATGCTATTTACCAGTTGGGGTCCAACAACTGATTATGTCTAATTTTTACAAGGATGGGGACCCTATCACCTATCTTCAAATTGCTATGGAGTTAATTTTCCATATAAACCTCTATATGTTACCCAACATAGAACATGTTGACTACAATTTCAATTATTCAAAGCTTTTGTAAATAAATGCCACCAAACTCAATGTGGCATTTCCACCACATAGCCAAGTCCAGCGTCAACGACCATGTGGCATCTCCTCCTTACATCAAGTGCATTAAAACAACCAAGCACCAAAATCAAGTGCCCATGTGTACCAAGGTGAATTCCACACATTAGATGGTCTCTTGACCAAATTACGAGGGAAGTTTAGTTTAAACTTATGTTATATCCATATCCCAACATGTGGGATAAACCTCTATCCAACACTCATAAGAAAAATAGCTAAGCATAAAAAAAGAAAAACATGGGAGGTGGGATTCAACCCAACACCTCCCACCAGTGATCAAATTTGAAGGGCTACTCAAAATTTTAATGCGAAGGGTATATTTTAAACCAACCCTTTTACAATGAAGGGCTTAATGGAATGTCCAGCTAACAAGATATTCCTAGATAGTTTTGGTCAAGAATGTGAGCCCAAAATGACATTGATTCAACGCACCAACACTCAAAGAGTTTTTAATGGCACGGTTCTCATTATATGACCATGCAATCAACACAATCTTGGTGTGTCGCACCTAAATGTTGATGATCGATGGTGAGTTTCAAAATTCGTTCTATATATGTGTAATCTTCAAGATTTAAATACCTTGCCACCTTTATTGCCTTCCTCCAAGAAGGAGAACATGCCCTTGTTTTGGACATAAACAATACTCTCGCGGCAAAATCACTTATCTTTTTTTTGACATGGGATATTTATTATTGAACAATGAGAATATATACATCTACCTATGATCTCATTATTCAATAATTCAAAACATGGAAGATATTTGGAGAGCATATGTAAATAATTTCTCTGATCCTTAGATCATATAGTGACGATATATTGAGATCACATGTTGTCTAATATATCTACTATTTATATATGTCTGTTTGCTTTTGGTTGATCTATACTAAATATATTTGTGTATTCCAAATTTACGAGGCCAATGCTTCTAGATTTTTTTTCTAATTTGACAACATTGCATAACTTAAATAATTGTCCTTTCTTCAGTCTTTACATGCTGAAGCACAACATTTTCGTGGAAAACTATTAGAATATAAGGCTTATAGTTTATTATTAAGTCACTATTTGTTATGTATTGACTAAAAATTAGTTGTAACCTTCTCAACCATTTTGTAACTATATCTTGCATGATAAATGATGTAGACACACAATCTAAAATGTGTGCAATCTGGTTTCTCTTTATTCCTTTTTTGTTCACATCTTCTAACATTGGTATTACAGTCAAACAAGTGAGGAGGAAGACGAAAGGAGGTATTTTGAGGGAGAAAGAAGGCATACAAAAATACAAATCAAAGTCTATTTTTTAAGCAATTAGGGCAAGTCAAAGGTATTTATTTTGCAAAAACGCAAAATAACCATTCACATGCAAAACTAGTCAAGGGACATAGTCTTGCAAAGGAAAGGCACGTAGATAGACTAGTTCGAAATCTTCAACCACAGACCCATATGACTCAAGTTTTGAAGTTTTCCACCATCATTTACAAATTTATATATATTTTTGAGTCACACTTTCCAAAAATGCAATTTTAGGGCACGAGACAAATAGAAAACATCACAATAGAAGTAGAGAACACCATTTACACTAGAAAACAAAAATTACACACGATAAGATATGAATTGTAAGATTATTGTAATATATGTTAACCCTAAGTGTCACAAGATTTTGTCTTATTCAATATAGATAAAGAGTCATTTCCATAGAAATAGGAAGATTCATCTTAGAAGGTGAAATAAACAATCGAATTTTGGCTCTAAATATTGTAATCTTTATCTTTTCAAAGATTGAATGTGAACACAATTTTGACATTGGTATCAAAGCCAAGTTTTTCATTGGTTATTTCTCTTTCTTCATTCTCCATTTTCATTCCAAACCAATCAAGCTCCATAAAATTTCATTCTTCACTTGAGTAGGACGTAGCAGGCTGGTTTTTTCATTGTTTGCATAAGGGTGTTTCAGTCAATGAGAAGGGCATTCAACTGTATTATGACATCTCATCACTCGTTAGTTTTAATGTGGCATTTACGCTGAGATAAATGGTGTTTTGTTGTTGTAGTTGTCTCAAGGACTGTGTGACGTTTTCTTCCGTCACCGGGAACTACATAAGTGGGGGATTAAGCCCTAGGCAAACTAGGCAGTTGCCTAGGGCACTATAAGTTAGGGGCTCTTGAATCTAAATTTTTTCTTTTTAACAGTTAATTTTAGAATTTAGCTTTAAAATAATTTATCTAAATATTTAATATTGATCACCCCATTTATAGATATTATAATATAGTAACATAAATTTCACGCATACACATAAAAAGGTTTTCTAATTTTTTTTAAGTAACATAAAATATCACATATTTATGAGTGCTTATGATTTTGTTGGTATTGTTACCCATTTTCTGATGTAGCTCTAGATTATGTAGATGTGTAATTTGTTTTATAAAAATGTTAATGCATTATTTATAATGTCACTGTGTATCTAGTAAAGGTGAGTATAATTGAAGGAAAAAGTATTTAATTCTCTATTCTTAAATTTTTGGGGAAATTTTCTATTTTTTTAAAATGGAGGAACTGGTAGGCCTAGTCCAAATACAACTCTTCACAAAACCATGGGAGATACATAAACATTCTTGTTTCTTTGTAAAAAAATGGTGCTTTATTTTAGGATGGAGTTCTTGTCACCTACTTGATATAGCTAAATAAGACTTCTAAGAAGCCTTGTATAAAATATTGTATTTTTGCATTCTGAGCATCTCCTACCATTAATTTTTTCCATCCATGGAATATTTTGCATCCTTCTGTGATAATTTAATAAGATATTTTTATTATTATTTTATTATGACCATAATGTAAATTTAAAAATACAAGAATATAGGCATATTTTATTTATTTACTTGATGGAAAAAATATTAACTAAAATTGTGAGGAGGGCGTCCACTCAAACTATTGCCTAGGCGCTCTCAAACTTTATTTCGGCTCTATGCATAACAACTATTTTGTCTCATTTGAACTGCTTTTACATTAATTGGCTGTTTATATTGCTTATAAGGTTTGCGTGGAAACTTCATAACTGCATGTTTGTTGTTTTGTGGAGCGTTCTGACTGTATGTTTTTACTGTGTTGGAAAGCGTTTTACACATTGGCACAGTTGGTTGTTTTTTCTTTTGATCTGGCTGCATATCTATTGCATGGGAGTTATTCAACCTTTTTGTGAGCCGTTTCATATGCTCTTGACTGTGTGGCACAATTCTCTGCTGTTTCTCAGTCTTTATCAGCCTTCTTTGACCGCGTTCCACATGGAAGGTGAAAATTTCTAGCAACAACAAGATACTTTCTTTTGTTATTTAATAATGCTTTTTTCATTCGCAAAACTAGCATAGAAGTGAATGGAGAATATTACCGTAAGGGATAATAGCATTTTTTCCCCCTTCTTTTGACTTATCAAAAGTAAATTAAGTCAACATTGCAAACAAAATCAAATTTCATTTTCTGAATTCAATCAAAATTTGAAAACAAATTACAAAACTCTAATAAATAGCGGCATCCACTATTAGTGGTGCCTCGCTTACGATTAAAGTTGTCACATTAAATTACTGCATCCATTTCCTAATAGAGTTATAACAATGGTGTCTATGACATTTTCCTTATAAATCACAGGAAAAAAATACCATTTTCCCATTTCTTCCATTACCCATTCAGAATATTCCTAGACATAAATCTCGAAAGCAAGAATACTCCAAGTATGTAGGGTTGATACACCCACATACAAGGACTTCTTGTTAAGATGGTGTCATTGATAGATCAAATCTTTTTCACTACCACCTAGATACCATGTACCATCCTGCTCTCACATAACTTAACACCTCTTTCATGTATTGGCGGTGTATATTAAAAGGGCAAGCTTCTTCCACTTATCGGCTGGTATATAGGAAGGGTGTGTATATTTAGAGGTTTGATATATTGGTCGGTGGTATATTGTAAAGGGAACCTATTGGAGTGATAAAGAACCCCTCCATCTCCCTGGTACAAAATGAATTCAATAAAATCAATTAAGAGAACAACTTTGACTAGAAAAGACACCTAGTTAGAGTGGTCTTGGCAAGTGGAGAACACACTAATTTTCAATGATCTATGGTTATAAATTTATGATGGGGACACAAAGCCAACACCGCCGATAAATGTAAAGGAAGCCAATATCTAGAAGTAGAAGAATTTAAAAGCATTGGCCTAAATGAGGGATTTAGTTGATGAAAATTCTTTCCTCACATTCAAGGATTCGATCACGTTTAATGGAATACATTCTATAAGTTGAAGGGCTTGTATGATTCTCATTTATAGTTAGAGTTCATACAATTTCAAATAAAGTTGTTCAATTTTGAGTTGAAAATGGTGATGTGATGATTTTGGCCTCGTAAATAAGATGCTAGGAAAACTATGTTAGTGTTCCATGGGTAGAATAATTATGCGAGCTATTATTATTCATGTGTGTGATTATATTATTTAGAATAATATAATAAATAATGTGAGTGAGTTATTGGGTTGTTAAACCAACTCACGTAGCTTAGCTTGAGATATTCTAGGAAGCTAAGTGAGATATTGTGGGAGTGTATATTGGGATGAGAGAGATATTGGGGGATCCTTGATATGATTTGACTCTTGTTTATTAGGAGAAAACTATGTATAAATATCCCTCTCCAAATCCAATAAAATTTCTGGATGAAATATATGTGAGTGCGTTTTGTTTTTTCAAGAATATATTGTGTTAATTGTATTGAACAAATCAACCAAAATAGTATAAGATCTATCAAGCATGATGTTGAAGCAAATAGTGTGAAAATTGATATATACATGAAAACATTCATAAAAACCCTTCTTCCTTCATATTCAAACTACTTGAGTCTTTACAAGCAAGAAATCAACTACGTACTCACATTTGATCAATTGGTTGAAAAGATGTCTAAAAGGGAAACGAATTTTGGAAGAAAAACCAACTCCATAGGAGAAAGAATTTGCTGTACCAATCAAAAAGGTATATCAAATGGTGATGTGATGAGTCTGGCCTAAAACATAAGAGCTATCAAACATGATGTAGAAGCCACCGGTGTGAAAATTGATATATACATGAAAACATTCATAAAAGCCTATTTTCCTTCATATTCAACCTACTTGGAGTTGTTACTAGTAAGAAATCAATTAAAGACTCACATTTAATCAATTCATCGAAAAGCGAAATGGAAAAAGGTTTTGGAAGAAAAATAACTCCACAGGAGAATGTATTTTCTATATACTAATCAAAAAAGACATTCTTTCAAGGATTCTTCCTCTAAGGTCTTGTCTTCCAAAAATGATTATAAGGGAAAAGGAAAGAATAAGGGTTAAAGAGGGAAAAATAACAATAATAGTGGGAAAAAGAAAATGATAAACAAAACTTGTTTTGCAAACAATGTGGTGAAAAAGGGAGCCATGAGGCTCATGAATACAAGACTTCATGGGAGAATATTAGATCTTATTGTGAACAAAAACAAGAAAATAATCCAACCAAAGAAATAGATTCCGCTCAATTCACAAGTGAATATGTTATGTTAAGTATATATGAGGAAGATAACAATATGTCAATGAATTCAAAATTGTTTGATTATTGGGTCCTTGAGATGGGTGCCACTCAACATATGACTTTATGAAAGGACTTCTTTGAGGAGTTTCACAAGGAACATTTTTCCTTGATATATCTAGTAGATAAATCAAATCTACAACCAAAAGGAAAGGGTATAATCCAACTCAAGTGTTTGGGGCTTCCTATTTCATACTTAAAAATGTTATCTACCTTCCTCGACTGAAAAGAAACTGTTATATTTTATGCTCATTTATCAACAAGTGTATTCCATTTTGATGGACAATAGGAAGTCACTATTAGAATAAATAAGTGACAATGTAATTATATTGAATGGATGTGAAAAAGGTAAATCAATAAATCTCGGGAGTGAGCAATCAATTTCATGGATTTTTTCTCATCTTGTTGAAGAAATGTCTCTAACTATGTTGTGGCATATGATATTTGTGTAATCCAATCATAATTGTATTCATGTGTTTTAAAACAATGGCATAGCAAGATTTGTCACCTTGAAAATTTTGAGAAGTGTGAATCCTTCATTTTGGGTAAACACTCAAGAGGGCATTTTGAGAAGTAAGTATAGTTCCCCTCCAGCTTCGCTCCTTTACTTAGAAATGGATTTGGTGATATATTCATGTTTGAGTAAACCTAAGAGAATAGTATCATGATTTATTTGAATTGAATTACAATGACTTGGTTGTATTTCTAGTTGTCTTGTCCTTGGTAAGAAGGTATACGAGGATCACAAATCTGACTTACTGCGCTTTTTACCCTCATCACTTGATTTTGATTTAGTGTGGTGGATATTAGTGATCTAGGGTTACTTGAATTATATTTGGATAAAGATCATACTGGTTAGTTCCTCTAATAAAATTTATATCAACTTGTCATCTCTATTTGGAATATACTAACTGAATCGAATTGTCATGTTGCGTATGAGGCACACATTTCAAGTATTGTTTCCATTACTTCTTGGTTCATTTTTATTGTGAGGAATGTTATTGAGATAAGGATATTATGATTGATGGATCATGTTGCTATATGGTATTCACTGATGATCGTGATTTTGAGTTATATATTGTTGATATTGGATCATGCTTATATGTATCATTGGTAGAATAGATGTGGTGAAATTTTATTTAGCTGATATTGTATAGTCATATTTCATTATGATTTATATGGATATTTTATCATGTTGAGTGAATTTGAGGTTTTCCTTGAGTGTGCTGGAATTACAGTAACACCACTTGGCGAATGTGGGACTCAAGTAGTAGCACTACAAAGGATGCCAAAGTTGTCATGCCGAACCTTTTATCTCACCCTATTTCATTTTGGCCATTGTTTGTAATTGGGAAATTTGGTTGATTCTTACATGTGATTTGATTTATTTATTTTGTTATATATTTCCTAACCTTGAGCACCATGGTAAAACTTAATTTACTTCATTGCTCACCTAATTTGGATTTCCTTGTGCTAATAAGGTCATTTTGGATGATTTGTGTTATGGGGTGTTTTAGTGTCTTAAAATTGTTTTGGGGATGTGTTGGGAGTTGCTAAGAAATTTGGTGGGGACTAACCCTCATCTTTATTCTCTCATTCAAACCCTAATCCCAAATTTAAACTTTAAGGGCATTTTTAAAGGCTTATTTTAAAAGGTAAGGGTATTCTTTACCTCAAATTTGGTCCATGAGACCTAACTTATGGGTGGGGAAACTTTTTGTGAACCCAAAATCCTCTTCCCCACTCCACCCTCTCTCAATTCACTATCTAAATATCTTTTATTGTTTCACATGTGTGGCTTTTGGATTTTGTGTGGGCTTTGGGGGCTAAGTGGGATTTTGTTCCCTCTTGCATTTATTGTTTTGGGGAGTGTGGAAAGTGACTTGGATGACATGGAGGATTTTATTAGTTAGAGGGGTGACACATGTCACCCTCCCATGGGATTTTTGGATGGAGAATTTTCTTATACATTGTTTGAATTTTAATGTTTCAGGGGGCTTTTTGGTGGTGGGGAGCTTTGGGATCTTGAGGAAACAAAGAGCTATGAGATTTTGGACTTAAGCTTGGAGCACGAGGTAGGTCTCACACCCCATTGGTTTTTGATTTAAGAAAAATTTCTTATATGAGTGTGGATGTATGAATTGTAATGGTTTTGATTGTGGGGTGTTTTTTTTTGGATTTTTGTTGTTCTTTAGATTTTCTTTATGTTGAAAATTTTATCTTGGTGTATTTTTCTTCTCCACTCCATTTGAGATTTCGATTTGGAGTGGGACTTTGGGAATGAGAGGGGATCTCATATTCATGGATTCTTGGGGAAGCCATGAATGTTTTCCTATCATAGGAGGATATAATTAGAGTTGTTAGTGTTGGGAGTTTGTGAAGATTGTTAGAGATACTACTTGGTGGTTATTTGGAACTTTTAATATTATATATTTTGGTATTGTGTGTTCCTCCTACGCTTTTTTCATTTTCCATGGTTTCTTGGTGTTTTTGGTGGATTTGGTTTTTGGTTAAGTTGCTTTGGATTTCTCTTGGATATCCTTGTTTTAGTGCTTGAAAACCTTGTTTTTTTCTTTGGCATCCTTGTAGCATGTTATACCTCTTTCCCATGGGCTTGGGGAGGCTAGCATGCACTTCCTTTGGGAATAAGGCATGTGATGATGCATGTAGGTTGGGAGGCATATCAGGCCTTTGTTTTGGTGGTGCTTGGAGCATGTTGAATGTGAAGATTGGAGCTATTTGTGGAATTATTTGGAGGGATGGATAGAAAGTTTGAAATTTCGTCATGTTGTTCCCCTTTTTGGGGAGGCTTTTATACTTACATTTTAATTGTTGTTTTTATTGATAATGGATATTATGGTTATGTAACTCTCTCTCTTGAGAGGAAGGTTGTAAGATTGTAAACTAGGGATTTTGGATTTATTTCTCCTTTGTATTGTATGGGAGACTTATGTTATTTTCCCTCCATTTTCTTATAGTCTTGTGTAAGAATGTTCCATATTTTTGAACCATGGAAGAAAATGTAAAAGATAAGATTATTTTGAAGTATATCAAAATCATTATTCTTAGTTATTGAAGTAACATTTTTGTATTCAAAATCAATGGAAATAACTTCATTCATACTCCTTCCTTTTTGTCAAATGACATTATCTATATTGTGGGTTTTAGAAAATAGAAGAAGGAAATTTATTATTAATTGCATTGTCTTATGGTTTATACAAAATTTTTAAAATGATAAATCACATCTCATCTTGGTTATAGATTTAGAAAAGTTATTTTGGAATTTCTATAAGTTTTCATCTTATAAACTTGTTGCACAAATCTTGGTTAAATTCAATTAAATGAGAAGAATATATTTCATGAGCATTTGTAGCTTTGATAGTGCATATAACTAAAAGTATGAATATGCTTAAAATATATTTAGCATTCTTTGTTAAGTGATTTATGTTGTTTCCCTTTCAAATCTGTTTAAACCAATCCTCAAAGCATATATATATATATATATATATATATATATATATATATATATATGAAAGAAAATAATATTCATAAATCCATTTGATCTTTCACATATCTAGTTGAGCTTGAAACATAGTGAGAAAAACAAAAATGTTTACCCTTTCATACAATAAACATAAAGATGCATGTGTGTGTGTATAAAAATGCATTTTTATCTACATGTACATGGCTCTGCAATCCTCCTTTCCACTGCACTTTTAGAGAGAGAGAGAGAGAGAGAGAGAGAGAGAGAGAGAGAGAGAGAGAGAGAGAGAGAGAGAGAGAGAGAGAGAGAGAGAGAGAGAGAGAGAGAGAGAGAGAGAGAGAGAGAGAGAGAGAGAGAGAGAGAGAGAGAGAGAGAGAGAGAGAGAGAGAGAGAGAGAGAGAGAGAGAGAGAGAGAGAGAGAGAGAGAGAGAGAGAGAGAGAGAGAGAGAGAGAGAGAGAGAGAGAGAGAGAGAGAGAGAGAGAGAGAGAGAGAGAGAGAGAGAGAGAGAGAGAGAGAGAGAGAGAGAGAGAGAGAGAGAGAGAGAGAGAGAGAGAGAGAGAGAGAGAGAGAGAGAGAGAGAGAGAGAGAGAGAGAGAGAGAGAGAGAGAGAGAGAGAGAGAGAGAGAGAGAGAGAGAGAGAGAGAGAGAGAGAGAGAGAGAGAGAGAGAGAGAGAGAGAGAGAGATGGAGAGATAGAGAGAGAGATAGATAGATAGATAGATAGATAGATAGATAGATAGATAGATAGATAGATAGATAGATAGATAGATAGAGAGAGAGATAGAGAGAGAGAAATACATACATACATACATACACACATACACATACACACATACATACATACATATATACATACATGCACACACACACCCAAACACACAAACACACACACACACACAAAAATACACACACACATAATACAAAATGGCAATTGTTTGTGCCACCACTGGCGGTGGAGAGGAACACGACCTGGTCACACAACCCTCCCCCAATATGTTATCACAACCCCACAACTATGTGTGGGTTGTGTGGCTCTCCCATTCTCGAATGCGTGGCCACTCACTCCTCCCTATACACACTCACATCCACTCCTAAACCCCTTAATCCACCCCGAAACCCTTAGGAATTCTCCCCATGGTAAGATGGAAACCCTAAAAACTAAAAATTCTATAGAGCTTCCATCCATGGCCGCCTCAGAAAGGTTATTCAACCAAAGAACAATCCATGACCTCCATTAAAACTTATATCTCTTCCCCATGGAGTCGACACTGGGGAGGAGGACAAAAGAAAATATAAATAAAAAAAAATTGAAAAAAATAAAGATTTACAATGATTTTAGGGATTTTATAGGTCAATAGTAATCCTGAGGCTAGGATTTATCTCGATCCTAGTACCAAAACATTGCCCTCTTACCTTAGATTTTTGGTGGGGAATGATTTAAGTGAAGTGTAGGAAAATAAATACATTGGAACCTTATGAACTTTATAGAAAAATTAATGGATTTGGTTATCTCACGAGATGGGAAATGGGTGGACATGGGATTTATTTAGTTGGGCCAAACGAAATCCCATGAAATTTTTTTCTCTCTCAAGTTTATAAAAAAAAAAAAATTGAATATACTAAAATAAGATGGGGTCATTAAATCGAATAAATAAGTTATAATGAATTAAATTGTACTAGAAAAAAGTACCCTAACAAGTGTAACCTGTTTACGCATCAAGTTTACGTTGCAATGCAATGAGTTGGGAGTGAATCTCCTGTAAACTCTATATGGGAAAATTTAAGATCCTTGTTGTCGCCACAATCGAATTGTTGTCCACATTTTCTTATAAACTCCAATTACTTTTAAAAATTAATCGTACCAATAAAATTACCACCATAAGCACATAGTGGATGAGAAATTAATGAATTAAATAAGGTTATGATGTAAAATTTTTAAATTCAAACAAGAAAAAAATTTCTACAAAAATTGGACTTCCCTTTTGTCATTTTCTCTTGGTTTTCATTGGTGTAAAATTTGGGGCATTACATTAAGAATGGAAAACTGGCAAAGAGTTGTAGTTGGTCAACTCCGATTTGTGTTCTCTTCCAATTCTCTTTGCTGGTGCTCACAAGTAATTCATGTTATTCATCAACCACTATAATCAAATGACAAGGATTTATTTCCTCAAACAAAATTAGAAGCCTTAAAAACATTTCAAAAGTTTCGAGCTATGGTGGAAAATGAAGCTCAAACCTACATTGGGATACTTAGGACTGATAATGGTGGTGAGTACACTTCAAAGGAATTTAAATCCTATCTCAAGTAAAAAAAGATCAAATATTATCTCTTAGTTCCTCACACTTCTCAACAAAATGGAGTGGTTGAGAAGATGAATAAAATTGTGATGAATATGGTTTGTGTAATGTTATATGTCAAGGGTAAACCTACACTTTTGGAAATAAGAAACACACACAATAGTGTACTTATACATTAAATCACCATCAACAACCCTTCTATTAAATACTTCATGTGAAATGTGGTGTGGTCATCTTCCTTCAAAGATGTCATCTTTAGTTTTTTATATCCACATGTTACGCATTGATCCCAAAGGAGAAAAGAAATAAGTTCTACCACATGAATCATAAATGTACCATTTGGGATATTTTTAATCCTCCACGACATAATTGATTTAAGATGAAAAGAGAAATAAATTCCTCATTGTAATGGATGCCATATTTTGTTAAAAATAAAGGATGACGACATCAATCGTCAATTGAGTCGACTGGAGAGGTATGCCAAGTTCGATGTCTATAAGAAAAGTAAATTTGAAATTTTAAATAGTGAGGGGGAAAATGTAATTGGGATACATTTAATTACTTATTATATCCTATAACAAGGATTGAAACTCCTCTTGAAGAAGAAAATGAAACTTCATTAGAAAATGCACAAGTGGCACAAAAATAAATAACAAAAATTAAAGGAACTTCAGATCATGAGACTTAGGAAAAAACCCATATAATATGCTTAAATGGGAAACATAGACATCAAACGATGTTTATCCTAATGAAGTTGGAAAAATTGGCACAAAAAGTGCACATGTAGCCGCACAATCAATAAAAATTTTCCTAGAAGGAATTACAAACAAAATTGAAAATTTCATCTTGTGTGATTTTCTAGAAGAACTCAAAGTTGAATTTGATTCAAAACCAACCTCTTTCAAACAATTTGAAAAGGATGAGTCCCATAAAAATTGATGAGAGATGAGTATGATGCACTTGTTAAAAAAATGGGACTTGGAAGTTGGTTGATCCTCCACTTAGTTGTAAACCAATTGGTTGCAGAAGTGCATATTCCACAAAAATGTGAGACTTATGGCTTTCTTGAAAATCATAAAACAAAGATTTTTGTAAAGGGTTATTCCCATAAGGAAGGCATAAAATACAATGAAGCATTTGAACCAATAGTGAAGTGGAATTCCATTCAGACTTTGTTGGTTTTGGTAGCACAAAACGGGTGGAAAGTTTATCGATGGAAGTGAAAACTATTTTTATAGAATGATTATCTTCAAGATACAGTTTACATGGTTCAACTTGAAGGTTTTGTAGTTGAATAACAAGAGCACGAAGTGCACAAGATATAAAAATATTTGTATGGTTTGAAACAAACTCCACGTGCATGTCATGAAAACTTTACTAAGCACTTCTTGAACATGGATTTAAAATGATTTGAGTTTGAAGATGCAACTCTTTTTGTCAAAATAGTTGTGTCTTTGGTGGTTGCATGTGGATGATTTTCTCATAACATGGAATAATGAGAAATATAATGCGGAAAATAAAAGTAGAGTTGATGAAAAGGTTTCAAATAATCAATTTAGCCTATCTTCATTACTATTTGGGTGTTGAATTCCTTCATAAATCAAAGTACATAGATTCATCATTCAATCCACATAGCCCCGACGGAGATGTATTTGTTTCTAATCGTAACATTTCTCTTCTACCACAAACATCCATAGCCCGATAGAGATTATTGGAAATACCCCAAGAGAGAGAGTTATATATAAATTTGCTTTTTGATTTTATCTTTTTCCTTCTAATTTGATTTTGTTTTGCGTATTGAAAAATATTTTATCTCTCTTGATTTAACAAAGGGTTAAAAACCACATATGGCTTGATGTAAGGATGTGGAAGTGATTGCGATGATGACGTTGGCTAGTGTAAACAAAAATTTCCAAAATTTATTCACAACAAGTTTATTAGATGAACATAGTGATAGGATCTCTAAGAGGTCATGCTTCTTTAATTTACCACGTGATGAAAGACCATGGTGAAATGGATACCATAGAGATAAATTTTACAAAATGTGTGCGAATAAACTAGCCAAAATACCATCGAAGGGATGAAAATGGTGAATGAATTACGAGGGATGGAAAGAAAGGGAAGAAAGAACATCCATGTGTATACAATACCTGATTTCAATGTTTGATCTTTGTACCTTTGATTTTTTTGTACTACTTTAATGTTTTTTTTTTTTTTTATTTCTAAATTTTTTTATTTTTTAAATTTTGGGAAGTTGGGACCAATCAATATCAATCTGCGTGATAAGATCCAACAACAATGTTATGATTTCCTTGATAAGGGAGATTAAGCGTGTTTTCTTATCAAGAGTCATATTATCTCCAATTTCGATGATCGTGATGAGATCATACTCAAAAAAATGACTATGTTTTATCGTGAAACATGGATTTTTGTGTGGGAGCTTAAGGTCCCTATCTAGAGGTTTTTACACTTTCCAACATACTTGATGGTTGCGTTGATGTGCATTTTTAATCATGTTTGATTTTGAACTTTATGATTGTTTAACTTGTTGGGAGTTGTGGAGCTCTTGGAGTTTTTTTTTTTATCTTACCTTGATACAAAAATTGTTTGGGTTTCCTATAAGCTAATACTTGTCTTTTTGATCCCGAGAAGTGGGAGAAGAAATTGGATGTTTAGAATTGATGTGAGAAATGATGGTAGGCTTGCCAAAATCATTGATAAAAGGATAATATGATGGATGAAAAGGATACAATCCAAGAATTGAAGAGGATGGGATACTAGGAGGTTTCCCATAGAATGAAGATGAAGGGATACTAGGATGTGGCCCAAGGATAGAAGAGGATGGGCTACTAGGAGGTGTCCCATAGAATGAAGATGAAGGACTAATAGGATGTGGCCCAAGAATAGAAGAGGATGGGCTACCAAGAGGTGTCCCATATAATGAATATGAAGTACTAATGGGATGTGGCCCAAGTATAGAAGAGGATGGGCTACCGTGAGGTGTCCCATAGAATGAAGATAAAGGGTCTGCTAGGATGTGGCCCTAAAATAGAAGGTAACAGGCTACCAGAGAGGTGACCCCTAAATAGATGATGAAAGTCTTCTTAGAGGTGGACCACATATAGAAGAAGACGATGGGCTACTATGCGGTGACCCAAGGTGAGAATGTGATTGAGGAATTATGATATATAAAGAATGATTGGGTAATGGGAAGATAGGCCTAGAATTAATGTCGGACCTAGGTATTTCATCACGTAATGAAGAATGTGAAGAAATAAGAATAAGATGAGGTTCAAGTGTGATGATCCTAGGTCTTCCTCTATTTTGTGATAAAAGGAATCAACCTCTTTCCCATAATACGTGAAAGTATCGAGGTCTAAAAAGATATCTTAATACATTGTTTCTTGTGAATTGTTCTCTATGGATGTAAACATCATTCTTTAAAAGATGGAGGAGGATATTATTTGATATTATTGAAATGGCTCAAAGGCCAAATAGGGATTGGATTCTGATTGATAAAATAAGATGACTCGATACACGAAGTAGACTTAGATTGGATTCCACTTTTGCAATCTTATTTCCAAAAGCACGCTAATCACTCTCATTCTTACCATTTCAGTTATAATTTGTGATTTCCGCTAATTAACTAACGTTTCTTACCATTTTGATTAATTAACAATACTTTTTTGATTACCTATCCTCTTTCACATTCATGATGCCAATTTACGACACATCGTAAGTCATAATCCTCTTCCGAACAAACAATTAATGATTATTAGCTAATTAAGCCTATTTTACCCTTGTTTTGGTCAATAAACCCTATTATTGGCTCAAACCCCTCTTCCAACCATTCAAAATCACCCCATTTCCCTCCAAGACATCTTAGAAGGCTTTAAAAGCTTATCCTAGCCTCTTAATTGACCCTAAGTGGTTGATTAAGGCTCCTCACATCCTAGTCACTTGTTAATTCACTAATCATGATTAGCAAACCTTAATATAATTTGTGCTTTTAGTCCCACATGCACCAAGATGTAATTTTTCCCCAAATAGAAAACTATAAAAAGGACTAACCACATACCTTTAAACTTTACACCATGCTTTGAATTGCATATCATATAAGAAATATGATTAAGAGCCTTACTTCCTCCTTGGATTATATTTCTCAATATTTGCCTTCAATATTCATGTTGGTTAGTAGAGGGATATCTAATATGGCCTTGTAGCCATTGTTAGAGAGATCCTCTCACCATTTGTGAAGTAACAACAAACCATAATTTGATTGCTCTTAGATCTATTTAGGTCTATGTTAGTTAGAAATTCATACTAAGTAGGCATGTTTTAGCTAATATTGATTGATATCATGTTATTTCTTTTAAGTGTTCCATTAATCTTTAATGATTGATGTTACTATTGTTAATTCTAGATTTTTAATAGACTATGTGTTGTTATTCTAGTTATTTAACATTGCAATTTTTTAGTAGTTATCATTTGGCACACCCGGTGGGACCTTTCCCCATTGCATTCATTCATCTTTGAAGCTTTCTAGATTATTTTTCAAGATTTTGTAGAGTAAATTTCAAGTTTTGTAGATTAATTTCAAATTTTGATAGTGTTTAAACTAGATTAGTAGTAGATGCTTTATTTTCATGTTCTTTAAGATCTAAAGAGGTAAAGTACTATCAAAATTACATCAGAAAGTCAAATATTTGAGCTTTATCAAATTTTTCTTATCAAAACCCATGTTTTGACCACCTACAGGAAGGTGCGTGATCATGTCTTCTAGGATGTGATCATGTCAAAATGAGCACAATCACATCTTCAAGGTGCGCTCATGCTCTCGGGGACTCACTCACGCTTCATTGGATGCGCATGTGTTACATTGTAATTTTTCCTTTGTGTGCTAGCCACATTGTTTCTTTGAAGTATGCGTTGATGTCTCACTTGCCATGCTCACATTAATCAACCGTATGTTTTGATAGAGATGCACTAGTGATTTTAAGGCCGTGTTGGTGTTGTATGAAGTGTGATGTTGCTATAAGGGTCATGCTACTATGCTAAGGGTTGCATTAATGCGTTCTAAGGTAAATTTGGCTCAAATTTCAAAATTTCAATTTTGTTTCTTTATGCTCCTGTCATTTTTCTAGGGTTTTTAGCTTCTGTTATTGCGCAGGTTTTCTAATTTAGAGTAGGTTTTCTAACAAATTTACTTAGGGTTTGATGAATTAATTTTGTTTTCATGCTTTGTATGAGTTTGGGATATGGTTGTGTATGCTCTTCTCTTACACCTTGTGTGATCTTGAGAATCAAAATCAGCTCTAAACCTTCTTTTGCTAACATTAGAGTAAGTGGGAAACTTCATTACTCATTTCTATGCTTAAGGGAATGAACTTTTCATATGGAATTTATATGATCCTTTGATTTAAGAGCTTCCATTTGATAAACAACCAACGCTAAAGCTTGTGTATGCTCTTCTCTTGCACCTTGTGTGATCTTGAGAATAAAAAATAACTTTAGTTTTTCACTAAAAATCACTTGGATTAATTGGGAATGAACCTTGATTTACAAAGTATTATGGTGGTTATTTGATTTACAATATTTTTCATTTTTATATAGTTGGGTTACTTGTTGTGTATGCTCTTCTCTTGTGTCATTGGACGATCTTGAGAACCAAAAACAACATTTAATCATCTTTTTATGATATGTAGATCTTTTTAAATAACTACTAACTATTTTTTTTTGTAAGACCTAATGCTTGACAAAGAAAGGAGAACTCTCTTCAAACCAAACTCTAACATACACGCGCATTGTAGGTTGCGAAAGGTGGTCCAAACCAAATTTATTAATCCAAAAGATGAGAAGACACACCACTTTGAAAAATATGTGTATATGCAAGTTTCAGTTAAGAGATATGACTTGTCAATTTTAAAATCAGAGAAACTCCCTTTGGCATAAGCCTTAAGATAATAAGAGGATGATCCTAAGAACTCAAAAGTATTCCACACAAGAGTGAACCTTTTGTGAATGAAATGGGAAAGTGCTCCATTACCCAATTGAGTAAGTACGTCTTAGTAAGATTAGATTAAAAGTTATCTCCATTGGGACCCCAAAAAAATACAACTGAACTCATTTATTTCTCATTGTATTGAAGGGGTAAAGTAAAGTTGGGATACTCCAAGATTAGTCAGTGTGACTTTCTTGGCAAACCAAGCTCGTAGAGGTAATTTGTGACACCTAGAGAGAACCACTAGGAAGCTTATGGCTTGGAGCCAATTTGACTTAGACATCATGTTTTAAAGAGATCTCACAAAGTGACAACTTGTTTGGAGTCAAAACCTTGTTATTCGAACAAGGAAAGAGTCCATTTAATTTGAAACTATGTGTTATTCATCACGAGACCTACAATGTGTTACTTTGTCCTAGTTTTTCACTTGTCCTAAGACAAGGTGAAACTCTACCAAAGTTACACTTAGTTTGTTTCATCACCACTTGGTTTACACCTTTGTTTTCTTGTTTCCCATTTGGGACAAAAGAATAACAACACACATAGATACTGCTAGAAATAATCATGTCCACCACTTTTGTAGTCTACTTGCATGACTAGGTTGTAATGTCATAATGCAAGTGTTGAAAGTGTGAATGGTACGTCTTCATGTTCTAGTAGGCCCTTTATCTCACACCCATATTGAGACTAATTATCATTGTAGTTAGGTGATATCATCATTGAATTCCTTTGAGTTGTTACATTACCTGCATTATAGCCATACAATTGTGATACTTACATCTTGTTTCCATTGTGAAACCTGATCTAAGTCTCTAAATTTTATTGTTACATTACTCACATGCATAGTAACTTCTTGATATACTTAGGCTTAGGTTTTAATCCTAATATTTCCTTGAGTTTTTGTGAGTGTGGAGGTTACATTGTTCACATTGCTATAACACCATTTTGATACTAAAATCTTGCTTTCTAGCAAAGGTTGATTAACATGTCCAAATAGTGTTACCACTTTGCTCACATTTGTAAGTTCCATTTTCAAAGACTTAGAATTTTTGGTATCTAAGAACTAGTTTTACTATAGCTTGTTAGAGGAACACATCAAAATTTTCTTAACATTTAGCTCTTGTTTATTCTAAACTTGTCCTAAGTAGTGATATTATGTTATAGTTATTTTCTTTAAACCTATTTTGGAAAACTAGTAGGGAGTAAACTATTTTTGTGACTGGATTTGAGTCTTGTACTTCATTGTCTTGTCCTAGGTGCTTCTTGTCATGTATCACCTTGTTAGTGTATAATTATTTATTCTTTGATGTCCTTGAGTTCATATTGATCCTTTGGATTCATGACCATTTATTTTGGACATTCTTTATGACAATTTTACGTTATTCTATTGCTTGATTTGTACTTAGGGCCCATATAATCAAAATGTCTATCTCTAGTTGCCATTCTTTCTACCCAAATTAACACGTAAATTCCTTCCAATTAAAGGATTTAAATGGCACTATGTCGGGAATAAATTTGTATCCCACAAATGTCAATAATGACAAACTATCGTGACTTAGACATCATGTTTAAATTAGATCTCACAAAGTGACAACTTGTTTGGAGTCAATACCTTGTTATTCGAACAAGGATAAATTCCATTTAATTTGAAACTATGTGTTATTCATCACGAGACATACAATGTTTTACTTTGTCCTAGTTTTTCACTTGTCCTAAGACAAGGTGAAACTCTACCAAAGTTACACTTAGTTTGTTTCATCACCACTTGGTTTGTACCTATGTTTTATTGTTTCCCATTTGGGACAAAAGAATAACAAAACACATAGATACTGCTAGAAATAATCCTGTCCACCACTTTTGTAGTCTACTTGCATGACTAGGTTGCAATGCCAGAATGCAAGTGTTGAAAGTGTGAATGGTACGTCTTCATGTTCTAGTAGGCCCTTTATCTCACACCCATATTGAGACTAATTATCATTGTAGTTAGGTGATATCATCATTGAATTCCTTTGAGTTGTTACATTACCTGCATTATAGCCATACAATTGTGATACTTACATCTTGTTTCCATTGTGAAACTTGGTCTAAGTCTCTAAATTGTATTGTTACATTACTCACATGCATAGTAACTTCTTGATATACTTAGGCTTAGTTTTTAATCCTAACATTTCCTTGAGTTTTTGTGAGTGTTGAGGTTACATTGTTCACATTGCTATAACACCATTTTGATACTAAAATCTTGCTTTCTAAAAAAGCTTGATTAACATGTCCAAATAGTGTTGTTACGCTCACATTTGTAACTTCCATTTTCAAAGACTTAGAATTTTTGGTATCTAAGAACTAGTTTTACTATAGCTTGTTAGAGGAACACATCAAAATTTTCTTAACATTTAGCTCTTGTTTATTCTAAACTTGTCCTAAGTAGTGATATTATGTTATAGTTATTTTCTTTAAACCTATTTTGGAAAATGTAGGGGAGTAAACTATTTTTATGACTGGATTTGAGTCTTGTACTTCATTGTCTAGTCCTAGGTACTTCTTTTCATGTATCACCTTGTTAGTGTATAATTATTTATTCTTTGATGTCCTTGAGTTCATATTGATCCTTTGGATTCATGACCATTTATTTTGGACATTCTTTATGACAATTTTACGTTGTCTGTTGCTTGATTTGTACTAGGGCCCATATAATCAAAATGTCTATCCTGGTTGCCATTCTGCTACCCAAATTAACACAGAAATTCCTTCCAATTAAAGGATTTAAATGGCACTATGTCGGTCTAATAAATTTGTATCCCACAAATGTCAATAATGACAAACTATCGTGAGGTTCCTTATACGCAAAACACTAAGGAATCAAAGTTTCAACATTAACATCAAAGGATGCCCCTCACGACTAAGCCTCATTTGGTTCTTCGCATTAGAGAACCCATTCCTGTACCCTATTCCCCACCTTCATCTCATAGTCGGTGGTATGGTTTGGATGCTTCTAATCCAAACTATTATTCATGTTCCCCTCGGTTTTTGAGGATTCTCGATCCAAATATTTCTTTTGATTCACCTCGTTCTTCTAAAGATTCTCATCGAGCTATTCATCTAATTCAAATCTTGAATCATAGTCCGCCCTTTTTTTGCAGGGACTCCCTTTATCAGTTGTCTAAAAGACTTCATCTTCCTTTAAAGATCCATGCGGCCCTAAGTCTCACTAATCAAACATATAATTTGGTTCTTGAGTGCGGTCCTCCATTTATTTGAGAACCTCCCCTATATATTTCCTCAATGGCCTCTTCCTATGTTAAAGATCTAGGTGACTCCGAATTCATCTAATTCAACACCCATGTCTCAATCATCTAAGTCAACTCCTATGTCACAATAATCTAAAGTCGACTCCTATGTCGTAATCATCTAAGTTGACTCCTACATCACAATCTTTTAAGTTGACCCCTACATTGTATTACCCTTCTTGGGTGACTGATCCTATTACTCTACCCGCAATATGTCATCTTCTAGGAAAACCAATGCCACCGCATCTTAAAATTACACCTAAAGCTACTCACGAGACATCCAAATCTAAGTTTACTTCCTCTCTTGAGTCATCTTCTTCTATCAATTGGAATCTAATGCCTCTTTGGCCCTTGATCCATTTCAAAATATCATACCATATCATCCTCCATATTCTAAATATCGATGTTTACGTCCATGTCAAACCACTCACAAGAAACGATGTCCTAAGATATATTTTTGATGCACTATCCAATTCCTTTATGGACACAAAGAAGGTTAAACCTTCCCCTCATCAAACATCTTCTAAATATTCCATGCCTATTGGAAAATTTTCTTCCAATCAACCTCTTATGGTCAACCAAAAATACATACCGATCGATTCATTTAAGAATGAAGAAGTGATCAAAGAATTAATAGGAGTACATAAAGATATTCCTCTAGAAGGTGGCGAGAAAGAATTCTCTTTAGACCTCGATATGTTCACGTATTGTGGGTAAGAGTTTGATTCATTTTATCACGAAACAAAGGAATACCTAAGGATCATCACACTTGATACTCCTCTTATTCTTCCATCTTCACATTCTTCATTGCATGAGTAAATTCCTAGGTCGACATTGATCCATGAACTATCTTCTCATTACCCAATCATTATTTATCTATCACGATTCCTTAATCAAAATCCCACCTTGGATCACCACCTAAGTAGCCCATCATCTTCTTCTATACATGATTCACCTCCAATAATCCCTTCATCATTTATTAGGGTGTCACCTCCTGCTAGTTCGTTACCTTTTATTCTAGGGCCACATCTTAGTAGTCCTTTATCTTCTAGTTGTGGGTCACCTCAGTATCCCATCCCCTTCTATTCTAGGGTCATATCATAGTAGTCCTTTATCTTCTATTTGTGAGTTACCTTCGAGTATCCCATCCTCTTCTATACTTGGGCCACATCCTATTAGTAATTCATCCTTTGTCTATGGGACACCTCCGAGTAGCCCATCCTCTTCTATACTTGGGCCACATCCTAGTAGTCCTTCATCTTTAGTCTATGGGACACCTTTTGGTAGCCCATCCTCTTCAATTCTTGGATTCTATCCTTTTCATCCACCATCTTATCCTTTTATCAATGATTGTGGCAATCCCACCATCATTTCTAAAATCAAATCTAAACTTCCACTTTATTCTCCCACTTGTCAGGATCAGATAAGTCACGTATTAGTGTATAAGAAACCCAAACAGTTTCTTTATCAAGATAAGATAAAAAAATTCCAAGAGCTCCAAATATCCCAATAATTTAAACAATCATAAAGTTCAAAATCAAACATAATCTAATAATTCACACCAACAAAAACCTTTAAGTATGGTGTAAAGTGTATAAAACTATGGATAGGAAACTCAACCTCCCACATACGAATCCATGTTTTAAGATAAATCACGATCATTTGTTGAGTATGAGCTCACTACGATGATCAAAATCATAGATAATATGACTCTTGATAAGAAAACACGCTTAATCTCACTTATCAAGGAAATCAAAAACATTATTGTTGGATTTTATCACGTAGATTGATATTGATTGGTCCCAACTTCCCAAAATCTAAAAAAAAGAGAATACATTAAAACAATACAAAAAATCAAAGGTAAATGAACACACATTGCAATCAAGTATTGCATACACATGGATGTTATTTCTTCCCTTTCTTTCCATCCCTCTGCAAGTCATTCACCATTTTCATCCCTTCGATGATATTTTGGTTAGTCTATTCGCACACATTTTGCGACATTTATCTCTATAGTATTCGTTTGACCTTGGTCTTTCATCACCTTGGTAAATTAAAGAACGAATGACCTCTTAGAGATCCTATCACTATCTTCATCTAATAAACTTATTGTGAAGAAATTTTAGACGTAGTTTTTGACACTAGCCAATGTCATCATCACAATCACTTCGCATCCTTCCATCAAGCCATATGTGGTTCTTAACCCCTTATCAAATCAAGAGAGATGAAATAAATTTTCAGAAAGAAAAACAAAATCAAATCAAAAAGTAAAAGCTAAAAGCAAAAATCAAATTGATATATAACTCTCTCTTGGGGTATTTCCAATAATCTCTACCGAGGATATGGCACTATGGATGATGGAATGGTAGTAGATAAATGTTGCGATTAGAATCAAATACATCTCCGTTGAGGCTATGAATGTCAAATGGCTAGCAAAAGGGAGCAATGTACGACTCTCCTTACACAATCCATTCAAAAATTAGCTTTGAATATAAATCATTCCTACACATTGGCTAGGGTGTTTTCACTTATTTTCTATCAAATATTCCCTCCAAGAGGTAATAAATTTCCATGTGCACACACTAGATCTCGATGAGTAAAACATGATTAGTATGTTACCAAGTGTCATTTTTTTGGGACCTTATTTAGACTCTTACTTTAGTCCATATCTTGTGTCACAATTTGTGTATTGACTAATCGCTTCTTCATCGCAAGGCTTCTAAACTACTTTCATAACATTCATGTTGTTCTTCTACTTCACTCAGAACATCCATGTTTATAAGATTGCCTTTTTTCCACGTTTGAGGGAAACTGTCCCCTTTCATAAAAATAATCTTCTAATTCTTTCTATCATGTGTTTCTTGGCCAAATTATGCTTTGGGCATGATTTCTCCTTCCCAGCACGTCTTTAACTTGTGTTCATCGTCATGTTGAACCTATCTGTCTCGGCCTTGATCCACCTTTTTGTCACGAAGAGTTTTCCTTTGTATATTCCCCTCTATCGCTTGGGGCATTTTCGCATCTTCACCTTCTTGCATATACCCATGGCACTCTACCCTTTTACATCCTATCTATCACTGGAGGCATCCACATTTTCTTCATTTCTATACATAGCTTTAGAAAACTTCTCAAAAATCATAAAGAACATTCATATAAATTTTGAAAGTCCCAAAACATTCAAATATGTTCGTTGAAAAAAATCAAAACATTCAAATACGTCTCTTCAAAAAAATTTCAAAAAAATTGGTAACATCATTTAAAAACCCAAAACATTGGTAAAACTCATTAAAAATCCAAAATAATGTAAAAATCAAAAAAATTCAAAAATTGGTAAACGACATGCACACAACTGAATCCTGTATCAAATACATTGTCCTCGAACATCAAAATTTGTCCTACAAAAACATATTTCTTAGGTTATTTCTTGTTTGTGTCTCAAACGAATTGCGGATCATTTTGATCTACCTCCATTAACAAAGTTGGCTTACTTACTATATTGGTACTCCCATGCAACAATGAGTTGCTAGAGATTGTGTCATAGTGCATGAATACTTTCCATGTGACTACTTATGTCCTCTATTATTCCCCTTACATGTATCCTTTCTTGGGGCACCATTTTAAACCCTTTTCGTTAAAACACGAACATTCGGGAATTGAAGTTTGATAACAAAAACATTGGTTCAACTGTATTGAACATTGTTTGTTTGAGTATGTGTGATTGTAATTATTTATCTGTTAGGTTAGCTGGTTTACTTTCTTGTATTGCATTGTATTATGTATGTTGCATGGAGTTACACATTTTTAGCAATGAACAAATGTTAGTAATATATCTTTTCATGTTATTTTACACTTTTGTTTATTTTAATAAGGGCTTCAATGATTTAGATCATAGGGGCAACATGATGAAACAAAGTTGCTTATTGAAATATTGGATGCAAAAGCTATTCCTATATTCTTCACTATCATGTCTCATCACTATTAATTTTTCTTCCAAAACACCTGGGCAATATAAAAATCATTTTATCCCTACCTTATTTCTTCTATCCATTTCGATTATATTTTCAATCATTGATTGACTTCTTTTATCACCCCATCGACACTCGAGGGGCATCCTTCATTCTACTAATTTTTCTTCAAAAATTTACTTGTTTATGCTTTTCTACTATGTTTGAAGTGACATCACTTACTTCACCTCAAATAGGGGAAAATGTAGACACCTAAATTCCACTTTTGCAATCTTATTGCTAAAAGCACACTAATCACTCTCATTCTTACCATTTCTATTATAATTAGTGATTTCCATTAATTAACTAATGTTTCTTACCATTTTGGTTAATTAACAACACTTTTTTGATTACCTAGCCTCTTTCACATTTAGGATGTCAATTTATGACACATCGTAAGTCATAATCCTCTTTTGAACAAACAATTAGCAATTATTAGCTAATTAAGCCTATTTTACCCTTGTTTTGGTCAATAAACCCTATTATTGGCTTAAACCCCTCTTCCAACCATTCAAAATCATCCCATTTCCCTCCAAGACATCTCATAAGGCTTAAAAAGCTTATCCCTCTTAATTGACCCTAAGTGGTTGATTAAGGCTCCTCACATCCTAATCACTTGTTAATTCACTAATCATGATTAGAAAACCTTAATCTACTTTGTGCTTTTAGTCCCATATGCACCAAAATGGAATTTTTCCCCAAATAGAAAATTATAAAAATGGCTAACCACATACGTTTAAACTTTACACCATGCTTTGAATTACATATCATATAAGAAATATGATTAAGAGCCTTACTTCCTCCTTAGATTAGCTTGCTCAATCTTTGCCTCCAATTTTCATGCCGGGTTCGTAAAGGGATATCTAATATGGCCTTGTACCCATTGTTAGAGATATCCTCTCACCATTTGTGAAGTAAAGAACAAACCATAATTTGATTGCTCTTAGATCTATTTAGGTCTATGTTAGTTAGAAATTCATACTAAGTAGGCATGCTTTAACTAAGATTGATTGATATCATGTTAGTTATTTTAAGTATTCCATTAAGCTTTAATCATTGATGTTACTATTGTTAATTCCTAGCTTTGTTAATAGACTATGTGGTGTTAGTCTAGTTATTTAGCTTTGCAAGAGTTTTTAGTAGTTATCGAGAAGTATATTGGTGAATTTATGAACGAATTTGGAATGACATATTGTAAGCCTCAAGTATTGTTAGGAAATATTTAATTAGTGCTTCATTAGTAAATAATAATTACGTTAGTAATTATTATCATGTAATATTGTGTTTGTAAATATGTTAGTATTTTGTTATATAGTTGTTATATAAAACAACTTATAACAAATATGGGTGAATGAGTTTTAACAACTCACGTGAATAGGAGTATTGTTATATCAGATTCCTATTTTATAGGAATGACTTATTCCTATATATTTGTAAGAGATCCCGTATGAAGAATATATAGAAAATCAATAATATATGCTGTATTATTTGTGTATTCATTGTATAAACTGGTGTTATGCTTTTCATTTGGTTTCAGAGCGGTTTCGATTAATCTGTGAAGAGATTTTTTCTTCGATGTTGTTAATTGTGATGGAAGGATATTAAGAATTTAAGGGGCAATGTATGTCTGCATATTGCCCTCTTTTATGCACGAGAAGATTTGAGTGTCGTATGAAAATATTAGTTTAGTTTCATATCTGTATTGATTACTTTCGCATGTGAGAAGTCTGCATTTCTTTGTGAATTACAAAGTGAAATTTTAGATTGAAACGACCTGTTTCGGGGCCTCGGGGTGTTCATCGAATGTATGGAAGAAGAATACGATTCCTGTTCCATTACAACAGTCGCAATAATCTAAGGCATATGCCTCGAGCATTTCCGATTTACTTGCAATATAGATTTCAGTGGAGGAAAAAGTAAAGAAACACAAGATCAATAACAGATACTTTTAATATTTGTAAGGTGGTTTTCTGATTTTGGCGAGAGCTATTGATGTGGGTATTCTTGATCTTGAGACCCAATACGTCTTCATCATCTCTGATTTGATAGACCATTATGCATCGCCGTCTATTCTGTTCTGTAATTTTGAGCCTCCATTGACGCGCTTGGGTCCATACAGTTGTAACAACATCGTGGAAATCTCTGGCCATTGCAAGTCTGCGACCTGCTTCTTTTCATTGTGTTTTGCATTAAGTTCTTGGATACTAAGTATTTCGGGGGATTCTGTGAGAGGAGCCCATACCTCGATGATGTTTGTACAATGCATGCAAACTGCTGCAAGGGGCTCAAGGCTAAGCTTATTGATTTGAGGCAGACACTAGATGATTGGTTGACCTATCGAAATCCCAACTCATCCACTATCACTGCAAATTCTACTTCTATTGTGAATGTGAATTCAGGAGCAGCTGGAGGTCTAATATCACGATATCACTAGCTGACAAGGAAACGGAAAGGAGAAAAATGATGGATTGATTTTGTATGCTTGAAGATCAGTTTTTTAGTCAACTGCCAGCACAGTCCAACACGTGGCGGCCCTTGTCTACATGCAAAGTTATAATCGTATGTGTTAAAATTTGGTTGTCGAATTTTGCTTGCTTGTATAGTCGATAGGTAGTTTGAGAATTGTGTGATAACATTCTAAAGTCCGCTGCCTTTCATTATCATTTTGTGAAGATAAGTCAATTTTTAATCATTTAGTTAGAGATATTTCTCTTCACGCTATAAGAGTAATAAGTGTGTATTTTTGTTTAGTGTCTGTTTAGGGCTTATATCAAATTCAAAGGAGTCATGTAATATGTTCTCTACGTAATGTTGTCTTGTATTCAAAATGTCAAAATTCTATTAGATGTTGTCAATATTAAAAACCATTGGCATCTCACTGTCAATATATATATTTTCTTAAGTTGTCATTGTTATAATACATTTGTCAGTCAATTGTAGAGTCATTATAAAATTGTCAAGTTTTGAGTCGTATAGGTGATTTTAGGTTTTATTTTTAATGGTCATTTTGTAATGGTCATACGGTCAATGTTACTGTAAAAATTGTACTTGTCAAAAGTCGTGTCATTGTAAAAGTCCAAAAAAAATTTTTTTGCCTCACAGACGCATTTTCGGTGGAATCCGACGTCTCGATTGTGGTATATAAATTTGAGCTTCATGTTCACATTTCACTGAGCTAGCAGTGTCATACTGGAGGCAGGAGGCATCGGAGGTTGGAGGTCATTCAGCGACCTCTCGTCAGTTGCCAACGACGGGGCCGCTAAGATGGTTTGGTGACATTTTTATGGTGTATTTGCTTTCAGCTTGTGTCGTGTGCTTCTTGTCATAGTTCCAGATGTCGTTGTTCATGATTGAATAAGTGGAAATTTCACATTGAGGGGGGGAACATGATCCAATGTTCCATTTCCAGTATGTCAGCTTTTTCTATGTATGTATGAGCAACAGATTTCAGCAGAATTTCCTATGTTATTCCCTGCAGTGAGATGTGACGAGGGCTGAGAATAGTACTTTGCATATCATGATGTGGTTGTAGGTAAACCACTTGAAAACCTTCATTTGTGGTTTGTGGTAAACCAATAGCAAAACCACCATTCTTGGTTGTTGGTAATCCATTCGCAAAACCATCACTTTGTGGTTTGTGGTAAACCAATTGCAAAACCACCATTCTCGGTTTGTGGTCAACCGTTTGCAAAACCATCCCTGAGGTTTGTGATCATCCTGTGAAAATCACCAGATCATGAGCAGTGCAAGTAATCAAAGGCGAGTTTTCCCCATGTTCGCACTAAGGGGGGGAATGTTAGGAAATATTTAATTAGTGCTCCATTGGTAAATAATAATTACGTTAGTAATTATTATCATGTAATATTGTGTTTGTAAATATGTTAGTATTTTGTTATATAGTTGTTATATAAAACAACTTATAACAAATACGGGTGAATGAGTTTTAACAACTCACGTGAATAGGAGTATTGTTATATCAGATTCCTATTTTATAGGAATGACTTATTCCTATATATTTGTAAGAGATCCCATATGAAGAATATATAGAAAATCAATAATATATGCTGTATTATTTCTATGTATTCATTGTATAAACTGGTGTTATGCTTTTCAAGTATGCCCATGGAACAAAATATGAAAATGACATCGAAGATACCACTAATTTGGTCGATGCAACCAAAGACAAACAACTCATTGGAAATATGATCTATATGAGTACAACTAGACTAGATATATCTTATGTTGTTCGTGTTTTGTCTAGATTTATGTAGCAAACCCAAAAAAATCTTTGGGTAACAAAAACTTTGCATGAAACAACACAATTTTCTATAAGATTGGTTTAGAGGCACATAAGTTTGAGCTTCATTGCTTGAATCCAAAGTCCATTCTATTTTTCATATATCCTTTTTTAAAATGTCATTGTGAAACATATTCTAGTCCCAACTACACTCCAAAGCTCTACAAAAATGATATATTCTATTAAAACATGACTCTATCCTTGATATGTGCTCATGGTGGCTTCGTAATTGAACTATCAATGAGTGATTGGCCTATTAATAACGCATGCAATAAAAAAATTCTCATCTCAAGATTGTAGGAAAATAAAATTTAAGGCACAAGACATGTTAGGACTTTCGGGAATATCTTTCTAATTCAAAATCCCTCTATAATATCAAAAAATAATAATATGACTATATATCCCTCACTTTTGAGGCTAACAATGGTCATATATAGGTCATTCATATAAAAATAAATTGTTACATTCATAGCATTGATATTTCTAGGTTAGAATAGGGTGGTTAATGTTCATAAAATTTTCAAAAAGAGATAATATAGCTCGCATATAAATAAATGTATTTTTTTGGCCATTTTATTCCATTGTTATATATCTTTATCAAACAACAATCTCATAATATTCATTCATATTTTCTTACATGCACATTGGACTATTCAAAAATTCACATCCCTTCCCATCTCTCACAAATATGATCATTTGGTATACCTTTATTTATTTCTCACTTATATATTCAAACACATAAATACATAAATTGTGGCATTACATATATATATATAATTTCGAATAAAATATTTGGAAACACAAATATTGATACCCTTCATACAAATTGGATCACTATGGTACATTAGCATTCTATCTCATAATTTCCCCCTTTCATTTATGCATACTGCATTTATTCCATCATCAAACATTACATAGAAATACATTTCAATGCGGTTTAGTCATCTTTGGACATCTATTGCATGAGGCTATTATCCCCATAAAATGCACATCATGGCTCAAACCAACCCATAAAAACACCATAGACACATGCACGTGCATGCATCGGTGGCACCCAGGCGTCAATGGTCACATAATTATTTTCTTGTTTTTATAATAAACCAGTTGAAATCGAGATAGGGGCATGTGGTAGGTAGTAGGCGGATTGGTAGGAGCTTGTGTTCGTAATCTTGTAGGTCGCGGGTTCAAATCTGTTGGGCACCAGTAAATTGTTTTTCAATAGTGTTGTAGAACACATTGTCTTTTTCAACGCAAACAAAATCACAAAAAAACTAAGTTGTGAGCGTCACGCCATCCGGTGAATGACATGATGGTTGGGATGATGCACTACATGGTTGATATTATGCATGGGGTGCATTTTGTGGGGAGAATAGCCCTCACCTCTATCATGCGCTTGTTTTTAATTGTTCATCCATTATTTTTATTGTACCCCTCATGACTATGTTTTTCAACGCAAACAAAATTACAAAAAAACTAATTTGTGAGCGTTACACCATGTGGCAACAGATGACATGATGGTTGGGATGATGCACCGCATGGCGGTATTACGCATGCGGTACATTTTTGGGGTGGGTAGCCCTCACCTCTATTGCCCTTGTTTTGAATTGTTCATCCATTATTTTTATTGTACCCCGCATGACTATTTTGTTCAACGCAAATCAAATCACAAAAAAACTAAGTCACAAGCATCGCGCCATGTGGCAACAAATGACATGATGGTTGGGATGATGCACTGCATGGTCGATATTATACATGCAGTGCATTTTGTGGGGAGAGTAGCCCTCACCTCTATTGCACTTGTTTTGAATTGTTCATCCATTATTTTTATTGTACCCCTAATGACTAATAAAGAAGTCACTTTGCCAATAACAATGAAATATCACAATGTAGTTAACAAATTTGGCTAGTATTTGTGGGACCGTCATAACTTCATTATAATCCACTAACACTAAGGGTTTCCATTTGGTAGCTAATTTTTTTTTTTTTCCATTTAATAATATTTTGGAGATCTCCATCTACCCCTTTTCAGAGTCAAATATAGTTATTAAAAACATAATAGACATGCCTATAATTCTGTTGTGGATAGGAAATTATATTGCCTTGATTTCATTTAGAATATCTATGATCAATGATGCACATCTATACATAACGTATTCCACTATGAGCAACCGTAGTAGCCAATGTTTTTTTATTAAGGGTAAATAGTTTTTTAAAGGGACTATACCCTTGTACAAAGAGGCTCTGCAAACCAGATTTAAACAATTAAGTCCCAAACAACAGAAAAGAATCAATCTACTCGAGAAGTTTCAAAACCAACATTTCATCAAAGAAAAAAAATAGCTGATGTACAACAAACAAACAACTGATGTCCGGTTAAGAAGTGCAAAGCAATACGGACTAGCCGAATAAGCAAGGGAAAACTACCTCGGTGGAAAGCAGTATTATTGGAATTTTTTTTTCCAAATCGTAATCCAATCATCCGAAGTTTCCTGCATAGGAATAAGAACTTCAAGATCAGCTATCGGTTGATATGTATTGTTTGAACAAGGGGGCCCTTAGCTACTATAGACATGTTTGGTTCAATGTTTCTGGTCCTTTTAGTTTCATCCTGGATGACTCCATCATTGCATGATCTGTGCTTTCACTCAAGGGGGTTACGAGGACCTTTTCCATCATGTCTTCCATGCCAGAATCAACATTAGTATCAAAGCAACATTAGCCCACATCCTCATCCGCATCCGCATCCAGGGATGTCTTTAGGTTCGAAAACCAGATGTTCTCGGGAGGGCATTTTTCCACCAGTTAGCCTTCTCATTTTTCAGTTTTACTATCTCGCAATTAGCGGCCAAATGTCCTAAAGAGAAACATCTCCTACATCTAAAAGGTATACCTTCATAGTCCAAAGGCTGGGTCCAAGTTCTATTTTGCACTTTTAGCTCAATATGAGCTGGAAGATCTTTTGAAGTGTCAATCTCAACAAGGATTCTTGCATAGGTTGTATGTGTAAAATCGGAGGTTTGGGAGTCAATGTTAATGATACTTGCCTAAGGCATTACCTATGGATATCAGACACTTTTGATCCCAAAATTGAAGTGGAAGGTGGGGTAATCGAATCTAGATCAATTTTCGGGAGAAAGATTCAGTGAGAGGGTTAAATGATGGGAACCAGGGTTTTAAGATAAGGTATTTTTGCTAACAGACCTAGAGTTGCTTAGCAATGATATCCTTATTAGTAATGGATTCGAAAGCAATAATAAAAATTCCCTTAGCATAGGGGTAGAGATCTAACCTTCCTTCTAGGAGCAGGATCCAATGTTTGGAGATCCATGCATGTAAGATAGGTAAGCTAGGCTAGAGTCCAGCGAATTGAAAGATCAAGGCATGAGCTTGATAAAATGCTTCTGTTTCTAGGATTTCATCTCCAAAGGTTATGCATGGGTTTCTCTCAGCAGGCTTCATGCTTACAAACTCTGGCTTTTTCTGCAAAACCTCCCTGAATGATCTCTTGTCCATAGCTTTCGTCGTTGCAACAGGGGAGGAAGCCTTAGTGGTGGGGATTTTAGATTTTATCTTATTTTGTTAGCGGCCTAGGTGAAACCCCCAAATGGAAGCGAAGCTCCAAACGACACCGCCAATGGAATCTCAAGAAATAGGTTTGCGAGCCATCTCTATTCAGTGTTTTGTGTGTCCTGTTTATGCTCAAATCCATGGCCTCGCATAAGATTTGGATCAATGTTTTCTTGGTAAACTCGGCCGCCTCTAGGGGAATCGCATTCAGTGTTTTAGGAGATCCACGTTCACCCAATGTCATTGCCCCACCAGTTGATATGTTGCCGCCTTCATTCACGCAGCTAGGAGGATGTTTAGAGTTTTCGAAGCCTGTTGTTGCCACTGATATCTCAGGAAACAGGTCTGCGAGCTTCAGTTGTTCTGTGTTCTGTGCGTGCCCTCCCTGTATCTTCCCAGATCCATGGCCGCTCCTACCTCCCGATGATATGTTGCCGCCATTCGCACTAGCAGGAATCACTTAGGGTTTTCGGCAGTTCCTACGAGGGGTCGTTTAGGGCGCACCATGTAGACTAATGTTTCATGTAGAATAGCCAATGTTAATAAAGCATATTGAAACCCTACTTTTAATCAACTTTTTATTATCATCAATTTTTGCTACCCATAGAAGGATTAATTCATTATTAATTTGAAACATTTAAGAGAGAATCTTTAGGCACCTTTTGAGTTGAGAATATAAAATTTCTCAAATAATTATACGAGTCATTGTTCCGTAATAGTTAATATGTAGGAAAACGCCCATTTGGAGGCAACGTGGGACAATTCTATTAATTTATTCTATGTTTGTTTGAATGAGTTTCTCCCTGAGCCAAGTAGGGGAGTAGTCATTCACTTATTATTGTACGTCTAAAATAGGTTTGTAATAACAGTTGAGAAGTTAGTTGATGGTATTGATTTGCTTCAGATTATAACAGAACAACACGAATAGCTATTTGAAGCTGCGTGACGCTTGCTCTTTACTTTGAAATCTATAAAACTACATAAGAATATGGAGGAAAAATTTATTCATTATCTAATATATTTCATACAGCTTCCACTTCTGTTTGCAGAACCCGCAGAGTTCATTCAGGGAGAAAGCCAAAGAGATGTCGGACGTTTCTCAAGTGCCGACCCCGTCCGAATTGGAAGGATTAATAAATGGGCTTTTTGCAGCTGGGTTACAGTTAATGTTGGATATGGAAGTTCAGGGTTGGACCCTGTGCTTAATGATAACTCGGGTTCAACCGATAAACGATATGTATAATACCGTTATTTCTCATTTCGACAATATACAACGTATGAATAATATTAGTGAAGCCGACATGGCTGAATTCCAGGAACTACGTCGTTATTTCCATCGGAGGGATTCTGAAGAAGGTACCACGGCATTTATAGGGTTAATGGAGCAATTGGCCGCGTTCGAGGAAGAGTATACGCGGAGGATACAAGGTCTACCCACTATAATAATTTCACAGTCCCATGTCGATGGAGAGCTTTCATGTGCAATTTGCACGGATGATTATGCAGAGGGAGAAGAGGTTCACCAGATGCCCTGTCACAGAGAGCATTTATTCCACTATAACTGTATCAGGCCATGGTTGGAAGAACACCGGAACTGTCCCACCTGTAGGAGCGTGTTGAGATTGGGAAATCCAAGATCACTCTCAACATACACAGGAGAGTACATAGCGTCCCCCGAGAGTTCAAGTTCCTCTTTGCAAAGTTCAGGTGGCTGAGGAAGAAGAAATTCAAGATCGTCCTTACCAAACACAAGAAATCCAAGACCATCTCTAGGCGAGCAGTGTCCATATTCATTATCACAAAGTTTAAGTAGGCAGGGAAGAAGTAATTCAAGATCGCCCTCACCAAACACAAGAAATTCGAGACCATCTCTAGGTGAGGAGAGTCTATATTCATTATCACAAAACTCAAGTAGGTAGGGAAGAAGAAATTCAAGTTCGCCCTCACCAAACACAAGAAATCCAAGACCATCTCGAGGTGAGGAGTTTCCATATTCATTATCACAAAGTTTAAGTAGGTTGGGAAGAAGAAATTCAAGATCAGCTTCAATGAACACAAGAAATCCAACAATTCACGGTCATTAAAGTTCATTTTTACAGAGTTTAAGTAGGCAAAGAAGACGAAATTCGACGTCACCTTCAAGGTGAGGAAGAAGAAATTTGACATTGCCTCTATGGTGAGGAAGAAATAATTCGACATCGCCTCTATGGTGAGGAAGAAGAAATTTGATATCCCCTCAACAAAAATTAAAAATCATAGATAACATTAACGTCCACATTCCCTTCCACCTACGCCACCAAATGTACAAGGTGGAGATCTATAAATATATGACAAACTACACAAAATTCAAACTCATCTCAACCCATGTGGAAGCACCATTATGGAAAGAATCATTGTTCCCAACAAATAACTTCAAGCAAAATGCTACAGAAATGGAATTATCATTTTTCGTTTTGAATTTAGGACCACACGGTTTACAGGTCTTATGAGAGTGTGACGGTTTATAGGTCTTCCTTCTTAAACTAGATGATAAAGCATATTTTTCAAATTGAAATAGTTGTTAATAAGAGAATGAATCATTACACCATGAGATTGACCATACATGGTGGAGAGATTAAACTAGTAATCCCATGTGTACAATGCAATGTGAACACCAAAGGGGATGGTGAATGTGAATGACCAGGAAATGAGAACAAAGTATGGTATAGAAAGAAGAACGAAATGATCTTTTTAGTTAAATATTAAGTAAGACATGTACAAGTAATGGAGAATACAATTGACACATGTAGGCAGGCAAAGAGGAGGGTAGACCAAGATGCTAGAAAAGAAGATGAGAGATGAACAATGGGAGAGGAAGAGGGGTGTAGAGTAGGGCCTCTAAGGTTGGAGAATTATAAGGGAAGGGAAAGTGGAATGATTGAGGCAATGCAAAACTATACCTTCTGAGAGCCACTTGAGGTGAATGCAAGAAATAGTCGATGCACAAAATGTATGATAAGGCCACTTGTGTTATTTAGCCGAGTACTGTGTGATTATTTCTGTCACTCCTCACCTTCTCAAGGTTGGAGCCAAGGATTTTCAGGACATCACCACTCACAAAGCTGACATAACTTTTCACCTCACTCAAGCCAACCTTCATTTGACCGAGGCAATGTCATGGTGTGTTTGACCAACTTAGAGATGCCTTTGGTGGATGTGACCCCTCGGTGGGCACACCTTCTCAAGACAAACTTCCCGACTATTTCTCTAACTAGGTAAATTAAGGAAGTAGAAGAAAAACATGATAGCGGTGATTGAGAGCCCATATCTAATACTGCATATCCACCTGGTGGCAATAGTTAGGGTAGCAACTCTAACAATTCTCCTCAGCATCTGCCTCCACTTGTTGCCATGTTCGTTGATGTTGTCTAATGCTTTATGCCTTAGTGTTTGTGTTATTGTTAGACCTTGTTTTTGTAACTTATTTTTTGAATTTTTTTACTAATTGTATGCAATTATTAGAGACTTTGATCTAGTGTAATTTTGGTTTCTTGAGGCTTATATAGCTCGATTTGGTCGTATTATGGAGTATGATTCCATTCCCCACCCTTTTTTTGCTATATTAGCATTTTATTATTATATATTATTGATAAAAATACACTTTTCAATTAAAATTTTGAAAGAAAAGCATTATCATAATAAATAATCAATTATAATAATCTAAAAAAATCATTCAAAACATCAAATGCAATTAAAAGATATTCTAAATTTATTATGGAGAAAATATTAAATTGGTCTTCTTTTAAATATAATTAAAATATAGGAAATTCATAAAGATTCTATAATTTATTATAAAGATTATTTTTTATAGATTAAAGACAACTCAATTACATAGATATTGACATCCTTACTCTTGTTTGTGGATTATAAACAAATTACATCATGCTAAATAGGTGTACATTTACAACATACCCTCTTTTGACTAAGTTGCCACAATTAAAGAGAATAAAGACCACTTTTGAAAAATAAATGAGCCCACATTTTTATAGCTTTAGTATCTGTTGTTTCCTTCCTCATAGACATGTTTGGATAGGGATTTGATATATGTTGGACAATATGTTATGATTTTGGACCTTCTTGGACATGGATGCATATTTGGGCGCGTAGCGCCAATTTGACTTTAGTAGCATGTTGTTAGTTTTCATTCGATGTTGTGGACATTAGCTTATGACGATGTTGTTTAGACCTAATTGAGATACGTTAAATGTTTAGTGTAGTTGCATGTTTGGATTCTATGGAAATATGTCACTTTATCATTATGTCTAACTTATGGTGAATTGTGTATAATTGTGCATGTTGTCGCATTTTCAATTCCAGAAAGATGATATGCTAGTTTAGATTCATTGATTTCTTATTAAGTAGTTGATTCACATTTTATCGGACATGTGTGGTTAATGTGTGCAATGAGTGTGCAGGTGACAGGTCACAGGAGAACGTGGGATTCAGGCCAGCTACACAACTTTTGCACAAGTAGCCCATGGGGCTAAGTCCTAGCCGTGTTTATTGTATGAGGCCTTAGTATTAGAGTTTATTGTTTTGGGCACCATGAGTGACCCTCATTTGTAATGTAATATGTCTTGTAATATTAATCTTGCTTAGGGTGTTTAGTTTGTGTTGTAAACTTGTTTTGGGAATTAATGGCCCCACTTACATTAAGTTTTGAGTTTGTAAAATGATGTAATTAATCAAAAGGATTAGGGTCACATGTGAACCCTTGGGTGGGTCCCACACCCTCTACCCTTGTGCCCAAGTGTGCCAAACCGAAATTGGGCTATTTTAGGCATTTTTAGGGACCCCTTTTTAGTTTGGGAGTTCCCTTAACATGAAAATGGGCCCTTGGACCCTACCTAATAGGTAGGGGGCTTATTTCCAAGGCTTTAGAGGGATTTTTCCCTCCCATTTTTCCTTCCTTTGGTCACATCCATGTAAGGTGGATGGGTAAGTGTGCTTTGTTAAAAGTTGCACAAGTTTGTTTTGTTATCATTTTGGGTAATTTGGGAGAAGAGGGTTAAAAGATATTTTAACCTTTCTCTCTTTTATTTTGAGAATCTTTGACCTTGAGGAAGAGAGGGGTGACACATGTCACCCCCTCATTTGAATGATTTTTTTGCTCCTCTTCAAATTCTCCCTCATGGGAAAAGAAGAGAACTTTTTTTTTGGGGGAGCTTTTGCTTGGAGGCTTGTGGATTTTGGAGCTAGAGTTTGTTTGGGTCAAGAAGTGGAAAAGTTGAAGTTGGAGAGCTTTTGGAGGTAGGCTTCTTGAGCTTATTTGTGTGTTTTATATCATGCTAGATATTAGTTTTGTTTACTTGGAAATGTTTGTTGTTGCATGTGGATTTTATTTGTTGTTTACTTGATTTTGCTCCATCCATCATATGGCATGATGGAGTTTTGGAGTTTGTGGGGGAAGAGAGAGGGATTTTTCCCTCTCAATCCTCATAGGCTTGATGGGCAAGCCTTGTAGGATTTTAGTTACTCCCCTCAAATGGTTTGAGGTGGGGAAGGTGGTTCATATGGCTTGAACCTCCTTCCCCATTCTTGGTGAGGAAACCCCTTTGGGGTTTGAAAATCCTTCCAAGAAGGATTTGGTGAAAGGGTGGAGAAATAAGGAGGGTTTGAATGAATTTGGAGGAATAAGGAGGGTGTGGAGATCTTGGTTTTGTGCAACTAATGTTGGTTACCACTTTTGGAGAACTCCTTTCTTCTCTTCCCCATTTTAGAGGTAGAACATGGTTTCTCCTCTTTTTCATCTTTGCAAAATTGGTGTCTTGTTTTAATATTTGTCTTGTTTTTATGTGAATGTAATGTTGGTTGTTCACCCTCACTCTTGTGCAAAGTTGTGGATAGTAGTCCTCTTTCCCATGGGCTTGGGGGAGGCTAGCATGCCTTCCAACCTTGGAAAGGCATGTAATGATGCCTAAAGGTTGGGTGGTTAAACAAGTTTTTCTCCTTGTGTTGGATTCTTGGAAGCTTTTGAAGTTGGAGATCATGTGGTGGAAATTTGGAGTCTCTTATCAACTTGGCCTCTCCTTGTCATCTTCATTCTCTTTGTGGACAATTTCATTGTATCTCTTTGGAGATATGGCTATGTGGAAACTTTCTTTATCTTGTAAATCCTCCTTTTGTATTTGGTATTACTTGTAAACTTGAGTCATTTTTGCTTGAGCAATCTCTCTTCAACATTGCAAAGAAGTTTGTAATGGCGATTACTTGAGTAGTTAAAGTATGTTGGAATCATGGAAATTGTGATTTTCAAGTTCCATAGAAATGTAAACTTTCTTGTATGATATATGATGTAAAAGTCTTAAACTTGGTAATGCAACACGAAAATTGTTTGAGAGCTACTCTTGTTAAAATATTTTTTTAAGGTGGAATATCTCTTTGCAAGTAAAAGGATTGATTTTTATATGATATAAAACAATGCTATTTTCATATCCTTATTAGTATGGTAAATGTTTAGGAAGAAAATGTGATATTCCTTGTTGGAAATCCTCCTTGTTTAAAAATTTGAAATATTCATCTAGTTTTACATTTGAAAAGAAAAGATTGTCCAACATGAAGATTTAGGATTTCACATTATATGGAAATATTATCCTCTTTGCAATACACCTCTTTCTTGGAAATTTTTTTGTGACGTTATTGTATGGAATGAAATTGGTTTTTTCTCCTTTCCAAGTTTATGAATGTATTGTACATAAGGAAAACCAACATGGATGAGTATTCTTCATCACTAAGTTTTAATCTCAATTTAATACTATCTCTTCCATTTGAAATACATTGTTTCTTTTCCTTTATCTCATAAGTATGTAAGTCATTTTAACAAAACTATATATTGGAAAATTTTAGGTTCCATGATTTGCTAAGATAGCAATATAAATTCGATATTTTACAACTTGAAATAATCTTCTTCCTTACTTAAAAATAATATATATACATACATACATATATGTGTATTTATATATATGTAATGTATGAGTATTTAATACATACATTATTTATTATAATATAACTATATTAATTTTAAACGTAGTTTTATATATTATTTTATGTTATCAATATCAGTTACATTATAAAATAAATAATGAAAATATATTATAATTCATATTATATTGTAACACATATAAAATATTTTTATTATTAACAAAACAAAACAAAACAAAACTTAAAAAAAAAAAATAAAATGAATTAGTAAAGAGATTACGGTGGATGTTTGAAAGTTTATAGAAATAATTTTTATTAAATTAAAGATGAAGATAGAAATACATATCATGTTTGGTAATAATAATAAAATGAACAACAATAAGACAAAAAGTAATATCAATAAACAAATATGGTGGAAGTTTTTAAGATTTAAACAAAGGAAAAGAAATAGGGAGGGGCCGAGCCCTCCACTAACTTGAGTTTGTTTTGTTTTGCACCCATTGTTTCTTCCTCAGCAAACCCAACACCGTACCCCACTCCCTTCACACCTCCACGCAATCCCCCGCCGCATTCACCTAACCACTTAATCTCTCTTCCCAAATTACCATAGAAAACTCATTTATCATTCTAGGATGGATTGAATTGATTTTCTAATATTATTGACAAAATTTATTCATTTATATATGGGTGTGTGTAAGAGAGAGTTCTTAGGCATATTTTTATGATTTAAAAAAGAAAAATTGTGGGTATTTTACATACCCAATAACCCGAATTTTCGGGTGAAAAAAATAAAATAAAATAATAATAATAGTAATAATAAAAACTATAAATATTTATACATGATAGAAAAATGAGATTCTTCATCAAATATCTCCATGAATCCAAAACTCCATAGCTCCTCATCACTGTGCCCTACAAAACAAAATAAAACAAAATGAAAAGAGGAGAATAGAAAAGAAAAGAAAAAAATAGAGAGTGTTTAGGGCAACTTTAGGGTAAAATTCAAATCAACGGTCAAGATTTGATCTATCCTAGGGCTCTCATTCAACCCTACACTCTTTAAGTCATGTACTTTTATGGGAATGAAAATAAAATGAATAGGGGTGTGTGAGCAAACTAATACAAAAGGGGGGGAAACAAATTAAGTTTAAAGGGGTGTAGACTTTTATTTGTAACCCTAGTGAACTTAATAGAATAAAATAATTAAATTATCTTTGGGCTAGTGTTTATTTAATTTTGGGTAAATTAAATTAAGATAAATTAATTATTAATGGGAAACGATGAAATAAATATTAATATTTTTGTAGTTCATTTAAAAAAATTACCCAAATTTTTAGTGACATTTTGGTATGGTTTCCGATGTCCCGAGGTGGGGCATTACATTTGTATCAGAGCGAGGTTCGCACATGCGACACTCTGGTAATTAATTAACTAGTTAACAATATTTTAAAGTAACAAATAAATAAAAAATAAATAATAATAATTTTTAAAAAAAAAATTAAAAAACCATTTAATTATAATTTAATAACCTCTTCACTCACCTCATGCACAGGATGGCACCCATGAGACGACGTTCGGTTAGGGGTTTGGGACGTGGTTCACCTACGCCCGAACCACCGGCACCCGAGTTAGGGCCTCAGATCTTAGAGGCTCTTCAACAGTTGATCGGCGTTGTGCAACAACGTCTTCCACCACCACAAGAGGCGAGAGAGGAGGAGATTCCATTAGGAGATGAGGAGCCGATAGTGAGGATGTGCACTCAGAGCCACTAGAGCATGATACCCCGAGGTGGGAGAGGTCACGTAGCCCTTCTGTTCATCACGAGAGGGTAGCCTCGTACCATCGTAGCCACTCACACAGTCTTGAGGGACCATTTGGGGATAGGTGACCCCACTCACCTGTTGGATTGCATCGCCAGGATCGAGATACAGGTAGTGTGATTAGAGACCTTCTTTGCTTGCAGCCACCTACTTACACTAGGCTCTATAGATGGCTTTGGGGCTGAGTCATGGCTCCTTAGCTTGATAGTTGCTTTGGCTTACACTCTTACGAGAGAAATGTCAAGGCAAGGTTTTCCATACACCTCCTCCATGAGACGCAATAGGTGTTTGGTGGAGGAATGAGGAGTGGAAGCTCCATTTGACTCTGAGAGATAGTGACCTGGGAGATTCGAGGAGTGATTCAGGGCCCGCTATATGTCAGAGAATTTCATGTAGAGAGGATTGATGAGTTTCATGACTTACGATAGGGATCTGGCATACAGTAGCACAATATGAGAGCAGGTTCTGGATCTTCTACAGTATGTGGACTACCTGCAAGATGAGAAATTACAGGTTAACAGGTTTATTCGAGGCCTTAATGTAGATATAGCAGAGCAGTTAGGATGTTATCTCCTCCCACACTTGAGAAGGCTGAGAGAAGGCCTACTTAGCTGAGGAGAATAGGACCAAGGCACAGAGCACCGAGATAGAAACAAGAGCAAGTTTCAGGATAGGATATAGGCCTTTCAGAGTCAGAGGTCATGGGGTACAACACCACCCCCTAGAGGAGGATTCTGCCTCCGCCAGCAGCCACGAGGGCTCCACCGCACCCACAACAACAGACATATAGCATCATGGCCACCACCAACAGAGGGCTAGACAGACTTAGAGCTTTCAGAGAGGTGGCACTAGAGGAGGTTTTGGTGGAGCTAGGGATCGGAGCGGGGTACTCGGTAGGGTACACAACCAGCCACATGCAGCAGTCTGCTAGGGTTGGGCTGACATGATCAATTCACCAGAGTACAAGAGGGACCCCATCTCATAGGGGTACAAGAGGATGTTTTATTTGTGGGTCTCCTGATCACTATGTGCGTATGTATGTACCCACACAAACCCAATACCATGGATACATAGAGAGCCTCTAGATCGAGCAGATGGTGGGTGACGTGGGATGCACCCATCATGTATATGTAGAAGTTGACAAAAGCGCCAAGCCGAGCATCGTCATAGTCATTGTGACGATAAGAACTATCAGGGGTATTTCTGTCTCAGTAATTTTTGATTCAAGTGCTTCAGATTCTTTTATATCTCCTTCTATAATGGACCAGTGTGGGCTAGTGGTGGCTAGGAAACCAAATAGTTGGCAGGTTGAGTTGGCCTCTGGGGCCAAACTCACCATGGACTCATATGTGGAGAGTTGTGTACTTGATTTAGGAGTCTTCTCCACTACACTTGACCTCCGAGTTATTCCTCTAGGATCCTATCAGGTAGTGTTGGGTATGGATTGGCTCGAGGCTCATCGAGCTAAGGTAGATTGCAGAAATAAGGTCATTGAGTGTTAGGATGATCTTGGGAGTGCAGTTGTGATTTCAGGGATGTAGAGGCCTATCTCCTTGCATATGATCTCGGCTAAGCAACTCAAGCGGAGCATGCGTAAGGGATGTCAATTGTTTCTATCACCATTAGTGATCATCTTAGAGAGCACTCCAGAGCATTCACCCTTAGATGATCATGTAGTTTTGAGGGAGTATGTAGATGTGTTTCTAGGTGAGCTTCCAGGTTACCACCCTACAGAGAGGTGGATTTCACCATTGATTTAGTGTCAGGATCTACACTAGTTTCTAGGGCACCCTATCGATGACGACTCCAGAGCTTCATGAGCTCAAGATTCAGTTAGAGGAGTTGTTGGAGAAGGGTCTCATTCATCCTAGTGTATCTCCTTGGGGAGTGCCATGTCATATTTGTGAAAAAGAAGGATGGTTCTCTCAGACTTTGTGTAGACTTCAGAAGCTCAACAAAGTCACAATAAAGAACCGTTATCCACTCCTAGGATTGATGACTTGTTTGATCAGATGCGGGAGCGAGAGTGTTCTCCAAAATCGATCTCAAGTCAGGGTACCATCAGTTGCACATATTAGATGCAGACATTCATAAGACAACGTTTCACACACGTTATGGGCATTATGAGTTCACAGTTGTTCCATTTGGTTTGACTAATGCCCTAGCTATCTTCATGAGCCTCATGAATGGAGTATTCAGACCTTTCTGGATCACTTTGTCTTAGTGTTCCTTGATGATATATTGATATATTCTCATTTTGAGGAGGAACACGAGGAGCATTTGAGACAGGTACTTCAGGTTTTGAGAGAGCAGAAGTTGTATGGGAACTTGGAAAATGTAACTTCTTTCATACAGAGATTCAATACTTGGGTCATATCATATCAGGAGAGGGTATCTCAGTAGATCCCTCTAAGATACAAGCTATCATGGATTGGCCAACACCCACATCAGTTACTGAGGTGAGGAGTTTTATGGGTTTAGCAGTTATTACCGCAGGTTTGTACATGATTTTCTAGGATTGCTCACCCTATTACTTCTCTTCAGAGAAAAGGGAAGAAGTTTGATTGGTCAGAAAAGTGTGAGCAAGCCTTTCAGTTGCTTAAGGAAAGGTTAACCATGACACCCATCTTAGCAGTTCCTAGACCCTGACAGAGGATTTCATTTTTGTACTGATGCATCACTAGAGGGTTTGGGAGCCGTTCTTATGCAAGAGCGTCGGTGATTGCTTTGAGTCGCATAAGCTCAAAGATTACGAGCTTAACTATCCTACTCATGACTTGGAGCTTGTAGTAGTTGTTCATGCACTTGTGCATTGGTGACATTTCCTTTTGGGTAGACCTTTCATTTTGAGGACAGATCATCATAGCTTATAACATATCTTCTCACAACCAAACCTCAACACTCGTCAACAACGTTGGATGGAGTTCCTATGTGAGTATGACATGGAGGTACAATATATCAAAGGAAAGGAAAATGTTGTTGTAGATGCACTTAGTAGATGACGACATGTGCTTGCTTCATTGACACTTATAGTCATTTGAGAGGTAGGATTCTTGAGCATCTTCCAGAGGACAGGTTTTATGAGGGTGCTAGATAGATGTTGGAGTCACAGGGTTCATTAGAGGGAAAATATTCAGGTGTATTTTAGAGACAGATGGTTTACTTTGGTTCCATAGGCACATCTACATGCCTAAGTCAGGAGATCTACGTAGCTTCATCCTTTCAGAGGCTCATCGAGCTCCATATGCGGCACATCCAGGAGTGAAGAAAATGCACGCCGATCTGAGGGAGTTATATTATTGGCCAGGTCTTCGACGGGACATAGCAAATTTTGTTGCACGTTGCCTTGAGTGCCAAAGGGTCAAGGCAAAAGCATTCTCATCCCATAGGACTTTACATCCTCATGATATTCCCGAGTGGAAATGGGATGTGATCTCCATGGATTTCATAGTCGACTCCCTATGTCTTCTTATCATCATGATGCCATTATGGTCACCGTGGATAAGTTGACCAAGGTTGCGCATTTCTCACCAACCAAGGTCACCTATAATGCACAGCCATCACCAAAGTATTTATGGAGGACATTGTTAGGTTGCATGGGATTCAAGACCATCATCAATGATAGGGATACCATTTACACTTCAGTTTTTTGGACTTCCTTTCAGGCCGCTGGGTACTCAAATTAATTTCAGCTCAACATATCATCCAGAGACAAATGGATAGACAGAGAGGGTTAATCAGGTACTAGAGGACATGTTGAGGATGTATGTGATGGACCAAAAAAAGAAGTGGGAAGATTATTTCATTTAGTTGAGTTTGCATACAACAACAACTATCATAGTTCCATTGGTATGGCTCCCTACCAGGCATTTGTATGGTCGACCTTACAGACACCTCTTGAGTTGGGATAGACTAGATGATAGGATTATTCTGGGACCAACTTATCTTCAGGATTTAGAGCAGCAGGTTGTTCTGATTAGATAATGTCTTGAGCAGGCTAGAGCACGCCAGAAGGCATATGCGGACACCAAGAGGATTGATCATCACTTCTTAGTGGGTGACAAAGTCTTCTTGAGAGTTCATCCGCATAAGAGTCCAATCCGCTATGGAAAGGGTTCTAAGCTATCACCTTGTTTTGTGGGGCCTTTTGATATTTTAGAGGTCATCGGTCTAGTTGCCTATCGCCTAGCTTTGCCACCATGCCTTGCATGGGCCCACGATGTATTTCATGTTTATGTACTATGTAGATATGTACCAGATGTTTCTCATGTTTTGGATTGGTCGGCATTACAGGTAGAGGATGGAGGACAGTGGAGACTAGAGCCCGTACGCATACTTTGGAGCACCGAGGTTGGCCCTTTGGGGTCGAGACTTGGACCAGTTAGAGTGCAGTGGGATAGATATGATGAGACAACAACTACCTGGGAGGATGCTACACCTTTGAGGGCTAGATATCCCTATCTCTTTTAGTGACTTCCAGGAGGAAGTCTAATTTTAGTAGAGGGGGATGTAGTGCCCACATTTTTATAGCTTCAATATCTTGTTGTTTTCCTTCCTCATAGACATGTTTGGACAGGGATTTGATATATGTTGGACAGTATGTTATGATTTTGACCTTCTTGGACATGGATGCATATTTGGGTGCGTATACCAATTTGAATTTAGTAGCATGTTGTTAGTTTTCATTTGATGTTGTGGACATTAGCTTATGATGATGTTGTTTAGACCTAATTGAGATACATTAAATGTTTAGTGTAGTTGCATGTTTGGATTCTATGGAAATATGTCACTTTATCATTATGTCTAACTTATGGTGAATTGTGTATAATTGTGCATGTTGTCACATTTTCGATTCCAGAAAGATGATATGCTAGTTTAGATTCATTGATTTCTTATTGAGTAGTTGATTCACATTTTATCGGACAGTGTGCATTTAATGTGTGCAATGAGTGTGCAGGTGACAAGTCATAGGAGAACGTGGGATTCAAGCCAGCTACACAACTTTGCACAAGCAGCCCACGGGCTAAGTCCTAGCCATGTTTATTGTATGAGGCCTTAGTATTAGAGTTTATTGTTTTGGGCACCATGAGTGACCCTCATTTGTAATGTAATATGTCTTGTAATATTAATCTTGCTTAGGGTGTTTAGTTGTGTTGTAAACTTGTTTTGGGGAATTAATGGCCCCACTTACATTAAGTTTTGAGTTTGTATAATGATGTAATTAATCAAAAGGGATTAGGGTCACATGTGAACCCTTGGGTGGGCCCCACACCCTCTACCCTTGTGCCCAAGTGTGCCAAACCCGAAATTGGGCTATTTTAGGCATTTTTAGGACCCCTTTTTAGTTTGGGAGTTCCCTTAGCATGAAAATGGGCCCTTGGACCCTACCTAATAGGTAGGGGGCTTATTTCCAAGGCTTAGAGGGAGTTTTCCTCCCATTTTTCCTTCCTTTGGTCACATCCATGTAAGGTGGATGGGTAAGTGTGCTTTGTTAAAAGTTGCACAAGTTTGTTTTGTTATCATTTTGGGTAATTTGGGAGAAGAGGGTTAAAAGCTATTTTATCCTTTCTCTCTTTTATTTTGAGAATCTTTGACCTTGAGGGAAGAGAGGGGTGACACATGTCACCCCCTCATTTGTGAGGATTTTTTTGCTCCTCTTCAAATTCTCCCTCATGGGGAAAGAAGAGAAACTTTTTTTTTAGGGAGCTTTTGCTTGGAGGCTTGTGGATTTTGGAGCTAGAGTTTGCTTGGGTCAAGAAGTGGAAAAGATTGAAGTTGGAGAGATTTTGGAGGTAGGCTTCTTGAGCTTATTTGTGTGTTTTATATCATGTTAGATATTAGTTTTGTTTACTTGGAAATGTTTGTTGTTGCATGTTGATTTTATTTGTTGTTTACTTTATTTTTCTCCATCCATCATATGGCATGATGGAGTTTTGGAGTTTGTGGGGAAGAGAGAGGGATTTTTCCCTCTCAATCCTCATGGCTTGATGGGAAATCCTTGTAGGATTTTAGTTACTCCCCTCAAATGGTTTGAGGTGGGGAAGGTGGTTCATATGGCTTGAACCTCCTTCCCCATTCTTGGTGAGGAAACCCTTTGGGTTTGAAAATCCTTCCAAGAAGGATTTGGTGAAAGGGTGGAGAAATAAGGAGGGTTTGAATGACTTTGGAGGAATAAGGAGGGTGTGGAGATCTTGGTTTTGTGCAACTAATGTTGGTTACACACTTTTGGAGAACTCCTTTCTTCTCTTCCCCATTTTAGAGGTAGAACATGGTTTCTCCTCTTTTTCATCTTCATAAAATTGGTGTGTTGTTTTAGTATTAGTCTTGTTTTTTATTTAAATGTAATGTTGGTTGTTCACCCCACTCTTGTGAAAAGTTGTGGATAGTAGTCCTCTTTCCCATGGGCTTGGGGGAGGCTAGCATGCATTCCAACCTTGGAAAGGCATGTAATGATGCCTAAAGGTTGGGTGGTTAAACAATATTTTTCTCCTTGTGTTGGATTCTTGGAAGCTTTTGAAGTTGGATATCATGTGGTGGAAATTTGAGTCTCTTATCAACTTGGCCTCTCCTTGTTATCTTCATTCTCTTTGTGGACATTTTCTCATTATATCTCTTTGGATATAGCTATGTGGAAACTTTCTTTTATTGTAAATCCTCCTTTTTGTAATTTGGTATTACTTGTAAACTTGAGTCATGTTTGCTTGAGAAATCTCTCTTCAACATTGCAAAGAAGCTTGTAATGGTGATTAATTGAGTAGTTAAAGTATGTTGGAATCATGGAAATTGTGATTTTCAAGTTCCATAGAAATGTAAACTTTCTTGTATGATAGATGATGTAAAAGTTCTAAAACTTGGTAATGCAACACGAGAAATTGGTTGAGAGTTACTCTTGTTAAAATATTGTTTTTAAGGTGGATTATCTCCTTTGCAAGTAAAATGATTGATTTTTATATGATATACAACAATGCTATTTTCATATCCTTATTAGTATGGTAAATGTTTAGGAAGAAAATGTGATATTCCTTGTTGGATATCCTCCTTGTTTAAAAATCTGAAATATTCATTTAGTTTTACATTTGAAAGGAAAATATTGTCCAACATGAAGATTTAGGATTTCACATTGTATGGAAATATTATCCTCCTTGCAATACACCTCTTTCTTGTAATTTTTTGTGACGTTATTGTATGGAATGAAATTGGTTTTGTCTCCTTTCCATGTAAAGACTTATGAATGTATTGTACAAGGAAAACCAACATGGATGAGTATTCTTCATCACTAAGTTTTAATCTCAATTTAATACTCTCTCTTCCCATTTGAAATACATTGTTTCTTTTCCTTTATCTCATAAGTATGTAACTCATTTTAACAAAACTAGATATTGGAAAATTTTAGGTTCTATGATTTTTCAAGATATAGCAAATATAAATCCAATATTTTACAACTTGAAATAATGTTCTTCCTTAAAAATAATATTATATATATTTATAAATTCTTTATGTTATCAATACAATTATTTATAAAATAAATAATGAAAATATATTATAATTCATATTATATTGTAACATAGTATAATATATTTTTATATTAACAAAATATCAAAACACAACTAAAAAAATAATAAAATGAATTAGTAAAAATTATATGTTTAAGGTTTACAAATAAATTTTATTAAATTAAAGATGAAGATATAATACATATCATGTTTAATTAATAAAATGAGCAGCAAAAGACAAAAAAATATCAATAAACAAATATGGTGGAAGTTTTTAAGATTTAAACAAAGGAAAGGAAATAGGAGGGCCGAGCCCTCCCTAACCTCAATTTTTTGTGCAACCCAACACCGTCTCCCTTCACACCTCCACGCAGTCCCCCTTCACCTCTAATCCGCCAAAGAATAATCTCCGGTTATAATAGAAAACTGTGGTTTTGATTTATCATTCAGGATGGTTTGAATCGATTTTCCAATATTATTGACAAAACTTATTCATTTATATATGGGTGTGTGTAAGAGATTTCTTAGGCAGATTTTTATGATTTAACAAAAGAAAATTTGTGGGTATTTTACATACCCAATAACCCTAATTTTCGTGTGAAAAAAAAAAATAATAAATAATAATAATAGTAATAATAAAAACTATAAATATTTATACATGATAGAACAATGAGATTCTTCATCAAAGATCTCCATGAATCCAAAACTCCATAGCTCCTCAACCTGTGCACCTGCAAATGACAAAATAAAACAAAATGAGAAGAGGAGAATAGAAAAGAAAAGAAAAACATAGAGATGTTTAGGGCAACTTTAGGGTAAAATTTGAAATCAATGGTCAAGATTTGATCTATCCTAGGGCTCTCATTCAACCCTACACTCTTTAAGTCATGTACTTTTTATGGGAATGAAAAATAAAATGAATAGGGGTGTGTGAGAAAACTAATACAAAAGGGGGGAGGGGGGAACAAATTAAGTTTTAAAGGGTGTAGACTTTTATTTGTACCCCTAGTGAACTTAATAGAATAAAATAATTAAATTATCTTTGGGCTAGTGTTTATTTAATTTTGGGTAAATTAAATTAAGATAAATTAATTATTAATGGAAACCAGTGAAATAAATATTAATATTTTTGTAGTTCATTTAAAAAAAAATTACCCAAATTTTTAGTGACACTTTGGTATGGTTTCTCGATGTCCCGAGCCGGGCATTACAAGGAGTGTCCTGGGGTGTGTCTTGGGGAGGGATTAACACTCCACTTGATGGCTCAACCGAGGAGGGATCCACCTTCCAACCATCTTGGTCGAGCATATGTATTTGCATCTGTAAAGGGAACTAAATATTTTTTTATCCAATCACGCATCATTTATTTTATTTCCTTTCCTTCCATCTTATAAATCATGAAGTATCAATCCACAGGCACTGGTTTCATGAGTTCTGCCTCCTCTCTTAATTTTTGGAATAGTACGGTTGATAAATACCATTCTCCAAAGCTTGGGTGTATAGTCTGCTTACATACCAACAAAAATCATTACACCAAGTGTTATCTCTCTACATAAGAAAGATATTTAACAAAATAAATAATACCCATAGTCTGATTGATTAGATTAGATTACATACCACAATGAGTTTGTCACGATTCTTTGATCTTCTTGCCAACTGCAGTGCTGCAACTGTATTGGCTCCTGAAGAGATTCCAACCTGCAATTTATGAATATATGCAAATAATTGTTATAACCTAGCTGACCAGATCCTATGTGCTGATGAAAAATAGAGTTTCTATGAATACATCCAATTATATATATGTTGAAAGTATTAAATCATTGCAACCCAAAATAAAAATAAAAATATATTTACCATGAGGCCTTCCTTCACAGCTAGTTCTCGAGCCATTTTTATAGCATCATCACTTGATACCTCTAAAACTCCATCAAGGATATCCATGTCCAAAATCTTAGGCTTAAACCCAACACCAGTACCGGTTATACTGTGTGGACCTGCAAATGAATCTTGGTTAACATAAAGAATAATCATGAATTTTTAGATATAAATAACTTAAGGATCTCAAAATATAACTTGTTGTTCCACCATTCAGGACATTGCTTTCGGCGGGCTCCACACCATAGATTTGATCATATAAAGAAACATTATCTTTCACATATCAAATAAATTATCCTTAATTAATTACATAAAAATTAGCTTTAAAACTCTGCTAAATACTTAAAAAATATGGATTCATTTTAATTTTTGTAGTGTCTATTTGATATTTTTATATCTTCAAAAATATTTTTGTTCAACTACATACAAATTAGTTTGCTGAAATAGTTTTATTTTTGTGTTTTTGTATGTTTCCACACTTGTCAGTGATTCCCAACTTAAAACATCAAACACAGAAATCTAACTCGATATTGCTTTCGTAGAGGTGAATACACTTTTTACAAACTTCAAACACACCCAGATTCCAAGATTGTAGAAATTATAATGCATACCCAGACTCCAAACCCAAATAGGAGCAGGTTCGTTAAAACAACAAAGTATACAAGTTCAGAAGATGATGTCGGGGCTGCTTGACAATTCCTAACAAAAATTACATCAAGAAGCATACAAATAAATTCCACACCAACATCTAACTAAGCATCATTTTCACGTGCATTTAGGAGAAAAGGATGTTAAGCATTTTAGCATTGCAGTTTACCATCCATCCAATCAATGATGTCACCTATAATATCATCTCACTCTGGATAAAAGAACAAGTCATGTAGAAATCCCTCATAAATCTTAATTGCTTTATGTTTCGAAGTTGGTTCATTATACAAGTCTAGAGATGCACACAAATCTGTTACCCTGTTAGCTAATCTATGAAGCACTAAAAATGGAACTGTTATCTTTTTCTAGTTACACTCTAGGTAAGATGTGATTCAGAGTATCTCAAAACCATTACGAATCCTTATCGGTCCAGTGTACACTAACAGATCAGAGTACTTGGAAACAAGTGCAACAGGATCCCAAGACACTGGTATCTCCCTCTTGTTTGCACCATTGAACTGGAACTTGGGTAAAAGAAGAGAGAAAATAAGTGCTATCGCCTGCATCAATCAATGAAACAAGAATAAATAATCTTGAGATTTTACCTAACCACAGCTCTTCATATTCTTCGATTCATGATGAGTTTTCTTACCCCAAAAATTGGATGTGTAGGCCTGACACACAATTCTGGAGAAGTCAATATCACTCCCTCTACAATTGACTCCACATCTGGATGTGAGGCAACCTTCAAAACATTTTGTCAAGAAAAGATATAAAAAAACTTCATTGTGATAGATTCCCAATAAACGTACCATATATCTCAACTTTTGGTAAAGTAGAAACACTCAAACCAAATAACATGGTTTCAACTCTTCACATGTTTTACCTTTAATACAAATGCTCCACCTGTTGAGTGGCCAAATAAAAATCAAGGCACACTTGGATTCTCTAGTCTGACTTTTTCAAGAAAAGCCCTTTGTACAGATGCAAAAATAGAAAATGTAAAAGACCAAAGAGCAGTTACCTAAGAGTGCATTTGTAACCCATCTTGCATAGAATTTTGTAACAGTATGGCATACCATGTTTGCAACAACATGGTCAAGTGAAGGAACATATCCATGTAATCCATCACTCCCACCATGACCTACAATAAATTGAAAATAAAATCATGATTTATGTTTTCTGCACACATAAAATCTTCTATGGAAATGAATTATCCTATTAGTAATGTTTCTAGAGTTCTTTTTATTTGACAACATATAAAATATGTAGACTTGCTTTTGATAATTATAAATATATGAGAGAAAAATGTAGTGTCACAGTGCGATTGCCAAGTGCCACCACAAGAGTAATGACAGGTCGGTCGCTTTTGAGCTTCAATCTCTTTAGAGGGGATCTTCATGAGCAGAGCCCATTATCACTAAAGGAGTCATTCAATAGTATTTCTAAACACTTAGCCCATGTTATCTCGCACGTCATCTAAAGGATTTTTCTTGGGGTGTAAAGAGTTTAGGGATTTAGAGTTCATCACATTGGATCATTCCATCGAGTCATCTAGAAGGATCAACGACTTCATCAGAGGTGGATTCTTTGTCCTCGACATAATTTTTATTTCTTCTTTCTACTCTCTCTCTCTCTTGTCTCACCCCCCATCTTACTATCTCTTCACTATTATAATTCTTCATTGGGGTGTAATATTTATATGTGCTTAATCAAAATAAAGAAACACCTTTATGTTTCTAATGTAAAAGTCACCTTTATGTTATAAAAAGGGACTTAATATTTTCCTAGGAAGTTGAAAAGTTTTAAGTTGCGCGAGGACATATGAAAATTATTTGGGGGCTATATGAAGAGTCATCTCTTGAAAATACCTCCCATTCTCAAAAGGTTTTTGGTTGTATTTTTGTGAATTCATGAGAGAACATTTGTCTACTTATGGAAGAACAAGGAGTTAGCTAATTTTATTCTTTTTTTTTCCCTCACTATTTTCCCTCCGTTTTCATACTATGTACAACTTTAATTGAAATGCTAATTAAGGAAGAGTTTATATTTTCTAAGGCATATGAATGTGCGCATCTTTGTATGCATGGTTTCCTCTAGCGAGTAACATGGAAGTTGTGGTTGTTTCTTCTCATAAATGCATGTGTTGAAAATTCTAACTATTTTGTGCAGGAATATGTTTTTCTACCCACAACAGTAGTTCCCCTATCTCATTTCTCACTCCCCTTTCCCTATCTCTAGAAAAAATCTTCTCTAGCAACTAATTGCTAGCTTTACCACAGGGTCGCAGAGAGTGCCCTTGTTGGATCCCCATCTACAAGGTCACTAGAAAATCCACTTTTTCAAGTGCATGTAAATATGAAAGTTGCACCGTCTAAGTAGAGGGACTTTGAATCCCAAAGTGTTGGCAAGAAACCCACAAATTTTTACACCCAATTTTTTTTTCTCACCAACAGTGTCTATGGATATTATAACTCTAACCATGTTCATGTTGTGTTGTATATAAATTATACATCTGCATTTGTGTTCAAGTTTTTGGTGTAGGTGCCTTACTTGGAACATAAAAAGGCACTAATAGTCCCTATTTCTTCTACTAAGGCAAAGTAGAGAAGTGCAATGGAAGAAGCGAAAAAGTCATGTGGCTGAAGCGGTTGTTGGAAGAGATACACATGGAAGCTAAAAGAAGTATTTCTCTACTATGTTACAACCAAAGTTGTATTTTTATTTCTAAAGAATCCAGTTCAACATCAAAGAATGAAGCATATATATGTTCATATGCTCCTTATCTTGGAGAAGATCCGTTGCGGTGATATAGATCTATGTTATTGCTTGTCTAAAGATCAACTTGTAGTTATGTTTATGAGCCAATGTGTGCTGTAAAATACTGCAAGTTTTGTGCAATTCTTGGCCTTTCAGAGTTGTCATTGAGGGGGAGTGTGCATGGCAATGTCACCTCCTAATGGTCGGTCAGTTGATATCTCCTTCTCCTCTATACTTCTACTCCATTGTAAAATATCTTTACGATCTTTGTAAACTTATAACTCTAAGTTTATGGTGTATACTCTAGTGTGTTGCATCTATTTATAATGGAGGTCCTTGTTATAAAAGGCTTCTAGAGATGTGGTTTTAAGAGTTTTCCATGAGAAACCATGGGATGTAGTCTCAAAATCATGCTTATCCTAAATCATAACTTCGATTTATGGATTCCAAATCATTTTGTACTAAAAGGTAAGTTGAGCATGATGAAGGTGTTATAAATCCTTCAAAAGTGATATAATATCCTAAACCTTTACTATTGGTTTATGGGTTTGTAAATCCTGTTACACAAACAGGTAATGTTGGCATATGGTTCTCCACTTAATATTAAGGGGGAGTGTTAGAACATAATATTAAGTGTGTATAATGTTTAGTTTATAATTAAATAATTTAGAATATAGTTTATATTCTTAATTATTTAATATAAACTTTATATTATGTTTATTATTTATTTAATAACTAATTATTTATAAACCGGAGTGCATACCCCATCACTTAATATGTTCATAACCCTTGGGGTTATTTAAATATGGTCATGGGCCATATTTTTATATTCACTGTGGGTGAATTTGTTGGAGAGAAGTGAGGAGTTTGGATTTTTTACTGGACTGTATTTTTGTTTCTCACATAATGGAAATTCTTACTTTCTGTGGTTTTTACCCCCTCAAAGGTTTTCCACATTAAATCCATATTCTTGTGTTCTTTAAATGTTTTATGTATTTATTTAATGTTTGGTAAATGTTAAATTTATTCTAATGTGTTTAATTATTAATTCACATCTCAGACTTGACACTCATGTAATAAAATCAAAACTATTAGGATGGTATTCTCTCTAGTTTCTCGGTTTGGTTGGAAATTCCACCGGATGGATGTAAAATGTTCCTTTATAAATGGATATTTTCAAGAAGTCGACATGAATTGACCAGAATGTTTTTTCATACCTAAAAATAAGAGAAGTTGTGTAGAATAATCAAGTCTCTATATGGTCTCAAACAAGGTCCTCGGGAATGATATATAAATATTGATGTGCATCTCATTAATCATGGGCTCTAGAGGAACCTTTATGACCCCAATCTCTACCTCAAAAATAAAGGGGAGATTGTACATATATACATATATATATATACACACACACACATATATATATACACACACACACACACAGATATATATATATATATATATATATATATATATATATATATATATATATATATATATATATAATGAACTATTCATCAATAGTATTTTAGAGAAGATAATCAATATAATGAGGAAATATATTAATTAATCAATTGATATGATAGATCTTGGGATACTTAACTACTATTTTGGGGTGGATGTATGGAAAATGTTATCCATATTTCACCCCATGTCAAATATTGGATTGATCACGATCCCACATAAGAGGAACCATTGAAAAATGCATGAGCCAGGCCAACGGAGGCTGCCAAGTGTCTTAATGGCGTTGATTCAAAGATTGAATAGAGAAAGGGTTCTCAAACAAGCGCCGCATCTCCACATGTCTCGGACGAAATGGAAACAACCCGTAAAATGGTCAAATAGAGTAAAAATTAGAACAGCGAGAGGCCGCGGGAGTTTTATGCATTTTGTGTCTTGTAGAAAAGGGGGAAAAGATAAATTCTGAACCCGTGAGTCTGATTTTTTCCCTAATCTGGCTGCCGCGTGTCCCATATGTAAAGGGGGACCCAGTTCTTCAAACTATTTTCCCACCCTCCTGTACGGACCCGATACAAACTTCGAGGGGGCATATCTTTCGGCTCAGGGCTCAAAATATTGCAAATCTGACGCCATTGAAAAGATCTCGGCCTCACCCATGCCACGAGAGTCTGAAACTTTAATTTTGAGGAGGTTAGGTAAAGGAAAATGGAGGAAACATCTTCAGCCTTCAATATAGGATCCATCTGTCTCAACAACCAGATCGGATTCGATCTGTTTCCACCAGTTTCCTCTTCCTTCAAGGTGCCGAACCAAGGATCGATGCAGTAAAGACGGATTTGGGGGTGGATTTTATCAGAAGCATTAACAACGGTGGTTGAGTTTTGACCTACTTTTCCCACTTCTCCCTCTCTCTTTCTTCTCTCTGATTGAATCTATAAATATAGGGGTAGGATTCATTGTAAAATTTGTTCATTCTTCTTCTCTACCTCCCCTCTTCTTTTCTTCCCCAGGGTTGAAAATGGAGTTTAAGCCTCCTCCCTTGGCTTTGTAATGGAATTTTCTTGCCTCTTTCCCACTAATGATGTACTGTGTGAACTTTTGGAGAAATAAATTCTATTTTGTGATGCATCTGTCCATCCTTTTCTATTTTATTGTCTCTCCTCACCTCTTGTCGTTGCAGGGTATACTGTGCATATTCGATGTTTGTTGCAGTCCCGGGAGCATGTTTAATGGGTTTTTAAATGGTGTTCTATGTGAAATCTATCTCTAGTTTGTGGTGCATCTTGTCCACCCTCTCCTTTGCTCACCTCTCTCCACTTCAGCAAATTTGAGATTGTGACCAAGATTTCCCTTTTCTTAGTGCTATCACCTCTATAGTGTAGGATTTCTTTATTTTCATGCTCTTTGTCCCTCCCTGTCTCCTTGGAATTGTTAGATTAGGAGTAAATAGTCACATTTCCTTCCTTAGAAGTAGTTTAGTGCTAGGATTAGGAAGAAGAATCCAAATTTCTCCGGAGGGCCATCTCAAGTCTGCAAGTCCCATAGCTTGAGAGATGGTCCCATGTTATGCAAATCATAAGTGACACCGCCTTAGAAAAGTAGATCCATGACTCATTTGGGGTGCTATGATTTCGCATTAACAGAAAATGGGCTCCATATTTATTTTCCCAAATAAAATACACCATATGGTACATCCGTGAAGATAGATATTCACTTGTCTCATGATGATAAATCATTGCAAGTAAATGAAACTCTTTATAAACAATTTATTGTGAGTATAATTTAATAATAATATACATTTAAGCTCATTTTTTGTTTTACTTTAGCCTTATTCTTGTATTGTGTTTTTGCTAGGGGATGTGTGCTCCTTAATCTCATAACCCACGTAACTAGTAAGATACAAAGGCTCATCACTCAAGAATGATATGGGTGAACATAACATCCAAGAAAGATGTATAAAATATTATTGTCATGCGAGATAGATTTTAAGGGAGGGATTTTCCATTAGGAGGCTTCTAAAAAATGCTATAAGAGAAAAAATTTGAATTGGGAGAAACTAGATAGAAGAAGTAAAGAATGCAAGATCTTCTAGGTTTAACATTAAAACTTGTCTCATGCTTGATGTTGAAGATGTAGATTATATAATTGGAGAATATGAATAAAGTGTAGAGATGTATGATTGGGATATTTTCCAATGTATGAAAATTTTAAAATCACCTAAAATTAAGTGAATCCATAGTATGATTTAAACAAGAAAACAATGGAAATAATACATAGGGTTGAAATGCAACAAGGACAATGTGTAAATGTAATATCATATATAGAAAATTTTCACGTGGAATGAATTGATGTATTCACCAAAATCCTAACCTTCTATAGTGCACAAACAATAAGTGCCATTCTTAAAATCTTTAGTTACTTGATAGGGGTCTAGCCACTTTGGTCTAAAATTCATACCTTCTCCAACATTTTTGTCTATATGATTTTCAAGTATCAACACAAGGTCACCTACTTGAATTGGACATTCACAAAATTTTTTATTATATTATAGGCATATCTTTTCTCCTTAAACCTATTAATGTTGTTCAGCCCTGATCCTCTTCTCATCTAGGTTTTCTAAATTGATTAGACTTGTATTTTTGTATTAATTTTCTTGTAAAATTCCTTAAAAGGACACACAAATACTAGGTGGCTCTACCTCTAAAGGAAAAAAATTCTTCGCACAAAAAACAAGGGAAAAAAACGTTGCCCCTATTGGTGTGCAAATTGAATTCCTATATGCCCACAAGGGTGGAAATAACTTCAAGTGTGAATCTCTTTTATTCTCCTTAAACTTTTTGAGGAAAATGAACTTCAATGTTTTGTTTGTAGCCTCACCTAATTTTTGACTTGAGGGTAATACAAGGTGGTGTAATGAGATATCTTGAATTTTTCACACAAATCATATACCTTATCATTCTTGAATGGGAGCTATTATCAGAGACAATGGCTTGTAGAACACCATATATACAAATAATATGATTAAATATAAAATTCTCTATGACGGACCCACGAATTGTGGCTAAAGGAAAGGCCTTAACCCATTTCGTAAAATATGCAATGGCCATAATAATGCAATTGTGGCCATCATTGGAGGTGGGAGAGAAATTTACTATTAGATCCAAACTCCATGTAGAAAATGGCCATGGTCTAACTATAGGTTACGAGATCCCGAGCTAGGATATGTATGGCAAGTGAGAATTATTGACATTTTTACATTCTCGCACATATTCCATGGCATCATGCTCCATCATGAGCCAAAAATATCCCATCTCGATGAATCTTTCGAGAAGTTGAATGTATGCCTAAATTCCCATAGCAAACTCTAATGCAAGCCTCAAAAAGGATCATTTATGCTTCTTCATTATCTACACATGTAAGTAGTAAGCCATCAAATAATTTTTAGTACAAGACTTATTCTGGGGTGGCATAATTTGCAACAGTAATGCAAAGTCTTCAACTTTGTTGTGAATTATCCCCTTATAGGTACGTTTGGTCTACAATGAAGTTTACTATGTCATATTACCATGGGAATGATGAGATTGTGGGTTTATCAACATGTCGATACACTCATCGGGGGAAATCTAGTTCAAATGGTTTACAAGATTCTAATGGATTTTCAGCTAGCAAGTCAAAAATGATTTTCACCTTGACTGATTTTTTATTAACATAGGTTAGCTCAAATTCATTCATAACCATTATAAATCTACTGACTTTCTTAGAAAATGTTTCTTGAGTCGAAATAGTTTGTAATTGATTAAATTTAACAATAACCCATGTCTCTCAATTGAGTAAGTAATACCTCAATCATTTGGTTGCAAAAATAATAGCTAGGCATTTTTTTCTTCATGGGTGTACCGAGTCTCATATTCAATATGCATGTGACTAATTAAATAAATAGAATGTTCATACATGCAATCAAAACATCCATAACTATAGAATAGAGGATTAGAGGATGATTAGACTTGGCTAACATAAGGGTTGAAAGAGATAATAATAACCACTTCACCAATTCTAAGGCATTGTGACACTCTTTTTTCCATGTTTTCTAGCATGCCTTATTTAATAAACCATTAATGGGATATATGGCATATGTGAGGTCTAGGAAAAACCTCTCAATTTACCCTAGCTTTCTTAAGAAATATCTAATGGTAGAATTGTTTGTAGGTGGATTCATCTCAAGAATTACACAAAAAAATTTTGAGTCTACATTAATACCTCGCACGGATGTGATGTAGCCTAAGATATTTCCTCCTATGAATCCAAAAACACATTTCTTAGGATTTAAAGTGACACCGTATTTGGTTAAGCACAAAATAATAACATAGAGGACCTTAGGATGATCTCATCTCTTTTCAGCATTTTCTAGGAGGTCATCAACGTACGTTTCAATTATCTTATGGATGATATATGATAAATATCATTGGCATTATTCAAGCCAAATGAAATGAATGCATAACAGAAAGTCCCCATGCATCGTAAATGTTGTATTTGTATGATCATATTTACAAATCATAATTTGATTATACCAAGAAAAATTGTCCATGAGATACAATAGATCATACCGAGTTGTTGTGTCAACAATAATGTCTATGGATGGTAACGGAGATCATATTTAAGGAAAGCCTTGTTAATGTCCCTAAAGTCGATATAGATCCAAATATTTCCCTTTTTATTAAGGACTGGGACAATGTTAGATAACCACATGGTCTAATCCAATGGTTTGATAAACCTTACCTATAAGAGTTTAATCACCACCTATTTGACCATTAAGAAAATCTTAGGCTTCATTTGTCTCAAATTTTATTTTATTGGTTTGGCATCATCTTTAGTGATCCAATTGTGAACTACCACACTAGGATAAACTCTGTCATGTGTTTGTAACTAAATTCAAAGGCACGAGAATTCTCTTTGAGCACCTTGGTATGCTCTTATATTTATTTTGCTAATAATGAAGAACCAAGTTTCGTATCCTAGGCTCATCCTCCACTCCAATGTTTATGTCTATTTTTCCTTGTATCAAATAATCATTCCATTCTTTGAACTTAGAGGGAGAAGGAGATAATTTGATAGGTTCCTCATCTTCCTCATAAACTTAAAAATCTTGTGGTGAAGAAATGGACATACTCTTATCTGCAAAATAAGAAAAAGGATGTGGGATAAGAGAAAATCCTCTCTTGTGATGTGTAGAAGGGAGGTCATTGTATGAATACAAGAATCTTAGGATTGCCTCATCATTTTTAGTGAAATCCATAGTGAAAAATTCCTCTTTTTTTTTTTCCACATATGGAAATATTATTCGAATTCTTCAAATTAAGGGCTTGGATATCGGATATCATAGATATAACAAAATCAACTTATGTTAATCCCAAGTATGGAAAAAAGTGAGAAGATGAAGAGGCCATATAATCAACTAACTAGTCTCTTTTCCTAGGAATTTATTCAATGGAGATAAATTCAAAAAAAATTCTTATCTCACATACAATAGTATTGTAAAGTTGAAGATGCTTCACTTTAGTTTTGTATACTTTAAAAAATTGATTGGACATCAACTCGCGAATATCCTAAGATCGACATTTTTAATTCCTATCCTCTTGGATACAATGAGGCCTAGAAGTAAGGCCTCATATTATCATCCACGAGGAGATAGGATGGACCAAAAATACTCCAAATTACTTAAGAGTCAAAGGGAAGAGTAATACGAAAATTATTTTCCAATAATTTTTTATAATTTCTTCTATTTTCTTAGTTGAAATAGCTTTCTACAATGATGACCTTACCATCATTATTTTCCAAAACCTTGGTTGCTTTGGTTTTATCCCATTTGTTTTTCGAGAATCCATTTTGTAGTTGTAACCAACTCCCCGTGAAGGAAGTGGTTTTGTTTAGTTGATTTACCGGTAGCTCAAAATATGAATGGACTCCGGGTATCTTTTAATTTTTTCTACATGAATGTCAAAGGGTTTAGGATCACCTTGGGAAATGAAAACCTTTCCCAAGTGAAGGAATCTAACATCTTGGAACAACATGGACAAGATCACTTTCATCATGTGGATCTAATGCCATACTAAAATCATATAATAATTTATTTCCTTATCTATGATGTAGAATTCAGTCAAAATTGTTTTGGGTCTAAGAGAAATTGGGAGGAATATGGTTCCAATAGAAATAACATTAAATATATTGTAACCTCGCAATGTGTTCTGGTCAAGGAGTAATTGGTTTCTCCATATCCTATTTTTGTAAGAAAGAGAAGGTGACTATGTTTATTGTAGATCCATCATCAATCATTGCTCTTTTAACATAATTGTTATATAAACACATTTGTAAATAGAACATGCGATCTTATCTTCATGTTATCTCAACATCTCAAAGGCATTTTAATAATGTCATAAACAAACCGTATATCCCTATCATTCCATCGTAGGGATGCACATTGAAGTCAATATGATTAATATATGCCTCTTTAGGGGGCATGAAATGGATTGAATTACAAATACCCAATGCATCTAGCAAAGTAGAATGATGGACTGAGGAATTCTTCAAGAGATTTAGGAAGGAGATATGAGAAAAGGTCTTATTAAGATCTTTAATTAAGTCATATGCTCCCACATGTTTGTGGACTTTGTAGGTAGATCATCTTATACTAGAGGAAAAATTGGAAGAGTTTGTAATGTATATTCCCTCATGTGATTTCTTGCTTTGATTTTTGATACCACTTATAACTCAACCAAACCTACAATTATTTATTTTATTATTTGAATCTAAGTTGGGAAAAATCGAGAGTATTCATAAGTTTATTCCTTATGATCATGAGTCCTTACGATAATACCATTGTTTACATCTTGGGGTTTCCTTTTTCATTTTCAGACATTTGGGAAATGAATCTTGATAGATTCCCAAGTTTGATTTTTGAGGTGAAACGGGGCCCTTATAACCAGTGTGAAGATCCTCTAGGGTTTGCTAGAACATATCTATAAAGTGTTGTGGTTAATACTCTAAGATTTTTGAATAAAATTATTGTAATCCCTAGAGGAAATAAGCATCATGACCAATGACACAGTGAAATCCATAATATAAATTAGCATTATAATCCCTTAGCCTTTTGTTTTTACTTTGTTATTATTTATAACCCATGTTATTGTTTTAGAATTGGGTTTTGTAATAATTGTTTGATTCCCCTTGGCTAGGATTTTGATATTGTTTTTGTTTTTGGAATTGATCCTAATGAGGAGGAGGGTGGTTAAAATCAATTTCACTAATGGAAGGAAAGAGGATGTTATTCATTTGAATCCCCATGTTCCCATTGTTGCTATTTTTGTTACCAATGTTTTTCACATTAGGTCTCTTTCACGATCAATAACACCATATGCGGTAATACCATGGTTTTGATTTATAACCTTAGGTTGTTGGTTATTAATCATGTTATTGTGATAGTTCATGTTATTTTGGTTGGAATTTACCAACCTTCCATTAGGAACGTAATATTTTCGTCCACTTGTCACTAACTAGTTGATCAATACAAAGCACAACTTCAAATATTTCATCATGATTATGGAAAGATAACTTATGAACTTCCTCCTTTGTTTCTCGGTTCAGCGAGTTGAGAAATATGTCATAGAGTTCCATTTGGTTCATTTTAGGCATGCTTATAGAGGAATAAAGAACATTTCATCATCTCTCGTATGAAATGATTGGTAGATTTTTTTACTCTGTTGGATGTACGTAAACTCTCTAATTTTGGTTCATAACAAATTTTCATGTCAAAAACTTTGATGAACTTGGAAAAATGTTGTTTGAAAGATTATATGAAAGCATCAAGGATTTGATAATACCTATCTAATGTGAGTCCATCAAGAGTTTTTAGAAATATTTTGGCCACTACCTCATCCCATGGAGGAAGCTCTCTAATTGTAGTGGCACGACCTTGATATGATAATTATGATCACCATATCCTTTAAATTTACGAAGATCGGTAAATGGGCATGGAAGCATGACACCCTTTATAGTGAAATCGAGGTGTTCTTTCACATATATAGCATAGGTTCCCATTATAAATGATTCTACCATTGAATTTCCCTAAGTAAAGGGGGAAGGGAGTTTGATAGGGCATGGTATAAGCATTATCTAGGAATACATAGTCCCTTGATAATGTGTGATTGGGTTAGGGAATGTGTACAGATCATGTTGTAGTGATTTCGAGTATATTTACATGTAAAGAGGGGTAGCACTAGGGAGTGTTTTCATGGGTAATGAGTTATGGAAAGGTGCATTATTAGGCGTAGGAGTTAGAAATTTATTTCTAACTAAATCTTACGTATTCTAAGTATATGAGGGTTGAGGGTCATCCCTAGCATACTAGATCTTGTGAAAAGATCACACATATTAGAATTTCTTGGATACCTTGTTGTGGTGGTTGTTACATCGGTTGTGTTGTGGAAAATGGAGTATACCCTTTTTTAGCTATAAGATACTTTATGTTCTCGCCTATTGAAAAGATAGTTGTGGAGTTTGTGTACTCTCTAATTATCTAATCCTCCTTACTAGTGTAGAAATAACATCATTAGATGGGTGTTGAGTCCCGTATTTGGATTTTTATTTTAGGTGGTTTGGTGGACGGGGTATGTGATATCCATTTATAATTTTTCACTCGTTACCTCCCTCTTTTGTGGTGTGCTCTCTAATTTTTGTGAGCGAGACGCAGAAATTATTTTGTAAGAGGGATTCAATATATGCTTGTAACCTATTTATGGATTTGTATATGGCCTTAATCTAGTCATCGCTTTTTCCAAACCATGCGAAAACATCCACGTTAGGCTATAAATAAGACGAGGTGGAATCGGATTTCAAGTTGATTTGGGGCCTCGTTAAGACCCGATGGTATATCCCTTGTTCTCCTATAAAAATTCATGTTATTGGAGCTAGAAATATCTTCTTGTGGGCCATGATAGGTTGGATGTTGGTCAATATATTCAATCCTCACACGAAAAGGGGATTTTATATTTGGGAAGAAAAGACACATGGTGAAGGGGAGTTTTGATAGTAATTATCAGCCCACCCGAAAGTGAGGGTGGCTATTGAGTGTTTATATGAGTGTTGTAAGATTTCAAGACCAATATGGGCTTGATACAATATTGAATCTACATATTTAGAGGGTGTATGAATAGCCACGAAATAATGGGAGAGGGATAAGGTGGAATAAAATAAAATGGAAATGATAAAGAACTAGTCTTTCACGTCGGAGTTCACCATAATTTATACACAAAAAAAATGACATGGGATTCCCTATGCACTTGACTTCCCGAGGTCATGCTGAGACAACCAAAATGTGGAAGATGAGATAGGTATGGATAGGTAAGTAAAGAATAATAAGAGGCTATGAACGGGTAGTGTGAATTCCTAATAACAAAGTTGGTCGAGGGATAAATAGAGGCTATCAAAGGATAACGTAAATTCCTAATGACTAAATTTGTTGTTTTGATTTAAACTTTTAAACTACATTAAATAATAATTTTAAATGAATAATGGAGAGAAATATAATTTAAATAAAATACAAGTGAATTTAATCTTTTAAATAACTAAATTCCTTCCAAAATAATTATGTAAAACAAATGCAATGATATATTCTATCTATTTGTGTTTCAACAAACTTTTAAAATAAATGGAATTAAAAGAAACTAATTAAATAACTATTGATTGTATTTCTTGAATTATTTAAAAGAAATGTAAAACTACTTATACAAACACAAAGAATTAAAAGAATTAGAATCTACTATTATTTATAAATTAAAATGAATATACAATTGCCTCTTAAATTAAATAAATATAAAATAGGGATTAACTGGATGTAGTTTTTTCATCCATGTTGTGGGATTATGTGTAATTACTACTATGATAGGAAAACTAACAGGAAGATATTTTCTATTAAAATATAATTTCTCATCACCAAATTCTACCTCAATTTCCTTATTTACCGTATAACCTTCCCCAACATAACTTATTTTAAAACACATGAGCGAAATAATAATGAAGAAACAAGAAATATTGCTACCACTACTTGTTATCCATATTTCATCCCATGGGAAAAATATTGGATCAACCACCCCCGCACGAAAAGAATAAGAGAGAACATGTTTAAATCTTGCAAACTGGTTGCAAGGGGACTCTACAATGGAATGGCGGGGCCTGCAAAAGTTTAAATGACCCTGTGTAAGAAGAAAGAGAAGAAACACCTCTATCATGTGAATCTGTGTCTTAAGTCTATTTGTGAGACTCGGAAAGCTCTAAAATGAAAAAGAAGGGTTTTGGAAGGAGTTCAAGCAAAGTGTCGGAAGAACTAGCAGCTCAAGGAGAGAAGTGACGAAGATTCAAAGTTTTTCGGGCTCGAGACCATTCAAAAAGAGTCCAAAATTGACTAAGTATGGAAGAACCAATGGAGAGAACCACATGTCCTAATGATGCTTCTCCAAAGATGAATCCATAAAGGGAGGCTCAAACAAGTGCCACATCTCCACATGTCCTAGGCCGGAACAAAGGCAGGGTCAAATGGTCAACAGATTCAATGGGAAAAAAAGGCGGGTCTAAAAAATTGGCTAAATATAAAGTGCAAGCAGAGGTCGCCAAGTGTCACCTTGGTGCATCTCCAAGAGTTAGCCCCAAAGCGGGGACTTAAATTCACTCTAGTTCACCACGTAGCCCCATGCCCAAAAAGGGATAAAAGGGACCATTGAAAAGTCCACAGACTTGCGGAGGCTGATAAGTTTCAACTCGATGCTCCTCTAAAGGAAAACTTTGAATCAGGTTTCAAGCAAGCACAATGCCACCATGTGTCCATTCTCCGAAAAAGGGGCGAGTCGGTTGAATAGTCAATGCATAGGCAGGTGGAATAGGTTGCCGAGTTTAAGTGTTTTTCTCTAAAGTGCCTAAGTCGTGAAATTGAAAAAATCTGTGTTTTGGGTCATTTTGTGTGATTTTCGAACTGTCGGAACTTTTTGTCCCAAGCTGTCCCAAGTACGAAAGTGCACTCTGTTCCCGATCGGCGAAATCCCAAGCTGTCCCATTTTCGGGCCCGTCGGAAAATTTTGTCCCAGTGTCCCAAAACTTTTTGTGCGAGTTGTTCCATTTAGTAAAACACACCGAACCGCGTACTTCGCACTTTCATGTCTCAAATGTCCCAAAGTTAAAAGTGCGAGCTTTCCAATTTTAGTGAAACTCCGTGTCGCGTACTTGAGCTCCTTGTCCCAAATCGAAAAATGCAAGCTGTTTTTTGATTTCGCCCGAACCGGCCGAACCGCGTACTCCGGAACTTTTTGTCCCGAATGTCCCAAGTCCAAACGGGCCCACTGTTCCAATTTCGGCCGAAACACCCGAACCACGTACTCCGCGCATTTTCGTCCCAATCGTTCCAAAAAGCATTTGTGCATCCTCTCCCTGTTTCACCCGAATCGGCCGAGCCGCGTGTTTCGCGCATTCGCGTCTCACATGTCCCAAGCGTACCAAGTGTCATTCACACTTAGTTTTTCCCGCTCACTCCGAGTATGATGCTATTCAAATTGGTGGTTGTGTATTCAATGCGCATTAAATTCATTCCTCTCTCCAAACGGCTATATAACGAGCATTTCCCCTTTGCATTTTTCGCATTGCTTCCATGCTATCTTTGCTCGAACCCTTGCAATTTGAAAACCTGCGCAAATATCCCCTCCCTTTGCAAATTCCTTCCCGAGTCTAGGTTGCAGCTCCGAGACTATCAATATGAAGATCAAGTTTCAGGGACAGGAGCAAATTTCTCCGCTTGAGTCTGCTGTTAGCAATATTGGGGACAATGCTCGTCATCTCGACTTCGGTGATTTTGGGCAAGAATGGCGGAGATCTGAGCCCTACACCAATAGCACAAATGATTCATGATAGCGGTTTGGCTTTTGCCGGTGGTTTCCCAATCTCAGTACAGTGTGCTGATACTGTGCTTTCATGCGGAGCTCACTTCGACCCCGCTTCGAGTGAATTGACAAATGTACATGGAGAACTCATTGCCAAGCTGGACGCTGCCGCCATTGGCGCTGCTCTGAGGATTCCGGAGTTGGACAATGCTATAGTCGTCTCCCGGGATCAAGCACAGACCCTATTCGATCAAGACAGTGACAAATATAAGGCGCGAGTGGCGAAGTCTTGGTTGAAGAACCCTAAGAAAGGTGCTTCTCGCCTAACCAAAACCCTCTTCCGAGCAGATTTCAATGAGGAATTGTCAGACTTCATAATCCTGCTGGCTCGGGTTATGGGTTTGCCCTCCACCAATGAGTTTCATTTACGGATGTGCCCGCTCATCGGCATGGTGTGCGAGGAACACAAAACATCAAGCTGGGCGAGATCATCGGTATGAATTTGGCGGAGCAGGCTATCCAACGTTCGAAAAAAAAGAAGTTCTATATGACTTCATATCGATGTATACCTAGCGACATCAAGGCGGTGGTTTGGTTTCTCCTATATAGATGCACACAAAGATGATCCGAGTGTATGCCTATTGCCCATGATTCACCACAGGAGACCAGCAATCGGAATTTCGAAGAAGTCATGATGCTTTCACCATGTACGTGGTCAGATTGCTCGAAGGTGATCTTTGCTTAGAAGGTTTTTAGATGAAGCCATGAACTTGATATCGCGATATGGAGCCTATTTCATCCAATTCGGGAAATTTTCCTATATCGGGCTTCTTTGGCTATGAAAGCACTCCTCTGGCTTCCCATGTTCTGCAATGATAAAATGGCCTTGATAGAAATATGCGAGGCAACTAGACAAGTTGCCTGAGAACTTGCGAGACAAGAAGATTTCTGGCTTGCACTTTCCCATCTCTCGGGAAACTACACATGCAAAACACTCTGGATGCTCGAGAACATAGAAAGAGCCACTGGTCCCTATCCTTTGTTCATTTCTTCAAGCCAAGAACTGCTTTGACTTGAAGAAGTTTATTGAAACAGAACATCAAGATAATCTATCATCATAGGGCGGATCTGAGAGACTCTTTGGGCTGGTATGTGCGAGATGATTTTGAAGCCGAGAGAGAGGCATTGTGGCGGGTTCTCCTGCATTGATTCAAGAACTCGAGTGCATGCCAAGTTCTGAAGGTCTCGGGATGACAATTCTGATCTATACTCGTATGAGTATGAAAATGTGATTAAGCACACCCCTCTGGAGGACCTTGATTGGAACAGGAAAGAGAGGGATGATCGGGTGAGATTCTTGCTCCGAGTCTAGTCGGGACTAAGGTGCAGTTCGATAAGAAGATCCGAGAATTCAAGAGGCACTCGGGAGAATCCTCTCGAGGATGACTCGACACCAATAAGAGAGGCATCAGTTCCAAGGTCTGAAACACTAATGCAAACCCCTCCTGCCTCATCAACACAAGGACCTGCTGAATCTACTCCCTCTTCATCTACCCAGGTATATAAGAAGAAACTCAAAGAGGTAAAGAAGGAGCCTGCAGAGAATGACCCTCCAAGAAAACAGGCAGAGTTGCCTATAGGGCCAGAGAACATCATTGTTCTCAGTGAAAGTGAAGAAAGTGAGATGCCAACTCCTGCAAATGTTCCTGAAGATCCAGCAGATAAAGACAAGGAGGTCCAGAGCACTGAACTTCCAGGTGCTGCTGATTCTTCTACCGCCATTGCCTCCAGTGCTCTACTCACATCTCAGCTTGAGTCAACAGCTGCACAGACCCTGAGTGTCATGAGCTCCCTGTCTCTTGGTCCCCTTGCTTCTCCTGCAGATTCTTCTTCCTCTTTTGCTTGGGTGCAACCTTTGGTTGACAGAAGGAAGAGGAAATCCTCCTCTCAAAGCTTGGGACCAAATTTCGATGCTGTTGCAGCCTTGTTGGGCACCACTCCTTCTCGTGCCAAGAAAGCCAGAACCACTTCCAGAATAGTGTCTGATGCCCAAGGTCAGCAATTCTTGGAGATTGCTAAGCCTACAGTAGACAAATCGAATCGAGACTTGCTTTGGCATCGACTTGGAGCTTTCAAGAATCCCTATGGGAGAGTCTACTCCTGAAGGTGAAATTCACAACCTCCAGGAAATAGTCACAAGAGTCATTGGAAGGGTAGAGAAAGGGCAGCAAACTATTGAACAGTTGGAAGAACAAGCCCAGATTCTCACAGGTTTCATCAAGTCTCTTTTATCTAAGGATAAAGTCTTGGACCCTACCCCATTGACTACTCTTCCACCTCCTGTAATTCTAAGCCAAGATGAAGTGCAAAGTATCAAAGATATGCACAAGTATTCTATCTATGGCAGAGCTATTGAAGCCATGGTGGATGACATGCTTGTTGCTGGATTAAACTTCATCGATGAAGCTTTCAAACTCCACGAAAAGGTGAGTAATGTGCAACTGAAGCTCTCCTCCACTATCAATACCATGGATAAAGAACTAAAAATCTGGAGCAGTTGTATAGTAGACCTTCGCCTTATGGGACAGACAGATGAGAACATCTTACTGGCGAATAAGATTTTCGATGATGCTAAGGACAATCTATCAAAATCCTGGGTCTACAGCGTGGAGTGGAAGATCAGAGTTTTGGAGGAAGCTTTGGGAGAAATGAAGAACAGCTGGCAGAAGGGAGAAGCTTTCAAGACAACTTTGGCATTTCTTTGCTTTCAGGATATACATTGTCATCTTGGGATGAAAACTCTGCAGTGTTTCCTGTCCTTGCAAGAAATCAAAGCTCAGTTCAGAGCTTTTGTCAAAGATAATCTATTCAAGGAAAGCTCCATCTCTAAGGAAAAGATGAAGGAAATTTGTTCTCTTCAATCTGCCATTGAAGAAGCAAATAAAGATTATCATACTCACGTCGAGTTTGATAAAGAGATGGAGAAATGTCTGGGATTTTGGACTCAGTCTGCAGCCAACACGTCGGTTCACGTGGCGAGACATAGGCGGCATTGAAGAAATTCAGGCAGCGGATTCTGAAGACAGTGGGTCCCTCCCAATAGCTGGCCACCTGTCTCCTTCTCCTTTCTTTTCTCTTCTTCCCATTCTTTTCGTATTCTTTGTAATTAGTTAAGGTATTGCAATGGCGATCCTTAACTATTCTTTAATTAAAAGAAACGGTTACGAAGAGTAACTGACTTGTAAGCTATATAATGGCCTTTCCACGCCATTTTGCGGAGGAAGAACTTGGATATTTGCTGAAAGTGTAAATAGATCTTAAAGAAATCAATACAAAAGGGCTTTCCATTCTTTGTCTATCTAATTCTTGTTATCTCTGTGTTTTCCTTTAATATTGTGGAGATCATTTTGTTCCTAACTCGTTAGTCTCTCTGATTGCATACTGTTCAGTTTTGCAAATACAGTGATCTTGTACAACCAAGAAGGAACTTTGTGTCCTTGATTAATAAATCTGAAGAAGGTTATTTATGGAACTTTGTGTCTTTAAATTTAATCTCATTCAGCCAACGCAAATGATCTTGTCTTAAATTCTTTGAAGCTTCGCATACACGAAGAATTATTCTGCTATCTATAATTCTGAATGTTGCTATTCTGCTCATCTTCTTATTCCCTTTCCTCAGTCCTTGTGTAATTGATGATCCTTGTGGAAAACACTTTCGTAAATCCAAGTTTGACCATAAAACAATGTTACGTACATTTGTAAATAAGTTCGTTTATGAATAAGGGACCTCTCCCATTAAAGAGGAGGGACTTCTTGTCCCACATTGCTCTTCTAAAAAGTCCTATTTGACGACCAACGGTTTTGGCGACTCATTTGGGAAAATCGCATTCGATCTTTGCAATTTTTTTGATCATCCTTTGATCTGGCGACTCCACGTTTCACTCGAGGGAGAAGGACCCTTGGTATCGAAGATTCTCAGTTTCAGCTTTTGGAGCAACAGGGTTTTCCTTTCCCTTCAAATAGAAGAACTCGTTCGACGAGCACTCCACCTGTTCAAGATAGAAGTCCTACGGGTGGTATTCCTTCAGAACCTGCTAGTCCCAATCTACGAGCTTTGATCCTAGCTGGTGTTACAGTTCCCTTCCAAGCCGTATTTCCAAGAATGGCGGCACAATTGCCATGGGGTCAACGTGTTGGGCCCCTGGCCCTTAATCAGCCTTTGCATGAGTTACCTAGAGGTAACCGAAAGAACTTCCCCAAATTTAAAGGAGATGGCAAAGTACACCCTGATGAACACATTGCAGCCTTCATAGTTGCATGTGGAGTCTTGGGAGTTGAACATGAAGACGTCTCAGTAAGGCTGTTCGTTGAGACGTTACAGGATAATGCTGCTGACTGGTTCTATCACCTTCCGGCTGGTGCCATCACCGGCCCGGAATACAATGAGAACTTCGGTTCGAAAGCCGTTTCAAGCCGGCAGAAGATGTGCATGCCCTGCTTGCCCAAATTTCTCAGATAAAGAAAGATCCATCAGAACCCATGAGAGAATTTGTGGCTCGATTCAACAGACTGATCAACAAAATTCCTGTAAATACTCGACCGGTTGATCAAATTCAAAAATGTTTCTTTCTAAATGCTCAAACGCCCAAAGTCAGTTATGCTCTAAGAAGGGCTAATCTCGGAACGTTAGTTCTGGATCAAGAACTGGCTGTTAGTGTCGAGGATGACTTGATCATGTCAGGGAAGTTGAAGAGAGATCCTCCCAAATCTAAATCTGCTGCTTCTTCCTCTTCCACCTCTGGACCCAATATTGATCCATTAGTCCAGAAACTTGCAAATGATCTAGTAGCTATAAAGAAACAATTGGCTCAGCATGCCCCATATGCAGATGTTCCAAGAAGAAATTTTCAGCCCAGAAATCGTTTGCCTGCTCCTCACACAAGACTAGCACTTGAAGGACCTCCTGTCAAAGTTCCTGTGAATGCAACCTGTGAAGTTGAAGAGCCAGATGATGATGTGGACAATGAAGCTTGTGAGGAGTTCCTGGAGGAATTTGATGATGAGGCGGAAGAACTTGAGGATCTCGGGTTAATTTCTTTACCACCGAAGGCACTGATGATGGAGATGACTATGATGAAGTGGTAGCAGATATGAACAGTGAATCATTTGCTGTCATGACTCGAGAACAGACAAGGCAGAAGGAGAAAGTAACACAGCCCATGAAGAAATCTAAGGAGCAGCCGGCAACTATTCCTGTAATTGCCAAAAGAGGATCTCCTATCCCTACCTCATCTGCACCAAAGGTAAGTCCTGCCAATCCTACTAGCAAAGTTCCTTCTTTTTCTCCTAAAGTTGATAAGCCTAGAATTCCAAATGATGATGGTCCATCTACCTCTGGATCCTTTGATATTGTTGATCACCTAAAAAGGACCAAGGTTCAAATTTCAGAAGCTGAATACTATCAAACCCATCCCAAAGCTTTTGCCAAGATGATCCAATTTGTTAATTCCCATTCCAAGACCACCTCTAAAGGCCTTTTGCCCACTCCTCATCTACACACCACGACCTAGTCGGTAGGCTGCTTTGTCACCTCGCTTTGGTGACAAAATCAAGCCTTTTTATGTAACACTTCTTATAGCTGGCCATAGGCTCAGTAACTGTGTCATAGATTCCGGAGCCTCAGATAACGTGATGCCTGCTAAAGTAGCTCATGCTTTAGGCTTGACCCTCACTCGTACTTATGGATCTTGCTACTCCATGGAAAGTAAGGAAGTGCCTTTGGTTGGAAGGATTAAAGATGCACAAGTGGCTTTTGCTGCTTTACCTGAAAAGAAAGTCTTGGCTACCATCCTAGTAGCAGACATTCCTCCTTCTTATGGAATGTTGCTAAGTAGGAACTTCTGTAAAGATGTGGGTGGAGAGATTCAAATGGATTGGTCACATGCACTCATACCTGTCAATGGACACATGAAGAAGCTGCTGCCTGAGAAACAATCTGAGTATATTGTGCAGAAAACGGATGATCCTAAGGCACAAATACTCTATGAGGACATAGGTCATGGTAATTACATGATTCTGTCCCCTGATGAAATCCAACCCTCCAAAGTATCACCCAAAGATCCCAATGGTGTTTGGATTTTAGAATTTGATGGAAGTTGTTCCTCGGCTGGTTCTGGAGCTGGTGTCCTGCTAGTGTCACCTGAAGGCTGCCTACACCCTTTTTCATTTAAGTTGCAGTTCGAAAACACTAACAATACAGCAGAGTATGAGGCTCTCATTCTTGGACTGCAAGTGGCCAAAGAACGAGGTGTAAAAAATCTTCTGGCTCGTGGTGATGCAGAGCTGATTGTGAAGCAAGTCAGAAGCCTTTTTCAGGTAAAAAATGGGAGGCTGAAGCATTATCGGAATCAGGTTTGGGATTCAATTGAATTCCTTGATGCTTTCTCCATTGAAGCAATACCTAGAAAAGAACAGCGGGGGCTGATTCACTTTGGTACATCTCGGGATCACTCTTTTCCCCATCCTGAATTCTCTCAGGATAAGTTCACTATTGAAATGGTCCACCGGCCTAGTGTACCTGACAATACCAATAACTGGCAAGTTTTCAACGATGACCAGCATTTGCTTTCCTTCCTGGAACTCAAGGGTAATTTCGAACAACTGTATTTTGAGGGAAGTGACAACCTGCCTCGTGAGAGTGTGTCCTCTGACCATCCTGTCACCCAAGGAGAAGAAACAGATCAGGAAGGGTGCATTAAACTCAAAGGAAACAAGATTCCCAAAGGTTTGGTGAGTTTGGAGGAGTTGTTTGATAAACATGACAGATATGTGAAATCTAAAGCTTCTACTGGACCTCAGCAATCAGCTGAGTATGATAAGATTGATATAGGGAGTTCTACTGACCCCAAGCTAGTAAATATTGGAAAATGTTGCACAACCGACGAGAGGAGAAAAGCAATTGATCTTCTAAGGAGGTATAAGGATGTTCTTGCTTATTCTTATGAAGATCTAAAAGCCTTCAAGCCAAAAGATATGCAGCATTCTATTCCTCTCAAACCAGGAATTAAGCCTTTCAAGCAGAAGCAGAGGCAGTACAATCCAAAAATAGCTGACACCATCTTTCAGGAGATCCAGAAGTTGTTGAAGGCTAAAATTATTTTTCCCATTCACCATTCGACATGGATCGCAAATATAGTACCTGTTAGGAAGAAAAATGGTGAGATCCGCATCTGTGTTGATTTCAGGAACCTGAATCAGGCTTCTCTGAAAGATAACTACCCTTTGCCTATGATGGATCAAATATTGCAAGCAGTAACAGGATCTGAAATGTTATCTATGCTTGATGGATTCTCGGGATACAATCAGGTAGAGGTTGATACTGCAGATCAACACAAGACAGCCTTCACCACTCCTTGGGGTACCTTTGCCTACTGAGAATGCCTTTTGGGCTGATTAATCTGGTGCCACTTTCCAGAGAGCTATGGATCTGGCTTTTGGAAGCTTGAAAGGGAAATGTATTGTCATATACCTTGATGACCTGACAGTGTTTTCAAAGACAAGAGCGGATCACTTGACCACACAGAAAGCAGTTACTGCTTGAGATGCGAGAGAGCATGGGATTTCTTTAAATCCTAAAAAATCATCTTACGTATTCTGAGAAGGAAAACTATTAGGGCACATCGTCTCGAGGATGGTATTAAGATTGATCTGAATGAGTTCAAGCCATCCAGCAATTCCTCTCCCACCCGATAAAAAAGGCGTGCATTCCTTCTTGGTAAGATCAATTTTTAAGAAGATTCATCCCGATTTTGCTGAATTAACTTTGAATATTTCTCGGATGATGAAAGGAAGCAAACATTTGGTTGGTCTTAAAGAAAGGAATCCTTTGAGGGTATCAAGAAAGCTATTGCTAAAACTCCGGTTTTGGCTGTCACGATTTCGACAAAGATTTCATCATCTATTGCTATCTACTGAGATAATACCACAGCTTCTTGTCTTAACCCAAGAAGACTCTGATAAACATGAGCTACCAATTGCCTTCATGAGCTATATCACGAAGAATCATGAGCTAAAATACACCATGATGGAGAAGCATGCTTTTGCGGTAGTCAAGGTTTGTCAGCGATTCCGTTTCTATATCCTCAACTCTCACTCTATGGTGCTTTGGTTCCAGAGATACAATTTGTTAAGTCAATTCTTACACAGCAAAATTTGGGTCCAAGAGAGGAAGCTGGGTGGCTAAAGTCCAGAGTATGACATTGATATCAAACCGACCAAGCTGGTTCGTGGAAGGTCTTTGTGAGCTCATTCTTTGAAGGAGCCAAACATGAGTTCTTTGGAGGAGAAAGTGACATTCCTCTTGTTCTATTCCTTAGTTCGATCGATGAATGGTATTCGACATCGCCCATTTTCTCACCTATGGGAATGCCCCTCTCATTTAACTACCAGGAAAAGAGGACATTAAATTGAGATCAGTATGATATGTCTTGTGGAAAATGCCTTGTTCAAGCGTGGTTTAGATGGGAGATTTCTGAAGTGTGTGGACAAGGAACAACAGAGAAAGTTGCTCTCAGCTTTTCATGATCAGACATGTGGAGGGCACTATTCATCAACAGTCACAGCTCACAAGATACTCCGGGGAGGATATTACTGGCCTTCCTTGTTCAGAGATGCATCCAAGTGGGTGGATAAATGCGAGGCTTGTCAGACCTTTGTGGGAAGACCTAAATTGGCCTCTTTGCCTCTCAAGCCAGTTGTGATTGAGGAACCATTTCAACAGTGGGGTCTGGACTTCATTGGTGCACTCAACCCTGTTTCTAGTGCTGGTCACACTCATGTGCTAACCGCCACTGACTACTTCACCAAATGGGTGGAAGCTATTCCAGTCAAGAGCACTACTTCTGAAGTGGTATGCAACTTCATCAAAGAGAACATCTTGGTAAGGTATGGTGTACCTAACAAGATTGTAACAGATAATGCTTCGAACTTCTCCTCAACTGAGATAATGGATTTACTACTACGGGTATGGCATCTCTCGGCTCATTCTTGATTATTATCCCGGGGAAATGGACAAGCGAGAATCCACCAACAAAAATCTGGTGACTATCATAAGGAAGTTGGTCATGAGTCTCGTGGCGGCATAAGAAGCTTTATGATGCTCTTTGGGCGAGACGAGGGTCACACCTAAAAGAGCCATTGGAATGTCTCCTTTTCAAGTGGTGTATGGAGTAGAAGCTCAATTGCCGGTGGCAGGTGGAGCTACCCGACCTTGCACTGATGAAGGCCATTGAGGATACTAGTTTCGGTGATGCTCTGGATAAAAGAATCATGTACCTGCACAAACTGAACGAGGACAGATTGGAGGTTGCTGATAGGATATCTGCTCACCAGCAGAAGGTAAAGGTTCTATTTGACAAGAAAGCTAGGTTCAGAGAGTTCCAAGTTGGAGATACCGTGCTGTTATGGGACAAAAGACATGAACCTCGTGGCAGCCATGGAAAATTTGATTCCCTGTGGCTCGGACCTTTCAAGATAAGACACTTTGCTGGTAAGAACTCTTTCTATCTTGATTACATGGATGGTTCTCCCCTCCCACTTCCTTATAGTGGGCAGTATTTGAAGTTGTTCAAGTCATAGGTGACTAGGGAGTCCCTTTGTATATTCTGTACAGTGTTTTTGCTTTTCTACTTTTGGTGTGTTTTCCTTCTGTTGTTGTGTGTGTTGCCCTCTGTATTGGTTTGTTTTTGACTCCTTTGCCCAATGGATAAGGCACTGGTCTGCTTCACCGAGTTTGTCTAAGTTCTTGCCTTGTCTCATTCCGAGAATTTATGCCAAGTCATCCCCAGAAGGAGCCAGTTGTTGTCCACTCAAAATTCCCCGCTCTGATAAGAGTAAAATTTCAAAATTTTGAGTTTAAGTGTTTTTCTCTGAAGTGCCTAAGTCGTGAAATTGAAAAAATCTGTGTTTTGGGTCATTTTGTGTGATTTTCGGGCCTGTCGGAACTTTTTGTCCCAACTGTCCCAAGTACGAAAGTGCACTCTGTTCCCCGATCGGCCGAAATCCCCGAAGCTGTCCCATTTTCGGGCCCGTCGGAAAATTTTGTCCCAAGTGTCCCAAAACTTTTTGTGCGAGTTGTTCCAATTTCGGCCGAAACACCCGAACCGCGTACTTCGCACTTTCATGTCTCAAATGTCCCAAAGTTAAAAAGTGCGAGCTTTCCAATTTTCGGCCGAAACTCCCGTGTCGCGTACTTCAGAGCTCCTTGTCCCAAATCGAAAAATGCAAGCTGTTTCAATTTCACCCGAACCGGCCAACCGCGTACTCCGGAACTTTTTGTCCCGAATGTCCCAAGTCCAAACGGGCCCACTGTTCCAATTTCGGCCGAAACACCCGAACCGCGTACTCCGCGCATTTTTGTCCCAATCGTTCCAAAAAGCATTTGTGCATCCTCTCCCTGTTTCACCCGAATCGGCCGAGCCGCGTGTTTCGCGCATTCGCGTCTCACATGTCCCAAGCGTACCAAGTGTCATTCACACTTAGTTTTTCCCGCTCACTCCGAGTATGATGCTATTCAAATTGGTGGTTGTGTATTCAATGCGCATTAAATTCATTCCTCTCTCCAAGCGGCTATATAACGAGCATTTCCCCTTTGCATTTTTCGCATTGCTTCCATGCTATCTTTGCTCGAACCCTTGCAATTTGAAAACCTACGCAAATATCCCCTCCCTTTGCAAATTCCTTCCCGAGTCTAGGTTGCAGCTCCGAGACTATCAATATGAAGATCAAGTTTCAGGGACAGGAGCAAATTTCTCCGCTTGAGTCTGCTGTTAGCAATATTGGGGACAGCGAAGCTCGTCATCTCGACTTCGGTGATTTTTGGGCAAGAATGGCAGATCTAACCCTACACCAATAGCACAAATGATTCATGATAGCGGTTTGGCTTTTGCGGTGGTTTCCCAATCTCGATGCGGTGTCGCGTCTTGTGCTTTCATGCGGAGCTCACTTCGACCCCGCTTCGAGCGAATTGACAAATGTACATGGGGAACTCATTGCCAAGCTGGACGCTGCCGCCATTGGCGCTGCTCTGAGGATTCCGGAGTTGGACAATGCTATAGTCGTCTCCCGGGATCAAGCACAGACCCTATTCGATCAAGACAGTGACAAATATAAGGCGCGAGTGGCGAAGTCTTGGTTGAAGAACCCTAAGAAAGGTGCTTCTCGCCTAACCAAAACCCTCTTCCGAGCAGATTTCAATGAGGAATTGTCAGACTTCATAATCCTGTTGGCTCGGGTTATGGGTTTGCCCTCCACCAATGAGTTTCATTACGGATGTGCCCGCTCATCAGCATGGTGTGCGAGGGACACAAAATATCAACTGGGCAGAGATCATCAGTATGAATTTGGCGGAGCAGCTATCCAACGTTCAGCAAACAAAGAAGTTCTATATGACTTCATATCTGATGTATACCCTAGCAGCATCAAGGCAGTGGTTTGGTTTCTCCTATATAGATGCACACAAAGATGATCCAGTGTATGCCTATTGCCCTTGATTCACCACAGAGACCAGCAATCGGAATTTGAAAGGGTCGATGATGCTTTCACCATGTACGTGGTCAGATTGCTCGAAGGTGACACTGCTAGAAGGTTTTCAGATGAAGCCATGAACTTGATATCGCAGTATGGAGCCTATTTCATCCAATTCAGGAAATTTTCCTATATCAGGCTTGCTGGCTATGAAAGCACTCCTCTACGGCTTCCCATGTTCTGCAATGATAAAATGGCCTTGATAGAAATATGCAGGCAACTAGACAAGTTGCACAGAACTTGCAGAGACAAGAAGATTTCTGGCTTGCACTTTCCCATCTCTCTCGGAAACTACACATGCAAAACAGCTCTGGATGCTCAGAACATAGAAAGAGCCCTGGTCCCTATCACTGTTCATTTCTTCAAGCCAAGAACCTGCTTTGACTTGAAGAAGTTTATTGAACAGAACATCAAGATAATCTATCATCATAGGGCGAATCTGAGAGACTCTTTTGGGCTGGTGTGCATGCGATGATTTTGAAGCCGGGAGAGAGGCATTGTGGCGGGTTCTCCTGCAATTGATTCAAGAACTCGAGTGCATGCCAAGTTCTGAAGGTCTCCAGGATGACGATTCTGATCTATACTCGTATGAGTATGAAAATGTGATTAAGCACACCCCTCTGGAGGACCTTGATTGGAACAGGAAAGAGAGGGATGATCTGGCTGAGATTCTTGCTCCAGTCCTAGTCAGGACTAAGGTCTGGTTCAGTAAGAAGATCCGAGAATTCAAGAGGCACTCAGGAGAATCCAGCTCCAAGGATGACTCGACACCAATAAGAGAGGCATCAGTTCCAAGGTCTGAAACACTAATGCAAACCCCTCCTGCCTCATCAACACGAGGACCTGCTGAATCTACTCCCTCTTCATCTACCCAGGTATATAAGAAGAAACTCAAAGAGGTAAAGAAGGAGCCTGCAGAGAATGACCCTCCAAGAAAACAGGCAGAGTTGCCTATAGGGCCAGAGAACATCATTGTTCTCAGTGAAAGTGAAGAAAGTGAGATGCCAACTCCTGCAAATGTTCCTGAAGATCCAGCAGATAAAGACAAGGAGGTCCAGAGCACTGAACTTCCAGGTGCTACTGATTCTTCTACCGCCATTGCCTCCAGTGCTCTACTCACATCTCAGCTTGAGTCAACAGCTGCGCAGACCCTGAGTGTCATGAGCTCCCTGTCTCTTGGTCCCCTTGCTTCTCCTGCAGATTCTTCTTCCTCTTTTGCTTGGGTGCAACCTTTGGTTGACAAAAGGAAGAGAAAATCCTCCTCTCAAAGCTTGGGACCAAATTTCGATGCTGTTGCAGCCTTGTTGGGCACCACTCCTTCTCGTGCCAAGAAAGCCAGAACCACTTCCAGAATAGTGTCTGATGCCCAAGGTCAGCAATTCTTGGAGATTGCTAAGCCTACAGTGGACAAATCAGAATCAGACTTGCTGGCATCTGACTTGGAGCTTTCAAGAATCCCTATGGGAGAGTCTACTCCTGAAGGTGAAATTCACAACCTCCAGGAAACAGTCACAAGAGTCATTGGAAGGGTAGAGAAAGGGCAGCAAACTATTGAACAGTTGGAAGAACAAGCCCGGATTCTCACAGGTTTCATCAAGTCTCTTTTATCTAAGGATAAAGTCTTGGACCCTACCCCATTGACTACTCTTCCACCTCCTGTAATTCTAAGCCAAGATGAAGTGCAAAGTATCAAAGATATGCACAAGTATTATGTCTATGGCAGAGCTATTGAAGCCATGGTGGATGACATGCTTGTTGCTGGATTAAACTTCATCGATGAAGCTTTCAAACTCCACGAAAAGGTGAGTAATGTGCAACTGAAGCTCTCCTCCACTATCAATACCATGGATAAAGAACTAAAAATCTGGAGCAATTGTATAGTAGACCTTCGCCTTATGGGACAGACAGATGAGAACATCTTCTTGGCGAATAAGATTTTCGATGATCTTGGACAATCTATCAAAATCCACAGGTCTACGGCGTGGAGTGGAAGATCGAGTTTTGGAGGAAGCTTTGGGAGAAATGAAGAATAGTGGCGAGAAGGAGAAGCTTTCAAGACAACTTTGGTTTTTTGCTTTCGAGGATATACATTGTCATCTTCAGGATGAAAACTCTGGTGTTTCCCTGTCCTTGCAAGAAATCAAAGCTCAGTTCAGAGCTTTTGTCAAAGATAATCTATTCAAGGAAAGCTCCATCTCTAAGGAAAAGATGAAGGAAATTTGTTCTCTTCAATCTGCCATTGAAGAAGCAAATAAAGATTATCATACTCACGTCGAGTTTGATAAAGAGATGGAGAAATGTCTGGGATTTTGGACTCAGTCTGCAGCCAACACGTCAGTTCCACGTGGCAGAGACATAGCTGAGGCATTGAAGAAATTCAGGCAGCGGATTCTGAAGACAGTGGGTCCCTCCCAGTAGCTGGCCACCTGTCTCCTTCTCCTTTCTTTTCTCTTCTTCCCATTCTTTTCGTATTCTTTGTAATTAGTTAAGGTATTGCAACTGGCGATCCTTAACTATTCTTTAATTAAAAGAAACGGTTACGAAGAGTAACTGACTTGTAAGCTATATAATGGCCTTTCCACGCCATTTTGCAAGAGGAAGAACTTGGATATTTGCTGAAAGTGTAAATAGATCTTAAAGAAATCAATACAAAAGGGCTTTCCATTCTTTGTCTATCTAATTCTTGTTATCTCTGTGTTTTCCTTTAATATTGTGGAGATCATTTTGTTCCTAACTCGTTAGTCTCTCTGATTGCATACTGTTTAAGTTTTGCAAATACAGTGATCTTGTACAACCAAGAAGGAACTTTGTGTCCTTGATTAATAAATCTGAAGAAGGTTATTTATGGAACTTTGTGTCTTTAAATTTAATCTCATTCAGCCAACGCAAATGATCTTGTCTTAAATTCTTTGAAGCTTCGCATACACGAAGAATTATTCTGCTATCTATAATTCTGAATGTTGCTATTCTACTCATCTTCTTATTCCCTTTCCTCAGTCCTTGTGTAATTGATGATCCTTGTGGAAAACACTTTCGTAAAATCCAAGTTTGACCATAAAACAATGTTCTGTACATTTGTAAATAAGTTCGTTTCTGAATAAGGGAACCTCTCCCATTAAAGAGGAGGGACTTCTTGTCCCCCGACTATTCTTCTATTGCTCTTCTAAATCGAGTTTTGTGTTTTTGCGGAAAAGGGGGAAAAGATGAATCATGGACCTAAAAACCTAATTTTTACCCCAATCTAGCTGCCATGTGCCCCATATTAAAAGGAGATCCATGTTTTCAAATTGGTTTTCCCACCCATTTGTACGAACTCGATACAAACTTCGAAGGGGCACATCTTTTGACTCATGTCTCGAAACATTGCAAATCTTGCACCATTGGAAGCATCTCGATGTCCTCCACGCAATGGAAAGATAAAAAATCATTTTTGTAGGCCATGGTAGGTAAAAATGATGAAAATTCTTCTAGGCCATTAACACGAATCCAATCTCTTCAACTACCGATCTGATTCGATTCGATCCGCTAGGGAATGAGAAGTGAAATATTGTAGGTGAATTTGCGACGAATGAGTTGATTTTAAGTGGTTGAGATTTTGAAATGGGATTCAATGTGTATCTTAGAGTGGTTGGAGTAGGATTCGATTCTTTCCTTCTTCTCTCTCCCATTCTTCTATATATTGTAACAGAGTGGCGCATAAAAAGTGGTTGTTCATTTTTTCTCTCTACCTCCCCTTCTTTTCCTCCCACAGGGTCAAAAATGGAGTTTGAACCTCCTCCCCGCTCTGTAAATGGATTTTTTTGCCTCTTACTCATGAATGATGTTATGTAAAAACTTTTGAAGAAATAAAATTGTGGTTTGTGATGCATTTGTCCATCCTTTTCTCTTTTTGGTTGTTTCTTCTTGCCTCTCTTCATTACAGGGTACATGTGATATTTTTGGGTGTTCATTTGTAAATTTGGGAGTCATGTGTTTGTTGGGTTTAAAAAAATTTCTGTGTGAATATGATCTTTGGCCTGTGATGTAGTTGTTCATCCTCTCCATTTCTCACCTCCCTTAATTTCATGGCAGTTTGGGTAGATGTTCAGCAATTTTCCTTCTCTTGTGTATCACCGTTTTAGTGTAGGCTTTGTTTTCCTTGTTTTTTTCTCTCCCCTCTCCTTGGATAGTTAGATTAGGATTAGATTAGCTTTCCTAACTAGAATAGCTTGTGGTAGGTAGTTTAGGAAGAGGAACCAACCTTCTTTGGAGAGCTTTCCCATATGCAAGGTTCCACACCTTGTGGAAATTTCAATGTTATGCAATCACACCAAATGACTCTGCCTTAGAAAATTAGATATGTAGAACTCATTTGGGGGTGCTGTGGTTTTTCCTAAAAGTTTTGGCACGCCGGTGGAGACGGACAGAGGTATTCACTTTATTTCATCAAGTCGATGTGTTCTTGGTGGGATTCAGCCTTTTGAGGCACATACAAGCACATCTGATGACTCCATCTAGTCAAAAACCCATTCTCTGAGTTACAGATCTTTTCTATCCATTTCCACTCATTTCATCCATTTTCTTCTTCCATATCTTTCATTTTCTCCCATTCCATGAGGTGGTGCAATCATGACTTCATTCCCTTCATGGAACTCACACTTACAAGAATGCAATCCACCTCCAATGCATTTCCCAACTCCTCTAAATCAGCATTATGATCAGATCCAGGACCATTATGCTTACCCATATGAGAAAAGTCAAAGTCAGTTTTACCATGAAGCTTATCAAGAAGAAGGGGTTGCATACAATGGTGACATCTATGTGGAGAATGCTGGTTTATTGGAGAAAATTCAAAAAATGGAGGCTGGCATGGTTCACCAAGGGGGGCATAGCACAAATGAAGGAATTCATGATTGGTCATAGGCACATTGTCTATGGGAAGGCCCTTTTCCAAGACATTATAGTCCTCAGGAGAATCTAGACTTCATGGTTGAAATGTTGCCTCAACTTAGATAGTGGATTGAAGACATTGAGGCTTATGAGCAAAGTGCGAGACAACCTTTTCAATGGGTAAGTCCACCACCTCTTAGCTCTTCATTTTCTCTTCCTCAGTCTTTATCATTTCAACATGATCAAGAGTCAAGCCCCTCAGTTGCTTCCCCAAGTGTTAGTTTCTCTTCTCCATCCCCTGATCTTTCACCTCATCTCATTTCTTCTACCCTTTTCCCTTCCAAACAGTCATCCCCTCAAAACAAATAAGAAGTTCCACCTCCCTCCCCACCACAAACAATTGCAAATCTGGTTGAACCCCAACTTGCCACTCCTCTTACTTTCCCAAGTCCATGTTGGGAAGATACTCAAGAATCCAGTCAAGGAAAACAAGAAGAGGAGCCCAATAGAAAATAAATAACAGACAATCTGATGAGTTGGGCTACTAAATTTGGGTTTACAAAGATCCCCTTGATGGTCAAGCCAATTGAGGAGGCCAAGGTTGAATTTACAGCAGAGGAGGAGGACCATATAGTTTCGAGGCCCCAAGGTTGAAGTAGGCTATAGAAGAACCTTCAGTTCTTCCTCCCACTTCATCCCCTTTGAGATATGATGTTGAAGAAGAGTTTTATCTTTCAAACTTCATGTTTGAGGAAGAGGGAAACCATGGTGAGCAAGTTTCGGACCAAGAAGACACCATAGATAAGGTTGAACATTTGAAGTAGGACAACAATGAGACAATTTATCTATCTGATTTGGAGGACTATTTTGATGGAGAGGAACCGGTTGAAATATCATTTTTTTCTCCTTCATCATCCACCTTTTAAACATGTGAAGCTGTTGCCATAGAAGAAAGCATGCAAGCACAACCTAAAGTTTGCAACATGCCTCCTGAATCCAATTTGGAAGATTTTGATCTTCCAAAAGTTACACCAGCTGTAGAGGAGGAGAAAAGGCGGGTGGAGGATGTCATCATATCTCTCGCACCATCCATCCAAGAAGGTCCACAAGAAGACTCCATTTTGGAGTTGAATTTCAAAGAAATGGGCACATCCAAAGGATCAGATCATGGCTGCCTAATTAGGTACTTGGCTTCATGAGCTAAGGGAGAAGCCAAAACTAGTCATGCCTACTTCAGGGCATGAGGATGAGCATAAAAGTACTAAGGGTCATCATCAACACCTACGTAAGTCTGATGCAAGTTAGCCTAATGAGTTATTTCCCATTAATGCTGATTCCTTAATGATTTGGGTGGAAGACAGGGTCGGACATAGTTTTTCACTCGTATTGGCTGCTATATTTAGTGTCAAATCATTTACATGGTTGCCTCTCTCGAGAAAAGGAAGCTACTTCTCTTTGCCCGTTGTAGGCTTTGTTTAGAATTCTTTCTCTCTAGTTAGTTTAGGAGTAGGAGTAGATTTTATTTTCAGTAGAAGAAGTGCTTATGCACACTCTACATGTCTCATTTGAGGCATGTATGATTTGGTCTCTGTATATAAGTTTTGTTCGCATTGCTCCAAAGGTGCATAAAGCCAAGATCTTCAGTATTCATAGCAGGAAACTCATAGTTACCTATAATAGTTGCCATCTTCAAAAGAAAACAAATGCAGAGCAACTAAATTTGTTTCAAAATAGTCCATTTTAGGGACAGATGAAAGCCCCAGAGTTAAAACAATTTTCTACTCTCAGAAATTCCATTTTCAAGATTTCCTTATGAAAATTGAGAGTGCAGACTTAGGGTCAGACAAAACATAGAAAAGGCATATAGTCAGCTCACAAAGGTGGCTCAAGGGTCTTATCTTCAAAATTTTAGATCAGTTTCATGTTTATCAAGTAGACTCCATGCCCAATGGATGCTTCAAGACCACTGGTCTCTACATCTAGTAGACAGATGTCCCCATGAGTTGCCAAATTGTGACTCAACCACCCCCTCATGAAAATAATAAGAGTAAACATGTTTAAATCTTGTAAACCGGTTCTAGGGGACTCTATAATGGAATGGTAGGGCCTACAAAAGTTTATACGACCATGTGTGAGAAGAAAGAGAAGAAATGGCTCTATCGTGTGAATCGTGTCTTAATTCTATTTGAAAGACTTGGGCAAGCTCTAAAATGAAAAAATAAGGGTTAGGGAAGGAGTCCGAGTAGTGTCAGAAGAACCAGAAGCTCAAGGAGAGAAGTGGCGAAGATTCAAAGTTTTTCGGGGTTGAGACCATTCAGAAAAGAGTCCAAAATCGACTAAGTATGGAAGAGCCAACAGAAGAGAACCACGTGTCCTAACGATGCTTCTCCAAAGATGAATCCATAAAGGGAGTCTCAAACAAGCGTTGCATCTCCACATGTCCCAGGACGAAACAGAGGCAGGGTCAAATGGTCAACAGAGTCAAAAGGTAGACAAGGTGGGTCTAAAAATTGGCTAAGTATAAAGTGCAAGCGGAGGTCGCCAAGTGTCAGCTTGGCGCATCTCCAAGATTTAGCCCCAAAGTGGGGACTCAAATTCACGCCGCCGCCACATAGCCCCGGTCCGAAAAGGGATAAAAGGGACCATTGAAAATTCCATAGACTAGTGGAGGCCAACAAGTGTCAACTTGATGCTCCTCCAAAGGAAAATTTTGAATCGGGTTGACAAGCAAGCATGGTGCCACCACGTGTCCAGTCTCAAAAAGGGGCAGATTCGGTTGAATAGTCAATGCATAGTAGGCCGACAGAGGCTGCCAAGTGTCTAAATGGTGTTGATTCAAGGATTGAATAGAGAAAGGGTTTTTAAGTGAGCACTAGACTGCCGCGTGTCCTAATTCAAAGTGGGCCATCGGGAGGAAAGTTGGTTTTCGCCCCTTGTTATTCTAAAAGGGGTAAAAGTTGCAAAATAGCCCGCAGCTCTGCCCAAAGGAAAAATTCAACGTTTGAGTCTGAGTCAAAGCCAAAGCGGGAATTCATAGGAAAAGGTGAAAATTTTCCTTTTGAAAAAAAGGCATAGAGGAAAAAATTTAAGCGCACCTCCCCAGTCAACCAAAGGGTGCCACGTATCCAGGCAGAGCTTCGCGGCCACAGGGTTTTTCTAAGTTTTTGTTTTTTGCGGAAAATATGAATCACGGACCCAAAAACCTGATTTTTCCCCTAATCTAGCTGCCACATGCCCCATATGAAAAGGATACCCATTTTTTCAAACTGGTTTTCCCACCCATTTGTATGGACTTGATACAAACTTCGAAGGGGCATATCTTTCACCTCAGGGCTCAAAATATTGCAAAGCTTACACCATTGGAAGTATCTCACTATCCTTTATGCCATGGAAAGATTAAAAATCATTTTTTTAGGCCCCGGTAGGTAAAAATGAAGAAAGGTCATTAACGCAGAATCCAATCTCTTCAACTACCACATCTCGATTCAATTTGATCCATTTGGGAGCCAAAAGTGATATATTGTGGGCGATTTGTAGAAGGCATTAATTTTTAGTGGTTGAGCTTTCAAAATAGGATTTAATGTGTATCTTAGAGTGGTTGGAGAAGGATTTGATTATTTCCTTCTTATCTCTCCCATTCTTCTATATATTATAATAGAGGGCGCATAAAAAGGTTGTGGTTCATTTTTTCTCTCTGCCTCCCCTTCTTTTCCTCCCACAGGGTCGAAAATGGAGTTCGAACCTCCTCCCCTTCTCTATAAATAACATTTTTTTCCTCTTTCTCGTGAATGATGTTTTGTGTAAACTTTTGAAGCAATAAAAACATGTTTTATGATGCATTTGTCCATCCTTTTCTCTTTTTGGTTGTTTCTTCTTGCCTCTCTTCATTACAGGGTACATGTGCATGTTTTGGATGTTCATTTGCAAATCTGGGAGTTGTGTTTGTTGGGTTTGAAACATTTTCTGTGTGAATTTGATCTTTGGCCTGTGATGCAGTTGTTCATCCTCTCCATTGCTCACCTCCCTTCATTTCATGGCAGTTTGGTTAGATGTTCAATAGTTTTCCTTCTCTGGTGTATCACCATTGTTTTAGTGTAGGCTTTGTTTTCCTTGTTTTCTTTCTCTCCCTATCTCCTTGGATAGTTAGATTAGGATTAGATTAGCTTTCCTACACTAGAATAGCTTGTGGTAGGTAGTTTAGGAAGAGGAACCAACCTTCTCTGGAGATCTTTCCCATCTGTAAGGTCCCACACCTTGGGGAAAGTTCAATGTTATGCAATCACACCAAATGAATCGGCTTAGAAAAGTAGATCTGTAGAACTCATTTGGGGGTGATGTGATTTTTCCCTAACACTACTTCTTCCTCCAACCTATTTCCCATACATATCCACAGAGATAAGAAGGGAAGAGGATATGAATGGAAGAAATATTTTGAAAAAGAATACTAAAACACATGGGAAGTTATAAGATATTCCCCTTTATAATTTATTTAAATACACAACTTCTTCTGATAACAACAACTAATAATATGTAAATCTTCAAATAAATAAATAAAGTCCCAACCCGGTTATTGTTGTTTTTTTTTTGTAGCTTTTCCAAAGGTGAGATCCATTTTTTCTCCTTAGCTTTAAATCATCTTCCAATGGTGAATTCTAATTGATCCCGGAGGTAAAAAGGATGAATGATAGCAAATAAATCAAGAAAACATGGTTGTGGATGGTTTTATGTAAACAGAGTGACTAAAAGTGAGTAGAAAGGAATAATAGAGTAATTACTGGTTATCTATGATCCCTCTTCAAATTTCAGTAGCATAAAACTTCATGAAATAATATCAAATGCCCAACCCATCATACGGATAAAAATGTGAATTTTATAAATTGTTGGGAAAGAAGATTTCTACTAAAAGTGTAAATCAAGAAATGATAGCTCAAATAGAGGAGCTTGACACAAAATACTAAATATAGTAAGAAGATAGGAGGAACTCAAAACCAATCCAACAATCCTATTCTTAGTTATTTTGGAAAAGAAATGCGAGACAAAATCACATCGAATCGAAACATGCGTTAAAAAATGGGTGTTCTAAATTTACGTTAATAGTGACATAATTTTCATTGTTGACAAAGGGGTGGTTACAAAACCACCAACTACCACTCTATCAAATGAGGTAGTTACATAAACTCCATAAGAAAAATAAGCACAAAGGGGCTGAAAAGCGGTCCTTGAATAAAAATGTTCTCTTTATGTTAGAGAGAGGGTTGAACTAAGTCATAAGAGGAATGGTAAGGAGAGAGTGAAGGATATGGATTTCAATTTTATCTTGGAAGAGGTTTTTATCATCATAGGATACATGTCACATTTTATGTGTTGCATCATGTAATTTTTAGGTGCATACAACAACCACATGCCTACCCTCCTCCAACCCCGGTTTAGCTTTGTTGGGTTCAATATGAGTTAAAACTTGTATTTGAATGCAATAATTCCATAACTCAAAACATTTAAACATTTTTTAATAGAAATATATTTGATTTTACCCCAAAAACTCTATTATTACACATAAATTCTACTAATTTTAATTTGGACATCAAGCTTGGAAAATGAATTTTGTTAATATCTCCAAAACCATGTAGTGACCTCCACAAAATGTCATTGGTACACTAATTTTGAGAATAAATTAGTGATGATATATGATTTGTGGAATGTGATTGCACAATTAATATGTTATTAGTGACTATTTTTAATGGCATGAACTCCATTTGCGTGCATAATAGTTGAAATCTGTATTTGCATTTTTGAGTGACTCGGTGAGCCAAATTGCCTAAAATTTGAAAAAGATGATCCTTTTAAAATAATATTTCATCCAAGCCTTTTATTTCATGATTAATTTGACTATTTTTAGGGATATGGAGGAGTAATATTTATTCCAACATTCTACCTTATTTATCAAAATTTACATTTTCCCAATGATCCTACAAGCCAAATTGCTTAAACTTTAGAGAAAATATTATTTGTAAAATTAGTTTTTTTAACTATTGATTGCATGATGAGGTGAGGTATTTTTGGAAATATGGAGGATTAATTTTTCTCTCAAGTATTCTTCCCTCTTCGTTGAAATTCTAACTTTGCCACCAATCCATATGTAGACACTTTAGATCATGCACTTCAACTATTTATCTAGTCCTAATCACATACTAATATTCATATCATTCCTAAGAAAGAAAATTAATAATTGATGATTATCTTGGGACTCTTTTCTTTCTTTCTATTTACCTTCTTGGTCTCACACACCTTCTCTTTTAGTCTGACCTTCGACATTTTAGTATTTCTAAGTTCGAACACCAACGCCTAGCAAGGACGTCGGGCCCAGTGGGCGCTCTTGACCTCTTTGTATCTTGCTCGCATATTTTGGGTCCTTTCTAGTTGTTGGGAATCTTATTTTCTTTTTCGTCATATTTTTAGTGGTTAATTATTGTAGCATTTAATTTGTACTCAATTTCCTAGGCATTCTGACACTTCATTCAGACAAAACTGAACGCTCAATCAAGTCTCAAGGCTACCAGACCCTCCTTTGTGTTGTCTTGTTAAGATGTTAACATGCACGTTCATATTAATCATTATAAAGCATACATTAAGATGTAGTTCATTATAAATATCATAACGAAACACATGTAATAAGGAACTATAACCAATCAAACTATTACTAATATTAATTACACTAGGTGATCGCCATATTCGATACATTGATTACCATAATCTATCCACAATAATCCATTGCATTAAGTCATCAAATAACAAAATATGAATACATTAGAGTCACTTTCACAAAGCCATGCATACTTCTATATCAGGGCATCATAACTCTCATTACACCACATGATCATGGTCATTGTGTCTAAAACTATGGAGATGAATACATATTTATAGGGTTGGGACTTTCCCTTTACCACCCATGCATCTCAAAATAGACTACATGCCCAAAATAGCCATGCGCTAACAGATTACATGATTTTACAAAGAGGCTAATAATAGATTAATATATAAAAAATATACTTTAATCCTATTATTAACACGCTTTGATATCCAACTTGGTCCCAAAATAGCTCTTTCTTCTAGCCACGAAGTATTCTTGATTTTATCATTACTTGGTCCACACTCCAACCGCTTTTCCTATTTTTATCTTATAACATGCAAAAATGGATAAGTCCTAGGATTTTCTCTTCTAGGCACGCACTTCCTCAAGTTTATCTTGCACGTGATTCTATGCTCCTACTTGCGCACCTCAATTCTATGTGCGCTCTTCAAATACTTAGTTATTTTTTATCAATCTAACAATTACAAATTTTGAGCGAGGGAATCATATAAATATAAAGCTCTATGAAAATAATAAAGGACCAAACAATAAACATCTATTATGTCTAACTAAGGTTGCATTCAAAGGCATTTACAAAAGCATTCAAGCATCCATCTCGTAATGAAATTACTTATATACTTCAGATTATGAGCAAAAATAGAACACAAAATAACACAATATTTCGTAATAATGATCTAAATATGCAATTAGAATAGCTTCGCCACTTCAAGGGGGTAACCTCCAAACCATAAAATAAGACTCAAATGCTCTAATCATGATGAACTAATACCTACAATCCCCTATATATACTATTCATATGTTATGGCCATCACCAAGGCCGACCTACTAAGCATGAGAAAGTATAAATGATATAACAAAATGATATGGTAAGCCATAAGTCACCTACTCATATCCTAATACAAGAAATAGGTTAAGGGTGTAGCATGTCATTCCCCTTCAAACCAATGTTGTCCTTAACATTAAATAATCCCGAATGTTGTTGCAAAAAACCTTCATCCTCCCAGGTCACATCTTCTATGCTTAGATTCTTCCACTTGATCAAATATTCCTTAATGTCTCTGGTTCTCAACCTCTTAAGTACGTGTTTGCAAAATATTTTCTGGATCCAAAATGATTATTCCTTCCTCATCAAGTTCGGTAACTCCGTTTGGGCTTCAAATTTTTATCCAATAAACTTCTTTAGGTAGAAAACATGGAATACTTGAGTGTATGTGTGAAGATTGAGGCAACTATATTTTATAAGCAACACCGCCAATTTTCGTAGAACTTGATAAGGGCCATAATATTGATGAGCACATTTGTTTTCCTTTTTATGTTGCTTTAGGGACATATTCTTGTAAGGGTGGAGATGTATAAAAATATAGTCACTAATTTCAAAATGTCTTTCATTACGGTGTTTATCTCGCTTGTTGTTTCATCATGTTTTGTGCCAATGCCAAATTCTCCTTCAAACTAGTCAAAACCTGTTGTTGATGTTGAATGTGTTCCTCAACATCTCCAACCTTAGTTTGCACCCTCAAGGAAGAGGTGATAGAAGTTGGATGGTAACCATATAATGCTAAAAATCGGGGTCATTTGAGAAGAGGTATGAAAAGATGTGTTATACCACCATTCTACAAGTGGTATTCATTTAATCCTCCTTTTACGCTTATCTGATACAAAACAATGTAGATACCCCTCTAAGAATTTATTTACCACTTCCATTTTCCCATTAGTTTGAGGATGATAAGATGAACTATGAGCTAGCTGAGTACCCAAACATGAAAATAATTCCATCAAAAAATTACTTGTGAAAATAGGATCACGATCACTTACAATTATCTTTGGGGTTCTATGTATCCTTTGAACTATCTCCAAAAAAATAGTTATGACTCTATTGGCTGCAAATGGATGTGATAGGGCACAAAAATGGGAATATTTTGTGAGCCTATCCACAATCACCAAAATAACATTCTTACCCTTTGAACAAGGTAATTCGGTGATGAAATCCATGGAGACCTCCTCCCTTCTCTCGGCTTGGAATTGGTAAGGGTTGCACAGGACACTGGTTTCTTAATTGTTTCCCCTTTGTTCTATTGCCACACCAAACACTCTGATACAAAATTTTGTACATCCCCTTTAGTCCTTCCCAAAATAATTCTATTTTTATTCTATGATATGTCTTAAAAACCCAGAGTGTCCTCCAATAGGTGAGGCATGTAGCTCTGCAAGAATCTTATGCTTCAACTCAAAATATTTACTCAATTATAACATGTCCTTTTACCATTACCTTTCCACTCAAATTTGTTAGATGTTATAGATCCTTGCTTGATATTCTGTATTAGAGATTGTGTATCCTTTTCCTGATCCCATTCCAATCTTGCTTCATCCATCCAATCGGCCTTCAACATGGACATTCCACATAGTAAGGCATCTGCGGATGTATCTCTTCTGTACAACGCATCGGCTACTACATTTTCTTTACCCTTTTTGTATATTATTTCAAAATCATAACTCAACATTTTTATTAACCAATTATGTTGTTCCTCATATGATAACCTTTGCTCCAAAAAGTATTTGAGACTATCATGATCATTTTTACCTTGAAGTGTCTACCCATGAGATAGGGCCTCCATTTCTTGACCGCATGAAGAATAGCCATCATTTCTTTCTCATAGAAAAGTTTGAGAAGATATTTTCCTTTGAATTGGTAACTCTCAAATTCAATTGGTCTCCTTCTGTATTAATCTTTGCTCCCAATCCCGATCTTGAAGTGTCACATTCAACAATGAAGGTTTTTAAAAGTTGGGAGTAGCCAAAACTCAAAGTCTTGCACATGGCTTCCTTCACTACTCAAATGATTTAGTGGCTATGTTTGTCCAATGGAAGGCATCCTTCTTTAACAATGCAGTGAGTGGGGCTGCTATTCTACCATATCCCCTCACAAATCTTCTCGTAGTACCTGTTAGTCCCCGGAACCCACGAATACTTTTGAGAGTTTTGGGCCTTGGCCATTCCACCATAGATTTGATCTTCTGAGGATCAACTTTGACACCTTCATGGGATATAATGTGACCTAAGTACTCTACCTCTTGTACACAAAAGAACATTTAGATGGATTTTCATAGAGAGTATGTTTCTCCAAAACTTCCAACACTTTATTTACATGTTGCAAGTGTTCTTCCCATGTCTTACTGTAAATCAATATGTCATCAAATAAAACTAATACAAATTTCCTTAAAAATGGCCTAAAAATAGTGTTCATCAAGCTTTGAAAGGTTGAGGGAACATTTGTAAGACCAAAAGGCATTACCAAAAACTCATAATGGCCCTCATGAGTCCTAAAATCTGTTTTATGAACATCTTCCTCTCTTATTCTAATTTGATGGTACCCCGAATGAAGATCTAATTTTGTGAAATAAATAGCACCATGCAATTCATCAAGTAAATAATCAATTACTAGAATAGGAAACTTATCTTTGATGGTGTACTTATTGAGTTCTCGGTAATTTGGACACATCCTCCATGTTTCATCCTTCTTACATACCATGACCACTGGTGAAGAATATGCACTCTGGCTATGCTTGATGATACTTGCCTTCAACATTTCCTATACCATTTTCTCGATCTCACTTTTATGGGAATATGGGTATTTGTATGGTCTGATGTTAGGTGTTTGGCTCCTAGAATTAATCTGAATGGTATGATCATGATCCCTAACTGGTGGTAGTCCCTTTGGAATTGCATCAATAATAGATGAGTGAGCATCAACAATATTCTCAAGACCGGGTGGTATTGAAGGCTCCATATTTTGTACTTCTATGGAAAATAAGTTTTCTATAAATCCATCTACTCATTTTCTGAGAACCTTCTGCATTTGATGAGAGCTAATAATCTGTGGAGACTTAGATACCATCCCTTTTAATTGTATTTTCCTTCCATCTGAATGAAATCACATGAATAATTCTTGGAAATTCATCTCTATAGTACCTAAGGTTGTGAGCCATTGGACACCCAAAACAATATCTGCCCCTCCCATAGAAATAGCAAACATAGGTGAGTCTAACATGTAGTCTCCCATGGAAAGCTTAATACTATGTCACTTTCCTGTGCACTTGAATGTACCACCATCTGCAATCATAACTTGCTTTTCTGGAGCTGGGTAAATAAAAAAATTGAGGCGGGAAGCTAACTTACTATTAATGAAGTTATGAGTACTCCCTGAGTCAATCAACACCGTCACCTTCTATTTTTTGAGATATACAATAACCTTGAGTGTTTGGGGAGTACTAATACCTGAAAATGCATGGAAAGCAATTGTAGGTTGGTGATCCTCTACTTCATCTTCTACTAGTTCCTCAACCTCTCCTAAAGCTTCCTCATTATCCTCATCGCCTCCTTTAATATAGAACAAATTCTTCTCAGCACATTTTTGTCTCATTCCATATTTGGTGTCACAGTTAAAATATAATCCTTTTTCTCTCTTTTCTTCCATTTATTGAGGAGTCAGTCTAATTGGCCTAGCGAATGAAGGGGAAGAGATACTATGGTCTCTGGTGTTAATGAAAGGTGACCTCCTATTGTAAATTTTTTTTTCCTTTACTCGACGTGCCATGATAATAGAATCAAAAAGCTTGAGTGGATTAAACATATGTACCTCATGCTTGATGTGGTCCTTAAGACCTTCAAGAAACAAGTAATTCAGATTTCGTTCTAGAATATTATCCACCCTTAAGGATAGCTCTGAATTGATGCACATAATCTTTGATGATCATGTTTTCCATAGCTTTTCCAATTAACTAAAGTAGTTCTCTGAAACACTAAAAATATAGTGCAATTACAACTCCTCGGTAAAAACTATCCAAGTGACATTGATACCATTCTTCTGCCTCTTAGAACATAACCATCAATACCAAACAAATTGGTCTGGTTCAAGATACAAGGATGCCAATGTCACCTTTTATCCTGATGGTGTTTGATGTAACTCAAAGAAGTTCTCCATTTGATTTATCCAATTCAAGGGATCCTTACCATCAAATTTGCACATATCCACTTTCGACATCATGTTTCATGGTTGCGAATAAGTTGGATTCTGATTGGGCTGGAAAAGTGATCCAAAATGGTTATTTTGTCCATTATTTTGAACTGAATATCCTCCTTGGTTGATATGGGGTGGACTTGAGCCATAATGTTTACCCTTTTCATGTTGCATGATATCATCCAACTGCTGATTGATTTGGTCTATGTCTCCTTTAGAGGCCATCTCAGATTGTACATTTTGCAGCTTATACTCGAGTTGGCTCACCTTATGATTAATTGAGGTAAACCCTAGTGATGAGGAATCTGTATTTACCCCTTATGACTACAACTCTTCAATCACTACCCCATCTTTATATGGGGTTTTACCCGGAGTAACTTGATTTTTTTTTGCTCTTGTGGAAGGCCTGTCATGATGTCAAACCTTATGGTTTAGGGTTTCGATAAAAATTCTGCTGAACAAAAAAAAACAGAGAAACTACTAATAATATTTTTTGAGAGATTTCCGAAAATGTAAAGAACTTTGAAAAATTCCACAAATTTTGGTCTAGGGAGCATTTTTATCAAAAAACCTAAATTTGTAATAAATTTTGCAAAAGATATAAAAAGGTCTGAAATTTTTAGATATTTTTACTTGAAATGATTCACAACTTTGGTAAAAAAATATCCCAAAAATTAGATTTGGTTCGTAAGATAGAGTGGAAACAAAAAAATAGGGTTTTTTCCTAATTTTGGCCTGGATCGTAGCTCTGATACCACTTGTAATGAAATTACTTGTATAATTCAGATTATGAGCAGAAATAGAACACCAAATAACACAATATTTCAGAATAATGATCTCAATATGTAATTATAATAGCTTCACCACTTTGAGGGGACAACCTCTAAACCATAAAATAAGACTCAAATTCTCCAATCGTCATGAACTAGTACCTACAATCCACTATATATACTATTCATATGTTATGGCCATCACCAAGGCCAACCTAATAAGCATGAGAAAGTATAAATGATATAATAAAATGATATGGTAAGCCACAAGTCAGCTACTCATATCCTAATACAAGCAATAGGTTAAGGGCGTAGCACCATCTAACATCCACACAAGGAAAATGGACTACATTCTTCTGTATACACTTCATAGGATGGGAAATTCATTCTTCCATGCACACATCTATCTACATCTTCTACATCTAGATATTTCTCACTATTCATGTGTTACTCACATAAGAGCCACTAAGGCCATGAATTTTGACACATACACGCATAACTACATGGAGTATGAAATGTATTGCAATTCCCATATTATAAGCTCACTCAATTAGGTGACCACTAGGTCATTTTGACTCCCATTTACATATTTATATTTCTAGGATTTGATGTGTTTTCGGGGTTTGCAGTGATTCTTTCTTATTATAGGTTTCAGGTGAATAATGATGAATTACAAGGTGGCATAAAAGATATTAAAGGAGAACATTAGTGAACATATTGAGACCTTACGAAGATCATTTTATGAGGTTATGAGTAGTCAAAGGTTCATAGGGAAGGTCAAGAATGCTCCACGTGACCTTGATGCAATCCAAGAAGATCATATGGTTGCACAATTTTTCTAAGTTTTGGTGCAACATTTCCTCCTATTCACCAGCTTGTTCACTTGGCACACCCAAGATTATTTGTGAATTAGCTAGGTATTTTACCCCTTCATTTGTAACTAGGGTTTTAAATATAAATTTCTTATTTTCTTGGGTAAAATATTTACTTAATTGTTTATGTCATTACGTTGGTACATATTTAGATTTATCATCTATTTATTTCAATATTTTCTTAATCATTTGGTGAACCTCATGCTCGATAAAACATTTTCTTCTAGGATTCTTGTTTTATTTTCATCATGGTTGTACCCTTCACCGATGATGATCTTCATGACCTCAATGCTCATCTTGTTGATCATCTACAAGATCTAGACCTAATTTTATTCACTTCTGATAAGGATGCCACCAATCTTACAGAGCTTAATGCACCCTCATCCATCCCCTCTTCCATCACTATTGCTACTCAACCGCATGCTTCCACTATTCCTCCTAATTATATTGTTACCACTTTTGTTCCCACTCCCACCACCCATTTCTCTACACCTCTTGTTTCTCACACATGGAAAGTATCTTCCGCTGGCACTCAAGGCTTACCCTCTCTTTATTAATATCTTCAATTTCTAATCCATCAATTGCAACAAGATACTTCTTGTGCATCTCCATCTTTGGATTCCACTTTGTTACTTCACACTCCATTCACACCCACCATTTCCACTTATCCACTTCCTTTTAATTTCATCACTCCCAAGCTCCCCATTTTCAATGGTCACGGTGATCCTCAAGAGCATCTTCAAGCATTTCATGTGGCATGTCTAGATTTTGTAGATGATCATACTCTCTTAGCTAAGATCTTTCCTAGAAGTCTTCACGATTATGCAATGCATTGGTTCTATGATCTACATGTCCACTCGGTAACATATTTTATTCATTTAGATGATGATTTTCTCACAAACTTCTCTATTAATATCAAGTTTAAGATATCTTATTCTCAACTCACACAACTTAAACAATGATCTAATGAAAATCTAGTGGATTATGTCTTGTAATATAAGAACCACTTAGCCACGATGTATAATGTTCTTACGGACTCTAAACTTCAAGATTTATTTGTCCAATGTCTTTTTCTCCTCTCTAAGAGAGTGTTATATTTGAGAGATCACCTTCATTTGGTCATTTATGTCATACTCTTAAGTTGTACGAAACTAAACTCTTATCTATAGGTAAGCTTAAGTATCACAAATAAGCTTCATATTCCATGCATTTTCAAAGTAATTAAACTTTCAAGCCATAAATAAAACCTATTGAAGCTAAGACTATTGTCAATGCTATATATAATCCTAAAATATTCAATGGTAATCACCCAAGCTTACATTTACTAAGCTTCCTATTGCTCCACATATTCTATTTCTGCAACTCATTGAGAAAAACCTTATTATGCTTCCTCCTCTCTGCTCAATCTGGAACCATCTCGTCATAAAGGCTGAAATTACAATGAAAATTTCAAATGTAATTATTATTAGTGCATTAGAAATTCTACAGTTCGATGTTCAAAAATTTAAAATATTATTCAATATCTTATTGATAATAATGCAAATTAGCTTCCAGAGCCTACAACTTCCATGTCGACAATGACAAGCTCAAGCTCTTCAACAATCCTCTTCCTAAGCATGACAAGTAAGCAACTAAATATTCAGCTAATCATACATATCATCTAGTTCCTTCTCCCGCATCGGGGCTCTTGATTTTCTAGTTTCTCACATTGAGACATCTCCACCGATTATTACATTTTTTGATCATGACTATCATGCTACATTATCTTCGACACATTACATATCGCTGCCTCTATTAGATATCTTTCTCTCAATAACACTATTTCATGTAAGTGAATGTTATATTTGAATTCTTGTCACTATTTTCTATCCACTCTTGTAAATTTCATATCTAGTTCCTCAATCATATGGATATGTCAAGCTTCCAAGTCATAGTTGGTCCTCTTACCATGCTTGTGCCTTTCCTTATGGAACCTTTAGTCAAAGGGTGTGACATGATCTTAGGTCTTCCTTGGCTCCATACAACTCAGGCTATCATCTCTATGCATCACTTTTGTCTCAAGTTCATTCACAAAGCAAACAAGTCATTATTATAAATGGTGTTCATCCATCCACAACATGGTGGTAACCTCCTCTCGAGGTTTTCATTGCACTCACTAGAGCATCTAGGTTCCCAGGACCTCTCAAATATAAAGCACAATCTACTCCTAGATCTCTTATTCTCTCATGGCCTACATGGTCTCATCGGTTGGATAGTCCATCACATCAGTCTACATCCACCACTCGGACATCTCCTCCACACACACACACACACACACACACACACATACATCACCACGTCACTTTCCTTCACATAGGTTTGCATAACCTCTCGTGTGCTCTACTTAACATATAGTTGTTCATCACCTCTATACTCTACTTCACATCGTTGTTCATCACCTCTACAATCTCCTTCACATAGGTGTCCATCACCTCATGGGTCATATTCACATAGATCTCATTCACCAAGATATCATTTTCCTCATTCACCACCTGTCCTAGAGCATGTTCACACACTTTATCCCCACAATCATTGGATGGAGGACCCTCATATTTCGCTTTCATTGGATAGCATATTCATTGGAATACACTTGGGGGCATCATACGTATTCTCCCCCATATAACATTGTCAGGTGTGTCATACTTATACTATATCACTTCTTACTTCACATCTAGTCATTCACATGTGTTTTTCACATCTCTGTACATTTGTATCATCATTACCCAATGAATTTTTTTTTTTCACGGTTCACACTTGACTATTGAGGTATTAATATATTCATGAACTCACATTCTACACACTACACATTTCACACTCGGTGCATTTACAACATATATTTCTAACACACATTTATCTTGATACACTTCCTTATGATGTAATCTAGTTCCATAGCTCATAATCAACTGTTGAGGGTATAAATCTGAAATAAACCCAATCACACTCACTCACTCATTACACTCTATACTTCATTGATCTATCTATTTAGTGCACATAACTCAAACCATTTCCACGATGACACACTATTGTCCTCTAGTTCATTCTCGATTGCTAAGGGGGTATTTATAAATGAACCTTACATCATGCATACTCATTCATACTCACTCTGCATTCCATTCCATTTCACACTCATAGCATACTTTGCATATCCTAGTTACACATTGTTCTTGCTTACTTATTATCACATGTACACTTTTCTTAGTATGTTAGCTAGATACATGTATGTATGTCACACACACATGTGTGTTTCAATTTCATTTTAGTTGTGATCATAGTATTTGCATAGATCATTACACGAAATATGGATGCTTGACACTATAACTCTTACCAGCCCATCTTCAGTAACAGCTCCTCGGGGCATCCACCTTCATACACACTACAAGTGCTATTATTTTGATTTATACTACTTCATATTTGTATGAGCACACTATTATATCATATCATACACATTTTGACATACTTTCTATATTTTTGACATGCTAATTAATTCTTCATGTGCAACATTTTCCTTTTAGAAACTCTTTTGCTACCATGGTTGTCTAATATCTTGCTTTTCATGATTTGTCATCGCTTGCTATTATTTTCCATTATTTGCAGAATTTTCCTTTATCTTGCATGCACACTATATACCTTTGGATACTTCGGTCTCAATTGTCTTGCGACATCATAAGTGATGTCCCATGTCTAAAACCCACTTTTGCGGTTTACATTTTCTTCTTGTGTATTATTTTATTGCTTGATAGCTTACACATTGTCTTATTTATGGATGTTTATCTTATATGCACTAACACTTATTTCCTAGCCACTTTGTTTGCATGTTCCTTGGTTTCTACCAAGAACTTTACCTCCCCTATATAGGGCATCAATTTCGGTTCAAACGTCAGGGTCCTCCTTTGGGCCGCATACTCCCACCGATGTCACATGCACCCAAAACGAGGGTGCATCATTGGGTGAACTAGTCACCCCATAAAATAGTTCATAGTTACAGCTTCATCACAATTTAGTACTTGTGTAACACAGTCTTTTAGTCTCATCAATGGCCCAAAACCTAACTTGGGTCTTCAACACAACACATACACTAGGTCTAGACATAGATAGTAGTACCTAGGTGCCCCTAACCCTTCTTGGGAGCCTATGACTAGGGGGAAGTGTCAACACCAATCCAGCACTATGATAATTATTCACCGGGAACTCCTCTTGCTATGATTATTAACTAATGCACAACTCTTAGTTTGGTGGATGTAATATGGAAACACAACAACAAACATAACACAAGAATACCATAGACTATGATAAGAAGGAATAATGATAAATCTGAAATATCAGTGTAAATTATAATATCAACATGAAATTGTTACAATCTCACCCATGAGGTTCTTCAAGTGTTATTAACTTCACTTTCCTTCAAACAATAACTATGGGAGAAACTTCACAATTACACCTCTTAATGGCTTCTTTAACACACCTTCAAAATGATGGCTTCCTTTACACACTTACTTATACAATATTTCTCACTACTTCTCTCTATGATAAATGAGGGGGTGGCCTCTTTATTTATAGGAATTCAAGCTTATCCACCTTAACTCTAAGATAGGATAGGAAATCTCTTCCGGCCAATCATATTCCATTCCTAAACTCTTGCCTTTACATGTAGGATTATCTTCTAAGATAAGATAAACCTTATCATCTCACATGGGTTCCACCTTTTAGACTTTTCCACAAATAAAATATACAAAATATTTATGACATCACTCTTTGTCCTTATTACAAATATAATATTTCTAATTCCTAATCATGTAGACCCTACTTCTCTACTTATCCCAACTTTGACATTTTAACATTACTGGACCACTTACAAAAATATTTATTTTTACAACATTCCTATTGTACTTTTGACTGCTTACCATACTCTACATTATTGGTGGCACCGTGTTGATGGCACCGTTATCTTTATTGGACGCCACTACTAATTATACTTAACAACATCCTATTCCTGATACATACATTAATAAAATATAAATTACGGAGGAAAATTTTAATGTCGACATTTTCCCCCTTCCTAACTTCTACTCCGTCCTCGGAGTAGAATCTTATGGACATTTTGAAGCTGGTGCTTGGAAAATATTTAACTTGTCATGGTTGACCCATTTTGTAATGGGAGTACCATCCAATTCTTCTAGTCGATATGTACCATTTTCATGCACAACTGCTATTTTGTAGGGCCCCATCCACTTTGGAAGAAATTTTCTCTGTCTTCTTTTTTTTTTGTATCTAGAATCATATACTAGAACCTAGTCATTCACATGAAATGGAGACCAACGAATCTTTTGATCAAAGTATTCCTTTTGCTTCATTTTATTCTTATAGCTTGTATCCTTTGCTATTTCCCTCATTTACTCTAGCAAATGAAGATGTACCAACCTTTATTTTATTGAATCACTTTCATCCATCCTTTCATTTTTCATAAATCTCACAGTGGGAATATCAAACTCAATAGGAATAACTAGATCAATGCCATAAGCCAACTGAAATGGGGAGTATCCTGTTGCTGAATTTGATGTTTCCCTATATGCCCACAATGCTGCATGAATCTTTTATCCCACTTATGTACCGCAAGGCTGCATCTTTTGCTAGAATTTGACACAACACAACACAAAATTTGTTCGCTTCCACATGTCCATTTGTGCTTGGCTTGTATGTTGTTGCCTTCCCGTGTTTAATAGAAAACTTGTTGACTAGGGCTTTTACCACCTCATTAATGAAGTGGATTACTTGATCTTACAATTTCTAATGGGCAACCAAATCGGTGACAATGCGTTCATAAATGAACCTTGCCACTTCATCCATGGAAGTTGTTTTCAATGGCCTAGCTTCAACCCACTTGGTTAAATAATCTGTGGCAACTACAATATACTTATTTTGGCGTGGAGTAGTTAGAAGTGGACCTACAATGTCTATTCCCCACTTTTCAAAGGGACCAAGTGGAAGAATAGGGCATAATGGAGCTAATGAAGTCTTACGGTTACCATGTATTTGACAAATATCACATGTCTTACAATAATTATAGCAATATCTAAAAAGAGTGGGCTGATAACTCATCCCAAGATCCTTCTTGCTATAAGTTTTCCAGAAATGTCCTCCACATGTACCATGTGGAATTCTTCTATCAGCTCCTTCCCTTGATCACGTCCAACTACCCTCTTGTACTGTCCATCAGGTCCTATTCGAAATAATACTCCATGCATAATAGAATATGGACAACTGGCTTGAGTAATATTCCTCTTAGTCTTTGCATTGGCACCATCAGGAAACTTGAATTCATTTAGATAATTCCAAATATCTATGTATTCACTAGGGATTGTGTCAAGAGATAACAATGTTGCATCTGGGAAATCATCAACATCACAAGGCGAACCTAAACCATCATAGGCTCGAGAGAGTGCATCTGCATTGACATACTTATTTCCTAGCCTATCTATAATATCAAATTCAAATTCTTGTAGCAAAATTATCCATCTTGCTATCCTCCCTGATGGGTTAGGCTTATTGACAATATATTTTAGAGCCTGATGATTTGTTACAACTATAAATTTTTGCCCTAGCAAGTAATTTCTAAACTTCTTTACAACAAAAATGATAGCTAGAGCCTCTTTTTCAGTTACAATATAATTTACCTCAGCACTGCTCATTTGTCTACTCCCAAAGTAAATTGGATGATCATTCCCATTTTCATCCTTTTGGCTCAGAGTAATTCCTAGTTCTGCATATGAGGCATCAGTATACACAATGAATGGCTTTCTTCAATCTAGATTCTTTAAAACAGGTGAAGACACCAAAGCTTCCTTCAGTTGTTTAAAAGCTTCATGTGCCTTATTTCTTGGTTCATAAGTAACATCCTTCTTCAAGAACTGGGTTAGTGGCTCTGCAATCTTTGAGAAATTCTTGATGAACCTTCTATAGTAACCCACATGGCATAAAAATGATCTCAACTTACTTCTATTCATAGGAAATGGTAACTCTTTGATTTTTGAAACTTTATCAGGATCGCACCAATACCATCTCCTGATACAACATGCCCTAACAAAATGACTTTAGAACATCCAAAGACACACTTTGTAGGGTTTAGTGAGGCTTGTGCTTCATCTAACCTTTGAAATGTTGTCTCCATCTGGTGCAGGTGGTCAATCTTGCTCCCATAGATGCAAAAACCATCTAGAAATACTCTGATGAAGTTCCCAATGTAGGGTTCAAACACCCTATTCATCAAGCGCTGGAATGTTGCTGGAGCATTACACAACCCAAAAGGCATAACTCTATAAGAAAACATTCCCCAAGGAGTGGTGAATGTAGTCTTCAGCTGATCTTTCTTTGCTATACGAACTTAGTTGTATCCGCTATATCCATCAGCAAAACTATAACACTCCTGCCAGCTACTTCGTCCAAAATCTGATCTAAGAATGGAAGAGGGTAATGATCCTTCTTTGTTTCCTTATTGAGCTTCCTATAATCAACACAAATGTGTAGCTTCCCATTCTTTTTTATTGAGATCACAATGGGAGAAACCCATTCTGAATTCTCCACAGTAAATATAAATCCTACATCAAGCAACTTATCTATTTCTTCTTTTACAGTCTTGGAAAAATTAGGATTCATTCTATATGGCATTTACTTTATGGGCTTAGCACCATCTACCAGCTCAATAGAATGTTCTACCTAATTTACTTGATGGAGTTCCTTGTAATCAAAAGTGAATATGTGTATGTACCTTCGAAAGAGTTGCAGGTAGGATTCCTTCTCACTCTCCACCACAAAGATCACCAATCTTTATTTGTTGGAGACGATCATCAATTTCTTCTTCAGATAATTTTATGGGATCATGATTCGGTGTGGACTGGAAGGATATCCATGACCGAAACATCAACCTCACTTTCTTCATCTTCGTGTCCACTTCAATAGTACTTGAGTAATCGAGAGGATGTCCAATCATCGCTTCATCACTTGAATCCACAGTTTCTTCCTTATGATGCTTTGAGGATCACGTTTATCTTCACCCTCTCTCTACCACGTCTAAGTGTCATGAAGCCTTCATTCTAGTAGTTTCTTGCATGAACTCTCCTTAGCCATGGTCTTCCCAACAACATTGGGTATGCAATGCAGTACCATTTTTCATCACCCGAAAGTCTACCACACATACAACACCTAATCCACATTTGAACACCTTCTCGTTTAGTTTTTCTTTATTTAATGACCTTAACATAAGTGTTGAGGGGAAATCAATTTTTAAACCCAACATATTGATTATAGACTCGGTCATTACATTAATCTAACACCTCCATCAACTAAGACATCATGAATTGAAATACCATTACATAATACCTCAGCTTGTGGAGCGTAGGGATCCGCCTTTGCCTCCAAAATAGGGACCTCAACCTCCTTCCTTTGTTGAGCATTGAGTCCACTTTGCAGCTCCCACCTCTTCTCAGAAGACATAGCCAAGAGTTGACCATATGTAATATTTGCAGCCTTTTGGATAGATCGTCTAAGATGGAGTATGGTCCTTGTCCCCGTGAAATCAGAAAATCCTTGCACACCCAACTTTCTTCTCCTATGTTTCTTACTAGTTTCTCCTTTCATCTTCTAGGATCATTTCCATCTTGGTTATCTTTTTCTTTCTTTCTTTTTTTACAAACACATCTACTTCATTATTTATGCTCTTATCTACTACATCAAAAGAATTCACAGTGCTTTCCCTTTATCATTATCTCTTGTACCGTGATGTAGAAGCTCTATCTCGACAATTATACTTATAATGACCCTTTTTATAACAACCATAACATACAACTTCAGAAATATTTCTTTTTAGACCTCTATCTCCTCCCTCAGAACTAAATTATTTTCCTTTAAGAAGATTAATAGTTAACTGACCCATCTTTCTGAGCAGGTCTTCATACTCAGTAGATGTACTAGGAGAAGGATTTGTGCTCACCGAGAGTGGTTGTGGATTCTGGACCAAAGGTGTTGGTGTAGGCTCTACTTTAGCAACAATTTCTTTATGCTCCTCTTCCATGCTTTCTTCTTGCCTTCTTGCAATCTCCTTTTCTTGTTCAATGGTAGCTGGGTGGTCATACTTCACTCGTTGTCTGATCTCTAGCTTCATCCCAAGAATGAAGTGCTTACAGAGGAGATTATCCATGCCATTCATTAACCCATCCGCTAATCCTTCCTTCCGTGGATCTGGGCATCGAGCTTCCTCCTTAGCTTTAGAACACGAGCATGATAATCCCTTATCTTCTCCTTCTCTCCTTGGGCTAGCTTTGTGATATCGATCATGAGATCTACATATTTCTGTTGTTCACCAAATTCTTCAAGAAAACTTTCAGTTAATAAATCCCATGAGTTTTTCACATTATCACCTAGTGTTTCAAACCACCTAAGGGCTGAACCATCCAAAAAGGTAGGAAAAAATTCAGTCCATTGTTCCCTTCTTATAAGGCCATTACAAATACAAGATCGTTTAAACTCTTGAATGAAAGAGGAAGCATCTTCATTAGATTGGGCTGAAAAAATAGGAATCTTCCCCATTTCCAAAAGTAACCACAGTGAAATACCAACCCACAAGTACAATCAACAAGACTTATGTGCACAAATAATTGGAATCACTATAATAGAAAATAGAAATGACCACGGTAAACTATGGTAAAACTTGACTTATTATGGTAAAAATTGACTTTACTATGGTAAACACTATTCACAGTAAAAAGTGAAGTTACTGCAGTAAAAATTGACTTTACTATGGTAAACACTATTCACAGTAAAAAGTGAAGTTATTGCGGTAAATACTATTCACGGTAAAAAGTGACTTTACTATGGTAAATACTATTCACGACAAAAAGTGACTTTACCATGGTAACTACTATGCACATTAAAAAAAAACAAGGTTACCCTCCAAACATTTTATGACTCAAAGTGGGAATATTTCTCCGTAAAATCCACCAACGAGGAATGGTCTCGTGAAGAGAACCAAAATTTCAACACCAATCCGCACTATGATAATTATTCACCAGAACTCCTCGTGCTATGATTATTAACTAATGCACACCTCTTAGTTTGGTGGATGTAATCTTGAAACACAAAGAATACCATAGACTATGATAAGAAGGAATAATGATAAATCTGAAATATCATGTAAAATTATAATATCAACATGAAATCGTTACAATCTCACCCATGAGGTTCTTCAAGTGTTATTAACTTCACTTGCCTTCAAACAATAACTATGGGAGAAACTTCACAATTACACCTCTTAATGGCTTCTTTAACACACCTTCAAAATGATGGCTTCCTTTACACACTAACTCATACAATATTTCTCACTACTTCTCTCTATGATAAATGAGGGGGTGGCCTCTTTATTTATAGGAATTTAAGCTTATCCACCTTATCTCTAAGATAGGATAGGAAATCTCTTCCTGGCCAATCATATTCCATGCCTAAACTCTTGCCTTTACATGTAGGCTTATCTTCTAAGATAAAATAAACCTTATCATCTCACATGGGTTCCACCTTTTTAGACTTTTCCACAAATAAAATATACAAAATATTTATGACATCACTCTTTGTCCTTATTACAAATATAGTATTTCTAATTCCTAATCATGTAGACCCTACTTGCTCTACTTATCCCAACTTTGACATTTTAACATTACCGGACCACTTACGACAAATATTTACTTTTTACAACATTCCTATTGTACTTTGACTGTTACCATACTCTACATATTGGCGGCACACGCATCGACGGCACTGTTATCTTCTATTGGATGCCACTACTAATTATACTTAACAACATCCTATTCCTAATACATACATTAATAAAATAGAAATTACGGAGGAAAATTTTAATGTCGCGTGAAGTTACATGATTTTATTAGTTCAATATAGTTTTTGGTAGTTTACACAATGGATTTTACAAGGCACACACTCCTTCATCTTTCATGTATGCATTACACCTTTTCTACTTTTGTGTTAGATTGGACTTGATCAAAATGGATTGTATTTACACACACCATGTCTAATGGTGTTTAATCTTTAGGAATCAATCAAAGGTTGGATAATAACATTATACCTTTCTCCCTACACTTCATTTGTACTTGAACAATAGGTGTGAGATCGCCCAAAAAACTCACACTCAATGCAACTGGCATGAGATCACCCAAAAAAATCATTCTTCTACAACATATTCAGGATCATTTCTATCTCTTTCACTCATCACAAATCAGGTGCACATGTTCCTTTTTGCATTTTTACTTACTTTCTTACATACTTTTTACGTGTTTTGATCAAATTTTTCATACACACGTATTTGACTACTTGTTCGTTCTTCTATTTTGTAGTTCCATCCTTATGGGAAACGGTAGTCACATCAAGCACATATCATCACACATAAAGCTACATCAACATGACATCTAGAGATATGCTCTCACCCTAGGATCATCATCATCATTTTTCAATTCCTCTTCTCTAGCTTCCATGCTTCATATTTTTATCACTCCACACTTTTCCTTGTCTCTTGCACGCTTTTTCTATTGATTTATATGGTTATAAGGTACATATATCTTATTTACTTTATTTAATTGAGAATTCGATCAAGAACATAAAGTGGGGGAAAATGTAGACACTAAATCATGCACTTTGGTTATTTATCTAGTCCTGATCACATACTACTATTCATATGATTCCTAAGCAAAAAATTATTAATTAACCTTTTTCTTGGGTCTCTTTACTTTCTTTCTTTGTCTCACACACCTTCTCTCCAAGTCTAAAATTTTACACTTCATTTGTTCGAGTTTAGACACTAGCACCAAACCATGATGCCGGTGCAGGCGCCCCGTCCCCTCTAGGAGCCCACAACCTCTTTGTATCTTAATCACATATTTTGGGTCCTTTCTAGCTATTGGGCATATTATTTTATTTATCATCAACCTTTTAGTGGTTAATTACAAAAATTGAGTAAGGGAATCAAATAAATATAAAACTATGTGACAATAACAAAGGACCAAGCACTAAGCATCTATTATCTCCACCTAAGGTTGCATCCAAAGGAATTTACAAGAGAATTCAAACATCCATCTAACATCGTCTGCATACACTTCATAGGAGGGGAAGTTAATTTTTCCATGCACACATCTATCTACATTATCTACATCTAGCTATTACTCGCTATTCAAGTGTGACTCACACAAGAGCCACCTAGGGCATGATTCCACACACACACACAGAACTACATGGATTTTAAAATGTAGTGCAATGCCCAAATCATAAGTTCACTCAGTTGGGTGACCATCGGGGTCAATCAACTACCCATTTTCATTTTCTTCTTCTTAGGATTTGATGTGTTTTTAGGTTTTTAGGTTTTTAGGTGTTTCTTTCTTATTGTAGGTTTCAGTCAATAACAATGAATTAAAATGGAATATAGGTGATTAAAATAAAAAATTAACGAGGATCCGGTGACCTTGCAAAGATCATTTTCTAAGGTTTTAAGTAGTCATAGGAACCTAGAGAAGTTCTACAGCCTTCCTTAGGTGCCCCCGACCCACCTGGCACCCCGATCTATGTAGATCCTGTAGTCACATAACTTTATGAGCTTCATGTGACACTTTCCTCCTCCTGTTCATCGCCATTTTCTCTGCATAAATCTAGGATTATTTTTTAATCAACTAATTATTTTACCCCTTTATTTGAAACTAGGGTTTTAAATTTAAATTACTTATTTTCTTGGGTCAAATATGTACTTAATTATTTATATCATTGCATTGGTATATATTTAGATTTAACATCTATTTATTTCAATATTTGCTTAATCACCGGATGAGAGAATCATCTAAAATTCACAGAGAACATCCTTGAAAAATAATGAAAGTTTTGAAACCACTCTCATCTCATTTCGACACCTTGAAGACCCACTTCTAAAAATAGTAAGTCTTGCCATCCTTCACCATATATAAATAGTAAGTTCTGCAAATTTTCTTTTTTGAGTTCTTATTTCTCCTTATATATCAAGAACACTTGAAAGTACTAAATTGAAACACTTACTAAAAATAAACATCATAAAATTGGACTTGTTAAAATAACATGTGTTGGGGTTATGGTTAAACATTGCACACTTAGTCATATGTATTTTATCTCATTGGACATTATCACCATGGATATAAAACACTCAATTTTGGGGCCAATTTCAACTTCTATCATTGATTATACTAACAAATAATTCCAGGTGATATAACAAGTGTAAAAATTGAAGACTTTAAAATAAGGATGTTGATTGAACAAGAAGCTGCATAGGGAAGAAATTATTAGTGGGCTATTCATAATTAAAAGGTAAACTTTACAAGAGACAAGATGGTTTGATTCATCCTATTGGTTACTGAGAATAATATTATCATGTTTGCAAGATTAGTTAGTCATGTGGTGCAATGCCCCACAACAACATTTCGAACACTCATTCAATGACTGGAGTATGTTGAAATCTAATGGAGGGAAGAATTTTTAATCTCATTACTTTAATTCAATAAGAGGTTAGAGGAAAATAATTTGATTCATGAAGCATTTCCCTTAAGATCCATCAGAGCAAATTCTTCATCAAATAAGCTTCCTGTCTCTATATTCTCACTTCTCTCTCTTCTCTTATCTCCTCTTCCCTCTCTCTCTAACAGCTCATTTCTTAATTTGGATGTAATTTTTCACTCTTTTATTTCATTCAATTAAGTGACTTAATTTGGCATTTTAAAATTCCTTTTTTAAAAATAAGAAAAGGACTTAAATTCATTCCTAGGGAATGTGAAAGTTCATAAGTAGTGGTAAGATGAAAAATAACATGGGGAGGAGAGGAAGATAAATTTTATAAGCTATAAATTGGGATGGCTTCCCCATTCCAAAGGGTTAGCATTTGTTGATTATTACTAGTTGTTGGATTTCACTACTACTTCAAGAAATAAATCTACATTATTCTATCTCCTTTCCTATGTTCTTTCATCCTCTCTATTTTCCAACTCTACAAGCATTGTAATCTTGTAAAACCAAGAAGGAACTTTGTGTCTTTGTTTCAAATCATAAAATGTTGTGTCTCTAATTTATTATCCTTTTTATTACTTGCATGGTTGTATTATTCTATTGAATGTGGACCTAATCTAGATATTTTTGATGAGAATCTGTTAGTGCCTACTCATGACATTAACCCTCTCTCTATTTTTCTACTCCCCTTTACCTATCTGCAAACTAATTCCTCCTTGTACACCATACAAGAATTTTGTCACACGTCTACTAGAGTATTCCTATGTGATCCCTAGCCTAACGAGCACCCCATAATTTATTTATTCCTTGTATTGAATAATAGGATCCTCCCCATACCCAAGAAGGAGGAGCTTAGCCCCATGATTGTTGGTGAAAACAAATATTCTACCCCGTGACAAATTATTTCCCTAAAAAAATTTAGTGACTCCATTGGGAGGATTTTCCCTTTGTCCACCATTAAAAGATCTATGAAAATCAAAATAATATATATTCCAAAACCCATAAAAACTTGAAAACTAAAAATAAAAAAATACTATCTAAATGTGCTAAATCCCATTTGAATCCCATTGAAAAATCAGTGTTTTCTGGTTACATTACTATCTAAAACTTTGAGAAAAATGGCATGAAATATATATACTAGAGATGATATTGCAAGTGGCATTTTTGATCATGCATACTGAGGATAAAAATAAGGTGAATTCAGGCATCCCATTGTCAAGGTAATAAGGCAAGTTAGGCAAGATTCCTCCCCTGAATTTGATCCTAACTTTCCTCTTGAAGGCTTTATTAAAGAACCAGATTACATAACCATCGAGAGATCATTGCTACAAACTAAGAAGAAGAATAAATGGATGCACCTATACATTGGGGACATAATACCGGTTTGCTAGCATTGGCTCCTCTACTTCGTGAATTACCAAAAGGAACAAGAAATAACTTTCCCAAATTATATGGATATGTAAAGCAATGTCCAAATGATCATATTACAAATTTTATCACACCATGTGGTGTTCTTGGATTCAAACATGAAGATGTTCCCATTCAAATATTCGTGGATTCATTAGAATATAATGCTATGAAATGGTTTTATTACTTTCCATCTCGTTTTATTACTGATTGATATGACAAGAAAACTAGGTTTGAAGCGAGATTCAAGACTACGAGAATATTCCCATGCCCTCCTTGTTCAATTATCCCAAATGAATAAAGAACCACAAGATTCCATAAGAGAATTTGTGGAAAATTTTAACAAGTTGATGAAAAGGATTCCTACCAAGTGATCATCCCATCACGTAGATAATCAAAAGATATTTTTCATAAATTCTCATTTTCCTGAAGTTGGGTTCATATTGACAAGAGATAAACCAAAAATTTTTAATAGCGTCGAAAAAATTTACATCGAAGTGGAAGATGATCTTATCGGTGTGAGGGAAGATGAATAAATATTATGTGAGGCATAAGGTCCAGAGTTTTAAAGATGAAAGTGATGATTCATTTCTATAAAAATTGGTTAATTAAATGACTACATTAAAGAGGTAAATTGATCAACATGCATCATACCAAAACCAAAACAAGAAACAAATTGTTGGAGCACCCAAGGCTTACTTAGGAAGCTCTTTCGGTTAATGATGTATGTTAAACATATGAAAATGAAGGAGAAGAAATTAATAAATTATAATTGAAAGAGAATAATAATATGGAAATGCAATTGCTAATAATTAGGTATTTTGAATAGTCACCTAAATAAGATCTTAAATAATACATGACTAGTATGAATAGGTACTCTTATGCGGTGTTCACCCGCTCACAAATAGAGAAATAAGCCTCTTATCCTTCTTCCCAAGTAAATCACTTGGATCTTAAAATGGAGACTCTACAAAATACAACAAAAATAGGAGGATCATCATTTCCTTTTTCCATGGGGTCAGCCACGAAGAATCCTAAGACTACCTCATTTAAGACTCCATCTACCTCTTTGAGTAAGTCTCTTTCATCTCCACTTGTAAAATTATTTTATGCTTCTATTGATCCTAAGATTAGAAATCCTAATCATTTAAAAGATGACAAAACTCCTAATGTTCTTACAAATTTTCACCTTTTGAAATCATTGACAATGTTAAGAAAGAAATTTTTCATATTTCGAGTCTGAGTACTTAATAACTTATCCCAATAAATTTGATAAACTTGTATAGTTTATCAAAGGAATAATTTCAAATCCATACTCCAAAAATGTTAGCACCAAATAATCACTTCCCACTCCTAGCACAAATCCTTCCTAAAACCTTCTTGCCTCAACATTTCTGTCTTTTTTGGGAAGGTAGATGCATTTTACATTTCCTTACTAGTCAATGGGTATAAATTGAATAATTGCATTATTGACTTTAGTGCCTCTAAGAATTTCATGCCCGTAAAATTTTTGAAAGCTCCTTATCTCACCCTCATCCCCACTACAGCCATTTTTACTCCATGGAAACCATAAAATTACCTCAAATTTTCCAAGTGAAAGATGCCCAAGTATCATTTACATATTTTCTTTACAAGAATATTATGATTAAAAAACTTGTGGAAAACATGCTAGCTTTGTAACTTTTTTATTAAAGGGAGTTTGTGGTGGGATTTTTATAGGGATATATCGATGAATTATTCGTATACCACCATACCCATCATTGGTAAGATGAAGAAACTCCTTCCAATAAGAAAAATTACATACACAATTCAAAAACCAAATGATCCAAGGGTGGACATCTTATTTCAATATTTGAGGTATGGAAACTTATTCATAACTTCAGATGCTAGGCTACCAATATTAATGGAGGAGTATCCAAGTGCAATGGATCCGATCAAGAAACAACATGATACTATGATGGACCAAGAATTTGAAAGTACGTAATTCCCATTGGTTGTGACTATAGATGTAGGTTCTCTACTTGTTAGTGATGAAGGTCATGGAAATATTGACTTACAATGAAGTAATCCCAAGGTGATGAGTAGTATAAGACATGAAGAGAAAGTGATATCAAATTACTTCTTAGCATATTAGCCCTAAGTTTCAAATCACCTTCCCAAGATCTAACATGAAGATTTTTTCAATGAAGATGATTATGAATATGAAACATTATCTTTCCCATTAAAATATGAAGACCTTCTTAATGAGGAATGTATGAATGAGAAAATTCTTAGGTCTTTCAAAGGTGACTCTACTCAAGAAGGAGATTCCCCCATCATGAAGATGATGATTTAAATTTTCTTAACCAAACTTGTGTTCATTACACTTCTAAGAGGATGAAGCAATGAGAATATCACATCATAGTGAGAATCAGATTAATGATGACCCAATATGTGTGAAGGATAGTTGTTTGTATTAATTAAGAAACATTGAGCACAAAGAAACTTGCGATGATGTTCATGATCTTAAAATATATACCGAGAACCATCTCGTAGGCGACATGGTCATGAAGTAGATAAAAATAGAAGTCAAATAATCATCAAAGGCTACAATCCTCAGGTTGAAATTGGTAAGATTTGTGTGATCAAGAATCGTTCTTATAATAGTAATATAAATATAAAAATTGGAATGAATTTACAAATTGATACACAAATGAAAAAATGTTGAAGAAATATAGGAAACGAGCTATCTAGGTGGAACCTCACTTGCAAGAACAATCATGAAAATTTTCCAAAGAATTGAGAAAGGGGTTATATTTCATGGATCCAATCAATGGATTTGTGGAACAAAGGATTTATTGCTACCCATGATTCAAAACCAAATGATCCAGGAGGGAATCCTATTTCAAGATTTGAGTTATGGAAGCTTCTTCATAAATTCAGATGGTGGGCTACCCATATTAATGGAGGAGTATCCAAGTGCAATGGAGCCAATCAAGAAACAACATGATGATATGATGGAACCAAAATTTTAAAGTACGTACTTCCCATTGGTTGTGAATATAGATGCATGTTCTCTACTTGTTGGTGATGAAGGTCATGGAATTATTAACTTGCAAAGAAGTAATCACAAGGTGATGAGTAGTATAATACATGAAGATAAATTGATATCAAATGAATTCTTAGCGGGTTCATTTTAAGAAGCCTCTGTAAAATAGAGGTGGAAAATCCCTGGCAAATATACCTGGATCCACTTTCACGTAAAGGTGAATTTTCCATTTTTGAGAACTGAATTTTTTCCTGCTATTATTTTGAGGGAGAGTGAATGCAGAGAGAACATTTTTCAACACTAATGCATAGTTGTCACATGTCAACAAGGCTTGTTGACGCATTACAAAAAACCTTCTGTGTGCGCTTCAACAAGTATTTTTACGCTTGATAATAAGGCTTGTTGATGCCTAACAACAAGGATTTTTGTCAGCGTCAACAAGCTTTGTTGATGCGTGATGTAAAGCTTTATTTTCACATGTCAATAAGTCTTGTTGTCGCACATCATTAAGTCTTGTTGACAAATGATAACAAGGCTTTCTATCACGATTTAACAAGCTTTAGTGATGAGTGACATAAATACTTGTTGTCATGTGTCGTGAGGCTTGTTGACGCGTGACAAAAAAATCCTTGTTATGCGTGTGTCAACAAGCCTTACCGACACGCGTGATGGGATTTATATCACATGAAAAAAGGTTTTATGTCACGCGTCAACAATCCTTGATAATGCAATGCGACAATAAGTCTTTCTCACATGCATCAACAAGATTTTTTGACATGCAACAATAAGGTTTTTTTGTTGCGCGTCAACAAATATTGTTGACTCATGACAAAAATCCTTGCTTTCATGCCTTTATAAGGCTTGCTATCATGCATCCAAGGCTTCGAACCCTAATTTTTTCCTATAAATACACACTTGCTAGTCATTTTCACGTTTACACTTTATGGCTCCCAAATTTTCTCATTTACAAGAATCAAGATTAGGTACAATCAAGCTCAAGGACAATTACAATGGCAACTACAAGTGCAGCCCAAGCTCAAGGCCAAAATCAATTAGAAAATCTAATCAACCCATAAGCCCTATCCAAGGGTAAGATACTCTCACAGAACCTCTTGTGCCCCAAAATTCGAGACACTTTTGTAAATGAATTTGGAATACAAGGATTTGGTCGATGCATGTGACTTTGATGGTCTCATTAAGATGCCCCAGATTAAAAATAGACCATGACAAAGATGAATTACTTTCTCTCTCGTACAATATAAAGGACAATCATTACTATTACTATAGACGATGGTCATATGTTTCAATTTGGTGTCGATCCAGTTGATATTCATCGCTTAATATGCCTTCCATACAAAAATTCCCCATTGTTACAATGAAAGCAACCCTCATCGAAAATGATAAGAAGTACCTTGAATCTACTTTCGTTTCCATGTTGATTGTACGTGTAATCTATTTTCAATTTTCATTTGATATTTTCAATTTTTATTTTGATACAATTCAAATCAATATTAATTCCAATGGATTTTTGGCATTTGCAGCTCATGTCAATAAATCAAGACATGGTGTGGATATGCAAGGAATTGCACACCACTTTCTTGCTGCTATGATTTCTTTCTTTCAAGCTAGAATTGTTTTGTAGGGTCGACAAACAGATATACCAAACTGGGCTATTGCATACATTCTTGCAACTATCGAAAGCAAAAATTTGATTGGTGCACCTTTTTATCCAATAAAATAAAAACTGACATTACAAATGCATCACTTTTGAAAAAACCATTCATTCACTCCATAAACTATCTCCTTGGCCTTTATTACGAGGCTCTTTTTAATTTAAAAGAAATACCAATTCCTACTTGCACAGATGAGATGATGAATAATTTGTCAATTCCATTTCAAGAACAACAAGTATAAAGTTTGTATTTTGACATTAGACTAATAGGATGTTCATCTGGAATATGATTAAATATTGGCTATTTACGAGAGAATATTTTTGGAGGCCTTTGTTGATCTGAAAACGTGTGTTGTAATTTTTATCACTTTTAAAAGTTTCCAAAGATCGTGATTTTCTTAACCAATTTTAAGTATTCTAAACTCCACAAATTGATTAAATTCTGATTATTATGCATCCATAGAAGTGTGGAAAACTTGTGTAGCAAATAAATAATCAGAAAACTGAAACATTCAGATAACAAAAGAGATTGTTTATGGGGTTCGGAAATTCCTACGTCCCAGGTTCAGATTGAACCGATCCATTAATAATATTGAAATGCAAGTACAATAAATCTTAAAAACAACCAATAATGAATCAAAACCTGCAAATGAGCTGATCAATGTCCCAAGAACTCTGAAAAATAGCAGAAAATGTCCCAAGAACGATCCGTGGCTCCTACAGTGTTTTCACAATGTGATCTCCCTGCAACTGTGTTAGAAAAACACCTAAAAATGGAGATTTAAAAACATTATATGAAAAAAAATCATATATCTGAGATCATCTCTGAATTCTGAACATTTTTCATGTTTACACCAAGTCACAATTCGGACCAGAAGTGCATTGAAATTTATGTTTTCCAACTAGCTATCTTGTAGATCCCTGTTAAAATCTGCATTCAAAGCTTCCAAAAATAGGTTAAAACTCAAAAAAAAATATCAAATCTTACATTTTTGGAATTTTCTCAGAATTTCCTTCATTTCATCTTTTTACTCCAAGTTCCCATTCTGAGTGCAAGGCCTTCAAAATGGTGTTTTCAGCAAACTGGTCCTTAACATGCTTTACACAGACCTGTCTCCCCTTAGTATAAGTTGAAGCGCCCCATTTTATAATCTGCCCAAGCCTCTAGGCGAGTTGGTCGGCGGATTAGTCTTGGGCAGCGGAGGTTATGGGTTTAAGACCCGGTGGCATGCATTATGGCGGAGTTACCTATTTTAATGGGATAAAATCCCAATGGAGGCGGATTTGATGTTTTAATGGGATTAATACCCATTTTAGCCGATTGCACTTGATAAGGGATAATATCCCAAATGAGCAGCATTTTTTTGAATGAGGGGATTAAATCCCATTTTAGGCGCTTAGGGCTAGTGGTTTATATCCCACTTTTGGCACCATTTCATTTGGGTAAGGTTTTAATAAACCTTACCCACTCCATTCTTCACGTGGAATCCACGCATGGGCCTAGCCCCTACCACCGCTTCATTTCCTCCTCCACGTGCTTAGCATTGCATGTTGGTGGTTAGGTAGGTTTTAATACTAATGTATCAACATTATATTTTAATACTAATGTATACACATTAATATATATAGTGGTTTGGCATATATGCGTGCCATTTGGAAAGTGGACTTACCAAGATAATATAATTTCGACCCATACAATGTGGCATAGAAATAATTAACTCGGTAATCATGTAGTCCACTTGTCGTCTCCCGATAGGAAAATCGAGCGAATTCGATGAGTGTTGGCAAGCCACGTGTCACAGTGCAATTGGTCCAATATTGACCAGTTGACCATAGTTTGACTTTCCCGATGTCTAAACTTTGACCGAACATATCTAGAGCTCCCGATGTCCGTTTGTCGCGTTCTCATAGTCGTTGGAAAGCTCTCGAGATGATCTTCTGTACTAACACCATTTAGGGATGTTTAGGGAAATTTTTCAAAAATGATCCCCGATGACTTGTTGGTGTGTGGGATCCTATGTGTCCTCCACTCACATATGGAGGGTCATCTCACATGGGTTAGGTTTAGGGTTTGCTTGTGTGTCATGCACTAGGGTTACTTAGCACCCTATATGTATCCCTTCATTTGAAATTTATGAGTATGCCAAGACACTCCGTTATCTTTCTCTATGTGCAAGCTTTGTTCTGTTATGCAAGTTCTTCCATTGATTGATCAATTCCTCCTTGTGATTACGTTGGAGCTATTACGTTTCCTTTAGAGTGCAACTTCATCATGGTGCACATTTTTCGATACGATTCTTGCAAACTCTTTCATGGTATTAGAGATGAGATCGGGTAAACATGCATTCGTCATCTGAGTTGTGATTACTCTTGGTTTCATTTTTTTACTCCTCGTGCAAGTTTTTTTGATCATTATATTTCTAGAAATTTATTGCTAACGTTCTTAACAAGTGTTCTTGGAAATTTTTCAGTTTTTCTATGTTCTTCATGCATGTGCACACATATCCTTGAGTTTTTAAGGGTTTTATTGCTACATTTAGCTAACTACAACTAAATATAGCAGATCAGTTAAAAACAAAGGGTATTTTCTTCTAGGTTGTAATCAATTTTATTGAACTGTAAGTGATATATTTTTTTAATTTCTAGCTTTTTCTCTGTTCTATATGTTTACATTTTTTTGTAGAGATTCGGTTCAAAATTACAGGTTTCAGTTTTTGGTGTTTTTGTGCTCAACCCCGAGCTCTCTCCATTCACCACCGGGCTCCTCTTCTCTCCACTGAGCTCGTTCTACTCGCCTCCACCAACACAAGAAGTGCATTTTCTTTGTGTGGCCAAGTTGACTTGCTTGTGTTCTTGTTGTGAGACATGGCCAAACCAGATCGCTCTACTTGTGTTTTTTGTTTCCGTGGCCGTGAGTTCTTCTCTAGCCATGACTTCTTTCTAGCCAAGTCCCTCTCCCATGAGCTTCACCCTGAGTCATGCTCTGCCTCGAGCTTCTTCCTATTCCTACTTGTGCCTCGGCTCAAGCAGCTTCTGCATTTATTCCCCGATCCGGATGGATCTCCAATGTTCCTACTCCCACATGCTCCAACTGACCCACTCTCCAATGGTTACTGACTCGCAAAACTAACCTCCACAAAGCTCGGTCTTCTTTGCCTACTCCAATACCATATCCTCTCTAAGCTTCCTCGTTTTCACCGCGCCCAACTCAGGATCTTCTTCAACGGATTTTCTTCCCATGTTTTTGGTAAGTGTGGTAAGTTTGGTTAGTGTTTTATTTGGTAAGTTTTTAAAATTTATTCATTTCAAACACAAACGGTAAGTTTCTAAAAATTGGTGGGTCTGTTATCATAAAGTGGAGCATATCTGCGTGTTCAATTTTTTTGGGTGGATATAATTCATTCATGGGCTCCATTTAAATGTTTAAAACACCTTTTTAAATACACCTTTTCATTTAAGGTAACTCTTAAATTAGATCTTAATTTATTATTAAGGTTTAATTATTACTTTTTAATTAGGTCTAATTAAAATTTTAGATCTAATTATAATTCTTTTTCAAAGATCTTTTTAATCCAAATAATTAGTTCTTTTATTCTCGATTAGATAAAGTAATTAAAATCGTCTTTTAAATTAACACTATTATCATTTTTTAAAAGCTCCAATAGCTTTTAAATTAGCCAGATTGGATGTTTCAAAATGGTAATTTTAGGCGTTATTGTCATTTTTTTACTAATCGTGCACTCAAGTGTATAGTGACACTCGAGTACTTTTTGTCTTCTACATGCCTTTTTGGCATTCTGAAGATCTCTCGGACTCATCTTGAGTTCGTTTTCAAACATTGTATTTTACCCTTATTATTGCTTGCGACTAGTGAGCGCATCCACCATAGTTTGCAGCAAGGGGTAGCCTTCACGACATGAGATGATTTTTCTCACAACTAGGATTTGATTTCGCCTCCTTCCTATTTTTTTGTAATTGTGCTTGTGTGCGTTTTACGCTCCACGAAACATGATTGTGGTCTACTCTCTTGCACGTTATTATGTTTATTGCAAGACAAGTTACCAAGTGTTTCAAGATGCACGCTCGGACCCAATTGTATTCAATGCACTAAACTATAAAGTGCTGAAAGTAGGGGTTATTATATTGTCCTAGGTGGTTGTGTTTCTTTTCTGCATTCCTTCTCTCTCTCTTCACAATGGATGCTTATGCAATTCCTTTTGCTTACGCTATTTATTTTTTTCTAATGGATATAAAAATGATTATGAAACTAAGAGGTAAAGGGTTATTCCACATCACCATGGGAACTGAGACTGAACCAGATGATGACCCTGAAAAATATAAGTGGTTAAACCATAGTGATGAATCTTTAGGTTTTCTTTGCGTGTCTGTTTCTCATGACTTTCTCTTCCACATTGAATCACCCAAAACACCTAATTCTTGTGTGGAAAATGTTAGATGGAATGTTTGGACAACAAGATGAAATGAGATCAGATGAGTTGGAAAACAAACTACTAGGGTTAAATCCTAGTGATTTTGAAAACCTACAAGCATTCTTCTCTAAGTTTGTCCACACTAGATTGTTGTTAAAGAAATGTCAAGTAGAGAAGAAAGATTCCCAATTGATCTTGTTGATTCTTTCTAAGTTGGGTCTTGAATACTCCATCTTTGTGTCAACTTTTTATGCTACAAAAGTTGCCTTGGGCAAGGATTGGAATATGCCCTCCTTTGACTATTTTTTGTCCCAACTCATTCAAGAATAGGACAAAATTATTCAAATGGGGTCTCTCAATTCCAAGTCACATGCCCTTGTAGTAAGTACTAGTAAGGAAAAGAAGACTAATAAGGAGATAGAGAAAAAGGATCAACCTAAGAAGGAAACCAAGACCAAAACTAAATTTAGCACAAACACTTTGACTTCTGATCCTAGAGTATAGAAAGACAAGTATTTGTGTTCCTATTGTAAGAAGCCTGTCATAAAGAGCATATGTGTATGAGAAAAAAATTGATCACCTTACTCATTTACTTGAGAAAAATAAAATAGGTGTTCCTGAGTCTATTAAACAAAATGCTCCAAAGGTCGAGTCTTCTACTCTAAGAGAGTCTAAATCTGATAAGAAGAAAGGGAAGGCCCTCGTATCTTGAGTTTCTCCTTCATTGACATGGATTATATATTTCGGTGCCTTGCACTACATACCTTCTTCACATGTTGAGTTATCCAACATCAAACCTTGTGATATGTCCCAAATCACATTGGGTGATAACGCAAAAGTGTCAGTTTTCGGTAGTGGATTAGTAGAGATAGATGGGGGAACATTTAACCAAGTGTTGAGTGTTCCCGATCTCTCTACCAATATCCTATCGATTTACCTAATTACTCACCTTGGTGAAGGAATGTGAGTGGAATTTGGTCCTAACTTGGTGATTATTCGTGAGCTTAACGATGACACTACAATGGCTGAGGGAAAGGTGGATCACCATTCACGGTTGTATACCTTTTCCCACTTTACTTTTGATTTGATGCCCACTTCATTGCTTGATATTGAGAGAAGCATTAATTCCTATTCGACTTCTACTTCTCTACCTACTGAGGTTCTTCAGCTCTCTGATTCGGACTCTGACTCCTCAGATGATGATGTTGTTGAGCGTGCTCCTCTTCATGACCCTCAAACTTTTGAGTCTTCCGATTCTGACAGTAGTGATGATGAGGACTATGTCCCTTCTCACTCAAGTGAAGAATCTTCTGACTCTGAGCTTGATTCTCCAGGTCCTCATTGGGCTAGGAAAACTTTACAATGTGTTGGAGATAGTTGGAGATACTTTGGATATGAGACGTACTCACCCATATTTTGTTGGACCCCACTCTTTCTTTACTTTTGCTTTTGATTCCGTTGTCTCCTTTATTTCTTCATGTGATGATAGTTCTACTGACATAGACTCTCTTGGTTCTACTTAAGATGTCAAGGATTGTGCACTGGTTCTAATTTTTAGAGTACTACAGGAGGACTCTTCTCCTCCTTCTCTCACTATTCCAGAGAGTGTTGACACATCCCACATCTCATTAGATATTGAGCATTCTCCTATACAAGACACTTCTAATGTACTATAGATTCCTCATCTATCTACAAGTATTTCAGAGGAGTTCATCATCTCTATTGTTGGGAGTGACCCTTCCAGGACTCTTACCACTTCCAATTTTATGGAGACTTTCATTGATCCACCCTTGTTTGTGGATCTATTTTCTGTCATGAGGGGATGTTTTTGCCTTCACATCAGTTGGGTATCCTTTTTACAGGTGTTCACCATTCATAATCCGGCAGCTCTACACTCATGATATTGCCTTCAGCCTTTGCACTCGCTTGCTAGACCTATCTCACTCTTTCATGGACTAGACTCAGAGTTCTTCGTCTACTCGCCTTTGGTTTTCTTCATGGATGGGTAGATTTCCAACACATCTTTTCTATCCTTCCTTTAGGTAGACACATAGGTCGGTTTGGATGGCTCTTCTTCAGATCCAAGAGGTAGAGGATCTCATCATCAACATTATTCTCGGGAGACTTATTAGAGTTTCGAGTTTAGATCCATCCGTGGCATCTTCCGCATCATCTCATCTCCCTCTTCTTCTCTCTTTTTCATCTCTCCAAGAGATTGCCCTTTTGTACATGGGTACTGTATAGGCTAGTCTATGGCCCCGTCCCATCTTTGGCATCTTTCTTATAGTAGATATTATTTTGTTCTCTTGTGGTGGATGTTTTCCCACTTTGGGTTTTACTTCACTACTTGGGACTTCTTTTTTGTTCATGGGTACTATACGTACCCAAAATTGTAAGGGTACTACACTACCGAAACAATGTTACACGTGCCCCAATGATGATACAAGTCTCCTCACAAGGTGTTCGGGATCCGGAAAAGCTCTCCAAGTATGTGTTAACATCCTACATGTCCCACTTAGCCCCTGCGTGCTTTGTTTTTCTCTTCTCCCCTCTTTTCCTTTGCATTTTGGTCTTGATTCTGAAACCGCCACCTGCTCAGGGTGGCGGTCCTTCACGTATTTTTCCAAAACGTTCTTTTTATCGTGACTCGTGTAAAATTTCAACATTTACCAGCTTTTTTCACCACCTTTGCTCGTATATATGATTCTGGTTCCCTGAAATAGTGTTTTTGCATTGTTTATTGTTAAAGAGTTCAAATTGGTTTTCACCTTTGGGTAAATGGGGATTCTATAAATAGTTGGTTGATCTTCAAGCAAATGGCCCCTCAAAAATTGCCTCTCATCTTCTCATTTCATAGTTTAGTCTTTCAATTCTTAGGAATTCATAGTTTCCATTTATTACATGCATAGTTAGTGTTGTTTTGCTATTTAGAAGCCACATAATCTTCTTGTGCTAGTGTTGTTACTGTTTCACACAATTAATTGAGATAGGATAGTTTTATTTTCAGTTTGAAGCCATTAGAGTTACAGGTTTTTTTCGTAAAAAGAATAGCTTCAGGTTCTGGATGTTTTGTGTCGTATGACTCGCAATAAATCCCACTAGGAATTGCATAAGCCAAGCTCTGTTCTCTTGCGCTATCCCTCTCCTACTCACATTGTATTCAGTCTACATCCAAAATTGCCATTGTTCCAATACCTACTTCTATTGATGCTAGCATTACACACTTTTTTGGATTCATGTGAGCATGAAGGAATGACGATACCACACTGAGGGGACAAAGCCACACACAATTGGATTCGCCACTATTCTGCAAAATCTAGGTTCAAGCTTTCAAAGTTCTAGTTAAAGTATATCAAATAGAATAGTAAAAGCATTTCATTTCAGTTAATCTCACTTTTGATATTCTTTGGGAAGTCAGGGATTGATAGTTTCGAGAAACTATGATTCATTCCTAACTTCTGAGGTAGGATCGAGAGTCTTTCAAATAGATTAGATTAGTTATTTCATTATTTAGAATATACTTACAATTGCACAGGCAAGTAGCTATACTCGGCTTCCTTATTTGTTTTAAATTTTGTTATTAGTTTAGTTGTTAATTACTAGATATTTTAAATAATTTCTCTTTCAAGTTTGTTCAAATAGTTCATCAAAAACACAAAATAGCGAAGTTATATATGCTTTGTATATATACTTTACATAGTTAGTTTTACTTTACTTGACTAGATTTACATTGTTTCATTTGTATGACAATCATGGGACCTAGGGAGCCCATAGAATATGTATTCAAGCCAATCATGCCTCAACCCAACTTTGTTGCAGCAATAACTGACATAGACCAAAATCTAAGAATTCAAGTTGCTAGAACGCCTATAAGATACTCTGAGAAGATTGCACAACTGTTAGTTCTCAATATAGAGGCCGAAAAGGCATACGACTACTGGATACTAGGGGTTAGGGATTGATTCCGCACATGACCATAGGAGGTCCACAACAACCACAAATCTACGGTTGTGATCCACATGTCCCACAACCCAACGAGTCCATAGGTCAATCAGACGTAGATGCTGGTTTACGCACATTAGTATTTAGATCCACTCCACTTCCACCAATCATAATCGCACAACTATCCTCACTAGACATAACAACTAATCAAGCTAAGGATTTCTAGACTAGACCAGAGAATCACCCATAGAATCCACTTGTATCCATCATCCATTTTCATGACCACCGAGGGAGACATATATGAAGCACCCATAGGTTATTTTCCACGTATTCCATAACCTATAGATCAAATCACACCAGAGCTCGATATTGATTGGAGCCTTGAGCAATCATCCTCGTTGACCGATCTATCACGCCAATTCAAGTTAGGAGGGCCTTCTTTGCCTTAGATTCACAGATTCCATTAGTGCATGTCGAAGACATAAGATTTCCCAATTATTTTGTCCATACCCCACGTATATTCCATCCCCACCGGTTGTCTCGGCATGACCTCGGGAGGTCGGGTGTGAGGAAAAGTTACTTATAGATTCCCATGCTCGCTTGTCACTTTTCCATCGTACAAAATTGGTGAACTTGACATGAAACAAACAATTATTCCTCTTTTAGTTTTCATTTCTTCCATCCACCTTCGCTCTTTCCCATTATTTTGTAGGTATTCATATACCCCCCGAATATGTCAGGATTCGATGCATATGGCAGACCTCTCCTAGGTCTTGAAGCATACTACGATCAACTGAATAGACAACCATCACCCTCGCTCTCAGCATGGGGTGACAACTATTCAACTAACTGATTGTCAACACAAACTCTGCCTCCAAGGACTAGATATAGTTCTTCTTTCCAAATAGAGGAGTTGGACCAGCTCGCTCAAACGCAACAACCAGAGCCTTCAGGCTCGAACAACATGACATTTACAGGAGAATCTAGTTCGTCTCCTTAGGTGTTGCTTAGACCACAAATTAGTAGACAATTAGATCCATATCTATTTTTAGATGATGAACATTCAGGTGCATTATGCCAGGAGTGAACAACGCTCTCGGAGTATGTACCCACCTATAGGAAGTTTACAAACATGACCCAAGGTCTCTTTTCAAGAAAACACCTCCATACCTCTACCTATAGGAAATTCCCTCGGTGAAACTTGGCAGGGCAATGATCAGTTCATAGCAGGGTATCATACCCCTTTGCAACCTCAGGATATACAACAAATGCCACTAAGGCAAAATACTGTGACTTCACCAAATGAAGTCATCTCCACTTTAGTAGAAAAAGTTAGAGGGTTAGAACTTGCTCAAGCAAGTCAAAATTCTCAATTCATACAGGTAGGAAATTCCAATCCTCCGCATCATCTTGGCCAAGTAGACCTCCTCACAGGAATAGGCATGTTGGGCATGCCTCCTCAGTATTCACAACAAATGCCAACTAGAACCACGTTTTCTAACACCGTTTCGGTGGAAAATATGATACCTCCCGGTCTAGTACAAAATAATCCATTCCTGGGAAATACTCCTCCATACTTAAACATATATTCCAAGTCACCACAAGGAGATATGTTCTCTTCTCCCAACATGTTTGCTCAACCACAAGGATTTCCTTATGTCCTGTAAATGTATATGTTGTGCCATATCAACAACCCATTCCACCTCCACCCTCAAAGCGCCATCGATGGTCGAAACCTACGCGATAGGAACTTATTTAGAATATTTGAAAGAGCCATTAGACTTTACTATACGAAGCGTCATGCTTCCAAGACCACTTCCCAATTTTTCCAAATACAAAGGAGAAGGAGACCCGAATGCACACATTATGGCCTATACCACAACCATTTGAGAACTGCTCCCTTGGATGGGGTTGCCAAAATATTTCCCAAAACTTTATAGGGCATCACCCTCAATTGGTATTACATAATACCCGAAGCTTACATCCATTCATTTAAACAACTCATTTCAAAGTTCATCAAGGCGTTTGACATGAACAAACTGTGAGAACAGGGATCGGGAATTCTTGCACATTAAGCAAGAACACAATTAATCATTACTCATTTCATCCAAAGATGGTGTACAGTCCTCTATTCTTCAACAAGTGCTCCAAACATGGACAAGATGGAATCGTGTGATTTATTCCTTCATTCTCTCATTAGAGAGGTAAAGGAAAAAGTATAGAAGTTCCCACTAAGGACTTACGATGAAGTTCTTGAGAGTGCCCTCTGAATAGATCAAGCGGCAATAGATAGTGGTCCCAAGATGTATGAAACAAATGGGAGGTTAATCACCCCCAGCTAGAATACTACGACTTATCCTACTACCAAAAACATCAATCAAAGACCTAAAATCCTTAACAAAAATCACGGCGTAACAACAGATGGAGTAATTGACCAAATAAAAAAAGTAAATGTTGTAAATGCTCCATCGCTAATTAATAATCAACGAAACAACAACTTTACCCAGACAATCAACTCGGTGGATTTTAATAATCCACAACAACAAAGGCAGACCTGCATACACGGGGTCCAAGTCAAAATTCAATCGGATATCAAAACCAAAACCAAAACCAAAGATAACAAATGCAAAACTTTAATAGTTAGCAGTTTAATTAGAGTTTTGGACCACAATACGTGCCAAACCAACAACCTAGGATTTACAATCCCAACTCGCATTGTGGTTTCCAAAAAATTCGAGGCCATGACACTAGGACTTTCCATGATTACAATAAGTTCATGCAACATTTGCCAGAATAACAGAGACAACTTTTCATAGATATGTTCTTAGCAGATCCTGCATCACCTGCGCCAAATACTTTCACGGGAGCAATCTCCCCTCAAAATGCTCCCCTCAAGATTTTCAATGACCCACTCCCAAATCATGATAAATTAAATCCAAAAGGGACGAACAAGGGTGCAATGATAGGAAACAATGATCATGAAGCCTCGACTTCGCTAAATCCACCTGTCGCACCACAATTAGGAAATCAGCTATGACCCAAGATAGTCAGTTTAGTGGAGTTAGACACTGAGCTACCCGTGGAAGCCGTAACAAGGACACGAGAGTATTCCTCTCAGCCAAGTCCAAGTTACCCACTAGAGATAGATAACATTCAATAGCCATTAGTAAAACCCGTAGGTGCCTATGATTTAATTAATGACCTAACAAAGACCTTCTCTCATATCTCCTTTTAGACTTATTGAAGAACTCTCCTACCCATAGGGCTGCTCTTTTAGAAGCATTAGGTTTAGGTCATTTAATTAACATCACTCCACCTCCCGAAACACAAGTAAACCATATAGACTTCGATATTCACCCTCTAGGGAAACCGGATAGGGATACCGAGTTTATATTTGACATAAACAAAATGCCAACAGACACCGAGATTGCATGAAGAGGTGATCCGACCTTACATTTACAAGTGTGGGTTTATAACAATTATGTTAAATGTGCAATGGTTGACAATGGGGCAGTAGTTAACATAGTTCCCTTCTCTTTCCTTCAAAAGCTAGGGTATGGAGAAACAAATTGTTCCACAACTTGGAATACGCTAAGAGGCTATGATAGCCTTAAAGCCACTTCGATTGGAACTATAATACTACCAGTCACCTTAGGACCCAAAACAATCCTCACTGAGTTTTATATTATAGATCAGGAAACCAACTATAATATGATCCTCGGCCGACCATGGATACACCATATGAAGGCAATTCCTTCTACATTATTTCAAGAAATAAGATTCCTGCACTTAGGAAAGGTATTCGTAGCAAAAGGTGATCCAAACCATTTGATATACACCTAGTAGACTTGAAGAAAAGACTAGGTGTTCACTCGAGTTTGAACTCCCAACAAACCAACTTAACAAGCCAACCGACTCGAAACTGAAAGAAAAGTTGGTACCTCAAGTGAACTTAGAAGCTACGAGCCTAATCAAGAATATCCCACCCTCAAGGATGAGGCTAACATTGTAGAAATAGTATCATTAGGAACTATCATTAAAATTGTTGAATTGCTAGAAGGATCTACCAATTTTCCTGCCATTTGATTCTATAGGTATGGGATATACCCTAGGAGTTGGTTCTCTCCCAGCAGAAGAACTCTACATGGTAGAAATAACCAAAGCAGAAGAAGTGGGTGTAGCAAATGTCCCAACATCCATCTTCCCAAGTAAATATTGGACTCTCCATTTTGATGGAGCCGGATGTTCTATGGAGTGAGTCAAAGGCAGGTGTGATCTTTACTTCTCTCGGGAAAGATCTTACCATTCGCCTTTAAACTAAGTTTTGAATGTACAAACAACAACACTAAATACGAATCCCTCCTCCTTAGCCTCATCTTAGCTAAGAGGCTCGATGTTAATGACATCAGGGTGTTAGGAGACTCTCAATTAGTAGCAAACCAAGTCTCTGAGGTGTATGAGACTAGAGTTGAACATTTACAACTCTACAAAACAATGGTATTAGATTTGAGCAAAGGATTTAACTTCATATCAATTGAAGCAATCCCGTGAGAACAAAACCTTCTCACAGATTTGATAGCAACCTCAGCTTCACATTTCACTCCCAACAGTGAGTTGGAAGACACTCGTTTCATGGTATCCCTTTGTACTGAACCATTAATAAAGAAAATGTCAAACCCTCTTTTAAACATAGCTGAGAATACATCTACTATCGTAGATCATGTTGATAGTGATAGAGCCACTCTTGATTACCTAAACGCCTATGCAGAGTTACATCTCACCCATCACGTGGTGGATTTTTCCTTAATCCCACATTCGTCTTCTTACTTTGGAAACCCCATGGTAGAGCTCCCCCCACAAAAGGAGCTCGACATATACGCAGATAGAGAATGGAGAAGATCTGGAACTACCTCCAGCCCTGCCTGAGTTTGAAGAAGGTAACGCTTCTTTAATTGAAGAAACAATTGATATTAACATCGGAATGGAGGAAGAACCAAAGATCTTAAAACTAGGATCTTCGCTAACTCTAGAAGAGATAGAAATACACACTCGAATCCTCAAAGAACATCAAAAGGATTTTACATTTAATTATAAAGAAATGACGGGAATTGCACCACACATCATGGTACATAACCTCGTCACCAAACCAGATGCAAATCCAATTAAACAAAAATTGAGACCAATGAAACCCAAGGTAGCTCTCATGGTGAAGGAAGAGGTAATGAAGCTTCTCGTAGGGTTCATCAAACTGGTTGATTACTCTCAATGGGTATCTAATATCATCCCATTCTAAAAAGAATGGGAAGATACGCATCTGCATAGACTTTCGAGACATTAACAAGGTGTGTCCCAAGGACGACTTCCCATTACCATCCATTGACGTCATCATTGATGCAACAACTGGGTTTGAGATTTTGTCTCTCATGGATGGATTCTCGGGATACAATCAAATCGAATATCCAAGAAAGACCAATCCTAAACCATGTTTATAACTCCTAAAGGAAATTATTGCTACGCTATTATGTCGTTCGGTCTCAAGAACGATGGTGCTACATACCAATGGGCAATGACATACATATTTCACGATCTTATTCATAAAATCATGGAATCCTATGTAGACGACTTGTTGGCTAAGGCCATGAAGCGTTGCCAGATACCCGGAAGTGCTCGCATCATTCTTTCACGTTTGATCGAATACGGAGTTACACTAAATCCAAAAAAATGCATATTTGGTGTGACAGAGAGGAAACTCCTAGGTTACATTATATCATCATGAGGATCGATGTTGACCTAGCCAAAATCCGAGTTGTTCTTGAAATAATCCCACCTTTGGATGAATCAAATTAGATCGTTTCTTAGAAAGCTTGGTGCAATCCGAAGATTCATTCCAGACTTAAGCTTTGTCATTCACCCAATCAAAAATCTACTCAAGAAAGATTATAGTATCGATTGGACCGAAGACTCTAATGAGGTTGTTGAAGAAGTTAAGCATTTCTTGTTGTCACCACCTACGCTAATGCCTCCTAAGCCGATCGCCCTTTAATCTTATATTTGTGAGCTACCAATGTCTCACTAGCCTGCATGCTGGCTCAAGAAGATGATGACAAAATAGAACACGTGATCTATTTCATTATCCAAACATTACTAGATTATGAAACGTGTTATACGTAGGTAGAACGAGAATGCCTTACCATAGCCTTTGCAACCAAACACCTAAGACATTACATGCTAAATCAAGAAACAAGGGTCATTATAAAAATGTACCATTTCACGAACTTTCCTCATGTAAGGGTTCTTTTCTAAAAAGGCTGGATGCTTTATAACCTTAATGGGAGAATTCGAATTAAGTTTTGTAAACCAAAAATCCGTTAAGGGACGAATTATTGCAGATTGGTTAGCCAATAACCCGTTAGACAGAGAGGCAATCTAGTAGACCTTGATTTTCCTAATGAATGCATATATTACATCGAAACCAAACCTCCTATCTTTGAAAGTCCTTGGTATATTGATATTGTTAATTATATCATGGACCATGCATATCCAAAATGTGCCACACCACAACAAAGAAGGCAGTTATGCATTATCGTAGCTAAATACGTTATTATAGAACAAGTGCTCTATCATAAGGCTTTTGATGGAATGATTCTAAGGTGTGTTGACATAGAAGAATCCAAGAAGATACTCTATGAATCCCACAGTGGAATATGTGGTGGTCATTTTGGAGGCCATGCCACCGCTCGTAAAATATATCGGATGGGCTATTTCTGGCCCACTCTAGAACACGACGCAGTAGAGTTTGTACGTAAGTGTCATAAATGCCAAGAATTTTCCCACGCGATTCACATGCCGGCACAAGCTCTACAACCAATCGCGACTCCATGGCCCTTTTCTACATGGGGCCTAGATTTGATAGGTAAATTCTCTCCCTTGTCAACAAATGGCCATAACTTCATAATCACGGCCACCGAGTATTTTACCAAATGGGTAGAGGCTATGCCTCTCACCACTGTACCAGGTTCTCGTGATCGCCAAGTTCATTTTAAACCAGATCATTTATAGGTACGGTGTCCCACAAATCATTATCTCAGATAATGGTACTTCCTTTAAGAATGACGAAGTCCATGAGCTATGCAATAAATTTAAAATAAACCATCATACGGCCTCCCTGTATTACCCTCAAGCCAACGGGTAGGTTGAAGCAACAAACAAGACATTGAAAGCTATTCTCCTCAAAACGGTAAAAGAAAACAAACGAGATTGGCATTTAAATTTATATCCAGCCTTGTGGGCCCACCGAACCTCAATAAGAACACCAACAGGAGCAACTCCTTTCTCATTGGTATTCGGAGTAGAAGCAATTCTCCCACTTGAGGTTGAAATACCCAGTCTCCGCATCTCACTACAAGGGATTATGGATGAAGAAGCTTATAGAGAAGCATGTCTCTCCCAACTAGAAAGCCTAGATGAGGCCAGGCTAGATGCTTGAACAACGGCATAGAGTCTATGCTGACCGGATGTGCCGGCAATATAATAAAAAGGTCTATGAATGAGATATATATGAAGGAGATCTAGTTCTAAGGCTAGACAACCGGATCGATAAGAAGACCGGTGAAGGAAGGAAATTCCAGCCCAAATGGTTGGGCCCATACCGAGTCATGAAAGACTATGGAAATGGAGCGTATCTCTTGTGCACACTAGAAGGTGAGGAATTTGGTGAAACTATCAATTCCCTACACCTTAAATGGTTTTACGCATGAAGCGACCAACACTACTAATATAGTTATATCTACATTGCATCTTCATGTAGTTAGGTTCATTTTGTCCATTCATTTCGTAAAACTTGGTGATCAAGGGACTTGCTCTTAAGCAATTCATTACAAACTTCTGATGGTATTGGCAAAAACATTCGAATCATACTTCTTCATTTTCATAACATCATCAACCGTTTCAGAATCATTTCATCCATATAAAGCTAGATATGACAAAGTTTTAACGGTAACCATACCAAGGTCTGCATGCTTGTTCTCACTTTTGGTTTCTTCCTAGGATAGGTGTCTTGCCTATGGTCTATTCTAGAAGCTTCATAGTGTCACATCTATCCCATATGTATATCTCTTTGGAAATAAGAACATGCTAACATTTTGCTCAAATAAATAAGTCAAACATAGATCAAATAGAAAATTTTATTTTTACACATTTCCTTGCCCTACCAACCTTCGGTGATGAGCTTGCATCTCTTACTAGTGACATAGGGTTGGAAAAGGATGGGAATGCCCTTACTTGCCTATGCCTTGTCCATGGTGATAAGCCCATGCTTCCTACTAGAAGCATGGGGCAAGGTGCAGGGGGTCCTCTTGAGAATAAATGTTGAAGGTCGTAAACAAACAGTTCAAATAAACCTTTGAAATCTTGAGTAAAAACAAGTGAATCAGATGTCAAAAACTCCAAGAGAGCTCAAAACCCCAAAAACTAGATTTTGTCTACCATGTGGCCATCTACGGATCTAAGTCTAGATAAACTGCAAAGCAAGTTGCATTCTAAACTATGGAGTCACTTGAGTAGTATAGGTTTGTAGCATACTAATTTGGTTCCACCAAATCTTTGTCTATCTCTCATCACTACCATTCAAAAAATTTCATAGCTTGTGACCTTTCTAGCTCTTGGTGGTGAGCCCTCACATCTTACTAGTTGCGTGGAGTTAGGAGTGGGGCAAGTGCATCTCGCTATCATACCAACTTGTCATCACGTTCACAAAACTATACGAATGGCACCGAAAAATAGCTTATAAAAGCTAAAGTTCAAAATCACATTGTGTTTGCATTATCATATATCAAAGCATCACGAAATACAAAAAGAAAGAAAGCATTCGTATCATTTGTTCTCCATCGCATACATTCTCGAAAAGCATATAGAAACAACATTATAATATACATGTGGAAATGAATCACAAAACCTAGGTACCATGGGTCTCGATCCAAAGAAGAATATATATATATATATATATATAAATCAAGTTTCTTGTACAATGCCATCATGCACTAGGCATGGTCAAAATGCTCAATGAGCCCAGAAATACAAAATAAGTCGTATAAACAATCTACGAGACCCAAGTGGCCTCTCAACCCCTATGAGACCCCTCTCGAAGGTGCACGACCACATTTAGGACTCCGACTACACCGGCGCTCTGAATGCACTGAGGGCTCACGGTCCCAAGGAGCAGCTACGGCCTCACTATGAGAGCGACTCCTCATCAGGCACTCTACTATCCTATATCCAGCCAACTCGGTACGAAGGGTAGTCACCATCTTGGCCACATGCCAGACATGGGAAAAAACGTTGGTATGCCTACCGACCATCAAGGCTCCCCGCATCCACCGATAGGAGCGTGAGTGCTCTCCATGGGGATCATCAGGGTATCAGTGCATACCCGGTGAATCAAGTCTCGCCACTCATCAGCAGTCTCTGCAAGAAAAGGAGAAAACAAATTAGAAATAGTCAAAAGATAAAAACAAAAATGAAGAAGAGGAGAGATAACAACTAAGGCAATCCTAACTAAAAACAAATCTTAAAAGAAGGGTGACAACTCACTTGGATCTCCGGGCCTCCAAGAGGGATCCCTAGGATCAGCACCTACCACAGATGCCACCACTGACTGATGTGCTCCTCCCGTGTTTGGGGCAACATAACGCATCCTGCTACGGACTCATCCTCCCTACCCAAGTCCTGAGAAGGTGGCTCCTCTGAAACTAGAGTCACCCTCTCCACACTCTACTCTACCCTCTCGGCCTGTAAGATATCCTGAGTGTCATGCCACTCGGGATCGCTGTCCTCCTCTCCACCTAACTCACTGACCTCAGCCTTGGTCTCCTCCTCCATCTCTCCCCCTGTGAACTCCTCGACTTGGAGTCTATATCAATGGGGTTGTCACTATTGTGGGCAGATCGCGTAATCTGAAGTAAGGGTGCTTGAGGAGCACCGGCTCTCCCTCGAGTGCATACTACCCGCATAGCTGTAATAGGGACACCAAGAGTAAAAATGATCCAAACCCGACCTCTAGGACCTCCCTTAGCCTCCCGAATTGATTTGAATATTGGCACCACTGGGGGGAGCATACTGACATAAGGAAGGCCAAACTACTGAGGCACTCGATCAAAGGGGTGTGTCTCCACCTTCCTTGTCCTCGTCGACAAGCTACCCTATGGTAGAGCAAGAGATCAAAGTGAGGGTCTTCTTGCCCCACAACCTGCCATGGCATGATAAGGTGTGGCCTCCATATCATCGGTGGTTAGGAGGCAATCGGGTGGTGGGGGTGCTTTAAGCACTTGACATATCTATCCATCCGACCGCCCTCATGGCTTCGGGATCTGCCACCTCTACACCTTTCCCATAAGGGATGAAATGCTCATAGACCCAACTCATAACCAGGGTCGGATGGCTCAATGATCTGCCCTGTAAGTAAGTGAACCACCAGGTACAAATCATGATAAGTGGTCCCAAGTATGTCGGCCCCCTGCATAACCGCCATGTGCCTCAATTTGTGTAATAATAGGGGACCATCGGTAGAGTAAGGTGTCCCCTCCCTTATCCCCGATCAATCTCGAGGCAAGGATCTCCATAATATCCTGATGAATCAAGGGGATAGGCAAGCTAGGAATAGATCGACCCTCACCCCCTTCTTTGAACCAGTGGAGATAACTGCGTCTCCCATGTATGTAGCCCATTGTGCTATCTGAGCCCGTGACCTGCTACTGTCTCAAGTGTAAGCCGTCTCCCAATGATTGGGACCCCCAAGATATGGTAGAAATACTCTAGGGTGATAGTCCACTCACCCCTGACTCCTAGAAATCAAAAAGTGTTCTGATCAGCATCCCAATATGAAAACAAGTCACAAAGTATGTGACTAGAAGGTGCAACATGCGGGACCCGTGATATACGCAATATGCCGGCCCTCTGAAGAGTGTCCTGCTCATCTTGAGAAAGTGCATCCAACACTTTGTTGGAAGCCAATCACACTCTCTCTCTCTCGGCTCTATCTGATATATTCCTCCTTCGCCTACATACACCCAAAAACACACAAAAAGGAGTAAGTTAGTATTCAAATTGCATTAAAAATCATTAAAACATGCAAGAATACTAAAAATGCAAAATTTGGCTCAAAACACTGAGTTTTGGCGTTACGTAGAGGACCACCACCTCGAGCAGTGCAGGGCAGGTCTCCGCAACCGCTGCCCTACTCAGGGTGGCGGTCGTGTCCCGAATTTTCAAACGGGTCACGTGCCCTATAAAACGCCTAAAAACATGAAAAATGACTATTTTTTACCAAAACAAAGCCTACCCATTAGGTGCCCCCCCTAAGTGACCCTATTAACACTAACATTTTCAAAAAAATCCCCATGACAAGGATTTCATCATTTTAACATTTTGGGGATAAAAATGTTAAATCAAGAAAAACTAACCTGTGATCTCGTGGGTCGATGTTCTGCTCACGGAGGCATGATCACTATCTCGTCATGAATGTTTTGACTATACTCTTGTCAAAACCGTCACCGTGGGTCCCAGAGCTCAAAATCAATCAAACCGACACGCGTAAATGAATAGGAAAATGGGCCCATTTTTACATATATAACATCTTGACTCATTTTTGATTGCCCTTTTCACAGGTTTGGAGCGCCGACGGAGGTAAGTTCTTATCCCCACATGAATGGTAAGTCCTCATTTCATATTATTTTAGTATTTATTTTTCGATTTATTTTATATATGCACTTGAGTCCTCTTTTCATTTTGCAGGTAGCGGGAATTTTGGATGGCGTCATTTCGACACACGACGTGCCAAGTATAATTTCTAACCTCCCATTCGGGACCACCATACTCGAACCCACCATTTTACACCTCTTCATGGCTAAAACACTTCTCTCGAGGGGGCAATATGTACGTACCCAAAATTGTAAGGGTACTACACTGCCGAACAACGTTACACGTGCCCCAATGATGATACAAGTCTCCTCGCAAGGTGCTCAGGATCCAAAAATCTCTCCAAGTATGTGTTAACATCCCGCATGTCCCGCTTAGCCCTGCGTGCTTTTTTTTCTCTTCTCCCCTCTTTTCCTTTGCATTTTGGTCTTCAGTTACGAAACCACCGCCCCACCTAGGCGGCGGTCCTTCACGCATTTTTCCAGAACTTTATTTTTATCACGACTCGCATAAAATTTCAACGTTTACCAACTTTTTTCACTACCTTTGCTCGTATTTATGATTCTGGTTCCCTAGAATAGTGTTTTTACATTGTTTATGGTTAAAGAGTTCAAATTGGTTTTCACCTTTGGGTAAATGGGGATTCTATAAATAGCTAGTTGATCTTCAAGAAAATGGCCCCTCAAAAATTTCCTCTCATCTTCTCATTTCATAGTTTAGTCTTTCAATTCTTAGGAATTCATAGTTTCCATTTATTGCATGCATAGTTAGTGTTGTTTTTTGTTTAGAAGCCACATAATCTTCTTGTGCTAGTGTTGTTACTGTTTCACATAATCAATTGAGATAGGATAGTTTTATTTTCAGTTTGAAGCCATTAGAGTTACAGGTTTTGTTCTTTAAAAAGAATAGCTTCAGGTTCTGGATGTTTTGTGTCATATGACTCACAATAAATCCCTCTAGGAATTGCATAAGCCAAGCTTTGTTCTCTTACGCTATCCCTCTCCTACTCGCATTGTATTCAGTCTACATCCAAAACTACCATTGTTCCAATACCTACTTCTATTGATGCTAGCATTACATGCTTTTCTAGATTCACGTGAGCACGAAGGACCGACGAGACCACACCGAGGGGAAAAAGTCACACACAATCGGAGTCGCCACGGTTATGCAAAATCCAGTTCAAGCTTTCAAAGTTCTAGTTAAAGTATATCAAATAGAATAGTAAAAGCATTTCATTTCAGTTAATCTCACTTTCAATATTGCAGGGAAGATATGGCGATTGATAGTTTCTAAGAAACTATGATTCATTCCTCAAATTTGAGGTAGGATCGAGAGTCTTTCAAATAGCTTATATTAGTTATTTCATTTTTTTAGAATAGACTTACAACTACACAGGCAAGTAGCTATACTCGGCTGCCTTGTTTGTTTTAAATTTTGTTATTAGTTTAGTTGTTAATTGCTAGATATTTTAAATAATTGCTCTTTCAATTTTGTTCAAATAGTTCATCAAAAACACAAAAATAGAGAAGTTATATATGTTGTAGATATACTTTACATAGTTTTACTTTGCTTCAGTTAGATTTACATTGTTTCGTTTGTATGACAATCACGGGACCTAGGGAGCCCAGAGAATACGTATTCGAGCCAATCATGCCTCAACCCAACTTTTTGCATCAATAACTAACATAGACCAAAATCTAAGAATTCAAGTTGCCAAAATGCCTATAAGATACTCTGAGAAGATTGCACAACTGTTAGTTCTCAATATAGAGGCTGAAAAGGCATACGACTACTGGATACTAGGGGTTAGGGATTGATTCCACAGATGACCATACGAGGTCCAAAACAACCACAAATCTACGGTTGTGATCCATAGGTCCCACATCCAAATGAGTCCACAGGTCAATCAGATGTAGATGCTTTGGTTTATGCACATTAGTATTTAGATCCACTCCACTTCCACCAATCATAATCACACAACTATCCTCACTAGACATAACAACTAATCAAGCTAAGGATTTCTGGACTAGACCAGAGAATCGCCCATAGAATCCACCATATCCATCATCCATTTTCATGACCCTGTCGGAGACATATATGAAGCACCCACAGGTTATCTTCCACGTATTCCACAACCTATAGATCAAATCATGCCAGAGCTCGATATTGATTGGAGCCTTCGAGCAGTCATCCTCGCCGACCGATCTATCATGCCAGTTCAGGTTAGGAGGGCCTTCTTTGCCTTAGATTCACAAATTCCATTAGTGTGTGTTGAAGACATAAGATTGCCCAATTAGTTTGTCCATACCCCACATATATTCCATCCCCACCGGCTATCTCGGCATGACCTTGGGAGGTCGGGTGCGAGGAAGAGTTACTTGTAGATTCCCATGCTCGCTTGTCACTTTTCCATCATATAGGTACCTCATCGGGCTTTATGTCGGGACCCATTTATCTTCTTCTTATCCTTCTAGGAAGATGTTGTTTGTATATGGGAACCTTATCAGGCCTTTAGTTACTTGGGCCCCATTGACACATCTTTCTTAGTTGTTTAGGAGTGTCTTCTTGTTCAGTCTGACTCATCATAGCCACTACCCCAACTTTGATGAGGGGGGGTGTTGGTGTGTGGGATCCTATGTGTCCTCCACTCACATATGGAGGGTCATCTCACATGGGTTAGGTTTAGGGTTTTCTTATGTGTCATGCACTAGGGTTACTCAACACCCTATATGTATCCCTTCATTTGACATTTATGAGTATGTCAAGACACTCTGCAATCTTTCTCTATGTGTAAGCTTTATTCTGTTATGCAAGTTCTTCTTTGATTGATCGATTCCTCCTTATGATTACGCTAGAGGTATTACGTTTCCTTTGGAGTACAACCTCATCGTGGTGCACAATTTTTGATAGGATTCTTGCCAAATCTTTCAGCCCTTCCGTGAAAAAGGAAACATCTAGAGGAAGAGGCCAACAACATGTTGAGGCGTCGTAGATTTGCAATCTGAAATGGAAGTTCACTCATCTCTGAACCACCAAGCATTTGAATTAGTTAAATGCCAGAGACGTAATACCCTAACATTTACTATTTACAAATTCCCATTTTGTATTTTCAATTTACCATTTACCATATTGAATTGACATACAATCGATTGTTGCTGACATTGTAGGGACTTTGGACAATACACATGCTTCTCAAAGTCAACCGTCTTCACCAACTCACTCAGTTCAATCACATGCAATTGTCTCTTCTCAACAACCTTCTCAGCAATCCCAGCCACACGAACTCAGACATAACCAATTACTACTCCAACATAACCACCTTAAGCACCGTGACATGTTACCCCTCAACAACAAGGTATGATTTTATTTCTTTAGTACAAGTTTTGAATAGTTTTTCATAAAATTTCGTAGTTTTTGCATAGTTTAACAATTTTTCATATGATTTTTCTTACACTTTTCAACACATTGTAGTACTTCAAATTTTTTAAAATAGTAGCACCACCCCCTCCTCCACCAATACGATTCAAAATGCCAACCAGAGGTTTAGGAAAAAAATAAGATTGGTAAACGCATGCCAATTCCTTCAGCCCCTAGTGGGACACTAAACATTGCCTCCTCATTTTGAAGTCTAACCCTCTCTCTCAATGGATTTCCGAGCACAACAGCATATCAATTTTAAATAATATAAATTTAGAGGAATATTACTTGGGAATTAATAACAATGACCCAACAAGATGTTTCAATACACGTGAGATGATTCAAGGCTAGCAGGTATACTTCTAATTCAATGTAATTTATTCAACTTTCATTACATTTCAATTTATATTTATTTATTTGAATATTGATTTATTTTATCACAGATAGGATCAGGCCACCCAAAGGCAGAAATAGGTAGCATTCAATAATCAACCCAAAATCCCCTATACCTCTCCAACGACATCATCTTCTTCAGATACAGATGGTGAATAGTTGCTACCATTTCCTTTAGAGGACTTAATTGGTTATGACTATCAATCCCATGTCACAGATTTTATTATACCTCATATCAGTCAACTCATAGAATGGGAGAGAAGTGAAAAAGTATTAATCAATGAGATAATAAGTCGTTTTGAAAATGATTGGCAAAGAGAAAGTTTATACGCTACAGTCCAGAATCAACCTACGAAGATGGATTCCTTTCTTACCCAAGTAAGAAGTTGGATTGTCACGTATAACAAAAATTATAAAGACAATATTTTAGATAAATAATTAAACAAATTGGAAAATATTAGTGCTGAATCCCATGCATATTTTAACAAATGGTCTAAGGACAAGGATCTGGTACCAATTGCAAATGCTGAGAGAGATAAAGCGGTCATAAGTATTATCACTTTGAAACAATATTTTTTGTTGATTTGAAATTTTTTTATTTTAGTAATATGTTTAATTGAGATCATGTTTTTTTTGTGCAGTTGAAATAGGAAAGTTTGAAGAGTCAAGCAAAGGTGTTCCAAGTTCACTTGAAACCGCAAAGAACAATTTATCCATAGCGAAAGAAATTTTAAAGAAAATATTTTTTCAGTTAACAAACAAAACACTACACTAAATTGGATAATTAAAGAGAATGGATTCGACCCTGAAATTTAATTCAAAACTAAGGCAGCTACAGATCCCAGTTTATTATCCCATGGAGATGTGACAAATGAAGAACAAAGAATCGTAAAGAATCTAGAAAATGTTACGGAAGATCTGATTATTTCTCGATTATTCAAGCCATTGGGGAAAGGGGTACAGGAGGAGAAGCCATTTGGGAAAGGATTATAGGAGTGGAAGCCATTGGAGAAAGGGGTACAAAAAATTGAGGGTTGAAAAATTTCATGATTGAGGGTTAAAACTTGAAAAATTGAAACTTTAAATTTGAAATTTTGAAATACTTTATAATCTATATTTGAAAATTTGAAACTTGAGTGTGATGGTCATGGCATTTGAAAATTTGAAATAATTTATTATCTGGATTTGAAATTTGAAACTTGAATGTGATGGCATTTGAAAATTTGAAATACTTTATAATCTGTAATTTTATATCTTCTTATATATTATGTATAGAATTTCTAGATTGTATATGGTGTTTATGTTTCATTTGAATGTGATGGCATTATGATAATGGTTAATTATTTGTTTTAATAAAATATGGAATGTGGTATGAAAAAGGCATATTAATACTAATAGAGTTAAATTTTCTTCTCTCTACTTGTAAAATTCAAAATATGTATCAGGTTTCTTAAAATTTAAACCTTCTCAGAATCATCTCTACTTCTAATGATGATTGTATTAGATGTGGATGATGACATTAGAATAGAATCATATATATGGATTATCATGAATTTTATGTGGATGTAGATTTAGCTTCAAGCACGATCATGGAATCTGGATGATGATAATGGATAATTGTTTTAAGAAAATTTGGAATGTGGTATGACAGAGACATTTAAACCTTCTCAAAATCTTCTTCTCTCTACTTGTAATGATATGATGACATTAGAATGGATATAGATGATGATGAATGATGATAATGGATAATTTTTTAAGAAAAATTGGAATGTGTTAGGATAGAGACGTTTCTGCACATTTAAAATAGATATGGATGATGATGAATTGTGTGGACTTACATTTAGCTTCAAGCACGATCATGGATGATGATAATGGATAAATAATTGTTTTAAGAATAATTGGAGTGTGTCAAGAGTCTAGGACAGAGACATATTCTCTCTACTTGTAAAATTTGAACTCTGTATCAGGTTTTTTTGCATTTAAACATTCTCCTTGTCTCAAAATCTTCTTCTCTCTACTTGTAATGAATCAATGATATGATGACATTAGATGTGGATGATGACATTAAAATAGATATGGATTATGATGAATTGTGTGGACATAGATTTAGCTTCAAGCACGATCATGGATGATGATAATGGATAATTGTTTTAAGAAAATTTGGAATGTCTTAGGACAAAGACATCTTAATACAGTAAAATCTTCTTCTCTCTACTTGTAAAATTAGAACTCGTATGAGATTTAGCTTGAAGCATGATCATGGATGATGATAATGATATGATGACAATAAAATAGACATGGACAATGATGAATTGTATGTGGACGTAGATTTAGCTTCAAGCACGATCGTGGATGATGAATTTTATAATGGATAATTGTTTTAAGAAAATTTGGAATGTGTTATGACAAAAACATCTTAATATATATATCTTCCTCTCTCTACTTGTAAAATTCGAATGTGTGATTTTATCCCAAAAAGTTTAAACAATTTATCAAATAATTTTAAAAATACAAAAATAAATTAAACATAATTGTAAAAAACTCAAGAAATTTCATATGATAGGGTTTAAGTTACCTCTTGTATTTTAGATGGTCAGAAAAAACATATGGAAGGAAAATGAAAAATTATCCTTCACAACGTGCTAGAATATCTTCGATTCAAGAAAAATCAACACGAGAAATGGATTAGTATATAGATGGGTGATTTTCCTAACATTGTCAATCCCGAGAAGTGAGAGCTTCCTCGGATGGATGTCAACCCACATTTAAAAAAAAAAAGATGAAATAATGATTGAGCGGATTAAGGAAGAAATATAAAGATTAAAGAAAAATGTAAATGATAACCTACACATGTTTCGAGTAGAAGTTTAGAATGGAAGAGTATAACAATGAAAGAATATGCATATCTAAACTCTGAAGGCCTTGCAAATTAGTATTCGAAAAATGCATGTAACAAACAGATTTTTAAAACAGAATTTGGTATTCGACAAATCCAAAATAGTAATTATATAAAACATTTTTTTATAAATAATTGTATTTAAATAAATGTAAATATATATACCCGTAACATCTTTAATGATAACAAGAGCTAAAACAAAATTTGATAAAAAGCCTCCTCAATCAATATTTGCATATGTAGAGTTAATATGAAATTGAATAAATAACCACAATTAAAATGTAAGGTGACAAATAATAAAAGTAAGGTCAAGGAGATACCTATTGAAAGCTGAAACAATCCATTATCGGGAGCTTCTTCAAAGTCGATTTTCTCTTACGTAGAGTGTGACAATACACCAATTCTAGTCTCATCGTTGTACAGTTGTACTTGTAGCTGTATTATTTACACCTCTTCTTTTGGAAAGGGAATTCCAATGCGCAATTGCTTTGTCGAAAGGAAAGGTTTCCATGGAGTAGCAAGAAACATAACACGTCATGCAACTTTATATATTTTAATCTAACTTGTTTCTCGGTTTGATTTTATAAATGATAAAGCACTGAAAACCCTTTTTTCCTCCACAAACCCCAAAATCATTTTTTTTGGCATAACTCATATAATATGAAATATTCACTAATGTCTTCTTGTAAGACAATACTTTGATAGATTCGTCACTAGAGCCTTGTAATAGCACCACTCTCAAAAGGTTCGTTTAAACTTTTATATTGGTTCCTCATTGTTGTAAAATTTTTCTATTGAGACTTTAATAAATCAAAATTTAGTATACCTTTAATTTCCATACCCTTGAACTCTGAAGTCTTTGTGAAATATTCCATTATTTTACCCATGGATTTATGGAAATGCTATCTTACAAAGTCTACACGAGCACCTTTAGTATTCCAAAAATTAGGATTTATCACACCCATTCCTTCAAGAATTTTATATTTGGAGAAATGTTCTCTAATTTTTTATGATAAGGATTCTAATTTTTTTAAAGATTTATTCTTGTTTCAACTATAATAGACTCAAAGAGATTACATGTCACAGAACATCTTCTCATTCTGATCCTGTAATATCTTGACATTTTTGCAAAATGTATAGTTGTATGTCCCTCCCATTAACATTGATGCAAAGGTGATCGTGGATATTAAATCTCAAATAGTTACTGGGATTTTTAAGATCTAATAAATCTTTCCAATTCTCAAAAATAGGTGTATCAAAACTATCTAGGGAAAAATACAAGACATCAAGACTTTGACATGCCATTTTTCTAATCCGTATAAAAGCCAAAATATATATTAATCTCCCACATGTATGCTTCATCGGTGTATTGATCTTCTGCACCATTGGAAGAATAAAAACCGATGTAAGCAATGTATCCAAATTAGTTAAACGAAACAAAAGTCCCTTGCCCTATCAACTTCATGACGATATTTGTGCATGAAACCAACCAACGAAGGATACTCCTCATGAACTCTACATGCGGGTTCATATAAAGAAATTCATCTCGTCTAAACATACTTCAAAAGTTTTTTGCCATCTGTTATTCCAATTGCAAATTTTTGGAACTCAAGAAATCAATTTGGGATGCTTTCCATATAGGCATGAAGTTATCTTATAAGGTATTCTACTTTAGAAACATTTTCATAGTTTCTTACCATTTTATATGATAAATTCATTACTCAGAACCATATAGTAAATTACTAGCATAAAAGGGACCACTGTTGTTTGTAATCTAACACACATCCCTGTTCGGTGACCCTGCATGAATGATGCACCATCTACTTCAATGCATACCAACTTCGTAGCAATTTCATAATTAGTCATTCTAGCAATATCTTTCAAATGAGAAACAACTATTTTATGTAGGTTTTCGGCATTATAGTTTTCAACCATTTTCATAACACCCTGCAGATGAGGTGTCCTTATATGATTTTCTAAAGTATAGACATGGATACATACCCATGCAATGTTGTCAACTCATCATCGCTTCATCAATTGAAAGAGATAAAATTTGTTTTTAACATTCTCTTTCAAATCTTCCTTCTCTATCATCAAAAGGCATTTTACCATTTCCCATGCACTACTGTCAGACCAATGAGACTGAGGTACGTTGGGCATTCCATTATATTGATACAAAACTTTTAAATCAAGGAAATCCAAAATCGTTCTTCCTTTGTTTAGTATGTGAAATAAAGCAAAAATTGTATGAGTTTTACATGTAGATTTGTTTTATTCATTTTACCAATTTACAATGTGATCATTCCTCCCTTTTCCACAAGATGTCTATGTTTTTTTTGCTATGATTCATACTCTGTTGCGTATTTAACATACATGTATTATTTTTCAGTTTTCCACCTATGTGTTTTTATTTTTTGGCCATCCTCCCCCGTTATAGTCAAATATTGTTTTCCATAGTGTTTTTCTATAGTTTCCAACTTCGTTTGCATTTTTTGTTGCTTTCCCAATTTCCATGTACATATTGTACATGTACATTTAGATGTGATCTCTTCTGAATTAGATGGTTGTACATGTTCGATAAATGGAAATTTGGCAGCCCAATTAAACTTGTATGTCCTCCCAATTATCCACATATTCTTGTTCGTTTTCAATGTTTTACTTTTTTTAGTAGAATTCTAAGCAATATCACAATCACTTGGTTTCCTATTTTATGATCCAAAATTTGAATTTGATTTTTGTGTTCCATTTTGCTAAGTATTTTTATGTGAGATATATTGATGCACTCTTGGTTACACCCTAGTAGGAAGAATATCTTTAGGATCTGGCATCTCAACAAGTATATCTTCAAGATCTGGCATGGTATCATCATAGGTGTCATTTGGTTGATACTGTGTAGAATGCATGTCCATATCCATATCACCTTCCACACAATCAGTACTCTGATTCTTTCTGGTGGCAGCTATATGGTTGCTAATGGTTGTGGTATCTGTAGTAGCAGAGTTTCCAAAATACTTGAACATGGACTTATGATATTTCTTAATTACTTTTTGGGTCTTCCCATTTTGAGCACTAGCACCTTCCATTATTCTAAACTGAGTCATGCGTTAGTAAAAGCACTAAGTCGTGCATCAGAGAAAATTGAGTTACGCGTCGAGTAAATATAATGAGTCGTGTGTTAGAGAGAATTGAGTCATGTGTCGGGAAACTAAGTCACACGTTAGTAAATACACTAAGTCACACATTAGAGGAAACGATTTGTGTGTCGAAAAAATACACTAAGTCACGCGTCAGAGAAAATGAGTCATGTTTTAGAAAATACAATAAGTCACTCGTCGGATAAAACTCGTCGTACATCAAAAAAGTACAGGTTGTGTGTCAAGAAGAGAAGTGTCAGGCATCAACAAACAGACCCATGTCACACGTCGCAATACCTCCTTGTCACACCTCGGCCAATTCAATGAGTCACACATCAATAAATATCCTTGTCACACGTCAACAACAAACCCTTTGTCACATGTCAGCAAGATCTCCTTGTCTCCCATCCACAAAAAACCTTTGTCACGTGTTAGAAAATATTTATAGTCATGTATCAACAAATATTTATAGTCACGCATCAAAAATATCATCCATCACCTAACAAAAACTATTAATAGTAATCAAATCTTAAGCGTGCTCTGGTTCTTAGAGCATACAAGTTCACCGTATTGGTAAGTACTAGTGGTAGTATACTACTCGGCTAATCACATAGATTTTTATAGGAGATGTTTTCAAATGTAGGTGAAGCTGACCCAAAAAAAAATATATACTATAAATTTTAGGTGAACCGGACTCACTTTGCTCCTAAAAAATCACCTTTTCAAATTTTCCTAAAATGAAAATCTTTCCATACTACGAATATTCGCCACTAAAATTATCCCCGATTCTTGGAATATGAGCCCCAAGTTTCAAATCAACTTTTAAGATCGGACATAATGATTTTCTCAATGAAGATGATTGCAAAATAAAACCTTCTCTTTCCCATTGGAAGATGAAGACCTTATTAATGAGGAATTTATGAATGATAAAACACTTAGGTATTTCAAATGTAGCTCTAATCAAGAAGGAGATGCCCTATCATGAAGATGATTATTTTCATTTTCTTATCCAATCTTTTTCTCATTCTCCTTCAAAGAGAATGAAGCACCGTGCACATTACATCATAGTGAGAATCATATTAACGATGAGCCAATATGTGTCAAGGATAGTATTTTGTATTAATTGAGAAACATTAAGCACAAAGAATCTTGTGACGAGGATGATCATAAAATATCTACTGAGAACTAGCTCATAAAGAGCATATTTATGAAGCAAATAGAAAATAAAAGTCAAATTATCATCAAAGGAAACACTCCTCAAGGTGAAAATGGTAAGATTTGTGTGATCAAAACTCATTCTTATTGTAGTAATAAAAATATAGAAATTGGAATAAATTTACAAATTGATACGTAGATGAAAAAAATCAAAGAAACAAAGGAAACAAGCTATCTAGGTAGAACATCACTTGCAAGAACAATCATGAAAAATTTTAGAAGAAAATTGAGAAATGGGGCCATATTTCATGGATCCGGATGATGGATTTGCGAAAAGGAAATTTCGTGTTACCCATGATTTAAAAACCAAATGATCCAAGGAAAACATCCTATTTCAAGATTCGAGGTATGGAAACTTCTTCATAACTTTAGATGATGGGCTACCCATATTAATGGAGGAGTATCGAGTGTAATGGAGCTAATCAAGAAACACTTGTGATGATTTGATAGAACCAAAATTTGAAAGTACATACTTCCCATTGGTTGTGAATATAAATGCGGGTTCTCTACGTGTCGGTGATGAAGATCATGGAATTATCGACTTGAAAGAAACTAATCACAAGGTGATTAGTAGTATACGACATGAAGAGAAAGTGATATCAAATATTCAAAGTCATTCGAGCAACAAAAGGGGGCAGCCAGATTCATAGGTAAACTAAGTAGAGACCCGTGAAAGGCACGGTTCAAGAAAATATAAAGTGAAATTTTTTATCCAACTCGGAAGAAAATGGTGTCTAAGGAACAAAGTTTGAAAGTGCAGATAAAGAGAAATCCATAGAAGATATAAGTGGTGAGCTCTCACAAGCCAACCTGAAGCACAATCCCAGCTAACTAATTTTTGATTTTCAAACAAGATCTTAAAGATAAGGAAAATAAAGAATTAATGCACAACGAGCTTAAGACAATGACAAATACCTAGAAAAATACAAGCAAGATTTGAAACACCCATGTCATTAAAAGAACAAATATGGAGCTTACCAGGTTAAAAAAGGAAAACTGGAAGAAACAAAAGTCAAGCCACCACCATATTGCAATTAGAACTAGGAACCTTATGCAAAGGAACCAGATTTATGGTCAAAAATACGAGAACTTCCACTATTAGCCATGACGGCCATTGAAATAATAAACAAGCTCACCATAGATATGGCAACATAGTTCAAAACCGGAAGGCACGAAGATGAAAGCCAAAAACTGAGTAATAAATGAGTGCCAAGTAACAAAATTTAGAGCACCTAAACAAATATATGACAGCCATTCCTCAATAAAAGAACCAAATAGCCTCGAGAGAACAAAATGACCACATTAAATCTTCCTAGAATGCTCCATAGTGAGCTCAAGAGCTCAATAATGGTGACACAATGCAAATTTTGGCAGAGTTACCCTAGCTCAAAGAGATCTTGAAGTAAAATTTCCAAATGACTAGGGTTGTTTCCTTTTCTCCAACTAACTCAAGCAAGGATACAAGTGAACACGTGGCGGAAGGACAAAAAACTCTAACTCAACCCCGGTTGAGGAAGGGTTAAGAAAGTGATTAAATTAACATATCAATGTTTGCATTGAGGTTAACAACATCCTCTTTTGAATTTACATGTAGCATGATATAATCAAGTATTTTAGAGTTGTGGTTTATCAAGGATCACTTAATCAATTTCAGCAGCTTGTTGTCATCACAGTTTTAAATGAAGATTAGGACATAGCTTTATTATTGCAGCGAAGAGTAGCTGCTGTTAGGAGGAACTAGTTGCAATCATCCATTGAAAATCAAAATACAATATATTTGGTGAATCTCGTAAGGTTGAGTTTAGATCAGTACTACATGTTCCATGCCTAAAGTGACAACGATCATCAGTAAGAGGATTTCCTCCTAATTTTGTTCAATTACCTCTTAATTCAACTAGAAGAAGAAGAGTTAGGCAATACATTACCCTATAATTGCCTATTTTGACAACCCTCCTTCCCCTCACGTGAATCTTGTGATTCAGATCCCAATTATTCCAATGGCTACTAATCAACCACCTAGAGCTTTTGTTGCTTTTACTAATGGTATCCCCCTTTTTAATTCCCATTTATCATGATATACCAGCTACTGCCTTGAAAGGTCTTTCATCTTTTACCAGTGAAAATCATATTACCCTTGGTGAGCATATTAGAGATGTTGCATCCCTCTAGTTCAGTACATAATATTACTCATGAAGATGTAGTCTTAAGGATTTTATCTGCTTCATTCAAAGGCCAAGCCCTTCAGTGGTATAGGAGTTTGGCAATATGGACAATAGATTCTTGGAACAAGTTTAGTGATGTATTATGCAAGCAGTTTGAAGACAAATCAGATTACCTATCTCTAATAGAGAAGATGTCCACAATTAAGTATGCACCTCATGAATTCATGACCAAAATATAAGATTTTCTAGAACATGGGAAAGGATTCCTCCTATTGTTAAGCCTCAGGCTGATCATGCCTTTCATTACTATCTCAGAGCCTTAAAAAATTATATTGTAGCCATGATATAGTCCATGGGAGGTTCCACACTTCGAGAAACCTATGATATTGCCATAAGAGATGAAAAAATCTTATTCAAACTGGAAAATTAGCTTCAAGGCCTTCAATGCCTATTATTCCAAGATCTACACCCTATTCCAGCCTACTTAAAGGGAAGATCCTGCTATTACAACACAACTAAATGACATTTTGAGATAAATAAGACCTTGCAATCATATGGATATGAGATAACAATATTAAAAAAGTAATTGGCACTGCTTAGTAGGCCTTACCAAGCTCCTTATCAAGCTAATAGGCAGCCTTATCAACAAAATCAGAACTATAGAGCTCCCTTTCAGCCTAGATAAGTTGATCCTAAGGCTACTTCCACTTCAAATTCCCTTGTACTAGTTAATATGGCTTCAAAAGAATGGTGTGCCCTTGTAATCACCCATCCTCTATCTTCATGCCCAAATTCCCATTTGAATCTAAGCCTTGTTTCCCAACCTCAATCTGAAACATTACATATGCCTCAAATGGAGGGTGGACAACAAGATGCACATAATAAAATGCATCCAGAACAAGCGATGATCAATTTTAAAGAGGATGATTTTGTGTAGTTTTGACCAGATCTAAGAAAAGAGCACTTGAAGAGGAAGAAAACAAAGAGAAAGGTTTGAATGTGCCTCCTACTTTAATAAATCAGCCAATAGTTATAGTACAACTCAGAAAGAGAAGGAAGCACCTAAAAACCCAAATGTTAGAAGTCTTTTTGTACCACAGATTTCTAAGACTGTAGAAACAAAATCTGCTCCTTCTAAGGCTCATTCCAAGAATATTACAACTACAATAAATATTGTTGAGTTGATGAAAAAGAGAAATGTTAATATTTATTTATGGGATGCTTTGAATATTCCAGGGAAACATGACATTCTTGTAAAGGAACTTGCTAATTTGCAGTTGTCTTCTTCAAAATCAGTTGAGAAAGAACCAAATAAAGCTAATGCAGTTCTTACAAACATTCACCAGAGAAAAAATGAAAGAGGAAAAATGATGGTTCAGAGGTTATTAAATGCTGAAGTTAAAAAATCACCTCCTTTTTATCTATCACTCATTATTGGTGATCAATTGGTCCACAATTTTATGGTGGAAATTGGTGCAAGTAGTACAGTCAAGCCCAAAACAATAACAGACAAGTTGAGACTTAATTATGAGCCAACATAAAGAAGCATACTACAAATTGATGGGACAAAAAAAATACAGTTGGTTTGATCAAGGATCTAGAGATAACTTTACATGCTTGTCCTATTGTAACAATTTTACAAGATGTAATAGTTATAGATTTACCACCTTACTTTGCACTTGCTACTTGTTAAGGGATTTCACAAAAATATTGGTGGTATCTTTCCTCAGATTGGTCTTACCTTTTCTTCACTACGAGGTACAGGTACTAAAGTTACTATCAACTCAAGACCATTGGCAAATTTTCATCTTGAGCCTCATATTCCAAAGCTAGTTACCAACTATGTTGTACTTGATAAAGAAAATTTTGATAGTGTTGTTGAGATTTCTTATTTCTAAGGTGTTTCTAACCTTTTTATGGATGAAAGAACACAAGAGAAATATGTTTATGATCCATACAAGGAAGTAAAAGAGAAAATTCTTAGTGTGTGTTGTCTTCATGAAGAAAATACATTTATTCATTTGTTTTCCAAAGCAGAAAATACTGAAGAAGGCATATGAAGCTTCATTTTGATGGAGCAAAGAACAAGAAAGGTCAAGGTGTAGGTTTGATGCTGACTTCCCCATCAAAACAAAGGTATTTTTCAGCTTTAAGTTTGCAGTTTTCCTGTACATACAATGTTGTTGAGTTTGAAACATTGATTCATGGCCTACAATGGGCTAGGAAAAGAGGAATCAACTCATTGCAGGTTTTTGGTGACTCAGAGTTAGTCATCAAACAAGTTAGAGACTTGAATGTTTCTAAACATCCACTTTGCTGAAGACTTATAAACATAGAGTTTGGGACTTGATAGATGATTTTCAAGCATTTAATATTCAATCTGTCCCAAAGAGAAATGAACAAACATGCAGGAAGACTTGCAACAGTTGGGGCCATCTTTGATGTGCTTGAGCATGTCCAAAATGAAAAAATTAGCCTCATATCAAGATGTTTATTAGACCTTCAATCCTTGATAATGAAGAAAATTGGTAGGTTTTTGAAGATGATAAACAAATCTATAGATTTTTGCAGAAGAAGCTGAGTTTTCATCAGCTAATCAACCTAAGTTGTAACACCAATACGGTGATCAAATTGTGCAGCTGAAAAAAAATAAATTACCTCAAGGACTTGTCACTTTGAAGGATATTATAAGTTTAGATGATCAACTTAAAATAGATAAAGGAAAGATCACCACTCATGTTGATAATTATGAAGAAATATTAGTTGATGAAGGTAAAACACTACAGATCGGAAAGGTATGTTCCACTATTGAGAAGCAATCTTTTGTTGACTTATGCAAAGAGTTCATTGATGTGTTTTCTTGGAAATACCAAGATCTGAGAGGTTTTTATCCCATTTTGGCTCAACATACTATAGAATTACAGCCAAATGCAAAATGTGTAAGGCAAAAGAAGAGGCCTATAAATCCTAAAATTGAACCATTGATGAGGAAAGAGTTTTCTAAGTTGATTGAATCAGGTATTATATTCCCCATCAAGCATTCAAGTTGTTGGGTAACTTACCTTGTGCCTATATGGAAGAAAAATGGTGAAATCCGGTTGTGTATGAATTTTAGAGACCTTAACAAGAGCTTCATTAAAAGATCAATATCCACTGCCCAATATGGATAAGATTTTAAGAACATTTTTTAGGTTCAGATAGACTGCCCCTGTTAGATGGTTACAATAGATACAATCAAATTCTTGTGTGTGATGAAGATAGATACAAAACAACCTTCACCATAAAGTGGGGGACTTACGTGTACAAGAGAATGCCTTTTGGTCTCTCTAATGCTGGTGCAACGTTTCAACGTGTAATGAATATGGATTTTCACAACATTCTTGAATAAATGCATACTTGTGTATTTGGATGATGTGACTGTTTTCTCAAAAAATTATGCTGATCATTTCATGCATTTGAGGAAAACCTTTGAAATTTATAGGCAGTTTGGGATCTCTTTGAATCCAAAAAAATCATATTTTTCAGTGCATGAAGGAAAATTACTTGGTCACATTGTTTCTAAATAAGGTTTGGCCATTGACCCATTAAGGTTGGATTCAATTTTGCAGCTTGTCTTTACCACATCATAAAAAGGCTCTTTAGAGTTTTTTGGGAAAAATAAACTTAGGAAGAAGGTTTGTACCAAATTTTTGCAGCCTTAGTCAAACCATTGACCTCTATGCTCAAGAAAGGAAAAATTTCTCATGGAACAGCAAAGGAAAGAAAGGATTTGAAGCCATTAAATTGGCTATTTCTCAAGCTCCTACATTGGAAAATCCAAATTTTGACAAATACTTCATCATGTATGCTCTTGTAGGAGCTGAAACCATTTGAGCCATTTTAACTCAGGTGAATGATAATTAGATAGAGCAGCCCATTACTTTTTTGGGAAAAGCCTTCATGGCTACTGAAACAAGGTACACTTTTCTTGAAAAACCGGTACTTGCAGTAGTTAGAGGATTGAAAAACTTGAAGTACATGCTTTCAAATAACAAAATTTATGTTTTGTTTTCTCATCCGAGTGTTAAAGCTTTCCTTTTGAACAAAGAAATGAATGAGAAAAGGGTTGAATGGATTACTAAGGTAATGGAATATGATGTTGACATTAGAGTGTCCAAAAATTCAAGGAAAAGGACTTTGTGAACATTTGATTGCTGATATTGAGTCTAAGAATGCTGGAGTTTTATCTTAGAATGAAAAAAACAAACTAAATATGATCAAGACGCTTCAGTTTTAAGTTGGATGACTGATATGATCAGTTATTTGCAGCATGGCATTTATCCTAAAGGTATGAACAAGAATAAGAGAAGATACTTCCGTTTGTAGGCTTTGTACCTTTTGTTTTCATTGATGGAGTATTGTTCAAGAAGGATATAAATGGAATACTACTGCGTTGTGTTGATTTTGATCAAGTACAACAATTACTCAAAGAATTTCATGAAGGATCTGCAGGTGGTCACTTTGCAGCATGCACAACAACCCTTAAAATTATGTGAGTTGGTTACTATTGGCACAACATTTTCAAGGACTGCTATGAATGGATTAAAAAATGTAAGAAATTTACGTTGTTTGTTGGAAAGGAATGATTAACATCACTACCCCTACAGCCTATCTTAGTTGATTAACATTTTATGTAGTGGGACCTTGACTTCATTGGTATGATTAATCCACATTCATCTCAAGGGCACAAGTGGAGTTTGACAGCCACAGACTATTTTATTCGCTAGACTAAAGATGTAGCTTTGATGGAAGCCAATGAGACCTCCATCCTATTATTTTATGAAGGTATTGTTTGCAGATTTGGTGTTCAGCCACCATAATTTTTGACAATGTTCTAGCTTTTCTTGGAGCAAGAGTAACTAATTAGGTTATTAAACACAATATTTATCGAAGCACTTTAATCTAATTATTACCCTCAAGGTAATGGATTGGCTAAAAGTACAAACAAAAATTTGCTAAGGATAATCAAGAGAATGCTCAAACAAAATCAAAGATCCTAGCATACAATGTTAAATTCGGCACTGTGAGGTTGATAGAGTGACTCCCAAAAGGTCAATTGGAATTCACTATACAAGCTCGTTTATGGAAGGGAGGCAAGAATGCCTATTTATCTTGAGCTTCCCACAATGGATTTACTAGCATCAGTTGGAGTTAATTAAGAATGAACCAATGCAGGTCCATTATGTAGAATTTATGGAGCTACAAGAGCTAGAGATCAAGCTCATAAGAACATGGAGAAGCATCAGAAGTAGGTTAAGAGTACTTTTGATAAGAAGGTCAAAATAAAAATTTTAATGAAGGAGATATTGTGTTGAAATGGGATGAAGACAAGGCTAAGCCTGACAGCCATAAAAAATTTGATACAATCTAGAGTGTCCCTTATATAATTTCATCTTGCAAGCAACATAATGCTTTTCAGGTCACAAGGCTGAGTGGAGAGGAACTTCCCATTCATGTGAATGGTATGTTTCTCAAGCATTGCTATTGAAAATCTTACAATGTTGGTTAGAGTAGATTAGTTAGGATTTTTATTTCAATAAAGTGCTCATGCACACTTTGATTTTTCAATTAAATAAGTGCATTTCATGCATAGGATCTGGTTTACTAGATCTTTCCCAACTTTAGTTTTTATTTTTGAAAGGTTTTTTTTTAGTAAATGGAAAATAATTTGGTTTGGGATTTGACTCCATGCCCAATGGACGAGATTAAGGCACTTGTCTTAAAGCTAGTAGGCAACTTTATCTCGTAGAATCACCATAAATGTTGACATTTCTCGCACTGTGTGAGAGGTCAACTCAAAAATTCATTTCTCATATTGAAGGGATTGGTTTAAGGGGCCTAACTGAAGGGAAAAGGGCATTGAACTACATTGTGTTAGTTTCAGAATGTTAACTTTCCACCTAAGATGTCTTTCCAAGTAACATCTCATCTGTCATGATCGTGCATCAACCCCTTAGGAACCAATGTAAGACCCTAACACAGATGGGAAAGACATCGTAGAAGTAAAATGGACATCCTAAAAACTTACACAGGGATAGTCCATTTCAGAAATTAAAGTAGGTTTCTTCTTATCTTTTATTCACAGTTCAGTTTTATTAAGTTACTTTGAGTTCATTAATTATGATTAAGTGAAAATTTCCTAGTGTGTATGAGTTGCAAAGAATTCATTTAACACCATGTTAATGAAAAATAATGCAAAATAAGTAATTACAGCTCATCACATTAAGATGTTTTCATTTATTTCATAATTTAAAAGTACAATGGACCCACACAAGCTGTGGTAATAACTCGAAATCAAGTACATAAAAGAAAGTACAAGTATGTAAAGTTATGAATAAAAGAGAAAGTAAATTCATCATTGCATGTTCGGATTAATTTCCCGAGCTTGGATTTTGGTGTTCCTCACTCCTGTTCTTCATCTCCATCACTGTTGCTTCATACCAAAGAGAGGAAAATCGATGTGAGAGCTCCATATTTCATTCCTATTATACTCATAGCTTTAAACAAGTGGAATTTCTTAAAAGGAACTTGAAAATTAGATGATCTTGAAAGGAATTTAAGAGAAGAGCATCATTATTCGAGAATCATATCATAGGAATAAATCAACTAGATAATGAAAAGAAAATCCTATGAATTTCATAAGTTTCTAACTAGTTGATAAGTGTGTAGGTACAGTGAAATAATACAACTTTAAAGAAATAGATTGCTTGGGTTTCGAGAGAAATCAAGGAAAACTATCAAATAAATATACATCTATTAAGAGAGCTTCAAATCTCTAGGAATCATAAGAAATGAGTGCAATCTGCTACAACATAGCTAAAACAAAAATCATGACTGGTCTGGTAGCTTTCATGTTTAGTTACTGATTGGAAATAGAATCTACAAGTACATAATGGTTTTATTACCAATGCAGATTCACTTTTGTAAAAAAGAAGTGCAAAAGGATTATGCACATTATTCACATATTACATCCAGAGAAAAAAATTTTCTACATGATATGTAGGGTACAATGAGGAAGCTTATATAAATGAATGGAATATGATACACAATATAACTACAACATCAATATCATAATACAATGTTTATTACGATTATTGTTTTAAAAGTATATAATTATCATAAAGCTCATTTAATGAATGAAAAGCTATAGTTGTGATAATGGAGAACAAAGATGCACAAATTTTGAAGAATAAAAAAGGACATGGAGCAATCGAATGTGGAGGGATTAATCTTTGACATTGGCATGTGAAAATGGATTCTATCAAAATCCGTGAGTACAAGTACATCTCCAAGCACTTAGTAAAGATGCAAGATACTTACTCATTACAGAAGACATGAGCTGAAGATAAAATGATGCATCAACATCATAATATTATTGTTTATTTTTTGAGTAAGAGCGATTGAGTTTCATGGGAACACTCAAGAGATGAACACAACAACAAGCTCAATGTCATCAACATGATCTACAAAAGTGATATAAAACTTGCGAAGGAAACAAAAAGCCAAATTGCTTCCAAGTACATATTTCATGACACCATCATAAAAAATTTCAAGTACAGTATAAGAAGGTATAATATTCTTAAAAGTTTCAAAAGCTTGATCTACAAAAAAATGAAAGCTTCATAGAAAGAAAGCATAAATTATTCAACAATAGCAGCCATACTACTAACTTTTGTGAAATCATACGGTCTCTTTACAAAGAGTAAATGATTAATAACAAAGTAACAAAATGTAATGGATACTTTAACAAAATAATTGATATTTCTATATTATCAATCTCCTTCAAACACTATATATATATATAGGAAATAAATATCCTATAAAATAGGAAACCAATCACAAATATTGACAAGTTGTTAAAACAACTCGTAACATATTAAACCATATTTACATGGTTGTTAATGCTAACAACCTTCTTGAAAAAAATAATATGAGAAATACAAATTTATTTCCTAACATTCCCCTCCTTAGTGTGAACATGGGGAAATACTATCTTATGCTTGCACTTGCTTTCATGATTAGGTGATTTTTACTATAGGATGATCACAAACCTGTTGTATGGTTTTCAAATGGTTAACCACAAACCGAAAAATGGTGGTTTTCAATTGGAGTACCACAAACCAAAAATGAAGGTTTTCAAGTGGTTTACCTATAACCACATCATGATGTGAAAAGAAATATTATTATCTCTCATCAAATTTCACCACAGGGAATAAAATAGGAAATTCGGTTGACGTATGCTACTCATATACACAAACTGAAAACTGGAAATGGAACATTGGATCATGTTCCCCCCTCAATGTGAAATTTCCACTTATTGAAAACTACAAACTGTACCACACTAGAAGCAAACACACAACAAAAAATTACACTAAACCTTGATGCAACCTTGTCGTAGGTGACTAACGAGAGGTCGTTGATCAACCTCCAACCTCGATGCCTCCGTCCTCCAAGGTATCCTTCTTAGAACAAAAGATAGTTAGAAATATAGCCACATTCTTCATTCATAGGTTCTTCTTCACCATCTGATTCTTCTTCTATGGTTATTGGCTTCATTTGCTTTAAGTTTTCCACTGAGTAGATCTTTAGCTCTAATTCTACAATATGTGGAAGTATGCCCCTTTTTCTTGCAATAGTAACACACAACTTCCTCTTCATTTTTAGAGGAATTTTTATATTTCTTTTTCACATACATGGCATTTTCTTCTTCTACATCTTCTTTGGTTATTTTTTCTTCAGCTAGAAGGGCTGATATCATATATTCCAATGAGTTGGAAGGCATCTAACCAAGTGTAAAAACAACATTACTGTATTTGGGAGGTAAACTATTCAACAAAATATATTTTGAATCCTCATCTTCTATTGGAGCTTTGATTTCTGCCAATCGAGAGGAGAGATCAGAAATAATTGATATGACTGAACATTTTAGTTCCTTCACTCATTTTTAACTTAAACAATTGTAATTTGAGAGAAAATTTGCATTCACTGCTTTAGCACCAAAGGTTTTGTTCAGGTTTTCCCACATTTCATGAGATGATTTCTCGAGATCAACATAATGTAGCTTTGGATTTATCATCTTTGGTTTCCCATTCTACCACTTTGGTTTGATCTATAGGTATTGGTTCTTTTCCATCTACTATCCTCTAGATATTTTTGTTCAACAATTGCATTTGGATCTTTACTTTCTAAGTGTGGAAATTAAGACCATTAAACTTTTCTAGAGGAATTTTCATTTAGAAAATACACAAATTTTGGCAGCTTATGTCTTCTCGAATCTAATACCACAATACTTGAATCTTGACACATTATTTATCACTCGAAGTTCTAGATAATCAATTTTAGTGAGCTCACATAAATAAACCCTATGACCAATCATTAAAACTTTCAACACAATTATCAAGTCGACTATACATGAACATTGAAAATCCAATTGGAAATGTTTAGATTAATATGAAATCCACATACCCAAACTAACATATCTCCATTCTGAGCACTTGTACAACAAACAAATAGATCTGTTCTAAGCAATTGTATGGATAGTGTTATTTAGCTAGCCACAAATATAATAAAATTCCAGTCGACATGATCCACATAGATCACCACCATCAATTCACAAACATTGGTAAATTTTATAAAGCCACGATGACTCTAAAAATTAGAAAGTCATCTCCACATGCAAAGATGAAAAATTTGATAACAATGCAGACCTAGATCACAAAAATGCAGCCATAGGAAAAAATACCAAATGTCACTTTGAAATTATTGGTTTGATTATTTTCTAAACGTGGTTAGAAACAACTTGCATGGAGATCTGTGTAGATGTTGAGTCAAATACAGAAGACTCCAACCGCTACGTAGGCCAATGAATTTAATGCAAAAAATTCCAATCGGTATGCAAGGTGGATGTGATAAATCCATGTGGAGGTGAATGTTTCTGATAAGAAAATATTACAACAAGAGACTGAAATACCGTATGATGTTTGGATCTAAATTTCCATAGTTTTTCCTCTTCCAATGTAGAGTATACTTCAAACCTTCATTTAACGCACACATAAAACATCCTCGACTAGATCGTTAAATGCATAGACCAATGTGGAATAAAAAAGTAATCAAAACACCATTATATGTTTAGAATAAGTATAGCTCGGATACCAAATAATAACATAGAAGTAGAATGTAATGGAGGATTTAACACAATAATTGATATTTCTATATTATCAATCTCCTTCAAACACCAATACATACATACATACATACATATATATATATATATATATAGGAAATACATATCCTATTGCTATGCCCTTAATCATATATCTTATATTGGATGTATATAACCAACTTGTGGGTATCATAACTTCTTATCATTATGTATCTCTTTCATATATGTTATATTTTCATTAGTGGGTTGGACTTGGTGTTGGCCATAAGCATAGGAATAGTATATATAGGGGTTAGTAGGTAGTAGTTGATCATCATATTAAACATTTGAGTCTTATTGTTTGGTTTGGAGGTTTCCGCCTTGAAGTGGCAAAGTTATTCTACTTGCAGACATTGAAATCATTTATCCGAAATATTGTGTTCATTTGTGTTATATTTCTGCTAATAGTCGATTTATACAACTAATTCCATTACAAGTGGTACTAGAGCTTGAACTCACCCAACACTTTGCGTCAAACCCTAATTGTGAAGGTTCGTCCATATATCAAAACTAGGTAGCGAAGCTTTCTGTGAATTTTTTTGTGGTGTGGAAAAATCACCAAGTAATCTCACTTCAAAATTTTAAGAATTTTTGATTTGGTTTGAAAACATTATAGTGGTTTTATGTGTTTTCATAATTTTTCAACCTAGGGTGCAATTTTTGGAATTTTTCAAAATTCTTTACATTTCGAAAGAATATTAAAAATTAGTTTGAGTTCATTCTTTGAGTTTTATACAATTTGGCCTAATTCCTATTGAAATCCCAAAACCTAAATTTTAACCTTGATCCTTAAATCTTACCATTTTGGGGCATCATGGTTTGGGCCTTCGACAAGAGGCAAAATTAATCCCATCAGTTAGTGCAAATTCATAGCACCCCCAAATGAGTTATAGATATGCTTTTCTAAGGCAAACTCATCTGGTGTGAATGCACAACATTGAGTTTTCTCTAAGGTGTGGGGCCTTGCAAGGTGAGAAAACTCTCCAGATTGAATCTGGTTCTTACTCCTCTGTTTAGGTGTATGCATGTAATTTTATAGAGGTTTTGGTTCAAAATTCCTACTCTAAAACTACCAAGGAGATAGGGTTGAGAGAAACATGGAAATGGAAACAAAACTAAGCAAAAAGAGAGGTGATACACCAAAGGAGTGCTGAACTCCTTGCTTTGAAAAAATAGACACAAATCATGAAGATTGTAGCAAAAAAACATGCACAAATTACTAGAATGCAATGAAGGATCAGAAGACAATAATAACTACATGAGAGGATTGAAAATTGATCACAAAACATACATTATCATGCCCAAATTTGATACAATACATTGCAATAGAAAAGAGGCAAAAATGTGTTACAATCTCCATGGGAGGTTTGAAACTCCTTCAAATCCACCTGCTAAGGGGAAAAGAAGAGCTTGTAGAAGCAAGAACATCCAACCTTTTACAAATGAGCCAAATTTGGCTTTTAATGGCCAAGCAGAAGAAGAGAAAGCAAAAACACAGGGCAAAAATGATTATGAGTTAAAATACAAATCAAATCCCTTCAATTTCACCTACAAGGTGATGGGATTCATGGACAAACCCATACGCCAAAGTACATTTCTCTGCAGATCCAAAAAATGACCCATACTTCATTAAATTTGGTGGTTGAATGTCATTTATGTATTTTTGTGTGCCAGAGATGTTTTTCTCATTTTTATCATGTAAATATCCATTAAAATTCAAAATTTAACCCTCCATCATGTAGAAAATTTCACCAGATTTCCAATGACATAAAGAACATGAAAAACTGAGCTCTGGATCAAAAGATATGCCCCTCTGAAGATTTAGGGAAAAATGGCAAAAACAGGGGTCAAAATTAGGTCAGCGGGGTCAAACTTTAAAATTTTCCTTTTGGAAAATTTTCCCAAAACCTCCATGCCTTCACTCCTCTAGGACACATGTTTCCTTCCCATTCACCGATGAAATGTGGGCCCAAATGTCACATTTCCTTTTGGAAATTTTTGTTGGCAAAATCTCCCATTTTACCTCGTGCCCCCTCCTTTCTTTGCCACGTGGCATGCTCACAGTTGCTCGGTGGGATTTCACTTCATTTTTTACCTTTACACCATTGACCACTTTGGAGAAAATTCCAAGGTCCCCCATCGCTCCGACTCCCACCTCCGACAAGACATGTGGCAGCATTTTATTGCTCGGTAGGCTTGTCACAAACTTTTCCTTCTCTTCCGTGGGCTGGGCAAAAAATTTTCCTTTTCGCCCTTTGCACCCTTTGGAAAATTCTTCAATTTCACTCCACCATCCCGACTGCATTGCCACCCTTCCACCACTAGACACATGTCAGATTCTAAATGATCCGCGGGCCTCGGGACCAAAATTTTCCTTTGGGCATTTTAGAAAAAAGGGAAAAAATTCCCAAATCTCCCCGCGCTCCGCCACTCCTCCTCCTTCTCCTCGGGAGGCCAGCGGGCCATTTTTTTCCCCTTTCACCTCTACCAACTCCTTGGAAAATTTTCCAACTTACCTCTGCTGGCTCGACCTCCGCCGCCCCGTGGCACCTTTTCATTGGCCGCGGGCTTGTCAAGGGAAATTTTCCCCAAAAAACTCCGCCGAGCCATAACTTTCAAAATATTTGGAGTTAGGAGGAAAATTTTACCTTTCTGGAAAGGGGAAGAAAAATCCTATCTAATGGAGCCATTTCTAAAACCCTTGAGTACTTGAAATGTGAGAAAATTGAAGTTGAAGCACAAGGAAGGGAAGAATGAAGGCAAGTTAGCCAAAATAAGCAGGGGGCTCATTTTGGATAACAATTTGACAACTCTCAGGGGTCATCTACCTACTAGATGAATGATCAGTGGCCTTTGAAGCATCCATTGGGAATGGAGTCAAGCTTGATAAATTGATTCTGATCTGAACTATGAAAATATGACCTCTGAGCCACTTGAAAACCCACTGAAACTTGGAGTTGATCTTCACCAAAACCCACTGAAATGGATTATGCAAGAGCAACACAAAAACACCAAAAACTATGTACAAAATTGGAAATCATACCTACCCAAATTGGGATATGTAGAGTGTGCATAAGCACTTCTTCTACTGAAAGAAAACCTACCTACTCTACTCTAACTGGAAGCAAAGGTGAGCTAAACAAACCTTGTAACTGGTTGTGCAAAATAGCTTCCTTTCTTCAAAATGGTCCAGCCATGCAATTGATTTGGAGCTGATCATGGTTGTTAGGATGAATGTAAAATAAACAAGAAGTTGGTCTTCTACCCAAATCAGTAAGGTGTCAACTAAAAGTAAATCAAATACCTCTTTTAGTTTCTCTACATTTGGATTAAAGAGGCATTGCAGTTGATCCTTAACACTTTGTAGTTCATCCTCATGTTTATAAGAAAGCATGAATGGTTGTGACTTCTCCTTTGGCTTCAATGAAGCCAAATACCTAATTAGGCAAGGTTTGATCCATTTGATATGCCCATTGCTCTGATTTTCAACTCCAAAAATGGAGTCCTCTTGTAGACCTTCTTGAATAAATGGCATGGAAGAAGTAATGAAGTTCTCCTTTTGTTTCCCTTCCTCTTCCCATGAAGTACATGGAAGATTTAAATCTTCCAAACTTGTTTCCAAAAGGATGTTACAAAACACAGGCTGCTATTTTTCAATGTTCTCCTTTGTGGCAGCAGGCTCTTGATGTTGGAGAATGAATGGTGGAGAAGAGAATGTTGTAATTTCAGCTGGCTCCTCCTCAAGAAATTCCTCTAAGTATGATAAACAATCAAACTCTTCATTATCCCACTACAAAAAAATTTCCCTCTTGCATGGTGACCTCCAAATCTGCATTTTCTTCACCATGTGTAGTTTTAATTTCAAACATGAAACTTGTCAATTCAAACTCATCCAAAAAATTAGATTTTTGGAGAGATGAAGTGGGAGAGAAACATGAAATTTCTTGTGCCTCTTTCTCACAAGTTGGACTTGTTTTTTTCACCTCCATAATGGCTTCATCAATCAAATCAACCCCTTCAAATGAAAGCAAAAATGTATCAATAATGCTTCCTTCTTCTACTATTGCAAAAACTGACTTGATCTCATCCATTTGATCCTCTTCAATGGGGTTTGGAGCTGGTTTTTATTCCTCCATGATGACTGATTTTGCAGTGCAAATTGGATCAGCATTTTCTTTGGGCAAAGTGCCAACATGGACACCCAACTCATCACCAACAAACTGCTGATTCTTTTCCTCTTGTTCTTTTTCTTCTTCTGTTACAAACTTGGCCTCAACAACCACTGTTGCTTCAACTCAAACTTCCTCTTTTGGCTTCACCATCAAGGGGATTTTTATAATCCCAAATTTGAGAGCCAAGTTCAACAAACTTTTGATATTTTCATCCTTGTTTGGATATTATTCTTGCTATTGTTTTCCTTGACTGGAATTCTGATTTTTATCTTCTCAACATGGATTTGGGAATGCAAGAGGAGGGGTGGGTTGTGACTTAATTGATTTTGCAATTTTTTGTAGTGTTGGAGGAGGTAGAAACTCTTGTTTATTTAGAGGGAATGGATGTTTGGAAGGGAAAATGACAGAAGAATTGAGATGGGGTGGGAGACTAGGGGATGGAGAAATATAATCAAATTTTGTGACAACATATGGGAAAATTAAAGCTTGACACTTTGCTGAAATGATACAGATCGAGAAAGAGGAAAATAAAGAGTATGATATGGTGTGCTTACCCATTGACAAGGTTTCTGAATACTCCTCTCATACACCTCTATTGCCTCAGTCCACTTTGAAAGTAATGGCAGCATTACAATCATGAAGTCAAGTTTCTCTTGAGGTCTGTAATGCCTTGGAAAAGGTGCTCCACAATGCTGATTCCAAATGCTTTCATTTGTGCTTGAGCCCTGGATTGCACCATGTTTACCTCCATATTTTGGATCTTCTCCAATAGATCTACATTTTCTTCTTGACTGTCCTCACAATCTGCATACCCTTGTGCTTGACATGCTTCATAGCCAAACTGATTTTGGAATTGCTCATATGGGTATGCATACTGGTTTTGAATATGATCAAAATGATGATCTGGAGGATTTGAGAAACATGTTGGAGGTGGAATATATTGCTGCTATAAATGTGAATTCCATGATGGAAATGAATTCATGATTGTACAACTTCATGGGATGAAAGAAGATGGAAGAGATGGAAGGAAGAATGGATGAAAATGAATGAAAAGTAAGGTCATAAACTTTAGAGATGGGTTGTTTAATAGATGGAGTCACCATATGTGTTTGTAATTACTTTCAAAGGCTGATATCTTCATAGGAACACATCAACCTACAAAAGATAAAGTGGAAGACCTCTAAGGTCCCACCAGGCATGCCAAAAATGTTAGTGCAAATTGACAGCACCCCCAAATGAGTTATAGATCTACTTTTCTAAGGCAAACACATATGGTGTGAATGCACAACATTGAGTTTTCTCCAAGGTGTGGGGCCTTACAAGGTGAGAAAAATCTCTAGATTGAAGTTGGTTCTTACTCCTTTGTTTAGGTGTATGCATGCAATTTTACAGAGGTTCTGGTTCAAAATTCCTACTCTAAAACTACCAAGGAGACAAGGTTGAGAGAAACATGCAAATGGAGACAAAACTAAGCAAAAATAGAGAGGTGATACACCAAAGGAGTGCTGAACTCCTTGATTTGCAAAAATAGACAAATCATGAAGATTGCAGCAACAAAACATGCACAAATTACCAGAATGTAATGAAGGATCAGAAGACAATAATAATGCATGAGAGGATTGAAAATTGATCACAAAACATACATTATCATGCCCAGATTTGATACAATACATTGCAATAGCAAAGAGGCAAAAAATGTGTTACAATCTCCATGGGAGGTCTAAAAATCCTTCAAATCCACCTACTAAGGGGAAAATAAGAGCTTTTAGAAGCAAGAACATCCAACCTTTTACAAATGAGCCAAATCTGGCTTTTAATGGCCAAGCAGAAGAAGAGAAACCAAAAAATGTGGGAAAAAATGATTATGAGTTCAAATACCAATCAAATCCATTGAATTTTTCTGCAAGGTGATGGGCTACATGACAAACCCATACGCTAAAGTACATTTCTCTACAAATCCAAAAGACGACCCATACTTCATTAAATTTGGTGGTTGAATGTCATTTCTGTATTTTTTGCGTGCTAGAGATGTTTTCTCATTTTTATCCCACAAATCTCCATCAAAATTCAAAATTTAACCCTCCATCATGTAGATAATTTCACCATATTTCCAATGACATAAAGAACATGAAAAAATGAGCTCTGGATCAAAAGATATGCCCCTCTGAAGATTTAGGGCAAAAATGGCAAAAACAGGGTCAAAATTAGGTCAGTGGGTCAAACTTTAAAATTTTCCCTTTTGGAAAATTTTCCCAAAACCTCCACACCTCCACCGCTCTGGGACATGTGTCGCCTTCCCATTGATGATGAAACGTGGGCCCAAACGTCACTTTTCCTTTTTGGAAATTTTCATTGGGAAAATTTTCCATTTTACCTCCGCTTCCCGCTCCTTCGCTGCCACGTGGCACGCTCTGGTTGCTTGGTGGGATTTCACTTCATTTTTTACCTTTGCACCATCAACCACTTTGGAGAAAATTCCAAGGTCCCTCCGCGCTCCAACTCCCACCTCCAACAGGACACGTGGTGGCATTTTATTGCTCGGCAGGCTTGTCACAAACTTTTCCTTCTCCTCCGCGGGCCCGCGGAAAAACTTTGCCTTTAAGCCCTTTGCACCCTTTGGAAAATTCTTCAATTTCACTCCGCCAAATCTTGAATTGTGCTACCACCCTTCCGCCATTGAACATGTGTCTCGCTTCTAAATGATCCGCAGCCTTGGGGCCAAAATTTTCCTTTGGGCATTTTAGAAAAAAAGGAAAAAATATCCCAAATCTCCCCGCGCCTCCGCCACGCCTTCTCCTCTCCTTCTCCTCGCCCATGGGCCATTTTTTCCCCCTTTTACCTCCACCAACTCCTTGGAAAATTTTCCAACTTACCTCCACTGGCCCGACCTCCGCCGCCACGTGGCACCTTTTCATTGGCCACGGGCCTATCAAGGGAAATTTTCCCCAAAAAACTCCACCGAGCCATAACTTTCAAAATATTTGGAGTTAGGAGGAAAATTTTACCTTTCTGGAAAGGGGAAGAAAAATCCTATCTGATGGAGCCATTTCCAGAAACCCTTGAGTACTTGAAATGTGTGAAAATTGAAGTTGAAGCACAAGGAAGGGAAGAATGAAGGCAAGTTAGCCAAAATAAGCAGGGGGCTCATTTTGGATAACAATCACTCTGGGTAAAACCCTAATAAGGATGAGATAATAGTTGAGGATTTGGAGTCATAAGGAGTATTTACAGAGTCCTCGGGTTAGGGTTTACTTGAACGAACCATAAGGTAAGTTATCTTGAGTTAGAGTTGAGAAACCTTGAGGGTAAAGTGGCCAACAAAGAATATGTAGACAAGACTGGGTAATAGTTGAAGGATTTAATTCACCAATTTAGTTACAATATCATGGGTCACCATATCCTTCCTAATCAGCCACAAATCAATCATACTCATACTAACTAGGGTGGATCTTTAGGTCATAGTAATAGAAAAACTAGCAAGGGGAGTCTGCAAACATGACCAATCCAAATACAAACACTCTGCAAGCCCATAACATGATTCCAAAATTGGAAATGCGTAAGTTTGATGGAAAGGATCCACTCAATTGGATTAAAAAGATGGAGAATTTCTTTGATCTTCATTAGATTCCATTGGGACAAAAGGTTACCATGGCATCGTTACATCTTGAACCCGACAAATTCATTTGGCGTATCGTTGGTTATGTGCTCAAAGGAAAAACAGTGGCCTCAATGTTACATGGACAGATTTTCTTCACCAAGAGTTACAATTGCACTATAGTTCTAGTGTGTCAGAGAATTATTTCAGTCAATTAGAAAAGCTAAGAAAAATAGGAATAGTCAAATATTACATCCATTAATTCCAAAACCTTTCCTTACGGGTGGAAAATATTCCTGAAGAGAATCTAAATGACCTATTTCTTATGGGTATTAAGGAAAAAATTGAGACTGAGGTATGTATGTTTAATCCTCATAAGGTTTCAGACTCTATGATCATGGCACATAGGGTAGAGGAAAAATTTCTTTCCAGTAGGAAACAAACTGTCAATAATATCAGAGATCGTAGCACCTTTCCACCATCATTCCCTCGGTTAGTTAGACTAGCACCTCAAAAAATTGAAGAAAAGAGAGCCAAAGGGTTATGTTTTAATTGTTACAAAAAAATTGGACTAGGACATAAGTGTGCTGAAAAGAAGTTTTTCTACATTGAGGGGCCTACTGAAGAAGAAGAAAATGAAGAAGACAAAGAGGTAGAGATAGAGGAGGAATTAGGAGATCCCCAGCCAAAACTATCATGCCATGCAATTTATGGTATTAGCACTCCCCAAACTCTCAAAGTAGTTGGATTCTTACAAAAATAGAGGGTAACAGTGTTGATTGATTCGGGAAGTACTCAAAACTTCATCAATCATGAGTTGGTGGTACACTTGAACTACTTTTTTTATCCAGCTCCAGAATGTCAAGTCATGATTGTTGATGGGAAAACTGTTAGTTATTCAGGAAAATGCCATAACATTAATCTCACCATGGGAGATTACTTGCTAACTAGCAATATGTATGCCATTGTCATGGGAGGAGTAGACATTGTGTTAGGAGTTTAGTGGCTTACCACCTTGGGAACCATTGAAATGAATTTCCAAGAGTTGTTCATGCAATTTCAATCAGAAGGGAGGAATTTTAAACTAAAAGGACTAAGAGCAAAGTCCCCATAGATGGTAAGTTCTCATCAGATGCAAAAATTTCTTAGAAAAGGTGTAGAGGGGTTTGTGGCACAACTATTTTCATTGGAAGCACATCATTCCAATACATTTATACCCAGATATGCAAGTAGTTATAGATGAGCACTCAGTGGTGTTTGGAGAAATGCCCAAGGGTTTGCCTCTAAAAAGAGACCATGACCATGCCATCTAGCTAGTACTAGGGAGTCAACCACCCAACATCAGACCTTATAGGTACCCCTATATGCAAAAGAGTGAGATTGAGAAGATAGTTCAAGAGATGTTAGAAGGACTTATTAGTCATAACCAGAGTGATTACTCTTCTCCTGTAGTGATGGTATGGTAAAAATATGACAATTGGCAAATGTGTCCATATTAAAGGGAACTTAATAAGTACATAGTTACTGAGATAAGTTTCATATTCGTAATTGATGATTTGCTAGATGAGTTACATGGTGTTGTTTACTTTACAAAACTTGATCTTTGTTTTAGATATCATCAAATTATAATCAAGGATGAAGATATTCATAAAACAACCTTCAGGACACTATGAGTTCTTGGCAATTCCTTTTGGACTAACAAATGCACCCTCTACATTTAAAAGCTTGATGAATTCCATCTTTAAGCCATTTATTTGAAAGTTTGTTTTAGTGTTCTTTGATGATATATTAATCTATAGTAAAACATGGGAGGAACACCTACATCATGTAAATAAGGTGTTGGAAACTCTTGAACAACATCAACTTTATGTAAAGCCTTCTAAGTGTTCTTTTGGTGTCAAGGAGGTTGAATATCTGGGTCATATTGTCTCTTATGAAGGTGTTAAAGTGGATCCTAATAAGATAAAATCCATGCTTGAATGGAAGGTTCCCAAAACCCTAAAAAATCTCTAAGAGGATTTTGGGGCTTATAGGTTATTATCATAGATTTGTAAGGAATTATGGCAGCATCATAGCACCACTCATAGATTTATTGAAGAAGGAATATTTCCATTGGAATGAGCAAGCTACTATGAAATTTGAGAAGTTGAAGGAGGCCATGTGCACCACTCCGGTTCTAGCCACTCCAAATTTTTCCAAAACATTCATTGTTGAATGTGATGCTTTAGGGTATGGTATGGGGAAATAATCATGCAAGAAGGTTGACCCATTGCCTTCAAGAGCCACCAATTTAAAGGTAAGAATATATCTAAACCATTTTATGAGAAAGAAATGTTATCAATACTTCATGTAATGAAGAAATGGAGACCATATCTAAAGGGAAGACATTCCAAAGTAAAGACAGATCATGATAGTTTGAAATACTTCTTAGAGTAACATTTATCATGAGAATAACAATAGAAATGGGTCTAAAAATGTTGGGGTATGATTTTGAGATACTATACAAGAAAGGGAAACAAAATGTAGTTGTTGATGCTTTATCTCGAAGGATCAATCTGTGAGGCATTGTTGTGTGCCATATCTATATTATAGAGGATTGGATAGAGAATGCAAGGTCCGAATGGAAAAATGATCCGGTACACAAAATCTCATTTAGAATCTCCAACAAGATCCAAGCATGTCGAGAAAAATTTGTATGGAAAGGAGATGATTTATGGTATAAAGATAGATTATATCTATGTATGAAATTCAATCCTTAAAAATAGGGTTTTATTTGAGCTCCATGCTTCTCCAGCAGAGGGGAATTTTCACTTCTTGAAGACTTATCATCGAATTAAGCATGATTTTTTCTAGGAAGGGATAAAAGGGGATGTCTAAAATTTTTTGGCAGAATGCATGGTTTGTCAGCAAAATAAAGGTGAAACAATTAAGTCCCTAGGTCTTTTACAACCTTTATCTATTCCTAGCTAGAGGTGGGAAGAGGTTTCCATGGACTTCATCATAGGATTGCCTAAATCAGAAGGTAAAAATGTAATCATGGTGGTGGTGGATAGACTCGCCAAATATTCCCATTTTTGTGCTTTATCACATCCATTTGTTGTAAGTACAATAGATAGATAATCTTCGTGGGATACAATTCAGAAGCTACATGGGACACCAAAGATTATAGTAAGTGATCGAGACCCTATCTTTACTAGTAATTTTCGAATGAATTATTCTCATGCTTGGGAACACAACTAGCTCGTAGTTCATCTTATAATCCCTACTCTGATGGGAAAATAGAGGTGGTAAACAAGTGCTTGGATGGATATCTTCGTTGTTTTACTTCAGATAAGCAAGCGAGATGGTTCAAATGGTTACTGCTGGAAAAATGGTGGTATAACACCTCCTTTCATACTTCATCTAAAATGTCTCCTTTCTTGGCATTATATGGGTACCATCCACCATCTATCACTTCATCTTTGAGAGTCCAGCCAAGGGTTCGAGAAGTTGAAGAACATATTCAACACCAACAAGAGGTGTTTTCTAGTTTCAAGAGAATTTGGCCATGTCACAAAATCACATGAAGCAACAGGCAGACCAACATCACAGTGAAAGACATTTTGAAGTCGGTGATTGGGTTTTTGTGCATTTACAACCATATAAGCAAATGTCCTTAAAACAACAGAAAAAGGATAATAATCTTTCACCTAAGTATTATGGACCTTATCAAGTGTTACAAGAAGATTGGTAGTGTAGCATACAAACTGGAACTTCCTTTGGCTACTCAAATTCATCCAATCTTCCATGTATCTTTCCTAAAGAAGGTAATTGGATAGACGATCAACCCGTAAAATGTTACCCGAGCTTGATGAAGATGGAAGAATCATCCTCGGAACCGAATGCATCCTTCGAGACATGCACTAAGTGATTGAGTACAAGGGTCATCACCGAGTATTTTATCAAGTGGAAAAATCTAGATAATGAAGACGTAACTTTGGAGGATGCAAACTTCCTGCAAAGAAGATCCATATCTTCTCAACATTGGGGACAATGTTACTTCAAGGAGGGGCATGCTACACCCTTAATCATATATCTTATATTGGATGTATATAGCCAGCCAACTTGTGGCTATCATAACTTCTTATCATTATCTATTTCTTTCATATATGTTATATATTCATTAGTGGGTCGGCCTTGGTGTTGGCCATAGCATAGGAATAGTATATATAAGGGTTAGTAGGTAGTAGTTGATCATCATATTCAGCATTTGAGTCTTATTGTTTTGTTTGGAGGTTGCTCCCTCGAAGTGGCTAATTTATTCTACTTGCACATTGAGATCATTTATCCGAAATATTGTGTTCATTGGTGTTATATTTCTACTAATAGTCATATTTATACAAGTAATTCCATTACACCTATAAAACAAGAAACCACTCACAAATATTGACGAGTTGTTAAAACAACTCGAAACATATTAAACCCTACTTACATAGTTATTAATACTAACAAATTTACTAACAAAAATAATGTGAGAAATAAAAATTCAATTCCTAATAATGATTCAAAGCTAAGACAACAAAAGACAAGATACAATTTTTAATGTTTAGAGAATGAAAGGTCGATCTCCATTTAAATGTAGATATGAATGAAACAAACTTGCAAGCTACAGTCATGGTACTACAAAATATTTTTAGTCACCCAATAAGGAGATAAAGATGTGTTCCAATTCACCAAAGAAGAGAAATGCAATTTTTTTTTGAAGATTATAAACCTCTTAGAATGACCAACTTATTTACATCATCCATCAAAAGATAAAACTATGCAAGAACATCAAGTCTTAATGAGAAATCTGATGTACGCAATTACAACATTGTTCTACTAGAGCTTGTACTATACACTGTTTAAGTATTTTAAAGGTTTGTTGTCTATAGCATGGAGAATTCAAATGAGAGTAAAATTGAAATTAACATGTGAAATACAGAGCTCAATCAAACTTCAGCGCATAAATTTATACAACATCAAGCCAATACAGATCTCTAAGAGCCATTTTGGGTAAACAATACTGAAAACAAATCATACAGTAGATAACTTGGGCTAAGATCATAAACAAGACTGGATACATGAGAAAAAAATAGGGCACATAAAGGCTTGGAATAGAGGTAATCATAAGCAACAAATGACATAGAATTCACCCAGCTCAAGAAGCTCAACAAACTTGATGAAAGATACATACACCAAGCTCAAATAATGCAAATCCTAGGTTTTTAAAAGCTCAAAGCTTCAAATATAATCAGAACACAAAATCACAATTATTTAAGCGTGTTTCAAGCTCAAAAATGTTTAACAATGGTGAGTTAGGTTCCTTGAGGCAACGAACAATACAATAAAAATTTCAGAGACTTAATATTCAATGCAGTTGCGTGATTTTTAATAACAAGTGCATGCCAAGTTGTCATTATTTTACATTGAAAACTTAAATCTATTAATCACTGGCCCAAGAAAATGAAAATTGGAAAACAGTTTTTGAGCTAACTATTATCACAAACTATTAAAGCCCTGGTTCGAGCCATATAGAATCATTTCATATTTCAAGAAATCATAATACAGAGAAGGAAAAGGCCACCACGAACCTCTAATGTGGGCCATGAATGTTTGAAACTAGGGTTTGAGAAAAAAAAATGTGGAGATAAACCTTAATAATGGATACAGAGAATAATGACGGCCACTGGAAAATGTAAAATACGACAGCAAAAGAACATGCTCAATATTAAAAGTAATTCGAGTAGAAAAAGGGTATGACCTTGATTCATAGATAAAGTAAGAAGAGACCTAGCAAAGGAACATTTTAACCAAATATAAAGTGCAATTTTTAGCCAACTCAGAAGAAAATGGCATCTAAGGAACAAAGTTTGAAAGTGTAGATAAAGAGAAATCCCTAGAACATACAAATGGTGAGCTCTCACAAGCCAACCTGAAGGATAATCCCAGCTAACTAATTTTTGTTTTTAAAACAAGATATCAAAGCTAAGGAAAATAAAGAAGTAATAAATAATGAGCTTAAGGAAGAATGGAAAATACCCATAAAAATACAAGCAAGATTTGAAACACCCATGCCGTAAAGCCCAGATATGGAACTTACCAGTCAGAAAAGGGAAAGGTAGAAGAAACCCAAGTCAAGCCACCAATAGATTGCAATTAAAACTAGGACCATTGTGCAAAGGAACCAGATTTGTGGTCAAAAAATACAGAACTTCCACTATTAGCCATGGCATCCATTGAAACAATACACAACTTCACCATAGATATGGCAGTAGATTTCAAAATGAGAGGGAACGGAGATGAAAGCCACGAACTAACCAATAAAAATGGCCAAGTAAAAATATGTAGAGTGCCTCAATAAAGAAATGGTGGTCATTCCTTAATAAAAGAACCAAAGAGCCTCAAAGAACAAAATGGCTGCATTAAATCTTCCCGGAAAGCTCCACAATGAGCTCGAGAGCTCAATAATGGTAGCACGATGCAAATTTTGAAAAAGTTACCCTAACTCAAAGAGAGCAAAAGTAAAATTGAAAAATGATTAGGGTTGTTTCCTTTTTCTCTAGCTAACTCAAGCAAGGAGTCAAGTGAACATGTAGTGCCAAGACAGAAAACCCTCACTCAACCCTAGTTGAGGCAGGGTTAGGAAAATGATTAAAATAACATAATCATGTTATTACCCTCGTGGGATTTTCAAAGATTAAAATTTCTGACATCATAATGCAAAGATTTGACCTTAGTAAATCAAATTTTTCATGTGTATCATGGGTCTAGGCCCCTTCCTTGTTGAAAAAAAAACAGGTGGTCCCTTTTATCATACCTTATGATTATTTTTGCCAAGTATAAACTATGCACTATCACCTTATCCAAAGTTAAAAGGTGCAAACAATTGATCATGATTCAAAAGTGTCAAGTGGTCAAAGCCAAGAAAAATCCAAAGTTATATTTTTAGCGAAAAGAAAAAGTTACCTTTTCATGCATAGGTGGCTGATAGATCAAGAAAATAGAATTGCTTTTTCATGCACACATGCTAGAGGCATGCTTTTGTAGTAAAGCTAAAATAACTTACCTTAATTTTCCCAAAATACCTTAATACCCCCAAAAGCACCATACATCTTCATGCAAAGAATTAAAAGAAGTCAAATTAGTTTGACTGAGAGTATAATTAAAGGGGATGACTATTTTTTCCTCAATGTACAACATGTTATTTTAGTCCTTTTTATTATTTATTAAGTATAAAGGCTAAAAATATCATGCAAGTGGAGGTTATGACTTGAGTCTTTTTAGACTATTTTTACGATAAATTAGGTGAATATTTGCTATATATTGTGTGATTTTACAAAGCACATCGAGGATTTTGGATGGAAGTCTTTGGTGAAATTTTTCCATATTTTCCCTTATATGAGAATCAGTTGATTGACCTTTCTAGAAATTTGCAATGGTGTGTTTTCAAATAGTTATTCTTGTGAATTTATTCCCGAATTATTTAATCTTGCTTAGGCTATTTTACCTTGCTGCAATTAGGTGTTTATGTTAATTTTAGTGTGTAATTTTTGTCTTGTTATTGTGAGAAATCCCTTAGCATATCAGTGTTTTCCTTGAGATTAACAATAACTCACTGGATCATGTTTTCTTAATTTATTCTCATCATATTGTGCATGTTTTTCTCACCGTAAATCCTCACAAAATTTTGGTGTATCACCCCATTTTATAGTTTATTATTCATCCTCTTACCCTTAACCCCACAAATCTAGTTTAGGGATACTCCAAAGAAAGAACCAACCTTATTAATCCTGGAGATTCACCTCACAATAGGAAACCCACATCCCATGAAGGGTCTCAATTGTATATCCATAGAAGTGAGTGAGAAGCAAAGTTGCAAATTTATCACCCTCAAAACAAGTGCACTTCGTGAGATAACAAGACAAAGATAGAAACAAGGAAGAAAGTAAAGAGGCCAATGACAAGGTAGTCATAGAAATTTTCTCTCTTAGGAATCATATGAATGCAAGTATATGATTATGACCTAGAAATATACCCAACCGTATGATTTAGTGTCTACATTTGCCCCCACTTTATGTTGTTGAGTGAATGCTCGATAACATAAAGTAGATAAGAGATGTGTACCTAATAACCATGTAGATCGATGATGAAAGCATGCTTTGAGAGACAAGAAAAATCATGGAGTGATAGAAATGAAGCATGGAAGATAAAGAAGAGGAAGTGACCCTAGGGGTAAAATCGTATGTGTTATGTCACATTGTACTGCTGTTGTCGCTTGATGTGTTCAATGATGTGATCATTGCATACTTCTTATAAGGATGATCTACAAAAAGAAGAACAAAATAGTAGTCAAAGTCATTTATATGTCAAAAATCGATCCAAGTATTAAAAAAATGTTAAAAAGTGCAAAAAAGTAAAAGGAACATGTGCATCTTATCTCGTGATAATTAAAAATGATAGAAAAGATCCTAAAAATGTTGTAGAAGAACGTGTTTTTCGCGATCTCACACCACGGAAGAAGAAGTGTTTGGGATAAATTTCTAGTGTTATTCTCCATCTCTCGATTGCTTCCTGAAATTATACACCACTATAGATGGTGTGATCTTTATTTTTTCTAGTTCGATCTAAGTAAAAAGAGAAGAAAATGAAGATAAAATGTATTTTGATTGTTGGAGGACTATTCATGTACTATAAAAATTGCTCAGTAACTGTTGTGAACCATGTTGATTTGAGAAAAATCGCAGTAATTGCCCCGGTCAAGGTGCCAAGGAAGGGTCGCCCCCTAGTAACTCATGTCTATATCTCGGCATAGGTGTCTATGTTGTGCCGAGGACCTAAGTCATAATCTAGGTCATACTATGATGTGTATGTGATTTGTTCATGTCCTATGTAGGTTTGAACCAGAATCGTGTGCTACCGAATGGGGTGACTGATTTACCTAATGTATTCCCCCTCACTATGAGGATGCATACCAAAGGAGAGAACCTAATGATGCTATGTAATTTATTACCTGTAGGGGGGGAGGGAATTTACTTCTTAGAAACCAAGACACATGCAAACAAAGTGGATGGAAACATGTGTTAGTGAAAACAAGATAAATACGTATATAGAAGACAATGTGTAATATAAAAATCAAGAAGACAATGTAGACCATGAAAAGTGGGTTACAAACATGGGGCATCACTCACAATATCACAATATAATTGGGGATGAATCAGCCAAAAGCGTACAAGAAATTAACAAGCAAGACATAGGGTAAAGCCCACAAAAATGGCAAATAATAGCAAACAGTTGTCAAACAAAGAGTAATAGACAACCATGGTGACAAATAGTTCCTACAATAAAAATTTTCACATGAAAGACCCATAAACATGTTAGAAAGATAAAAATTATGTCAAAGAATGCATATGTCAATAGAGTAGTGTGCTAGGAAAATAGGAAGCAATAAAAATAGAAACAATAGCACTTTGTAGTGTGTACGAAAGTATATGCCTCTCGAGAGCCTCAAAGTGGGACTAGTTAGAGGTATAGCTCTAAACATCCATGCTACGTGTGAAGATATGTGTAGAGGATGTATTCACAATTAGAGAGCAAGTGAGTGTGCATGTGTATATAGAAAAGAAATGACATACAAAATATCTAACTAGCATAGTAAAAAGTGTGCATGTAACAAGTATAAGCAAGAAAGAGTATGTTCAATCAAGATATGCAGTATGATGTGAGTGTGATTGGAATGGAATGAAAATTGAGTGTGATAGAGCATCATGCCCCTCAATCGTGCATGGATGCATATGTATGAGATGAGGTTCATTTATAAATACCCCCTCAAAGAAGAAAAATGAACCATAAAACAAGAGTGGGTCATTGGGAAATGGTTGGAATTGTGATCTAGAAATATATGATCGATGAATCATAGAGCATAGAGAGTGAGTGAGTGTGGTGAGGTTCATTTCAGATTTAGACCCTCGGCAATCAAGTATGAACCTTGGAACTAGAGTGTGTCATTGGTAAGTGTGTTGTGATGTACATGTGCTAGAAAGATGTGTCATGAATGTGCAAAGAATGAAATGTGGCATGTGTATGATGTGAGCTTCATGAATGTAGTATGCCATCAATAGTTGAATGTGAACCATAGCATAAGATTTATAGGGTAATGGCATTACAAGTATATCAATTTGTGTAAGATTTCTAAAAGATATGAAATATGAGTAACATAACATAATAGTAGAAAATGATAGCCACCTGGTGATGCTAGAAGGGGAAGAGTAAGTGTGATGCCCCCGAGTGCATAAGAGATGGAGATCTAAGTGATGATGCTAAGGGGATCGATGTAAGGAGTAGTTTCCTTTGCAAAATTTATCAGTATGCTAAAGTGGTGATGGTGAAGGAGCCTTGAGTGATGGAATTTGAAAGAGGATAGCTAGATTTTGTTGGTCTTGCATAGTGGGTGGTTTCTTATTTGGAATTGGTAACACCGTAGAAGTTTTGAGAGGTGGAGGATTTGTACCAATATTTAGAAGAGGTTTCTTAGTTTAACTGGTAATGTTGTATATGACTTAGTAGGAGGAGGTGATTGCTTGAGAGGTGGTTTCTTAGTTGGAATGCATTGAATAGGTGGTGCTTGACCGACCAAAGAAGACACATTAGAATTTATGGCATGATGCTCATTAGACATAAAAGGAGAAGATTTAGGAGCCCATTTTGATGTAGCATTTTCATATGGGAATGCAACAAAATGCTATGCATAAAATGAGATAAAGCCTTGATGCTCAAGATGTTTGATTCTTTGTTGTAAAGCATAGCATTCATTGTCATTATGTCCATTGATTCGATGATAATTTTAATATGGACAACCTTGATATTTTGCAAGATGATAAGGAGGATAGCCATGAGTAGATGGAAAAGTGATCAATTGATGACTAAGGAGCTCAGTAAGAATATCATGTTTCTTAGTATTGTGATTAAATGTGAGAGGCTCCGTAATGGCAAGACTTGAGGCTCATTGATATGAGCACATGTAGAAGACATAGAATGAGGATGAGAAGAAGAACTGGCATGAGAATGAGAAACTTCTTTAAGATGTTGGATTTTAGATTTAAGATATGTAATCATGGATTCAATATCCTAAAAACTTTCTTGAAATAAATATTACAAAGATTGAATTGACTCCAAGATGGGTTGATTAGATGGAGGATCATTAAGGCTAGGGTCGTCGGAGACACTGGTCGAAAATGGATCTGACTTGAGTGGGTGGTATATCTCTAGGGAGATACATGGTGTTGAGGTATTTTTCATAACAACCTTACAATTGGGATGTATTTGAAGTAAATCATACAAATAAATTTGAGGAATTTTACGATCCATGAGAGAAGAAAGATGAGGATCTAAGAGTGTTTGAATGAGATGGGTTCACTAAATGATTTAACAAATATAGAATTTTTATTTGTAAAACCCTAGAGGTTATTTCAGAGTCACATGTAATAGATAAAATAGTAAAGAATAGATATGACACAAGCAATAAGAAAATGATAAATTGAAACCCTAAGTGCAAGAGGGAAGAAAGAATACTTAGTTGATTCATAATAAATCCTGAAGTATATGGGGATAGAAAATTGATGAAATAAAAGTGCATACTATTGTCACATGTAAGCTAAGAAAATTGTGTGATTTTTGGAATAGGTTGGACCATGGTGCTTGGGATGGTAATCTTGCCGACACTAAAATTTTCCTCCGTAATTTCTATTTCATTAATGTATGTATTAGGAATAGGATGTTGTTAAGTGTAATTAGTAGTAGCGTCTGATAGAAGATAACGGCACTGCCAATAATGTAGAGTACGGTAACAGTCAAAGTACAATAGGAATGTTGTAAAAAGTAAATATTTGTCGTAAGTGGTCCGGTAATGTTAAAATGTCAAAGTTGGGATAAGTAGAGAAGTAGGGTCTACATGATTAGGAATTAGAAATATTATATTGGTAATAAGGACAAGGAGTGAGGTCATAAATATTTTGTGTATTTTATTTGTAAAAAGTCTAAAAATGTGGAACCCATGTGAAATGATAAGGTTTATCTTATCTTAAAAGATAAGCTTACATGTACAGATAAGAGTTAAGGTATGGAATATGATTCGTCAGAGTGGATTTCTTATCCTATCTTAGAGATAAGATGGATAAGCCTGGAAGTTCTATAAATAAAGAGGCCACCCCTCTCATTTAGCATAGAAGGAAGTAGTGAGAAATATTGTATGAAGTGTGCAAAGAAAGCCATCAGTTTAAAGGTGTGTTGAAGAAGCCACTAAGAGGTGTAATTGTAAAGTTTCTCCCATAGTATTAGTGGAAGGCAAGTGAAGTCAATAACACTTGAAGTACCTCATGGGTGAGATTGTAACAATTTCATGTTAATATTATAATTTACTTTGATATTTCAGATTTTTCATCATTTCGTCTTATCATAGTTGATGGTATTCTTGTGTTATGTTTGTTGTTTTGTTTCCAGATTACATCCACCAAACTAAAGGCTGTGCATTAGTAAATAATCATAGCATGAGGAGTTCCCGGTGAAGAATTATCATAGTGCTGGATTGGTGATGACAAGCATTTCCATAGTTCCTAGGCACCAGAGGCCTGTCTAACCACCCGTGACTACTCAAAATATCAAAATCTGGTTTTCATTGTGTCCCAAGAGTGTCACTATTCTTCTCTTTTGATCACTTGTGTGTTGAATTATCCCCGCATAATTCACCCGTAACCTAAAAATAAATGATCTCATGCAAAACCTAAAAATACATTAAATCCTACAAAATAAAAGATGTAAATGGGGATTTGGATTGACCTTGGTGGTCACCCGATTGAGTGAAATTATGATCTCGGGCGTTACACTACATTCTAGACTCCATGTAGTTCTATCTATGTCTATAAAATTGAGCCCTAGGAGGCTCTTGTGAAATATGCAATTGATAACAAGAAATAACTGAATGTAGCAATGTAAATAGATGTTTTTATGGAAAAATGAACTTCCCGCCTATGTGTGTATGTAGATTTAGCAATCCTTTACCCCTTGAATGAATCTAGATGGATGCTTTGATGCTCCTAGATTCTTTTGGATTCAACCTTAGGTGATGATAGTAGATGTTTATAGATTGGTCCTTTATTATGATCGCATATATTTTTATTTATATGATTCCCTTATTTGAATTTTGTAAATAACCACCGAGGACAACCCATAAGAAATCAAGATTCCCAACAACTAGAAAAGACCAAAAAGAGGTGAGTAAGATACAAAAAGGTTGAGGGCACCCAGAGGGGATGAGGGTGACTAGGCGTTGATGTCCTAGATGGGCACTTTGTGTCCAGACTTAGAGAAGCTAAAGTGAAAAAGGTCATACTAGGCATTGTAATGTGTTAGACCAAGAAGGAAACCAAAGAAAGGAAATAGGGCAAAGATAGTAGTCGATTAGTACTTTTCTCGCTTATGAAACATATGAATGCAAGTATATGATTAGGACCTATAAATGTACGTAAGTGCGTGATTTAGATTCTACAATGTGGTATCTAGGTGGAACCTCACTTGCAAGAACAATCACGTGAAATTTCCCAAGAAATCGAGAAAGGGTTCATATTTCATGGATCTAGTCAATGGATTTGCGGAAGAAAGGAATTTTGTGTTACTTGTGCATGGGAAAACATTCAAAGAAGAATGAAAACTACAATAAAATCAAGTTATCTCCCAAATGTACCATAGGTGATGTAGGTTTGTATCATAGTTTACTTTTCATTATGTGTTTCCTTTTCCACTTGGTGTGTTTCCTTATTTTTCAACCTGTTTTATTGTTTGTTTATTGGCTGTGTTTGTAGCCGCTTTTAGTTGTTTAGAGTGGTGAATCTATGGCCCAATGGATAAGGAACTTGTATTCTACTATATGAGATTGAAAATGGTAAGCCGGATTTACATAGAATAATGATCTTATCTTGTATATTCATTCCGGATCCTTTACATATTTATAGGACAATATGCATCCTATAAAATAGGATCTTTAACAAAATACTTGCTTAACCACTAACTTAATAATACGAGTTGTTTTAACAACTCGTATAACAATATCTATATTATATTATTATTAATGAGTTACTAAACTCATATAATAATATAATGAATTAATAATGTTTACAACAATTAATTCCTAACATTCACCCCCTTGGTGTGAACATTATTAATTCTCAATATTCACCCCCTTAATGTGAACACGATGAAGAACCATATTTGAAGAAGATGAACCACCTCCTGAAAGCACTTCTTAGACCAGGTACAAACTCCATAGATTATCTCTTTACCCTCGTAAAGGTGTAGTGTCAAGCCGAATTATGCAGGAATGCTCCCTTCCTCTTTGGGTTCCTATGGGACTTTCCCTTCCTCCATGGGCGCCCGAATTCTGAATCTCCAAGATCCACAAGCTTCACACTAGCTGGATAACCATCCCTTGAGTCTACCTTGAAATCTTCTCCTACTCCCAAAAGTGAGTATTCTGAAAACATGACTCCTCCAAAAATCTCGAAAAGGGTTTATTCAGCAAACCATCACACTACAAACAGGGACACTGAAAATGAACTGAAAAAAGAAACCACACTGCACACACATGTCACCAAACCATCTATGCGGCCCCGTCATTGGCGACTAACGAGAGGTCGCTGATTGACCTCCAACCTCCTGTGCCTCCATCCTCCGATCATTTGAACTCAAAACAAGTAGTCTTCAGAATTATAATCAGGTTCATCAGTCACTCATTCATCTTCTAATTCAGAAGATTCTTATACAACTATATTTGCTTCATGTGGCTTTAATTTTCCACTGAGAAGATATTTGGCTTGAGTCGTGCAAAATTTAGACATATGTCCTTTTTCTTGCAATAAAAGCATTCTACGTCCTCCTTTTTAAAGAACTTTTTGTATTTCTTTTTCACATACATTGTCGTTTCTTCTTATATATCTTATTTAGTCCTTTTACTTCATGTAAGAGTTGATATCATATCTTTCGGTGATTTGGAAGGCATCCGACTAGGAGTGAAAACAACATTACTTGTATTTGGGTGGTAAACTATTCAAAGTTGAATAGCTTTTGCATCCCGTCGCCTCTCGGAGCTTTTACTTCGCAAGTTGTCTCGAAGAGATCGTAAATTGTTGATGTGACTAGACATTGTATATCCATCACTCATTTTGAGCTTGAATAGCTGAAGTTTCAGGGAAAACTTTGCATTGACTGCTTTTGAACCAAACAAAATGCTCATATTATCCCAGATGTCCTTCAAATTTTTATCTAGATCAACATAATGTAATTCAGAATCTGAAAGGGCAAGGCCAATAATGGCTTTGGATTTATCATCCCGTATTTCTCATTCTTCCAATCTGGTTGGATTTGAAGGTGCTGGTTCTTTTCCATCTACTATCCTCTAAAGAATTTTGTTCATCAACTGCATCTGGATCTTGACTTTCCATGTGTGAAAATTGAGACCATTGAATTTTTCTAGTGGAATGTCCATTATACCTTAGAGCGTCGGTTTCAACTAAAAATGCACTCTCAGGGGAGTCGGGTTCAACCGATATTGCTCCCGTTTTACACTATATATTTAAAAAGTAATAAGAACAAATTACTTTTTAAATTTTACATGGATATTTCTATAGTATAAATCAAAACAAAATATTGAAAAATATATAGAAATGACTATCAAGTGAATATCAAATTACATAATACCTTATCTGAGTTTGCAATGAGCTCAAGCCACTCTGATCTAGATATTATTAAATACTACGCCTTTGAAAGATAACCAGTGTGCTAAATCCATGGAGCATTCTGGCATATGACAGAATAAACTGAACATGAGTTTATATCAGTCGATCTGAAAATACATAGGGGCAATATTCCTCTACTCCAAATGTATAAAGAAATAATTGTATCATGATTTCCAACCAAATTTCTTCTGCTGCGAGGAGATCTTTTGATAAACAATGATATATTCTATGCTTTGTCAAAAGCATAAAATAATGTGAATGATAGTCGTGGGCATGCAAAGAAGTGCCTAGATCTGTCAGAATCATTGGAGGTAGAAACCACGATCCATTATATGCGCAGGCACATGGATATACAAATTGCCTCCTTTGAATGAGCTGGAAATATTTACAGGTTTCAATACTCGAGTCGTTGTTGTTGTCTTTGAAGATTACTCACAAACAATCCAGCCGATCTAACAGATTTTTTCAATATTCATTGGATTTGTATAGAAATGTACAGCCGAGCTAGCTATACTTGCATGCGGTCAGAGAGAAATGTTTCCATACTTCCACGCAGAAGTCTTTGTTAATGCGTAGCTAGGAATCCATGAAGAAGACTGATAGATATAATATGAACCAAATATGGGGAGTCAGTGCTAGCGCAGGTATGTCATTACTTTTCCCAACTTGACCTGTTTAGCTTTGCAAGCATACACACCGCCTCAACAGATATATATGCAAACTGTGTAAGCATACAGACGTCATGTGAACTGTATCACAAGATGCATGAAGGAAATGAATGGAAAGCTCATCAATTTTCTACTGTGATTCAAATATAATCATTTATGCCTCCGCAAACTCAAATGCAGTATAACGGTAGATGCAAAGAATAAAAGACGTCAACTCATGATTAGGAAGTCTGGTGGAAAATGGAAAGCTAGAATTAAATCCAATGCTGAGAAAACACTCTGGTAATGCACAACGCTTCCATTGAAACACCTTGCTGTTCAAATCTTCCACAAATATTCCTTCGCTCTGATGCCAATTGAAAATGGTAAGCCGATTTACACAGAATAATGATCTTATTGTATATTCATTCCGGATCCTTTACATAATTATAGGACAATATGCATCCTATAAAATAGGATCTTTTAACAAAATATTGCTTAACCACTAACTTAATAATATGAGTTGTTTTAACAACTCGTATAACAATATCTATATTATATTATTATTAATGAGTTACTAAACTCATATAATAATATAATTAATTAATAATGTTTACAACAATTAATTCCTAACAGAGATTCCTAAGGTTCTTCATTACCCCTTATTTTCTAATGTATATGATCTAGAACCAAAATTATCATGTAAAATGTCTAGCATGTAAAATTAATAATTTTAACCATGACAACTAATCCCACCATTTGAAAACCCCTCTCCCTATCATTGTGAACCTTACATTTATCCATCTCATCAACTCATGCATCTTCTTTGGGTCTATGTAACCCTCATTCGACTAAGAGGAACATGTTAACATGGTGTTCAAGCATGCTTCATGTGCATAGAAATTGGTCCAAGTTGGTTTCATGATGATATTAAGTCCTATGTGAATAGTGCTCTCTGAAGCACTAAATTGGCTATTTTTAGCCATATTGCAGCATGTGGACATCCTTCGGAAGTTGAAAGGGAAGACTAAACTCATCTACGATTCGTGCAAGAGATAAATAAAGTTATCTAAGGTAGTTTATGGAAAATTTATGGAACCAAATGATGTCTGGGAACACCTTAAGCGTAACTGTGTCATTTTGGGCACATGGAATGAAGGCTTCAACAAAGAAAGTCACCTTGTTCTAAAGATTATGGGAGTTCTAGGAGGATTTGGGAGCTAAAAATAGTAAATTTAAAGATCTTGAATCCTCCACATGATGGACACATCAATTTTGTTCCATGACATTAAAATCTTCCATGTTGATCTAAGAAACTACATTTTCCCCTTCAAGCCAAAATTGGAACAAGCCATGAAAATATATTTTTAGGAATATTTATCTAATAAAAGTGGTTGGTATGATCTCAATAGGTTATTTGGATTCAAAACAATATAAATTTTGACCACAAAACACCATTCCATGCTCCACAGGGTTGAAAAACACTCTGATGTTCAAAATGGAGATGACTAGATGAAATTAGCATATAAAAAAGGAATGAGTACACTTTAGAGTATTTTGTGTCCCATTGGATTTTCCCCAATGTGAAAAGGGACATGGGGGACATATAAGTGTTTTTCCATTCCTTTTACAAGTTTTCATCACTTAAAAACATCAACTTCAAGTGTTGCATGAGTGTTAAAGGTGCAAGCTTGTGTCTTGTCAAATATCCTCCCCTTATCATGTTCCTTAGATCCCATGGTGCATTTTGGAGAATTTTGTGCCCACCTGGATTATCATCAAGGTGAAAATGGACATGCATAAGATAATAGTGCACTCTCCCATGATGTCTCTCTCTTCATAACTTGGAAAATACAAATTTCACCCCTAAGAAACATCAAACTTGCATGCTTGTTTAACCACATCCCCCATCCTCATCATTTGAACTCCCATGGTGAGTTTCTGATCTGATGGTTTCCACTCACATTTAAATGAAATAAAAATTGACTAAGGGGACATAAAATTTATTCCGCTTCCTTCCATTCAGCCCTAGGATATATAAAGGACTAATTTGTAGCCCCCGAAGTAATTTTCAGCCCCCTCCATCTCCCTCACACTGCGCACCACAACCTACCAATTTTCATAATCAGATGAAAAGTGCACTTTCTTTCCCCTCTTATCCCTTTACACCATTTTCCCCCTATTTTTTTATGGTGTAACCACATACCAATCATCCTCCAACCTCGGTTTATCTGCTGGGTTGAATATAAGTTAAAACCTACATTTATATGAAATAAATCAACTCAAAATACTTAAACATTTTTGAATTTCAATATATATGATTCTCGCTACTTTTCCTAGGACATCAAGCTTGGAAAATGAATTTTACTCATATCTCCAAAACCGTGCACTTGATCTCTGGAAAACTTCATCGGTGCACTCCTTTCAAAAACACCTTGGTGATGATCTATGATTCGTGGTATTTTATTACATCATTAAAAGGTTATTAATGACTCATTTTTCCATTCATGAACTCCATTTGTGCACAAAATAATCGAAAATGTATCTACTTTTTCTTAATGACTTCGGCGAGTCAAATTTCTTGAAATTTGGAGTACATGATTCTTGTAAAACTATCTTTAATTGGAGAAATTTCTTGCATGATGAATTAGAGAATTTTAGGGATATGGAGTACTATATTTTCTCTCATCATTCTGCCCTCTTTGTAAATATTTACATTTTCTTGTTGATCCAAAGAAGCCAACTTTCCTTAAATTTGGAGCAAATGTTTATAGTAAAATCATATTTTTTCAAACTATTACTTGCATGATGAGGTGAGTTATTTTTTAAATATGGAAGACTGAGTTTTCTCTCAATATTATTACCTCTTTGATGAAATTATCACTTTCCCACTAATCCGAATGAGAGAATCATCTAAAATTCGAGCAGAGCATCCTTGAAAAATAATGAAACTTTTGAGACCACTCTTGTCTCATTCCAGCACATGGAAGAACCAATTCTAAAAATAATAAGTATTTCCATACTTCATTGTCTATAAATAATAAGTTACGCAATGGTTCATTCTTTGAGTTTCCATTGCTCCTTACATATCAAGAACACTCAAAAGTGTTAAATTGAGACACTTACTAAAATAAAAATCCTAGAATTAGACTTACTAAAAATAGTAGGTGTTGATATTGTGGTCAAACATCACACACTCAGTCGTCTCTAGTTCATCTCACCGGTTGTTGTCACCATGGAGCTCAAACACTCAATTTTGGAGCCAATTTCAACTTCAAACATTGAGTATCCTAATAAAGAATGAAAATGATATAACAAGTGTAAAACTACTAGAATTAAAAATAAGGATGTTGATTGAAAATGAGAAGATGTAGAGGGAATACTACGTCATTGAATTATATCATCTCTAGTCAACAAGATAGTTCAATAGCCCTTGTTTTCAAAAGTAATGTAGTACAAATGGCCCTTGGCCTATTGGGATTTATCTTAGTAGGAATTATCTATTTTATATTGATTAAAGATATTATTCTACCCCATCCCCTATAAATAAAGAATTTCAAATGTATAAAAACATTCAAATAATCATGTAATATAAAAATGATCAAAATTATTCAAAAATACAATATCATGACCTAGACATGACTTGCTTTTCTAACTCTTAACTTTAGATATGTTGTTTTCCAATTTTTCTAATATATATCTTAATTGGCTGGGAACTATTTACTCAAGTCATAAAAGATGAAATATTAAAGTGCCAACTTGGACGTAGGGTTTAAAAGACTAGAAATAAGACAATAATTAAAGAAAATATGCCAAAAGACAAATAATTACTAGTTTTCTCACTTAGGAATCATATGAATGTAAGTATGATTTTAGGATGTAAAAATGTACCCAAGTCCATGATTTTGTGTCTACATTTTCCCCAACTTTATGTTGAGTAAATACTCAATAACATAAAGTAGATAAGATATGCATACTTAATAACCATATAGAGTGTGATGGTGATAGCGTGCAAAGAGACAAGTGAAAGCGTGAAGTGATAAAGATGAAGCGTGGAAGCTAAGAAAGAGCAAGTGAACCTAGGGGTGAATCATATGGGTTGTACTTTATTATACATGTTGTTTTCATTGATGTAGGGTTATTTCTTGTTGCGTACTAAGGAAAAACCTACAAAATAAGAGTGAAATATTATTCAAAGTCCTGTATTATGAAAACTCTAGAAACTTATGTAAATGTGTATAAAAATAGTAAAAGGAAAGTGAGAACCTGATGAGCATGATTGTAAAAGTATATAAAATGTCTTGAAATGTTGTAGAAGAGCATGTTTTTGGGTGATCTCATGTTAAGAGCGAGTTTTTTGGGTGATCTCACACCAAGTGTAAGTTTTTAGGTGATCTCACGCCACAGTAGAAGAGTGTTGGGAGATATTTCTTGTGTTACTCCCCTTATATGAATGCTTTTCGATTATACACCAATGTAGATGGTGTGATCCTAATTTGTTCCAAGTTGTAATGTATTAAGTTATGTATTGTTTTTAAATTGAAATGGAGAATGAATGCATTCTAATTGCTGGAGGACTTTGCTTGTATTTTGAAAACTACTATATGAACTATGTTGAAAGTAGTTGTATCTTGCCCTAGGACATAGGCACCCAAGAGATGTCGGGATCTCCCGGGCGTTAGTTTTCTATATCCGGGAGTTGGAGTTTGTGTTAAATTGAGGACCCAGGTTAAATTATGGTCCATTTTTATAATCGTAGAATGTGTTGTTCTTGTATTGTGTAGGTTTGTGTTGTATCTTTGAGCTGATGTATTGGGTGAATCATTCACTGATGTATGGCCCACTCATTTGGGGTACATGTGACATCGATAGGAGTGTGCATACCAAAAGAGGGGCCTTGATGTTGAACTAAATTGTGTCCCTGGAGGAGGAGGGGATGTGCATGGTAGAAACCAAGGCACATGAAAACAAAGTGGCTAGATGTATTTGTTAGTAGAAAAAGAATCAAACATGTAATAGAAAATAGGAAAGGGCATTTAAGATAGACCTTGAAAAGTTGGTTTCAAACATTGGACATCACTCACAATGTTATAAGATGATTAGGGAAAAAGTGACCAAAAGCATAAAAGAAGTGATCAAATAAAACATAGGGCATAGCCCGCAAAAAATAACATACAAGTAGAAAGCAATGAAAAACAATTTCAAGCAAGATGTAACAGAAAAACATGGTGGCATATAGTCCTGTAAAGAAAATTTTGCACATGAAGCACCCGTTAGCATGTTAGAAAGATTTAAAAGTATGTAAAATCATGTATAGGTCAATAGAAAGTTTTGTGCCAATAATAATAAGTAGGAAATAATAAAACAATGTTATTTGTGATGTGTAAGAGTAGTAAATGTAGGTTCCCTAGAGCCTCGTTAGAATGGTAAGAGAAACAATGCCAAACATCATTGTTGCATGTAAAGATGTGTAGAGAGTCTCGTATTTATAACTAAATACCAAGTAAATTCACATGTTTATATAGAAAATAAATGACATAAACAATATATGGCTAACATAGTAAACAAAGTGTGTCATGTAAGTATAAGTAAGAAAGAGTAAGTGCAACTAAGATATGCAAAGATGTTGTGAGTGTGATGAAATGGTATGCGGTATGTGAAGATGGAAGGAACATCGTGCCCCTCGGTGGATATGAATAAGTATGATACGAGGTTTAATTATAAAAGACCCCTCAAAATCAAGAATGAACCATACAACAAGAGTGCATTATCAAGAAATGGTTTAATAGAGATTCTAGAAAGATATATCATGAAGCATAGAGTGTAAAGTGCAAAAGAGGTGAGGTTAATTTCAGATTTAGACCCTCAAAGTGACCAATTATGAACCATGGAACTATAGTGCATCATAGGGTATTATGTTTTGTGAGATTGGAATGCTAGAAATATATATCATGAAGTGCGGACTCGAAATATGTGGTGTTTGAGGTTCATAGAGGTAGTATGCCCTCAAAGTCAAGTGTGAACCTTATCCACTAAAATCTGAATTTATTTTACTAAAATCTAAATCTAGATATAATGCAAATGATATATAATGAAATACAAATGCTAAGAAATTTTACATATGTAATTATGAAAGAAAATGAGAGAGTTAGGGCACTTATCTTTATTTTGCTTATCTCGAAGTGTGTTTGACTGGTAAGACTGATGAAACAACAACTCAAATGTCACAAATAGACCCAAAAATATGTAGGATTGTCGAGAATGCAAGGATTAAGGCGTGTGTGAAGAGGAAAGGGTGCCCGGGGCGCCGAGACCTTCCCGGTGTGCCTCGTGACTACTCAAAAGCTTCATAACTTAGTTTCGTAGTGTCAAGAGGTATTTGTTGGTTGTCTCCTTATTTAACCTATATGTTGTAATTAGATCACCGAGGTACCTTTTAATCTGCAACAAAAATAGTATCCCGAAAAACCCCAAAAAGACCTCAAATCCTAAAAAGAAAAATGCAAACTATGAGTTCGTAATGTCCTTGGCTTTCAACAAAGTGAACTTACAATCGAGTGTTGCATTGCATCTCCGACGCCATGTAGTTATATGTACTTGTGTGTGTAATAGTGATCTTAAGTTTCCTCGTGCTTTGGTGATGCCAACATAGAGGGCTAAAAGGTAGATAAAATATAAATGTGTGGATGGAATTCATCACTTCCCCTTCCTATGTAGTGTATGTAGAGTAAAAATCCCAAAGATGTAGTCCCTTTGATATTATATATGTAGATATCCCTTGAGAAATTTTCCGCCATTATAATGGTATGTATGTTGTGTTTATATAGAGATATCTTTCTCAAATTTTGACACTAATGAAATGATATGCCGACTAGTACCTCAGGATAGGAATAATAAAACCAAAAAGGCTAACTACAAGTATAAAAATGTGACAAGGAACAAAGTGGACAGGAGCGCCCGTGTTGGACAAGAGCTCTTGGGCACTAGTGTCTAGAGACAACTGATGACAAATATAAAGAATATTGACATACAGGATCCATGTGACCTGACCAAAAATGGGTGCAAAAGTGAGAGAGGCGAGAGATAAAAAAATTAAGACACTCAAAGCAAGAAGATTGACTAGGAAGTGTGTCACTTATGAATACTTTTCTTATGCAAGATCCATATATAAAACAACATACTTGGAAGTATAGTAAAATAATAGTATTTGCATGATTTTAAGTCTACATTTTCCCCCTTTATGCTATTTGAATTAAATTCAAGCAGTGTAAAGGAAGTAAGAAACATACCTATGAGAAGTCTAGAGAAGTCATATTGTAGAAGTACGCACATAATGAGAGTATATAGCATGAAGAATCATGGATCGGTGTGTTGATCCATGTGGTGTAAATAGAGATAGAGAACCATCAAGGAGCACTAAGGAGCACTCAATGAGATTGGAAATTTTCAATTTTGAGTGAGTGATTTTAGAGATTTTTGAATTATTGTTAATGGAGATTTAAAGGGGTAGGGAGTGATCGGGCTCCCAACCTGATTTTGTGTGTGTGAACAAATGAGGATTTTTGCGTCCTTCCACCAGAGGAAGAGTGCTAGGGAGAGAGGTCTATTTTTACCCTCCAACTTTGACTATATCCTCAAAAGGTCTAGCCACTGCAAATGGATAAAGACCAAATTTTGTTCATTTCGATCCAACAAGAATAACCCATATAGGAGAAATAAAGGAAAAGGTAATGACTTCTAATTTCCCCCACTCCAAGGGTGTCTCCATGATGTATATAGATTCCATGTTAGGTCATCTAGAATTGATAAAAAGATGTAATGTAACTTCCCATGTTAGATCATATGGGAAATTGGTGATGTAACTCCCAAGCTAGGTCATCTCAGAGGAGTAGTAAAATGTGTTGTGTTGTGTTGATTGATTAATGTGATACGAGTAGTAGAATATTGTGTTGATATTTAAATGTATACGATAGATTACTCATGGATATATTTTTCTCGTTTCCCCAGAATAGGTCATAAAGGGAATCACTGGAAAGTGGTGTGAAAGTTCACATAATGTATAATTTAATTTCTAATAATGACATATTAGAAATGTGGAAAGATCATGTAATGGTGTGAGGGGCATCATAAGGTGATACTGAATGTATGCCCCTTTTGCAAAAGGGGGAGTGATAGTAGATGAGCCAAAAGTAGATGTGAAATGATGCAACAAAGTGAGTAGAGTGAATAATAGTAAATATCGCAAGTGTGTGTATATATCAAATGGAAAATATGTCGATTGGAATATAACACCATGGGATGTTAATCATATGATAGAGGTGAAGTTTTGAACTAAATGGAATGGATAGGGAAGAAAATGGAGTAGTGGAGCTCAAGATATGAGTGAAAATGTGTGATGTGTATTACTCGAGAGGACTATGCATAAATATTAACTATATCCAAGTGGGTAATTGAGAATTGATATAAATAGTAATAGGAAAAAAATTATTAAGCGCTTAATTTGAACCTTAAACGAGTGTGATTTTGAGCTCTAAGTGTATGAAGGTGTCATAAGTTAGAGCAGCAAGATTGATCTCGATTCGAGATGTTGCATACAAAGATGATAGGAGTGGTGTCGCATACAACAACCGAGCCGATAAGTGTGAGTTTTTTTTTAAAATTGTGTAGAAATAGGCTCGTATGTGTGAATTTTTGTGAAATTTGTGTTTTTAGATTTCTACACATTACGACTGGCAAGAGTGGTCAATAAAATAATGTCCCTCGAGATGCCAGCGCCCATATCTAGGAATTGGTGACCTACTCCTAGGCACCCCCGTCCTACTCTTGGGTGCCGATGACCCAAGAGGATTTTTTTGACCCAAGAGGTGATGAATGTGAAAATTAATGCTTGTTGATGCTAGTATTTATTTTTTCATGGATACGAGGTAGTAATGTCATTTTTTTAATGTTTTTGGTGTTTTGCAAAAGGATATCTATTGACGAACATTCTTGCGGATATTGCTATCGAGTCATAGAAACCTTAGGTTAGTGGGACGTGTGCCCCGAGGTGACCTCCGATTTTAAAGAAGTTGGCTCTTCTCTACATGGTGAGATAGGGTTTAGAAAAACAAAACAAAAACATAAAACATTAAATGGGGGACAATGCGCCAAACTAGCCTCTTAAGAAATCAATTGAGAATGCAATTTTCTCAAGAAGGGAACTAATGAATGATCAAAAAGGGTGGATGAAACTGCACCATAGACCGCAGAATATCACACATAACACTACCTCAAACTTCTTAAGAACAACTTCAAAGATAGTAATAACATTAAGAGATGCACAGTTTCTATGTGAAAATAAAGGCGATCATAGACAAAAAAAATATGCAAAGGATGGACAAAATGCACCACATGGCATGTAATATTACTCCAAAAATTGTGCACAGTATTACAATATAAAAGAGGCAAGGCATATTACAAAACCTAGGAAGAAGGCTAGAGCTCCAGTGCTTTTTCCTTTTATAGAAGAGGAGCTAAGGTAGAGAATAAAATCATTTGACTCTCCTCCTCTTTTTTTCTTTTAGATGAGACCCCTATTACAATATATAGAATGAGAAAGAGAGAAGAGTCCAATCCTAAAATTGATTTTTCAACCACCTGTAAGATGCAATAAATGAGTGCAATCAATAAGCACCTTTCTTGTAAAAGACTCCTCCTTTTGTCCCATGATCTACAGTAATGAAAGAATGATGGACATGCTCATTAAATTCATTCCCAAGCCACTTTCCAATTGTCTCTTTGAACCGGGGCTTGTTTTCCTTAAAATCACCATAAAAGATTCATCAATTTCTCGTATTTCTTGATTGTTATGTGTCGTGTTCAGCTTTATTAGAGTTGAGATGATTATTTTGTTTTCACCCACCTATCCATACTAAAAATACAAAATTCACTTTCCAAAAAGTCGAGAGCTTTCCAAAAAGTTGAGAGCATTCCAAAAAGTCCAATTTTCTAAAAATCGGAGTTCGAGTCAAAAGTTATGCTCGTTTGAACTTCGGGGTTGGGTGTTTCGGGGGCTCGCTTTTTAGTTTTTTTCCGTGATTTGTCTAAGTCCTTACAAAAATGCCAAAGGCTTGACTTGTGTCACATTAGTTCGAGATTCTCAAGACTAATTTGATTAATCCAGCAGGAATCTGCTTGTTATCTAGTTTTAGAGGGCGGTGGAGGAAATTAGATAACAATTCTAGTGACTCACGGGGGACCATTAGCCTGCTAAATGGAATGAACCAGCTACCTGTATCCATTTATTATGCATGGAGTCTACATCATCATCATGAGCTGATCTCGAACTTGTTGGTGTAGGATGTTTATCGTGCACATATTTTAAGTTCATGGGATTCCTCCACATAGGTGATTCACCATGCTTAGGTGTCCTAGGGTGTCATTATGGCCTTACATGCATCATAGAGCGTCATAGGAGTTACATTTGACCGACTATTCCGAGAATGTAACTCCCACCTCTTGATGGCTACATTTTTGGGGGAGTTACACACCCCACTACTATATGTACACCTTTCATCTTGAGCAATGGAATGGAATAGAGTATGGGATTTGAGCCATTTTTCCCTTAATGCATGCACATTGCTCTCATGGGTGATTTCTTGCTTCAATCTTGAAGCTACATCATTTTACAGTTGAGTGCAACATTTTGATGCTCATGGATTCCCTCCAAATATTCGTCATTCCTCCGACATGGTATCAGAGCTTAGGGATCAGAACCATGTTGCTCGCTTTGGTTGCTTACTACTCACCACCTCGTGTGCAAGCTCTCCTTTGCATGTGCTCTACTTGCATTTTTAAAAGGGTATTTGGTCTATTTTCTCTATCAATTACTGAGCTCGTGATTGCTTCTATATTGCCTTGACTTTATTACTCGGTCGTTGCATTCATTTCCTTCACCAACTCGTGCATAGTTACCCATGCACTCCATCCATCCAACTTGGATCATTCTGCTCCATCTTGGTTTTTGACTTGGCTCTTGGGATATATTTTTGGTTCGAACATGTGTGATTTGGCATCCAGCCTGTGGTTTTTGTCTCGTCACCAAGACTTCCTTCTGCATGGATGTATTGACATCTACACTGGTGTTTTGTGTACATTATTTGCATTTCTCATGCCTTGTTCTCCACTCAACGCATTGGTCTCGATACTCTCAACATGTTTTGCACTAACCCACGTTACTTGGCACCTCGACTCCTGCATTGTTCGTGATTCGGTCTTCCGTGACTCAGTTTGCTCGCTACTTCATCACCTCACCGATCAGCATTGACTAACTAATACCTTTGCATTTTCAATGGCTTTGCATTCACCTTTGGAGCTTGACTTCCTTTCCATTTCTACATTTTAGTTGAGTTACATCAGAGGTCATTGTGTTCATGCCATATTCGCAGGTTTCTGCTTGGGTTCCCTGCTCGTGCTTCCTTGTTCATCGGCTCCCCATCCCAAGTTGCTACGTGTCCGGCCTTGTGCCGTGATCTAGCTCTGAGGTTCTCATTATCTCGTGCATGCCTCTGTAATGTACCTTGGCTCGACCGCTTGTCTCTATTCAATGGCCAACTCAGGCCTCCTATTGTTCACGCCACCTGACTCGTGGATGTGGCACTTGCTCCACATAACTTGGTGACTTCTTTGCTTGCTTGCCTATGACATGGGATCCACACTCAAGCTTTCTCTGGTGACCACTCTGGCTTGGTTTGTATTGCACATAGAGACTACAACCTGCGCACATGGCTTAGACCACTAGCTCGGTCAACTTCCTAGCTCGCTACCGAGGTAGCTTCCAGCTCGGTGCATCCATGGCTTGACACCTCAGTTGGGTCCATTCCCTTTAGAATTTTTCGGTGGTTAAAAAAATCATTTTTTTAATGTTTTAAGGCAAAAACATTCCTTTTATGGCATTGTAATAATTTAGGGCCTATTTTGCTTGTATTTAATGTCCTTCATTCATATGTCGAAGACGGAGGGTGAGGTTTGGGGTTGGCAGGAGGCTAATCCCCCCTCGTAAGTAAAACAAACCCTTCCTAAAATTTGATTTCATTTCTAACGAGTACCCACATGACACCCCTTGCACCCATTTCGGGCACTTTTTTAATTAGTTTGCAAAGCTTATTGGCATTTTCCATCAGTTGCGGGAATTATATTTTTGCTATAACTTTTGACTCGCTGCTTAATTTTGAGCACTTCTTTATTCAAAGTTACATGATTTTGTTCACATTACATGATGGTATTATCAGTTTTGTAAATTCACTAATTTATAAAGTGTTGCATTCTGGGGCTTGACTAGTACTCTTGGGTTTTCACATGCAGACGCATTATCAGCCGATTCCAACGTCTTGCATTTGTGCACCTTGCACTTTTGATTCTACATCATGGAGGGTGCTCTTTCTAGACTTGAGCGTCATAGGATCACCTTACAGCCTCCACCACTTCTTACTGGGAGAGAGAACTATTCAATTTGGTGTGCTTCTATGGAATGTTACTTCACCTACAAGGGTCTTTCACACTTCTTGCTTGGGCCAGTTCCTGCACCCACTGATCATCATCATCTTAATGATTTTCTCAACACTTGTGACCATGTTTTTGGTACCATGATGATGCATGTCTCTCCATCTCACTGGTTTCACATGGCAGACTCAGATCCACCCCACCATGTCTGGAGCATTCTTTAGTCCCTCTATGGAGACCCTTCACATACTATCGACATTGTTGTTTTGTTGATTCAGTTGTCTCCTCTATTTCTTCATGTGATGATAGTTCCACTGACACATACTCACTTGGTTCTACTTCTGATGATGAGGATTTTGCACCCAGTTCTGATGTCGAGAGTACTATAGAGGACTCTTCTCCTCCTTCTCTCACTATTCCAGAGAGTGTTGACACATCCCACATCTCATCAGATATTGAGAAGTCTCCTATATAGTCTCATATAGTCATCACACCCACCTCTTTTCCACCTTCAGTGTGTGAGGCCCCTTTCACTCCTCTACCTTCATTGGATGACTCATACCTATCTAACATCACTCTTCTATTTGTTGAGCCCCCTCGGGATGAGTATCTACATGACCTTAGTCATCTTTTCGCAAAGTAAACTTATGATGTACTATAGGTTCCTCATCCATCTATAGGTATTTTAGATTATTTCATCATCTCTGTTGTTGGGAGTGCCCCTTCTGGGACTCTTACCACTTCCACTTTTCTAGAGACCTTCATTGATCCACCCTTGCTTATGGATCCATTTTCTATTGTGGGGGATGTTTTGTTTCCTTCACATCAATTGGACATCCTTTCTATAGGTGTTCACTCTTCATACTATGACAGTTCTACACTTGTGACATTACCTTTAGTTCCTTCACACTCACTTGCTAGACCTATGTCACACTTTCGTGGACCAAACTCAGAGTTCTTCATGTTGTTGCCTTCAGTTTCCTTCACAGAGTGGGAAGACTTCCAACACGTCATTTTTGTCCTTCCTAAGGGTAGGAACATAGTTCGGTGTGGGTGGATCTTCTTCAGCCCAGAGGAAGAGGATCTCATGATCGACATTCTTCTGGGAGACCTCCTAGAGCTGCAGATTTCAGATCCATCCATGACATCTTCTACATTCCTCTCATCTCCCTCTTCTTCTCTCTTCTTCTTCTTTCTGAGAGATTTCCTCTTTGTACATGGGTACCTTTACAAGCTCGTCTGTGGCTAGGACCCATCCTTGGCATATTTCTTAGATTAGAGATTGGACTTGTCTCTCTTTTGGGGGGAGTTTTTCCCACTGGGTTTTCTCCTTTTACACCAATTTTCGAGAGCTTCTTGTATGTGGGTACCTCATCAGGGTTGTTGTCGGGACCCACTTCTCCTTATTTTCATCTGTGTCCACCTAAGCTATGCTTCACGAGGGGTGCTGGTGTAGGATATTTACCATGCACATATTTTAAGTATATGGGATTCCTCCACATAGGTGATTCACCATGCTTAGGTTTCATTATGGCCTTACATGCATCATAGAGCGTCATAGGAGTTACATTTGACCAGCTATTGCGGGAATCTAACTCCCTCCTCTTGATGGCTACATTTGTTGGGGAGTTACACACCCCACTACTATATGTACACCTTTCATCTTGAGCATGGGAATGGAATAGAGTATGGGATTTGAGCCATTTTCCCCTTAATTCATGCAACTTTCTCTCATGGGTGATTTCTTGCTTCGATCTTGAAGTTACATTATTTTACGGTTGAGTGAAACATTTTGAAGCTACAACTTCATCATTCCTCTAAAAACCTTGATTCCATATTTTTTGAAGTTTCATTGCTTCCTTCTATAGTCGCTTTTAGTTTCCCCGCATTTCCCTTGAATTTTGTAGCTATCATAGGCAACCGAGGATTTCCCTGCTGAAAATACTAAAGGGCCTAGTGCATATACCACTGGAGCAATACAGAATATATATATAAAAGAGATGAATCATAAATGACCCAAATAATTCATGCAGAGTGTGCACAAGCACTTATTCTGCTGAAAGAAAATCTACTCCTACTCCTACACTAACCAAAACAAAGAAAAGATAAACAAATCCTACTACAGCAAGGAGAAATAACTTCCCTTCTTTAAAAAGTGCAGCCATGTAATTAATTTAACAATGGTTATGGCCTGTAATAAGAGTGAAAAATTACCTTCCACCCTTCTATCCAAGGTATCAATAAAAAAAAGAATACCTCCTCAAGATGTTCATCTTTTGGTTGGAGGTGTTGTGGCTGACCCTTGGTGTATTGAAGATCATCCTCATGCTCTAAAGTGAGCATGACCGGTATTGGCTTCTCCATTGGCTCCCATGCTACTAGATATTTGATTGGGCATGGGGCCTTGGGAACCAATGGGCTGATCCTTTTGATTTTCCCATTCCTTTGAATCTCATCCTCATGAATGGGGATATCTTGCAGAATTTATGGAAGAAGGTGCTTTCTTGTAGGCTGATTTGAATGCTTCTCTGCTTTCTACAAATAGTTCTACTTCTTCCAAAATTACCCTTTCCATGATGACTGATTTGATCTTGTTGTCATCATCTTCCTCTTCCTCCTCAAACATAAAGTTTGAGAGATCAAACTCCTCCACAAAATCATATTCTTGCAAAGATGTGATAGAAGAAGAATCTAAAATTTCATCATTAAAAGAAAGCAAGAAGCTTCCTATGATCTCTTCTTCATCCAAGGATTTAGAATCTAATTTTTTCTCCTCCACAGCATGAAGCTCTCTATGGTTGGTTACAACTAATGATGATGATTGTGGTGGCTTAATACAACCTTCCAATAGTGCAATAAGCTCTAGGCATGCAGGACAATGAGGGTCACTGCATTCCATTGAAACATCCTGTACTTTAGGGAGATTTTCCTCTTTATTTGCTCTTGATCCTCTTCTTGGAGGCTTGGGGATGCCTCACTTTTAGGTTTAATCAGCAAGGGGATCTTATCAATCCTGAAAATATGAGCCCATCTTTTCTAATCTTCAGCTATTTCTTCTTGACTGGACTCTTCTTCTAGTTTTTCTTCACTGGTTTTAGTACTATTTTCTTCCCAAGATGAACTTGAGACAACAAGAGGAGGGTTAGGCTGATTTACCACAGCTTTGTAGCCATTTGTGGTGGAGAAGGAAGTGGAACTTCTTTTCTCGGAGGGGATGACTATTTGGAAGGCAAGGGAGTAGAAGAAATGGGGTGGGATGAAATGCTAAGAGATGGAGAGGGGAACTCAACATTTGGAGCGGTATGATATGGTAGAGCTTAGGAATGGGGAAAGTAAAATAAAGATTTGGTGATTGACTTACCCACTGATAAGGCTATCTCACACTTCACTCGTATGTTTCAATACCCTTGATCCACTACATAAGTAGGGGCAGAACATCTTCTAAGAATTCAAGCCTCTCCCGTGAGCTATAGTGGCCAGGAATAGGGCCTTCCCATGGACAAGGTTCCCTACATCCTATCCTGGATGCATTCATTTGTGTCATAGCCTAAGTTTGAATCATACCGGCCTCCATTCTTTAGATCTTCTCCAATAGATCAACATCCTCCCTTTTACTGATGTCATCATATGTGTACCCATGTTCTTGATAAGTTTTGTAGAGCTTTGGTTTTGGCATTACTCATGTGGGTAAGAATAGTGGTTCTGAATCTGATCATAGTGCTGATCTAGAGGAGTTGAGAAGCTCATTAGAGGCTGATTGTACTGTTGAAAGTGTGAATTCCACTGTGGGAATGAATTCATGGTTGCACAACTTCATAGAATGAAAGGAAATGGGAGATGTGGAAAGAAAGATGAATGGAGATGGATGAAAGAAATGTCTGTAAATTTTTAGAATGGGCCATTTGGACCAGACAGAGTCACCAGATGTGCTTTTTATGTGCCTCCATAGGTTGAGTTTCACCAAGAACATGCCAACTTGATGAAATGAAATAATAAGGTGCTTCAAACTATCCCACTTTGGGTGTGCCAGAAAACTGTTGACAACCATCCTTGCGAGATACTTTCATTAGAGTCGTAGAAACCTCGGGTTAGTGGGATGTGCACCCCGAGTTGACCTTTAGATTTTAAAGAAGCTAGATCTTCTCTGCATGGTGAGATGGGGGTTATAAAATGAAACAAAAACATTAAACATTAAACAGGGGGTGATGTGCCAAACCAGCCTCTTAAGAAATCAATCGAGAATGTAACTGTCTGAAGAAGGGAAACAATGAACAACTGAAAAGGGTGGATGAAACTACACCATAGACTAGAGAAGATCACACATAACACTACCTCAAACTACTTAAGAATAACTTCAAAGATAGTAATAACATTAAGAGATGCACAGTTTCTATGTGAAAATAAAGGTGATCAGAGACAACAAAGATATATGAAGGATGGAAAAAATGCACCACATTGCATATAATATTACTCCAAAAATTGTGCACAGTATTACAATAGAAAAGAGGAAAGATTGCTATTACAAAACCCAGGAAGAAGGCTAGAGCTCTAGGCCTCTTGCCTTTTATAGAAGAGGGACTGAGACAGAGAAGAAAACCAACTGACTCTCCTCCCTTTTTTTCTTTCTTTTAGATGAGACCCAGATTACAATATATAGAATGAGAAAGAGAGAAGAGTCCAATCCCAAAATTGCTTTTTCAACCACTTGTAAGATGCAATAAATGAGTGCAATCAATGGCACCTTGCTTGTAAAAGACTCCTCCTTTTGTCCCATGACTTGCAGTAATGAAATAATGATGGCCATGCTCATTAAATGCATTCCCCAGCCACTTTCCAACTATCTCTTTGAACTAGGCTCGTTTTCCTTAAAAATCACCATCAAAGCTTCATCAATTTCTGCATTTCTTGATTGTTGTGCATCATGTTTGGTTTATTGGAGTTAGAGATGATTCTTTTTTCCACCCACCTACCCTTACTAAAAATATGAAATTCTCTTTTTGTGGCATAGAGGATGTCGAGATTTTTCCAAAAAGTCTAATTTTGTGAAAATTGGAGTTTTGAGTCAAAAGTTATGCTCGTTTGAACTTTAGGGTCATGCGTTTCATGCAGGCTCTCACAATCTTTTAAAAGATCTGAGCATTTAAAATTCCTGGTGGGTTTCATGATTAATCCTACATTGAATTGACCTACCACCAATATTTTGTGACCTGCTTTGGGTTTGGATTCTATCTGTGTTTTGAGCTCCACGTGGAAGCCAAGCACACCTCTAGAGTCTCTGCTTTTCTTGCACCTTTTGAAAGTGTGTCGAGCTGACATGTGGCACCTTCCACGACTCCCTCTACTTTCCCTTTGATTTTGTAATGGGACTCGTTGTAGATTAATATGAGGATCCTTTCCTTGGTGGGCCCCTCATTATTGACTCCACATGGAAGTCCCGCGGGATTTGGGATTTCACTCCTTCTGTACTATTTTGGAATTGCGTTGGGCTGACACATTGCACCCTCTGTGAGTCCGTTAATTTTCTTTGAGTTGACTCATCCCGCTTAGTTTTTTTCCGTGATTTTTCTAAGTCCTTACAAAAAAATTCTCAAGGCTTGACTTATCTTGCATTATTCTGAGATTCTCGGGACTAATTTGATTAATCCAACAGGAATCTTCTTGTTATCTAGTTTCAGAGGGCGGTGGAGGAAATTAGATAAAAATATCCATTCAAGGAGTTCCACGAAGATAGAATTTTTATTATTTTGTTGGGATTGGTCCTATCGATGCAGAGTGTGATGTATTAAATCATTTCAGCTTGTGGAACATATCCAGTTGGTGGAGGTACCCCATAATATGTCAATGATTACTACATTGTTTGAGAGGTGGTGTGTGGACACTTGTACATTTTGGTTTCCTCTCGGGGATATGAATCTGATCCCGGAGGATGTGTATCGCATATTGCAACTAACTATTATGGGGGATATGGTTCATGTAATGGTCGTGGAGGATGTACAGTAATAGATGAGGTCCGCTAGGTGGTATTTTATAGGGACACGAGTTTAGAATGAGACCTATATCAGCTCGGATGTCATACGAGAGATCGGGTGTTCAGTGACCGCATAATTTTATTGCAGGTAGTGATTGCTTTGTTAATGGCGGTGGAGGGAGGAGGTGTAGGCATCTTGTATAAGATGCATGATATATTTCGGCATATAGAGGAGGATGGTAATAGATATACATGGGCACAATGTGTATTAGCGCATTTATACATGGACTTATACATATTTATGCAGGAGGATCATGGGGGTGGCATTGGGACCACGACATTATTACATGTATGGGCCTATGAGAATATAGTGATATCGAGGCCACTTATTGGGCCACGGGCTGATTGGGCTAGGCCGAGATATTTGGATTGAGGTGGACGTGTACATGGTGTAGAAAGCTAGATACTACTATCTACAGTGTCTATGATTGATCATATGGGGCCAAGGGCCATTATATGGAGGCCATATCGAGCCTATGGAGGGTGGCTAGAGGATGGAGTAGAGCTACGATGTATTCATCATACGATGTGGTTGGAGGATCGGTTTCTAGGAGTGACTAGTTGTTTTAGGAAGAGCATGTATCACGACTGTTTGGTATTGCTTAGGATGTTCCTCGAGAGCCATATGTATGGTTGGGAGATACTAAAGCACCGAGGAGAGTAGGGGTAATACCAAGACCCACATGAGCACATTTAGTGCCCCATGGTCCGGATGAGGAAGATCCAATAATAGATTCGATACAAGTCAATGATGTGGGGTATAATGAGGCATATAGTACATGGTGGGCAGCACACCGATGGGTGTTATTGTTTCAAGTCATTATGGATGCAAATGGGGAACCACTAGAAGGAGGAACAAAGGGGTAGGCACTTGCCCCGGTGGTGATGATGTAGCAAATGTGATAGCATATCCCGAGCACATGTGTATTGATAGTTGTGGGTTATTACTTAGTTGTTTTTTTGTGTTGTATCGTGTGTAGGAACTAATGTGATGTTTTGTATGGTTGCAAGAGATGCTTATTGGTTATTGATTATTGATACTTAATCCGCACTTTGACGTGAAATGTTTCACCAATGTGCTCATTAAAGGTAGGATGTTAGAGTGATTATATGATATTGTGGGTGAGGATGCTCATTTGTTCGATCTAGTGGTGATAGAAGTGGCTATTTGTAATATTTTGTTGAGTGACCGAGATGAGGCACGAGTTGAGATGCAGGAGCTAGGGAGGCTACCGGTGAAGTATCCTTAGCACAAGATGTGTTCATGAAGTTTGTGGAGGTATAAGGTAATTTTACTGAGTAGTTGGTTGAGTTGGATTTATTACATAGGTAGATGGAGAGATATATGGTTCGCTACCAAAGGTGGCATAGATTGAGCGAGAGAAGCATATAGTTATAGAGCTCTTACAGGCTTATATATAGAGATAGTGATGATGATATATGATTTGTATTGATGTAGTGATGTATGAGGGATTTCCCACAACGATTGTATCTTATAACTATGAAATTGTGGCTATATATAAATATATTTATTTATTTATATGGATGAATAGTATTATTGTGTTGTGTTAATGGTTTATTAATATGTGATGCGATAAGTTCTGTTTAGAGGTGCTTGTTTGATTTGCATTGCTTGAATGATGATATTGAGTAATGGATAATGAAGTTTGAAATAGATAGATAGGTAATGTGGGGAAATGGTGGAGGATAATAGATAGTTTAGGAAATAAATAATGTGATTGAGTAATGTGATAGATAAGTGATTGCAAATTTTTTCATATGTATGAATAGCGATAGATGTATGTATAGAATGAGTGATGGGAAAGAGCAATGTACATGAAAATGATTGTAAAAGATTATGTAATCATGTTTTATTATAATGAAGAGGGGGAATAATAGCATTTTTTCCCAGCGTGTGTATATAAAGATGAGGTTCATTTGTATAAGACCCTCAAAGAATAGAGATTGAACTATAAAACAAGAGTGCATCATCAAGAAGTGGTGTGATAGTGTACGATAGATAGATATATCAATGAAGCATATAACACAAAGATAAGACAGGGTTGTTATTGTGACAGATCCATCAACAGTCATGTAAGAAGGGTAAGTACACCAAGTTGGGGGACTAAAAAGTAGACAAAAATCCTCTTTTGGTCATTTTGGCCATAACGTGCTTGAGTTATGGCTCGGTCGCCGCTATAAAGATGAAAGGGGAAAATTGAGGTCACATTATAACCCGGGCGCGTTATGGCTTGGATTTATCGAACCATAACGTGAGCGTGTTATAATTTGCTCACATTTCAATCGACATAAAACACGGCCAAAACCCCATGAAATAGGTGGAAACAGACGTTGGAGGGTAGGGAATGTATTAAAAAGGAAACATGCTCACATTTCCTTTCTTCATTTTCCAAGTCCCAAAGATCTTTCCTCGATCCGATTGGGATCCCCAAATCGAGGCATGGACCTACTAAAACACAACAAACCACATGTTTTCAACAAAAATGCTAAAATTTGTCTTCCTCAATAATAAATCCCATAAAAACGATCAACACATTTAATAAAAAATTGACTACAAGGTCAAATAAACTTTCTTCTTTCTAAATATATGATTTTTCAATTTTTTTGACTAGTATAAGGTTTCCATACTTATTATTTTCTAACTATGTCTTTTTATAGCTATTTTTTGGATTTATACACATCTATCATTCATTGTGTATCTTTTTATTCACTCATCCAAATTGAATAAAAATTATACAATCACAAACTAGGACTAATTCTACACATATTCAAAAATATATAATTTTCGATATTTTTGAGGTAGTTAGGGGGCACGGTCGGTTATCCCTTATTTTTCAAAATTTAAAAATTTGTACTTGAAAAATCATAAAAATAAAATACTCACTAAAAATCTATAAAAAAATCTATCACAAACTAGATGTTCATATCTATCTTTCTACCAAAGGGTTTTTAAAAATATTAAATAGTGCTAAAAATATAGGGGGGGCACGACCAACTCTATGTTTTTTAACAAAAACATGAGCACCTATTGGTATTTTAGATATTTAACCCACTTACACTTAACCATTTTTCAAAAAAAAAAAAATAGTAGCTTAGAAACTAGACTCAAAATGCTACGATTCATGTTCTTATAACATCTTCTAATTTTGAGTGTAACTATTTCAAATGACTCGTAAAAGTTGAAGATTTTTATTTTTCAGTAAATTAGTTTCCACTTAATACCCTCTTTTGGCCCCCCATTTCCATACACTTACCTAGAACCATACAAAAATGAGTGCATCATCGGATGGTGAGGTGAGAAAAGTCACCTATGAGATATCGAGTGGGAAAGAAGTGGTGGAAGCATGTGAAGTGGAAGAAACATGAATGTATGAGAAAAAAATAGAATTCCTGATGAAATGGTGCCAATGATGGGACATGCAATGATGGGAAGCACGAGATGTAGATAGCTTAGGAAGCTAATGTGAAGCAGAACACTACGCGGTGGATGAGATGGTGCAACAGTGGATGAATGAGGTGGAGGGCATGCATTAATGATGAACCGAGGAAATGGAAAATAACGACCTTAGAAGTAAGAGCGAGAAGATAAATGAATTGGAGTAACATCACGCTTGTATGGAATCAAAGTAAAAGACCACTTGCAAGAGTGATATACAAAGGCAATGACACCCTTATCCTCTAATTGTTGTAATTTTCCATGAAGGTCACAATAGTTATTGTCTTGATGGCCATTGGTGATGTAAGTGATGTGGAGGATGATGATGATTATAAGGCAATAAAATCAAGTTTTTATCAAGCAAAGCACACAACACATCATGAGGCCTAACGAGAATGTGAAAAATGAAATTTCTCGTGAGTAGGAGGTGGAAAATACTAAGGTGTAGAGAGATGTGATGGCGGATATGGAGGACACTTATGTGATGAAGGTGATGGAACATGCTTGCGAGGAGCAGGGATGGAAAGCTTGGAGGAAAATTGATAGATGGAAGTGGAGAAGAACTAGGAGAAAATACAAGTACTAGAAAGAGGATCTATAACATGCGAAACAATTAAATCTTGTTCTAGATCGATAACCTTGTAACATAAGAGTTTAAATGATTCGCATGTGTCATATTGCAATTGTTGTTTTAGATCAGGAATCAACCCATGGAAAAATATGAATTTATTTTATAGGTCTATAGGATGAAATATGAAATGGTGCATGTAACCAATGAAGCATAAGATATAGTCTTGAATATATTATGTTTTACCTTGATGTAATCTAGGAAAATGGTCATATGTGACACTAGGACCATTGTTTAGTATAAATTGTCTAAGAAAAACATCTTCCATTTCACAAAATGTACTAATTGATTCAAAAGGTAAGTGATTTTTCCATTGAAGAGCTTCATCGATAATACTATGACGAAATGATTTTAGCAATAATCAATCATTCAAGTAAGAATCCATAGCTAAACGATAATGCTTGAGATGTAAATATGGATTTCCAGTACCGTCAAAGCATGAGAATGTAGGCATGGTGAAATCCTTAGGAAATGTTGAGTTATGAATTTTCTTTGGAATAGGATTGCCATGTAAAGAATTGTTATCAATAGAAGCATAATAGGCCTTGCTTTCAAGAGTGAGAGATTGGACATGAGTGATAAAATATCATGTGGAGGAATAGTAGAAGATGTGAGAGGTACATAGAGTGGTTGAAGCTTTCCATTATGAGTGATTAGAGGAATATCAAAAGAATAAGGAGAAGATGAAGATGCTATATGCACACTAGATGTAGATGTAGAAGAGATAATTGGTGATATAGTAGAAGGAATATAAGAAGTAACATGAATATCATCGCGAGAAGAAGAAGAGGAAAGATATGGAGATGTGTGTGGAGTATTAATGGCAATATCAAGAATAGAAGGAAGAACAAACCGTGAGAGGTGCACTAGTAGAAATCGAGAATCGTCATTAATATCATCGAAGAAATCTCATAAGTGGATGAAAGTGAAGTGGAAAATTCATATTCAACATTCCTAAGTGAGGTAGAATCATTACTAACATGCTCATGCTCAGACATATCATCACACAATTTTTCATATGAAAATATTTCATCATGCAAATCATCAACATAGTGTGAAATAGGAGAAGAAATAATATGAGACATATCTTTACAATCATTAGAAGAATGGTCATAAATAGGAGAGTCACAAGATACAACTTTACATTCATCATGACTAGTATGAGAAATAATATCATGCACATGTACGCTTCATCCTTATTTTTATCTATAATATTGTAAAGACCAAACATATAATCAATAATAGAATCATTGAGAGTTTCTACAAAAATAGAAGAAGGTGGAGTAGGCCTAATGACTATGGAATAACAAGGAGTAAAACTAGAAAAAAATGTTGGGTCAGAAACAATGTTGAAAGAAGAATGAGAGAAACTAGTAGGAAGATTGCATTCATTAGCTAAAAGTGTTCTTTGAGTATCATCATCAAAACGAGGATTGTGATAGAGAGTGCGAAGTTCATCCATAGTAAGCTCATCATAAATAGGGTTAACACTCTCATAATGCATGGATATCCTATGAAAGGAAGATTTATCCTCAGCCATTAGTGTTTATTGGATCCTAGGGTAAGGATTTCTAAGTGTTGGGTTCATCAATATGATCCAATAAAATTTGAATTTTTTTTTTTTTGAAATCTGAATCTATATATGCTATAAATGATATACAATTAAATACAAATGCTAAGAAATTTCACAGATGTGATTATGAAATCAAATGAAAGAGTTAGGGAACTTATGTTTATTTTTCTTATTCCGAAGTTTATCTGGACTGGCCGGAATGATGAAACATCGACTCAAGATATCACAAATGGACCCAAAAAATGCAGCACTTTCAAAAATTCTGGTACTAGGGCATCTGTGCAAGGGTGAGTTTTCCAGAGACCTTCCCGGGTGCTTGTGACTTCTCAAAATATTTGAAACTCAATATTGCAGTTGTCATAAGGTATTTTTGGTTGTCACCTTTTTTCTTTTATATGTCACAATAAAATCACCAAGGTACCTATAAATCGCAACATAAATAATATCTTGAAAAACCCACAAAAGGCATCAAATACTAAAAAATAAAGATGAAAAATGGGAGTTCGGATCGTCTCCTCCTATCAACAAAGTGAAATTACAATCGTGTGTTGCACTACATCTCAGACCCCATGTAGTTATATGTGCTTTTGGGTGCAATAGTGCTCCTAGGTTTTCCTCGCGCGGTGACACCAAGATAGCAGACTAAAATCTAGATAAAATGAAAAATTGTGGATGGAATTCAACACTTCCCCTTCCTATGCATTGTATGTAGAGTAAACATCCCAAAGATTCAGTCCCTTTGATAGTATGTATATAGATAATCCTTGAGAAAATTGTCCGCCATTATAATGATATGTATGTTGTGTTTATATAGGTATCTCTTGCTCAAATTTTTACACTAATGATATGACATATCGACTAGTACCTAGGGATACGAGTAAGAAGACAAAAAATCCAACTAAAATTATTAAAATTTTTACCAAGAACAAAGAGGAAAGGAATGACTAGGTTGGACAAGAGTGCATGGGCGCTAGTGTCCACCTTGAGAACTAGTGTCTCAGAGGAAACCGATGACAAGTGTAAAAATATTGAAAGATAGGGATCCTGTGACCTAACCAGAAATGTGTGCATAAGTGAGAGAGGTGAAAGATAAAAATGAGTAAAGACACTCAAATCAAGAAGACCGACTATGCAAAGTGTGTCACCAAGTGAATTGTTTTCTTATACAAGTTCCATATATAAAACAACATACTTGGTGGTATAGTAAAATAATAGTATGTGTGTGATTTTATGTCTACAAAACCTTACCATAAGAGAGTGTCCTAGGGTAGTGATGATACAATATATTGATCAAGTTGTGTAATGATGCTTAGAAATAGTAAGTATAAAGTACGAGAGCGTAATATTAGAGATGGTAGACACCTGATGATGTTCAGAGAGAGGGAAGAGTAAGGATGATGCCCCCAAGTGTATGATGATGAGAATAATCAAGTAACATCAGCTAGAGATCAACACTATCGAGATTGAATCCAATTAAATCAATGTCAAAGACTTGGTAAGCAATATTTTGAGGTTGATCATATAAAGAGAAATTACGGTGTAGATTTTACATGCCCATAGCATATTCTTCATCATTGAAAGGTGGTTATGGACAACCATGTGCATACCATCATGTTAGATTTAGAGTATAGCCAAGAAATGAATCATCACAAATAGAGATGCAGTAAAAGGCATTAAAGATGTGATAGAAGTTTGAGTAGGATCTAAAGTGCCCCAATGTAGCTAAGATAATAAATTCCAAGTGTAAGTGGAGAAGCGAGAGAGATACATGTGAGAAATATTGGTAAATGAAGGATGCGAGAGGCCATAAGCGTAAGTAACAAAAACACACCCATGATAAAGATGAGTAGAGCATAATGGTGGGAGGAGATAATCCAATGTGAATCTAAGTTTGACTAAGCCATCATGCATGCAAATAGTGTTAGAGAAAGTACGATCGAGTGGAATGTGAGGCCAATAAGACTCGTGTATAAAAATAATGTATGTAAAAGGAGGAGGTGTTGACATAGAGTGAGGTGGTGATATGACATCCAATACATGAATAGTTCCTTTGAGAAGAGGCATGTTAGTGGTGGAGGCAGGATATTACATGATTTGATCATCATCGATTGACTATGTAAGAGTGGTATGAATTGGAGTAGGAAGTGCAGAATAATTGGATCTAGGAAAAAACATTTGAATGGGTCATGGTCAACAACAATAGTATGTTCATAGATATCATGGAGAAATTTAACGCACTTATGAACTGTAGAAGACATTTCTGCATGGCCTATGAAATAAGTAATTGTAGTGAATGACAACATAGATAACAAATAATACCATAGGAATGGTTTTTTTCCCAATGGTGAGAGGTAAAGTGATAGTGCCTATGCATGGACATGCATAAGAATCATACGCACAAAGATAAATGGATGATGGGCTAACATCGGATGAGGAAAGGCTGATTTTTGAAGGAGTCTTAAAGTACAAAGATTGAGCTCGGATCCATTATCAACTAGTGTTCTCATAATTCCCATGTTATGAATGTGAGTCGAATATAAAGGGGATGAACATTGTCATAAAAGAAAGAGCAAGAACCTAGATACATGAGATGGAAAAGTAATTTGTTGCAAAAATACAACTACGAATAAATGATATACAACGCGTCTAGATGAGTATAGGAAGGATTACAATTATCATCCAAGAAAGAGTTTATTTTAGCCTTACAATCAGGATTAGCTTGCAAAAATCATAGATGGAGATATCCATGGTGAGAGGATCCTAGGATAATGAAAGCATTATGAGTAATGATCCAAGAGAATTCGAATACAAGTTCAAAAATTTATTTTTAAAAATAGAATTTATGCTAAACCCTAATTGTTGAGTCATGTATGATATACAAATGCTAAACTATAGATTTTACACAAGCAATAAGCTATACAAAAATGTTGGGGTTAGCACACTAGTTGTATAGACAATATATCAGATCTAAGCATACATGCAAATAAAAGTGGATATTCTACCAGAAGAAATATACAAAACAAGAAACATAAATCAACACTAGATTTAACGTGGTTCACCAGTGTTGGCAACGTCCACCAAGAAACAAGCCAATCTATTATCCAAAGCTTTGACAAGATATACAATGAAGATTTACAATCTTCCACACCTCTCAGATGTTCAGTACTTTCTTTCAATCAAGTTTTTTCTTCTTCTTCACCAAGAATTCTCTCTCACATAATTATCTTGTAATTATGATCCATACACTTCCTTCTAAACCCTAGCTTTTATGCTTATATAGTCGTTTATAGACTTAGGGCACTTAGCCATGCAATTATAATTAATAAATCTATTTTAATGCTAAAAATAGATATAATTCTCGAGAGTTAATTAAAACTTCGTCACATGTGTACCGGTTCTTCCTAATTATTACCGTTCCTACTTTCCCTTGACCAATGCCGATCTGCCCGACCGATGCGGTCTTCCCTTAATTGATGCCGATTATTGTATTTTCTAGCAAGTTCTAATTACATGCTAAAATTAAGTAATTAAGCTCCACAACTCAACAATATCCCACTTGGAGTTTAATTACTACACCATACCTGTACAACGCCATTCTTGGATCCTTCCTTGGCTTTGTTTCTTCCTCTTCAAGTCTCAAACTTGAAGACCAACAAAAGTGGAGTGTAGCTCTAACTTCTCCTTTGCTAATGGCTACATTAGCATATCTGCAGGGTTTTTGCTCATATGAATCTTTTCCAGATTCAACTGTCCATCCTCCAATACCTACTGTATGAAGTGATACCTCAACTAAATGTGTTTAATTCTCGAATGAAATGATGAGTTATTTGCCAAATGAATTACACTCTGACTGTCACTAAACAGTTTATAATCACCTTGCTCCTTTCTCAACTCTTTCATTAACCTACTCATCCATATCATCTCATTTCTAGCCTCTGTAGCTACAACATACTCTGCCTCTATCATAGACAAAGCCACAAACTTCTACAATCTTGAAATCCTGCTCACTATCGTTCCACTTATCGTGAAAATATATTCGTGAGTGCTCCTCCTACTATCCGGATCTCCATCCATATCTGAATCAACATAGCCATGTAATGAAATATTTGAACCTCCATAGCATAACTACATGCTAGATGTCCCTTTCAAATACCTGAGTATCCATTGGACTATTTTCCAATGCTCTTTACCTAGATTATCTATATATCTACTCACAACTCCCACTTCGTGTGCAATGTCTGGTCTAGTACAAACCATAACATACATGAGACTTCCAAATGCTAAAGCATATGAGACTCGTGTTATGTATTTGACCTCCTCATGTGATGAAGGAAACTGATCTTTGCTCAATTTGAAGTGTCCAGCCATAGGTGTGCTAACAAGTTTCACATTCTATATGTTGAACCTTTATAACACCTTGTAGATATAATCCTCCTGAGACAAATACAATTTCTTGTTTTTCATGTCTCTATGTATTTGCATGTCAAGGATTCTTTTTGCAGCTCCTAAATCCTTCATTGAAAATTTATGATCTAGCTTTCTCTTAAGCTCACCAATGTCCTGCATACTAGATCCTACAATAAGCATATCATCCACATATAGTAACAAAATAATATAGCTCCCATTTTCAAGCTTCTTGAAATAAACACAATGGTCAGATTCACATCTCAAGTAACCATGCTCATGCATAAAACTATCAAACCTCATGTACCATTTCCTTAGAGCTTGTTTGAGCCCATATAGGCTCTTTTTCAACCTGCACACTAATTTCTCCTTACCCTTGACTTCATACCCAAGTGGTTGCTACATATAAATCTCTTCATCCAAATCACCATGAAGGAAAGCCATCTTCACATCTAGTTTCTCTAAATGCAAATCTTCTACTACAACTAAACTCAATACAGTACGAATAGAAGTCATCTTAACAACAAGAGAAAATATTTCACCAAAGTCAATACCTTCTTTCTGTGCAAATCCCTTTACTACAAGCCTTGCCTTGTACCTTTTTTATCCACCCTCTTCTTCCTTAATCCTATAAACCCACTTATTCTGCAATGTTATCTTACCTGCTGGAAACTTAACCAAATCCCAAGTCTAGTTACTCGTTTCTAAGGAGTCAATCTCCTCATTCATGTCATGCTTCCACTGAACATGAGTCTTATCCTACATTGATTCTTCAAAGATTTATGGTTCACCATTATCAGTCAATAATAAATAAAATAGAGAATGTGTAAATCTTTCTAGAAGTTTACTTACCCTTTGTGACCTTCTCACAGGATTTTGGGGCATCGGAGACTCAATTTGGGCCTCCTGGACATTCGTATCAACTTCTCGGCGGTGGTCATTGCGGTCACCTCTAACCAATGTTGGTTCTGCTTAATCGATGCGGTTTTGATCATCTCAGCTGTCGGCCGGTTCATATGACCAATGTTGGTCGGGCCTAACCGATCACGATTAGTGTGTATTTCGTAGGTGTTTTTTTAAACACGAGAGTTCATTTTCATCAATATACTTCTCAATTTTCTCATCCTTGGGTACCAAAATATGATCCTTGTACATTCTCTTTTCATTCCATTCAATATCACAACTCCTAATAATTTTACAATTCTCTAAATCCCAAAAACGGAAACCAAAACCACTAGATCGATAACCAATGAAAGTGCACCTCTTGGATTTTGCATCCAACTTTTTCTATTTTCCCTATAAACATGCACAAAAGCTTCAACCAAAAACTTTAAGAAAATAAAGATCTACCTCTTTTCCGATCCATGCTTCCTCTTGGTATTCCTCCATCTAGTGAACTTGAAGGGCCACGGTTAATCAAAGAAACCACTTTGTATCAACGAATTCTACCCAAATCTACAAGGGCAATCCAAAATGTATTCTCATACTTCTAGCACGTTACGTAGACACCAAAATTGGGTCACGCTACCCTTAGTCCCTCAAAAATAACCAACTCAAACACACTCACCTAACAATGGTCCCTTTCACCCCACTCTAATATTAATTTAATTCATGATCTCATAATATCTATTATTTAAATATCCTAATTGAGATAATGCCCACACATCCACCTCACCTATAAACCTCATCTAGCCACCTCACTCTAAGACCTATTCTTACTATCTTGCCATAACTAAAAAGACCTACCTAAACCCTAAAAATCAAAGCCTACATTCCCTCTAACCACATTCCCACCCGTTAGAAAGGAAGCTTCCATTCTAATATGTAGAAGGAAATGAACGAGATCCAAGAAAATCAAGGGCATCTGCCCATTTTAGTAAGCCTAGGAAATCCCACCCTAACCGATGCTAGTTACCCTAAACCACCACCGGTCAAACTCGAAACCACAGTGGCTACCATTTAACCCCCAAAACAACCTAATTTTGAGGTTGGCATATTTTTTGAGAGGAAAGGATGAAACTAGAGCTGCATGCAAGTAGAACCAGCATTTGTACACACATCAAAGCATCCACAATCAGCACCAGAAGCAATCATTGAGCCATTTTATTCACAAAAGCATCCACGGAAGCGCTTGAGACCACACCAAATTCCTTCCATTTGATCACCTATCATTGCCAACCAAACATCAAGCTTGTACAATAGTAAGTGTTTTGTTAACCAACATTCATCCATTTTCATTTTAGTAGGTTCTGTTATATCTATTATTATTTTCTACTCCCATTTTCATTCTCCCACCATTTACCTCCATGCAAACTTGACCATTCCTTCACCCACACCATTGAATTGCCCATACCCAGTTTTTAAAGATCCCTGAGTATACCTAAGACCCACGCGGACCTTGCCATTGCCCTTTTCATTTCCATTTAGCCTCAAATATGTCACCACACCAAGTTTTCGCTAGGTTTCTTGTACCCCGACCATACCGACGCTGATTACCCACAATTGTCGTTGGTTCATCTAAACCGACATCGGTCATACAATACCGACATCGGTCTCTGTGTTTTTACCCTCGGAGCTAAGAGCAAAGCTTAAAATCTTGACCTTGATTCGACCATAGCTTAGCCTGTTGTGAATGAATTTTCTTATTGTAGTCAAATGAGATACCTAAATCATTTTAACTACAGTAGGTTTTTCTTTATTGTTAACATTGAGTTGTTTTAAAAAGTGGATTGATAATTGTCTAGGGATTATCACACTTCCTAGATCAAGTATACGCTAGGCGGAGTTTACTACATATACTGTTTAACTTCTATTTGGTGGTCTTGTTTTCTATTTCAGGTAGTTCCTCCTAGCCAAAAGGAAGCTCTCACAATCATTGTGGATCCAGAAATCATACGCACGCAACAACCTTCAAGCAACATTTTAACAGATATTCCTCCTAGCCCTTTACCCTTATCTATTTCATCAATATTCAAACAAATGCTCTATAATCAGGTGAAACATTTTGGCACGTCAAGGTGGGACCCATTCAAGGTTCCTTGCATTTCTTCATTACTAGGTGAAAATTTGCATGTTTGTTTTCTTCTAAAAGGTTCTCACATTAAATTTTCTCCTCTAGAATCTTCTCTCCTTCTATTGTCTAAAAGAAAACATATTTTGGTTCTTTAAAATGAAAATTTCTTTTCTTTCATTAGTATCGCATTAGTGAAAGAGCATCCCTTCTCCTGCTCATTTTTTTGTGTCATCAAATTCAATATTTCGATTTGTGTTTTAAAATCAACTTCATTTCATCCTGCTTTTCTACATTAGCTCACATTAACTGAGGGAAACCTATATGTTGGAAGTCATTCCTAGCTGATGGTTGACAAACAAATCGTAGAAAGCACACTTTCTCTCTCTCTCTCTCTCTGATTCTTACCAAACTACATAAAATCAAAAATATATACATTCTTAAATGACATCTTTCCTAGGAATGCTTGTCAACGATCGCACTGATCAGAGGATTGGCAGGTACTCCCCAGCTCGCTACTTCTGTCGAGTCATACTTTAAAAGATGGCCCGCCCCCACCATAACATACTTGAAACCTCTCCCTTTAGATATCTTTCTTCATAGGAATCCTTCCTCACCAAAAATTCTATTCTAAAGTTCATGAGTCAGTCCTTAATAGCATAAGTTGAAAAAACATAATAGAAAAAGCACTCTCAGGATTGTATTTTTCTTAGTGTTTCTACTTGGCTTGCATTTTGAGGTGAGAGGACACATTCTTTATTTTCTTATTTCCCCTTGCACGCTCCTCATCATATTTTTATATTCCACTTCATCCGAGTGTTCCTAGACCCTATTTTCATCATTCTCGAATTATGGGTTTGATTCCATATCTCGATTGTAACTCACAACCACCTTTCCTTCATTGCTATTTCAATTTCACAAGAACTTGGTGTCGGTCCAGTGAGCGTTGTCATTTACCCTCCGACCATCATCGGTTTTCCTCAACCGACATAGGTTTAGTGTTCTTTTGGTTAACCTACCCAAAAGAACACTTATTTCACCTTCTTTGTTGTTCAGAGTCTCTATCACTCTTCTCATACTCACCACCCCGATAAATTTCATTAGCATCTTATCTACTTTGACAAATTATTAGCCTTTTCCTTGTTTTATAAATTGTATATTTCCCATAGTGATCGACCGTGTGGTTACCTATGACTGTGTCGTTTCCCTAACCAACATCGGTTAGAATGTTCAAATTTCTAGCTAACATTTTGTACCTAATCCACCTACCACTACCTATTTTTCCCTATTTCTATTGTATTTCGTGTCACTTATAGGAAATAGTCCTACCAGATCATCGTACTTATTCACATGGTGCTGACTCATTACCAATCAAACTCCCTCATATTTCACACTAGTCGACATCCACTCTCACCTATTCCTTCACCACCTTCCATTCTATCACCCATGAAGCCTATCCAACCTATCCTATCACCACTCATCCACTCAAGATGCCTCGGAGTCGGTTGATTTACGACATGCCCGTATCTATCCTCTCGATCTCTTGTTCCTACTTATGCATCAACCACTGCTACTTCGCTCCGCCTTACTGCATTACCTTGCTTTCTTTGCCCTCGTTTTTTTTCAGCCTAGGCCCTATACCTGCTATGATCACCGCATATGCCACATCTATTTTACCCACCACATCCACTATAGATTCCCTAACCACCCCGAACATAACCTAATCTCGTGCCTCTTTTGTCACATATACCCATAGCTACACAACCACCCCCAGTGTCGGTGACCCCTACCCCTTTTCAAAACATTGTCCTTTCTATTCCACAGTCCTTATCCCCATTGCTACTAGGGTCACCATGACCCTTCCACCTCCATATACATACTATTAGTAGCCTCCCATTTCATCTATCATTCATTCTAGTTACATACCCCCTATCTCACTCCCTCCTTCCCAATCTACCTATATGAAATCACCATATACATAAATGCCACCTCCATCATATGTCTAACACCAACCTCCTTACGCTACAGGAGGTACCCAACCATCACAACCTACCAATGACCTAATCAAGTTAATGATGGAAAAGAAGCAGACATTGGAGGCATTGGTTTCTGGCTCCCACAACACTCTCACCTACGATGAAATTTGCAATGAGCCCATACACCCATCCATTCATATCCATCCATATCCCATGCATTGGGAAATGCCTAAATTTAACTACTTCAACAAAGAAAGAGGATTCCAAAACGATTCTTTTGGTATTTTAAAACATGGGTGTTATATGATCACCCATGATGACAATTTGCTCCGAGGACCTTTCCCATGTCTCTAACTAGGCCCACATTGGACTGATATAGTGGGTTACCTAGACATTCTATCTTCTCATTTAATCAGGTATCCCAAGCCTTCTTGGATCACTTCTCCATCAATGTCATTAAGAAGGTTACTATGACTGACCTCTACTCTACGTGTCAGTATGACGATGAATCTATCACATATTTTGTCACTCGTTGGCGTATCCTGATCAATCAACTCACATTGCAACTACCACAAAATGAACTCATAGAGCTCTTCATGTGGGTTTGTGTTAGACATATCCCACCAAACCTGCAGGTCCAAACTTTCCAAACCTTTGATGAGGCATTCACCATGGCACGAAAGCTAGAGATTCAGGCCATTGAAGAAAAGAAAAACTAACTACGAAATAAGAACTTGGAATTTAAGTCAAATGATACCTCTTCTTCTTCAAAACCACAAAATAATTATTCAAAAGCCAAAGGAACCACTAACGCAGTGGTACTCAAGGCCAACCTAGCTCATCCATCAAATCAGGCTAACCCCTCATCTAATCTTTCTCCTGTCCAAACCTTTCAATTCAGATAAGAACAATGGAAATACACCCCAATTGGGGAGCCTTACTCTTATATCTTAGAAAATCTCATTAAATCTAGGGCCATCACCCTTCCTCTCGTAAAACCACACACTAGTTTTGATCCTACTTACCCCACACCCACGTGGTACAAAGAGCACGACTTCTGTAACTATCATCAGGTAAAAGGTCATAGTGATGGAAATTACATCACTTTTAGGAACATTGTCCAGGAAATTCTCGAGAATGGAGAGCTAGTCTTGGATAACCCGAATGCACCTGCCAATCAAAACCTTCACATCTTTAAGAAACCATTTCCTAATCATGCCCCTTCTTCTGATCAAACTGGAGAGACATCAACTTATGATAGCCATACTCGCGAGGTCCATGCTATTTTTAGTGATGCACCACCTTGCTTCCCAATTACCTCATATTCCTTCCATAGAGGAAATCTTATCCCGAAGTCCTCCACCTACACTTGAACCCAATTCACCTATTCCTCCACCCACAGAGGAACACCCTTCGTCTCCTCCCTCACTTGTGAAGGAGCCTTCTCGTTAACTTGAGACCACTTCGCCTTTTGCTTCTCCACCAAAAGATCCGTCACCAGCGATTACCTCTCAACCCACGGAAGATGCTTGTTTATCTCCTCCACCCATAGAGGAGCACCCGTCATCTCCTCCACCTAACAAAGATCCAAAGAGAAATTTTGTTGCCTCTAGGTGACCATTCTCCATCAGCAACCCAAAATCCTGTGGACCTAATTTCGGCTCTCTTACCCACAGAAGCTAAAGCTAGCAAATTCCCCATTTCTAAGACATATTTTACAGGAATCACCATTGGATCTGCATCGACCTCACCTACAAAGTGGTGTCGTTCTTACACTTAGCTGATCACCTAGATTATGTGGATAGAACCTTACTTTGGGGGTGTCTTCTACTTCTTGTCTCAACATAAATACAGATGTCACTCGCTGATACCTCCACTATCTATCTAAAAATATTTCGCCAATCAAACCAAACACAACCACAACTATCACAAATTCTCCCAAGATACCACTCATGGCTCAACTCATACCTCTACCCATAACTCAACATGCTCCCACATCCACACCTACACCTACATCATCTTCCTTGCCTAAACTTATTACTAGCTTAGGGGTCATCCCAACGGCCACCTTACTCATCCACCCATAAAATTAGATTTATCCACATCCTCCAAAACTAACACCAAACTTAATCCAGCCTCCAAACAAAGAACCAATCCCTAGATCTCATACCCTAACCTCTCCATCACACCCTCATCACTTTCACCCCTTCCATCCATCTTAGGACCTCACCCTTCCAACTTGGTTAAGAAACCTCCACTGCCAAAGAGTGTAAACGAAAAATGTAGCATCCCATTCCTCCCTCACAAACCTCTAACATACCCAAGCATCTGACACAAATTCCACCCATGCCTGCAACATTTTTACCACCCATACCTCTAATACCATCGATAACTTCTTCACTACCCATGACACTTCAGTCTCTTTCCCTCACACCTCCTGCATGACCCACGCCATCTACCTTCACAGCACCTCGGTTATCCCCATGGGTAACTCGCCCTCTTCCACCATCTGCTTTTCCCTCTAGATCTCATGCACTTGTATCACCTTTACCCAAGAAGGTGCAACCTAAAGACAAAAATCCGCTACCCTCCAATAAGGTAGTCAAACCAACTACACACTCTATTGCTAGTTCATCTACCATGCCCCTACCCAAGCAAACACGACCAACACCTAAGACCATGCCAACACCTAAAACCATAGCTCGACCCACTCCCCCTCTTGCAAAGACCCTTCCTATACAGATCATTAACACCTGCACCCAAACCCACATTCACTTCCCATTGTGATCCACTAGCGGGATCCTATGCCAAAATATTAACCAACCTCCTTGAAACTTCTGTCATCACATTACTGCCTCTCAGACCTTATGACCCACTCAAACCCAAACCAAAGGGGTTTGACGACACCAAAATTTACACCTACCATCATGTGCCAAAGCACGATGTAGATAACTATAAGGCTTTGAAAAATGTTCTTATCCAGTTGTGTCCTCCTGAAGAAAACTTTGACAATGATGACCTTCTTGATGAGGACCCCATTTCACCAACACCCATTTCCATGTTCTTCCTTCATTACCTAATCAGTGACCAAGACCTCCACAACTCTTAAAGCCACCTCCAATATTTGAAATTAACATGGTGCACATCAGAGAACTTTCCAAACCTCCACCCAAATGTCAATGTGCCCACCTCATCTCACAAGGTTCCTTCCTACCACTTGGTTCCTTCTATCACTACACCTTTCATGGCTCACCTACTTCACCTACGTCTCCACCTCAAATCAACATGATCCACATGGCTACCCATGCTCGAAGGACAAAAGCAAGGAAAAGGCAACCGACCCACCAACCAACCCTATACTTAACATCCCATCCGCACCCACACCTAAATTCACTATCCATGGTCCCATGTATCCTATTTTTAATGGGGTTACACATCACGCCATCCTCAAAAAATTACACAATTACCCCATCAAAATGTCCCTATATGACCTCATCCAAAACTCGAAATCCTAGTGTCAAGATCTCATGGAGGTTCTTCAATCTATTGAGGTTTTACCCAATGACCCTACACCTATGGCCTCCATTATTACACCTCATCATGTAGCCTCTCTCACCAAATTACCACCTTCTTCTACATCTCTCCACCTACTCACCAAGTAGTTGTTCTCATCTTCTCGGATGAAGAGATTGCACCACACCAAATTGATGACCCAGATCCATCCCTTTTCATCTTCATCCACATCAATGATATATGTGTATGACATGTTATGATCGATGGGGGCACTAGCATTAACATCATCTCCTCCCACACATTCACCCAAATGTGCATACCTGACAATTGCATGCATAAACATCCCATCATGTTACATTCATTTAATGACGCTATCACCTCTACACTTAGCACCATCATCCTCCATGTTCGTGGGGCCCCGTACTATTCTAGAGTTATTTTACGTCTTAGAGGGGGAATTTCAATATAACTTGTTGCTTGGTAGACCCTAGATTCATGTTATGGGTTGTATTCCTTCCACTTTGCATCATTGTGTGAAGTTTGAGCATGAAGGGCACACCTATACCATTCCAGCTGACCCATCACCTTTCAAAACCTGCAACATGCTTTACCGACCCAATGACATACTTATACCCATCAAAGCGTCTTCATCCATGGCCACTACCTCTTCACCTACACCTCTACTCACCAATGTCACCACTTACATCAACCACACCTAATTTCTCCATCCTACCACCGCCACAAATTCCATCACCAATCCATCAACTTCCCAATCAGTTGGCTCCACCTCTGATCTACCCTCCGAAACATTGTCTATTCCAGATACCCACATATCGACCACCGATCCCTTAGAAGGCATTTTTCAATGCCTCACTCTGGGGAGTATCGCCTATATAGTGTCAACACATTCCTTACTCCACAAGAGTACAAAAGTCTTCACCAACACCCTCACTATGATCACCGCATAGGAGAGTACCTCCTTTATGGTCCTCCCCACCTTCGTACCAATCTCACCTATGGGGGACTTGATACTACCACTTATACATGCTTGAACCACCATCAAAAACTCACCATTTTCTCGAGACCTCCGGTCACTCACCAATCTTCGTTTCACCCACACCTTCTTACACCGATGTGCGTGGAAGGGTTTTGGTTTTAGCTTTTATAAGCAAGGTCTTCACACTATTATTCCATGTACTACCCACAAACATAACGACCATAGTGGTATCGGCTTTGTTGAACCACCTACCAAGAAGGCTTGCGCATTGAACTCATTGAGGACATTAGCCCTTCTCCACCTTCTTCGCCCACCTTCTTCACCACCATCACCACCTTCACCGATAGAGTCGATGGATCCAGAATCCATTCCTCCTAAAAAAATTCATAAACACCATTTCCTTGGGGCCTCTGACTTATCAACGCGAGGGCGAGGCTCCATCTTCTCTTCCCTTCCTGTATCCTGAAATGATTGATGACGATACACCTTCGATTAACGTCATTCAATGTCAGGATGATGAATCTATACTCACCTACCTTGGTGCAAAAGACTCATATATTCATTGGTTGTTACCATCTGAGACACAAACCATGTTGAATGAATCAACTATCGAATCAACATTCATACTTAGGATGACCCACATTCTAAAGATCGGTCAATCTTTAGATGTTGCTGAATAGGAAGCCATCACTTCTTTTCTCAAAAACCATAACCATGCTTTCACTTGGTCTTACGCAGACATGCCCAGTATTGACCCCACCATAGTGGTCCACAATATCATAACCATTCCCGATGCCAAACCCATAAAACAAAAGCTGAGGAAAATGCACCTCGCATTGTCTTTTCTGGTCAAAGAAGAACTTTAGCGCCTTCTTTTCATTTCCTTCATCTTACCCATTGATTATCCTCAATGGATTTCTAACATTTTCCCTGTCACTAAGGTGATAGGGCATAGATTTCATGACATCAACCTCAACCTAGCTTACCCAAAAAGATGACTTTCCTCTACCCGGTATTGACCAACTGGTTGACCTTACCGCTAGTCACGAGATGCTATCACTCATGGATGGTTTCTCGGGTTATAACCAAATCTTTCTTGCCCTAGAGGATCAACAAAACTACATTCATCACCCCTTGGGGACCTTTTGCTATCGAGTCATGCCTTTTGGCCTTAAAAACATTGGTGCCACATATTAGTAGGGCTATGACTTACATCTTCCATGACATCATGCATCATATATTGGAAGATTATGTGGATGATCTCCTTACCAAATCTAAACACTACTCCGAGCATCTCACCGTCCTAAAGACCATCTTTGACCACCTCATTAAGTATTGTGTTCACCTTCAGCCCAAGAAGTGTGTCTTCGTGGTTCTCTCGGGAAAACTCCTGAGATTTATCATCTCCTTACGTGGTATAGAGGTTGACCCTGCTAAAGTCAAGGCCATTCTTAAAATTCCTCCGCCCACTAATCTTAGGAAACTCCGTAGCCTGCAAGGTAAGTTATAGTCTATTTGCCATTTCATTTCACAATTGTCTGATCGGTGTCAACCATTTCATCATCTTCTCAAGAAGGATGTATCATTTAAATGGGATGATGATTACCATAAATATTTTGAAGCCTTTAAAACAATACCTTCTCCAACCACCCATACTCATTCCACCTAAAGATGATCAACCCTTCTACCTATACATCTTTGCTACCGATCACTCCTTAGGGGCCATGCTCACTCATCACGATGAACAACACAGGGAGAAGGTGGTTTATTACATAAGCCATACTCTTTTGGACTACGAAACCCGATACACCCATGCCAAAAAAATTTCTTAGCCTTAGTTTTCATTGCCACAAAACTCCGCCATTACCTACTCAACCAAAAACCTATGTTGTGACCAACACCGACCCTTACACTTCATGTATGCCAAACCTTACCAAAATCAACATGCCACATGTTGGCTTATGCTTTTGGCCAACCTCGACCTCAAATTCATCCATCAAAATCCATCAAGGGCCAAGCTATCACCGACCAATTGGCCGATGCACCTATTTCGGGGATCAACCCTCTAACTTTGACTTTCCAGATGAGTCAATTGCTACCCTTTCCCTGGATGAACCCGCTTACCAAATGACACTCTTCTTCGATGGTTCCAAGTGTCAGCATGGGGGTGGGGCTGGTGTTATCCTCATTCCACTTGATGGTGAACCCATGCCTTTGTCTTTCAAACTCGATTTTGATTGTACAAACAATATTGTCAATACAAAGCACTCATATTAGGTCTCCAAGCTACCTATGCCTTAGATGTTAAGTCAATCAACATCTTTGGTGATTCTCAATTGGTCATAAACCAAGTCAATGGTATATACCAATGTCGTAATGAGATACTTCAAAATTATAAACATCATGTGGACATACTTTTGACCACCTTCGACTGTTACACCCTTCAAACCATCCCTTGTTCAACCAACAAATTTGTAGATACCATGGCCTGCTTGGCTTCTCAAATCCCACTTCACCCACCGATTCTAAAATATTTGTCACCGTACAAAGAATCCAATCACCCTCTTATTTACCTCATGAAGTTTACTCTATCGAAACCACTACTCCCGACCCGAAGTGACCTTTGGTATAAACAATACTCAGACTATCTTTCCCTCTCCATCTTACCTCCCGACCTCACTCATAATGGACAACGCCTTTCTTAAAAGGTCTCTCATTACGTCATCATGGGTGGCCTCCTCTATAAGTATGGCTTTGATGGTATTCTCTTATGATGCCTTACGAGTTCTGAAATTCCTTATACCATTAAGGAAGTTCATGATGGCATATGTGGAGGTCACTTTAGTGGCCTTGCTATTGCTAAGTGTATTCTTCACCTAGGCTATTACTGGCCGACCCTCAACCATGATTGTTGCAAATACGTTAAGTGTTGTGTAAAATGCCAACAACATGCCAACCTTCATCATACACCCAATCATGCCTTACAGGTCACCCATGACCTTTGGCCTTTCTCTCAATGGGGTTTGATCTTGTCGAGAAATCAATCCCCATTCTTCCCAACGACATCAATGGATCATCACCGCTACCAATATTACACCAAATGGGTTGAAGCCATACCTCTCATCTCCACGAAAGTTGAGAAAATATGTGAGTTCATCAATCATCACATCATTTTCACTTTGGTGTTCCTCACCACCTCATCACTGATAATGGAAAACAATTCAAAAATAAAACTTACGGAAACTTTGTGACGCCTTCGGCATTCAAATAAGTTTCTCATCACCTTATTACCCACAAACCAATGGCCAAGCTGAATCCACTAATAAAACCTAAACAAAATTCTCATGAAAGTGGTTAACGATACTGGGAAGGACTGGCATACACACATTCCTTTCACTCATGTGGGTGTACCACACTAGTATTCACACTTCCACTGCTGCCACACCTTTTTCTCTGGTCTACGGTACAAAGGTTGTTTTGCCTCTCAAAGTCCAGATTCCCTCACTTCACATTTCTCTCCATGACATGCTCAATGATGATGACTTTCACTAGGACCATTTAGCACAACTTGAGTTATTAGATGAACATGCATCTTAATGCTCTTGACCATCTTCAAGTTTACCAAAAATGTATCAAACGTGCCTATGACAAATGTGTCCATGAATAAACCTTCCAAGTCGGTGACCTTGTCCTAAAATAAAATCAACATGTAACCAAAGCAAAAAAAAGTAAACGGGAAAAATTTTCTCCTAATTGGCTTGGACCATACATCATGACTCATACTTATGGATCAAGTGCTTATCATTTATCTTCACTAGATGGTAAACCCGAACCTGAGCCCCTTAATGCCTTGCATCTTCAACCATTCTACTGTTGACTTTCTAGTCCTACCTCACCTTCTTCCTCTTTTCATGCTCATCCCTTGAGCACTTTTCACTTCCTCCTTTCACTATGCCATCCCTAATGATTAAACAAGAATCATGTGCATACCCATCACTCTTTTATCTTCTCTTAAATATGTGTACCACGATGTGCTACACATGGCATGATTCTCATGGATACTTTTTGTTTTCTTTTAGATGAGATCCCATGGTCATTTCACCTTTCTTTCTAAACAAGAATCTGATTCTTCACCTTAGTCTTTCCATGACTTAAAATCCCTCACATGGGATCCAACTCCTTGAGTCAAACTTCCAATAAAAAGATGACTCCCTCAAAAGGACATCTTTCTCTCTCATCACTGCTATAAATAGACTGCTCCCTCGAAGGATAACTATGTAAAGCTCTTTTAAAAAAAAAGAGAAGAATCCAAATCTTCCCGCATCGATCAACTTCACGAAGACCTCAAGGAGTTAATTTCCTCATCCCATATAGACTTCCCACATCGATCAATCTATCTCAAATACAAGTCAAAAATAAAAAAAAATTTGTCATGGACTTTCTCATTGTGATCTTGGATCTCTTGCCAAAAGGCATGCTACCAAATACCATATAAACTAACCAATTTTCACCCTCTCACCATTCGCACTTTCATTTCCTACCGCCTCAAGGACCTCACTGAACCGTGACATTTGGTGATCATGTGACTACTCTTCACCTTTAGAATAATCCATCATGCAATGTCTTTAGGGTCTTACGTTCATCAACCTATCTAAGGTATGACCCACCCATTATGATCCTTACCAATTAGGTGGCTTTCTTACCTCCTCTTATCTTTTAACCTTCTTCATTACGTATTGATTACCTTATACAGACTAGATCCTCGACGCTTATCTTTGGGTAATTTTCCTCTTTCACCACAATCAACTCAAAATCACCCATACCAATGTGCCCACAATTCACCCATACCTAAAAAACCTAGACTCAATCATGCCTATAACCTACCAACCCATACTCATACCTCCTCGCATTCTTCCCTAGCTTATGGGAGAACTACATCACCTGAGGTCCCTTTTCACCGGACTATGTAGGCAGCACTCAAGGGCATGGGGCCCTTGGAGGTTAGCTCGGCCACTCTCTACCCTAACCAATTCACCTTTCATTTTCCTAAATCACATTCTACCCTAGTTAGTTTCCTTTTTATATCAATAATTGGAAATTAAACCAAACAAACAACAAATTGCTTCACATTTTTATCATCATCATTCATACATTCATTATGTCTACCATTTCTTTACCATTATCATGCATGTTACTATAAAACATCTCAACGTGACCCATATCATCATTAATTACACAAATTAATGAATTACATACTCAACCCATTTCAACTCAACCATCTATAAACCAACCTGACTCCATCCATGCCTAAACCAAAACCTAACTCAATCCATTCCTATGACCTGACTCAACCATGCCTAAACCACATCCTGACTCCACCATGCCTATAACCTCCGACTCAATCCATGCCTATGACCTAACTCAATCCATGCCTAAACCACAACCTGACTCCACCATGCCTATGACCTGACTCAATCCATGCCTAAAACCTAACTCAATCCATGCCTATGACCTAACTCAACCATTCCTATCCAACTTTGACTCCACCATGCCTAACAAACCTATCATGAATCCATCTATGCATAATAATAAAATTCTATCAACATAGATACATCATCAACAAATCATCCATCTCATCATATAAATATGTGTATCCATACAATATACACTGATACCAAATAATATACATCTCTCAAAAACTCTCATATACAACCTCACCATCTTCGGCACGCAGTCATATATGATCAAAATATACAAAAATCTCATATACATCCTCACTCTCTTCAGCACGTACAGGTGGTATATATAAAAATGAATAAATACATCAAAATGAGGACATACATCACGCATCATCTTGTCGGATATCCTCCATATCTGGTCTCTCCCTCCTCCTCCTCTCCCTCGCTCTCTGTCGGTGGCTTGCTAACATCTCACCACCCTGTCATGGGTCAGCGTAGCTGGGTCCCTACTAGTACATCACTTGGAGCTGGTCTCCGTGAACTGGTGGCCTCACCCTGATCCTATCTCGGGGATCATGGCCCCCTGTGCTCTCCACGCTGTGGGTACGGGATTTAGTCCTCTCACTCGAGGCTTGCTATGCCCTGTACTCTCCATAGATAGAAAATCTATCCCGCCACCATCAACTGATCTTGGTAATACCTGGCCTCACCTAGGGCATCCCGCAATCTAGATATGGGTACTATCTGTGGTGGCCCCATCGGCCTCTGCCCTTGTGCTATCCTTGTGGGACCCTGTCCCACCCCTGCCTATAAACTGGGACCCTGTCCCGATGCCTGTGGTGGTATCATCTACCTCGCACCCTATACCTATATCTAGGCCTGTAATGTCATAATCTATGCAGTGTGAAGTGGCCAATCTGACCTCTGAAACCTAGAACTCTACACTCAGTAGGGTGGCCACCTGATCATCATCCATCACCATCTCCACCCTGGGCCATCTAGGCTATAGAGATGGCCACATGTGCATGCAAAGTGGCCACCTCTTCCTCTCAACATGCCAACTACCCCTATATCATCCCCAACTGTAATCAGGGTCACCACCTACCCTTGTAGGCATCTCTCTACATGGTGATGGTGGCTAAATCTGGTTACCCCATCCTAGGTGTTACTACTCATAAATGAGCCACCCACCACTATTCTATATACTATCACACTTTGACATCATCAATCTGCCGGTCTATCACCTGCTCCTCCTACCCTATAGGTACTTTCGGGCTGTGGTAGTGGCAGTGGTCTCTCCACATCATCTCTCTCGATACTGTGGGAAGGGTGGGGGTATATCTTGTGGTAGCCCAAACTATCATCTGACCCTGTCTACTAGGATCATCTCATGCTCCCCTCGCATGGTGCCCTCAATCCATCTAAGTAGCTGCAAGTCGTCTAACTCATCGGCCATCTGTCTGATATGAGGGATAACCCACATACGGTCTCCAAATAATGTCCACGCTAGACAATCCCTCCAATAACCACCTGTAATAGGCTACATCATGTGTAACCCTACCTACTCAATGCTCTCCCATCACAGGACACCCATCACCTATACCCCACCCAAACAAAACCAGGCTCAAATGCATCATGCCCGGGGCATACCAATCGATGAACACACACAATGTGCTCGTAGGCCCAACAATGAAGAATAAATGTGCAACATAAGCTAAACCTCATGGAGCCGCCCATATGCCCATAGCTCTCTATATAACTGCACTAAGAATGTTAGTACCCATGTAAAAGTAGGTCTTGTCCATCATCATATCATGTAACACCCCATCAGTGATCATGGGAATCTCCCACCCTCTACATCCGTAGTGCAAAACAACAAACTACCTCCATCAATAACACTACTAGCCTCGTCTCCTCTGGATGGGCTAGGTACATCTCTCCATAACTCAGGCTGGCACTGAAATGTCATCTCCACCAGTCCCACCCAATACTATTAGCATCAACTCCTCAGCCTCTGAGGAGATCAAGTATACCTGCGTCCCCAATATAGGTAACTACAGGATCTTGTACACGTCCTCCAGGGTGACTATCATCTCCCCGTCGGTAGGTGGAACATGTGTTGGTCACTGAATCCCATCTATCGATGAGAGTGACCATCAAACTCAGCTACAAGACTACATGCGGTAGTGCAGCTGACCCCCCACTCAAGCCCACATCTATGACATGCCTCCACTCCTCGACTCATCATGCACCCCACAAACTGTCAAGAGCAGGGGTGGCACCCTGTCTCGCATCCTCAACTGATCTCTCACTTGCATCTAAAAAACATCACATTAATATACCTTAATCATAACCACAATCCCACTCAACACCTCACCTATACCTACCACCCTACCTCTTTTTCCCTCCCAACCTACCTGCATATCACATATTCTATCTACCCACCCCAACCCTAACCACTATCATTCACCCTTACCTATTTTTACCCCTTACCTATGTTATGATTTTCCCCAAACATCTTCTCTTACCCCTACCTACCTCACCCACCCAACCTAGGGCACTTTTGGCCCCTTTTCCCCAAATCATGACCGTAGTGATTATCTCTAATCGACCCTCGGTCCCCCAAACCCGCATTGGTCACCTATTTCGTGACTATACTGCTTCGGCACCACCGACGCCACTTAACCTTCAACCGACGCCATCACTCTCCGTAAAAACCACGATGACCCCAAACCCCCTTCTTCCTAAAAACTTCCTTTTTCTCCCTTCTACCCACCCAATCCTACCCAAATCCCCCCACCCTTCCCCACCCCCTCCTTCACCCAATCACCTCTCTCCCATTCTATTTTAACCTAATTTTCCTCCCAAAATTCCAAATTCATTCCCCCCAAACCATTTTTTACCCACCCGACATCTAAATCAATCTAACACACAAAACAAAGAAAGGATTGACTCTTACCTCATCACATTGCCATTTCCATGGTGGTGGCACATGTCGGGTCACTACACCGGTGGTCCACCCGATCCCTCTCTTGCCTCTTCCATCACCCAATCAACCTCCTCTCACCTCCAACCAACCAAATCATCAATCCGATCTCATGGACCCACCTATCAACTGCCAATCACCCATTACACCACTCACCAACTCATCTTCCATTCCACACATGGACGCTTTCAACCTTTCTCTCTCTCTCACTTGTCATTTTCTCCAATTTGGTAAATGACAAATGATTTGAAAAACACGACAATTTTTCTTTTTATAACCTACCCGACTTGATCGGGTGACGGTTTTACCTTGACCGACATCAGTCCTATGCCTTAGCTTACCATGGTCGGTCCATCGCGACGGCATCGGTTCATTCAAACCATCATCGGTTATCCTTGCTTAGTCTTTTTCCTACCCCCTACCCCCACTTTTTGACTTGAATCCTTTTACCTCACCCACACCTGACTTGGACACTTCACTTTATCCTCCTGACCTCATCATTTACTACCTCACCTCGTCCTCATTTGGGGACTTGTTATTTTACCCATACCTCGGCCCTACCCGTGTCGTGACCTAGATACTTGGACTGGAACATCACTAGTGACCTGTGACCTCATGTGCTCACTATACCTTGTGGCACTGTTACCCATGTTGATTGACATACTAACCTTACCTTGCCTCTTTCTCATGACCATTTATCCTGACCCAACCCTTGGTGTATCGAACATACCTAAATGTTCCTGCACCTGACCTACATCATGTTTCCTAACCATATCCTATACCTTGGATATCGGAATCACCTCAACCTTGTTTGGATAAACCTATCACCTTAGACAATGTAGAGTTTTCCTACTCTTCAACTTGGTACCGTGTTGTAGTTTATACATGTGTGTGTGTGTTTTTGACTATTACTACCTTTGACCCTGACCCATTACCTAGATTACCCGAGTAGACCTTTTTCCCTTTTTACCCTCGTTGCTCACCTTCCTCTTCATCACATTCACCTTTTATCAAACCACTCACCGATTCTACCTTCTACCTCATCAATTCCTAGTTTGAGGGGGATCACCTTCACCCACACATGGGCAACCACATCTTATTTTTGTCAGCGTCGCTTACCAATACAAGCTACACAACAAAAAGGGGCAAAATGTAGACACCAAAATTGGGTCACACTCCCTTGGTCCCTCGACAAATAACCAACTCGAACACACTCACCTAACCATGGCCCCTTTCACCCCACTCTAATATTAATTTAATTAATTTAATTAAATTAATTCATGATCTCATAATATCTATTATTTAAATATCCTAATTGAGATAATGCCCACACATCCACCTCACCTATACACCTCATCTAGCCACCTCACCCTAAGACCTATTCTTAGTATGTTGCCATAACTAACTAAGACCTACCTAAACCCTAAAAATCAAAGCCTACATTCCCTCTAACCACATTCCCACCCATTAGAAAGGAATCTTCCATTCTAATCCACGAAGAAAATGAACGAGATCCAAGAAAATCAAGGGGATCTTCCCATTTTAGTAAACCTAGGAAATCCTACCCTAACCGATGTCGGTTACCCTAAACCACCACTGGTCAACCTAGAACCATCGTCGGTTACCATTTAATCCCCAAAACAACCTAATTTCAAGGTTGGCACATTTTTTGAGAGCAAAGAGATGAAACCAGAGCTGCATGCAAGTAGAACCAACATTCGTACACGCATCAGAGCATCCATAACCAACATCAAAAGTAATCACAGAGCCATTTGCATTCACGGAAGCATCTAGGAAGCACCAGCACCACACCAAATTCCTTCCATTTGATCACCTGCCATTTCCAACCAGACATCAAGCTCATACAATAGTAAGTGTTTTGTTAACCAACATTCATCCATTTTCAGTTTTAGTAGGTTATGTTATATCTATTATCAGTTTCTACTCCCATTCCCATTCTCCCACCATTTACCTCCATGCAAACTTGACCATTCCTTCACCCACACCATTGAACTACCCATACCCATTTTTTAGATATCCCTGAGTATACCTAAGACCCACATGGACCTTGTCATTTCCATTTAGCCTCAGATCTATCACCACACAAGTTTTTGATAAGTTTCATGTACCCCAACCATACCGACGCGATTACCCACAATCGTCATTGGTTCACCTAAACCAACATCGGTCATACCAGACCGATGTCGGTCTCTATGTTTTTACCATCATACCAAGAAGCAGAGCTTAAATCTCCACCAAATACCCAAAACAACCCGTAACCAAACCCCGACTAATACCGACTCTAATAGAGATCCTTGACCTTTAGATTCAATCATAGTTTAGCTCTTATGAATTGATTTTCTTATTATATTCGAATGAGATACCTAAATCATTTTAACAATAGTAGGATTTCCTTTATTGTTAACATTGAGTTGTTTTAAACAAAGTGGATTGACAACCATCTATGGAGTATCACACTTCCCGGATCAAGCATACGGTAGTGCATGCATACATTCGCATATACTATTTAACTTCTATTTGGTGGTCTTGTTTTCTATTTCAGGTAGTTCCTCCAAGCCAAAAGGAAAAAAATTTCGTACTTTTAAAATAATGGGTCATTTTGTGTTTTTATTTCTGAAAGTTCTTGTATTGCATCAAGATAATCCCAAAGATCCATATTAGCCTTTTTCACCAAATACCTAGATGCCCAAAATTATTTTATTATGTCGTCGGGATTTGTCTGTGGAAATTTGTATTTAATTATTTTAAGCCCCATATGCGGCTATTTGTTCTCTGTTATGATCAAATATTTCATTATTACTATGTACCGTGAAGGGTTTTAACTTGGAATAAGTTTTGAGCTTTATTTGTGACTTTTGGCAATTTTTCTGTTTTTGTGGTGTCCCATTTCGTTTCTCGTGAAATTTCTCTGAACAATTTCTTTCTTGGGCAAGCCCGATTTTTAGCCTAGAGCAGCCTGGAAAATATATACACACATTATGCCCGGAGGAATTCACCATCGAGTTCCGTTCACTAGGAAAAAGTGAAGTCGTGCACGGAAAAACCCTGCGGTGATGGGGCGCATTTTGGAAAACAAAGGATTTAAGCCGCAATGGAAAAATAGAAGCCATAGGCAGGTATCTTTCCCGTGTTATAAAATTCACTTAAGCCGTAGTGGGAAAAATAGAGGCATGCAAGGCGTGGGAATTTATTGCACGCTTTACAGGTAAAAATTCCCATGATAAAATAAAAGGAAGTGACTTAAGAGAAATCATGGGATTTTAGTGCTGTCTTGCAGGTAAATAATCACATTGTCAAAGTCAAATCACTTAAGTGGGTCATGGGATTTTAGTGCCTGCCTTGCAGGGTAAAGAATCCCATTGTGGAAAATTTCTTAAAAATAGAATTATATGTGCAAAAAAGTGTGCCCCCTTTGGTGAGATGATGGCAGCCTTAAAGTGATTATTTTAATTAATCTATTCTTCAAAAAAGTGCGCCCAAGCTTGGAGGAAGTCAACAAGTCAAAATTGGAATAAAAAAATGGATTAAATGCATTAAATTTAATTTATTTAATGGCTGCCCCCTTCCTCTCAAAAAGTGTGCCCCATTTGGGAGTTATTTAATGTTTTTAAAGGCATTAAAACATCAAATTAATTTCTATTTTCAGTGGCTATGGTCAAGACACACTTTGTAAAGCTTAAGTGAAGTGATGTGTCAAGGATTAAATTGGATTAATTTAATTTATTGGATGGTTGTCCTTAATCATGCTATTTTTAAAAGAGAAGAGCATGATTTTTAATTAATTAATTACCTTTAATTATTAGGGCAATTATTAATTATAGAATTGTGAAGGTTATATAAGCATGGCAGTCATATGCGTGAATTATTTGATTCACAAGTAAAGAATTGCAGCCAAGAGGAAAAGTGCGCCCCCATTTGAAGAAGGATTTTTCTCAGGCAAGGTGGCAACAAGGCTAAGAGCTTCTAGATTTTGCGCATGCTTTGAAGAAGGTTGATCTTTGTCTGCATTATTGTTTGCATAGGTGTTATAGGATCTCGGTGTTGTTGAAAGGATTCATGGTCTCTTTATGTGTAAATTAAACACCATTTTTTTGGGCAAAGGGCTTGAAAAGTGTAGATTTTTACAAGTAAAATTCACTATTCATGCTCCGGTGGCCATTTTTGTCTGAATAAATTGTAGGAATTCATTACAAGTGCTTTACAAAAGAAACGGAGTTTTTATCAATGTCCAATACATTGCATATATCCTCTCGAATCTGAAAAATTGCCTAATTTGCACCAAGATTGAAGAAATCCGACAAATAAGTAAGAAGGAAAAGAATTATTCAAACAAAGATAGACAAAGCCATGGCGAAGAGAGATGAAAAAGAAAGCACAATGGAGTCATGCATTGCTTCCAAACTTGCAGACATAGGAGACAGATCTATGCCTCGGAACCTCTTTTCTCGATTTGATTTATAGATCCAGAGCGGGAAAGACTTCACTCATGCGTGTCGTTAAAAGTAATGGAATCATCCGAGCTGCAGCTTTTCCATGTACATCCCAATTGCTAGAGTTTGTGATGGATTTTGCTAGATCTTATCATCCTTCATCCAGATCGGTGCGTGATCTTTGCGGAAAGACAATAATTTGTTTGGATGTAGAGTTCACAATTATTGTTTGAAGATTCCCATGCGAAAGGTGGTAACTTCCATTAGCACTCGTGATACCGAAGCGAAAAGGGAGAAGCATAGAGCTGATTGCGTGAGCATAATGAATAAATACATGAAGAAGCCTAGATCTCCTTAAAGTTCCCGAGAACTCTTCCACAGTTCAATTTGGTGTAGGAGGTAGATGATGTTGTCAAATTGCTATGCAGGACTAATGGCGAAGCGAATGCTCACACTTTCCGTACATGGATTTATGCTTTCATCGGGACCATTGAAGTCAACGGATTTGATTCCATAATCAATTGATCGAAATTATTAGCAAATAACATCGGTGAGAAACTCTAGAATGTGAAGCGTACTTTTAGCTTCGAGATGACTTCATACTTAGTGTATGCTACACTGACTTCACAAGGTGTCTTTTCCAAGCTAGATAGATGTGTTTTTCTAAGGACCCCATTTTCAAGTGCTACCCACGACTTCTGACTTTTTGTGTGCGAAAGATTTCAAAGTGATCAACGATGACTTCTTCTATGATTTCATTTGTAGGCTAGACAAAGACTTGAAGGCCAACAGGTAAGCAAGGAAGCGTGGGAAGTCAGTGTGTCCAGATCGCGCCTATTCATTCAATTTGTAGATTTCACATACCTCGTGGTTACGGGTTTTTCTTGAGAACCAATAAAAATGCCTAGGTATCCAAATGATAGATTGATTTCCATGGCACCGAGAAGGAAACTTGTGGAATTACACGACCTTCAGTCAAAGTGGCACAAGTCTACAGGATTCTTCCCAATCACTGTGGGACATTACAGCTACATTAGCATCCATAGAGCTCGAGGGATGGAGGCACAAATTTTATCTCGAGTTTGAGCAAGAGTTATTCCTCTGCAGAGCTGAACTTCGATCCATTTAGAGTAGCCATGAAGATTATCTCCCAAGAGTACACACATGTGCCTTCATTAGAAGATTTCTGGATGAAGTGCAAAAGTGAGTACGAGGTTAGAAAGAGAGATTTCAGCAGGCTATCAGCAAAGCAAGTGTTCAACTTTGGACTAGTGCGGATACCTGCGGATCTTAAAGATGATGGGAACGTGGTACTCGACACTTACCATCAAATGGGAGGAGATAAAGCCATACTGCAGGATAACGTAGGAGGCTGCCATTCAATTGAAGAAAGATCTGGAGTTGTGTTGGTGAATACTTCAAACTGGCTGCTGACGAAGGGATATTGCCTTGATGAAGCATTGATGAATCAAATCACGGAAACTTCGCGGAGATTCCCTCAAGCGAAAGCATGAAGGAGAAAGCAAAGTAGAAGGTCCGAGAATTTGAAAGTACACAGAAGATCTCAAGAGAAAGAGAAGATCACTTCTATGACCATAGCTTTGACTCCAGTTTCTCCCGTACCTAGTACTTCACCAACTATTACACTGTAGCAGGATGCTTCCACGACTCTACTCAATCTAGTGACATTCATCTTCTTCCCTCAACCACTTCGCTCAAAGGCCTCTTCTAAAGGATACGTTGAAACTATAAATAGTTGAGTTCGAAAGAGCTTTGTCCTTGGATGATTCAGAGGATGGCAGCCATAACACTATGGTGCTTTCTGATGGAGAGGATGTAGAGCGGGAGATGGTATTGCACTTAATGACTTCTCATTCTTCGAGAAGTAACTTCTCGAATGGTTGGCTTCGCAGTTGGTTCCAGAAGTGAGAATGGAGATGAACTTAGAAGAGCACGACTTGCAACTACTCCAGAATCTGAGTGGAAGAGATAGAAGGCCTAAAGTTGCCAAAGTAACTTTTAGGTTGATCATCTAAGATTCGGAGAAAAGTTTGCTTTGAGATATCAATTCCGGCAGAAGGAAAGATAGAGGAGGAGCTCACGGCGAAGATGTGACAATGACCAAAGTACCCCTCGGTCAAGCCACCACTGAAGGATTGAAGTAGGACATGCAGACATTGATGGATGCTTTATTCCTTAGGTTTGACAGTGAAAAGGTGGAGAAAGAAAAGCTGCAGAAGTAAGTATCTCAATTGTGTGAGATCATAGCCAAGGTGGCTAAACCTTCCATTCAGCCCATTTCAGAGTAGGTGAGTGATCATCTTATGCAGGAAATGGAGGATGCAAGCAATCAAGTAAAGGCTATTGACAAATGGAAGGATTTGATCATTCGTCAAGCTTCTTTACAACTTGGAGAAGTGCCAACCCACCTAGAGGTTATGGATGATGTAGCAAATCAACTGAAGCAACTGATGGAGAACATAGAAGGCATGAATACAGTTAGAGAGAGTAACCTAAGTATTTTGGTGGAGATCAACAAGCTATCGGAGATGTATTGATTGCAGAACAAATTATACTTGGATGGATTAGTTGAGAAGGCGGCTTGAATTTGAAGTATCTTTCCTTTTGGAAATTTGTAGAGTTTTGTCAAGAGGATGTAGGTACTTGAGAACAGGACATTAGACTTACCAGACAGTATCATTTCTTTCACTGAGGAAAGATTGGACGGAGGTGTTACTTCATACACGTGGATTGTTTCTAGCAAGGTGCCTAATTCCTTGGAAGGGTCTCTTCTGAGGGTACAAAAGAGAATTGATAAAGCTACCAAGCCTTTCACGATGAATTCTATCAGTAGACTAGTGGCGCTGCAGGTAGACATTGTGAGGTTTGGGCCGAGCTTGGAAGATGCGGAAGCATGCATCAAAGTGTTGAATGAAGAGTTGCTTTGCAGATTCAGATAGAGAAGGAAGCAGTGGCTAAAACAGATGGAAGGATGCTGAATTATATGTTCGACAAGTGTATCCGATATCAGGACAAGAAAAAGACATAAATGTTACAGCTAACATGACTTCTTCTATTTTCTATGTTCCCGGATGAAATTGTAAAACTTCTAAGTTATTGGTTTTGCAACCATTACTTAAATTCATGTGGAACCATTCTATTAGTTAAGTGATACATGTGTCACTTAAGGAGAAGTTAGTGGAGGATGATTGCCAAATGTCATCTTTACTTGTTGTTTATGTTTTAGTTCAATTAGACTTCCCATTTCTACTTTCCCTCCTACATTCTATAATTAGGAGAAGAACCTCCGGGTTAATGATAGATTAGAATTTGTAAGCAGCAATCTTGTGTTCTAGACTTTGTGCTAAACCCTTGAGGGCAACTTGGAGAAAATGAATACAATGGAGCAGTTTCTAGAGAACTTTGTGTCACGGTGTACTGTGTTTCTTGCTTTGAATATTAGATCTCTTGATAAACTTTATGTTATTTTAGATTTGGATCTAGAGGTGCCTTTGTTTTATAATTTTGTGTGTTCATATCTATTAAGTTTGTTCTATGTGCATGCAATTAGCTCTGTTATCTACTAAATGAGATGCATATCTTCCCCATTTCTTCTCTCGTATTTCTTTTAGTTCCTTCTTCCAAAATACTTCCTTTCTTGAACAACCGCTTACTTGCTACGTGAACTTTCTTAGTTATGGTTCATGAACTAAGTGGTTAAAGTAAAACCCCCGATAGATAATAACACATTTTTATCGACAAATCGACACGGGAGCACCGTTAAATGAGAAGATTTATCTCATGAATGCCTAGGTTTTGTGCTATGCAGAAAATCTAGCCAATAATTTTAGTAGAGGAACAACTATCTTTGCAGATCAGTCAACATTAAAATTTTCCTCCTAATTTCTATTTTATTAATGTATGTATTAGGAATAGAATGTTAAAGTATAATTAGTAGTATCCAATAGAAGATAACGGTCCGTACTCGTGATGTTAAAAATGTAAGTATGTAACATGGTGCAATAGGAATGTTGTAAAAGTAAATATTTGTCGTAAGTGGTCCGGTAATGTTAAAATGTCAAAGTTGGGATAAGTAGAAAGTAGGGTATATGATTAGGAATTAGAAATATTATATTTCTAATAAGAACAAAGAGTGATGTCATAAATATTTTGTATATTTTATTTTTGTGGAAAAGTCTAAAAAGGTGGAACCCATGTGAGATGATAAGGTTTATCTTATCTTAGAAGATAAGCCTACATGTAAAGGCAAGAGTTTAGGCATGGATATGATTGGCCGGAAGAGATTTCCTATCTATCTTAGAGATAAGGTGGATAAGCCAATTCCTATAAATAAAGAGGCCACCCCTCATTTAGCATAGAGAGAAGTAGTGAGAAATATTGTATGAGTAAGTGTGTAAAGGAAGCCATCATTTTGAAGGTGTGTTAAAGAAGCCATTAAGAGGTGTAATTGTGAATTTTCTCCCATAGTTATTGTTTGAAGGCAAGTGAAGTTAATAACACTTGCAGAACCTCATGGGTGAGATTGTAACAATTTCATGTTGATATTATAATTTACACTGATATTTCAGATTTATCATTATTCCTTCTTATCATAGCCTATGATATTCTTGTGTTATGTTTGTTTTTGTGTTTCCAGATTACATCCACCAAACTAAGAGTCTATGCATTAGTTAATAATCATAAGACGAGGAGTTCCCGGTGAAGAATTATCATAGTGCCGGATTGGTGTTGACATTTTGGTTCCGCTTGCCGACCATTCCTCGTTGGTGGATTTTCTGGAGAAATATTCCCACTTAGTTAGAAAACATTTGGAGGGTAACCTTGTTTTTACTATGCATAGTAGTTACCATGGTAAAGTCACTTTTTCCATGAATAGTATTTACCGGTAAAGTTACTTTTTGCCATGAATAGTATTTACCAAAGAATTTCACTTTTTACTGTGAATAGTGTTTACCACAGTAAAGTCAATTTTTACCGCAATAAATCAAGTTTTACCATAGTTTACCGTGGTCATTTCTATTTTCTATTATAGTGATTCCAATTATTTGTGCACATAAGTCTTCTTGATTGTGCTTGTGGGTTGGTATTTCACTGTGGTTACTTTTAGAAATGGGGAAGATTCCTATTTTTTCAGCCCAATCTAATGAAGATGCTTTCTCTTTCATTCAAGAGTTTAAACGATCTTGTATTTGTAATGGCCTTATAAAAGGGAAGAATGGACTAAATTTTTCCTACCTTTTTGGATGGTTCAGCCCTTTAGGTGGTTTAAAACACTAGGTGATAATGTGAAAAACTCATGGGATTTATTAACTTAAAGTTTTCTTGAAGAATTTGATGAACAATGTAAAATATATGCAGATCTCATGATCGATATCACAAAGCTAGCCCAAGGAGAGAAGGAGAAGATAAGGGATTATCATGCTCGTGTTCTAGAGCTAAGGAGGAAGCTCGATGCCCGATCCGGAAGGAAGGATTAACGGATGGGTTAATGAATGGCGTGGATAATCTCCTCTCAGTAAGTACTTTATTCTTGGGATGAAGCCAGAGATCGATAATGAGTGAAGTATGACCACCCAAATACCATTGAACAAGCAAAGGAGATTGCAAGAAGGCAAGAAGAAAGCATGGAAGAGGAGCCCAAAGAAATTGTTGCTAAAGTAGAGCCTACACCAAAGACTTTGGTCTAGAATCCACAACCACTCTCGGTGACACAAATCTTTCTCCTAGTACATCTACCGAGTATGAATATCTGCTCAGAAGATGGGTCGCTTAACTATTAATCTTTTCAAGGAAAAGAATTTAGTTCTCAGTGGAGGAGATAGAGGTCCAAAAAGAAATATTTCTGAAGTTTGTATGTTATGGTTGTTATAAAAGGGTCATTATAAGTATAATTGTCCGATAGAGCTTCTACATCCGGTACAAGAGATAATGATAAAGGAAAAGCACCATGAATTATTTTGATGTAGTAGATAAGAGCATAAATAATGAAGTAGATGTGTTTGTAAAAAAAAAAGAAAGAAAGAAAAGATAACCAAGATGGAAATGATCCTAAGAAGATGAAAGGAGAAACTAGTAAGAAACATAGGAGAAGAAAGTTGGGTGTGCAGGATTTTCTGATTTCACAGGACAAGGACCATACTCCATCTTAGACAATCTATCCAAAAGGCCTGCAAATATTACATATGGTCAACTCTTGGCTATGTCTTCTGAGAAGAGGCGGGAGCTGCGAAGTGGACTCAATGCTCAACGAAGGAAGGAGGTTGAGGTCCCTGTTTTGGAGGCAGAGGCGGATCCCTACACTCCACAAGCTGAGGTATTATGTAATGGTATTTCAATTCATGATGTCTTAGTTGATGGAGGTGCTGCAGTTAATGTAATGACCAAGTCTAAGAATAATATGTTGGGTTTAAAATTGATCACCCTCAACACTTATGTTAAGGTCATTAAATAAAGGAAAAACTAAACCAGAAGGTGTAGTTTCAAATGTGGTAATATCTGTTATGGGTGTTGTATGTGTGGTAGACTTTCAGGTGATGAAAAATGGTACTGTTGCGTACCCAATGTTGTTGGGAAGACCATGGCTAAGGAGAGTTCATGCAAGAAACTACTGGAATGAAGGCTTCATGACACTTGGACGTGGTAGAGAGAGGGTGAAGATAAACGTGATCCCTCGGCATCATAAGAAGAACCTATGGATTCAAGTGATGAAACTGATGATTGGACATCCTCTTGATTACTCGAGTACTAGTGAAGTGGACACTAAAGATGAAGAAAGTGAGGTTGATGTTTCGGTCATGGATATCCTTCCAATCACACCGACTCATGATCCCATAAAATTATCTGAAGAAGAAATTGATGATCGTCTCCAACAAATAAAGATTTGGTGATGATGTGATGGAGAGTGAGAAGGAATCCTACCTCCAGCTCTTTTTCAAGGTACATACACATATTCACTTTTGATTACAAGGAAATCCATCAAGTAAGTTGGGTAGAACATTCTATTGAGCTGGTAGATGGTGCTAAGCCCATAAAGTAAATGCCATATAGAATGAATCCTAATTTTTCCAAGACTGTAAAAGAAGAAATAGATAAGTTGTTTGATGTAGGATTTATATTTGTTGTGGAGAATTTAGAATGGGTTTCTCCCATTGTGATCTCAATAAAAAGAATGGGAAGCTATGCATTTGTGTTGATTATAGGAAGCTCAATAAGGCAACAAAGAAGGATCATTACCCTCTTCCATTCTTAGATCAAATTTTGGACAAAGTAGCTGGCCAGGAGTGCTATAGTTTTGCTGATGGATATAGCGGATACAACCAAGTTTGTATAGCAGAGAAAGATCAGCTGAAGACCACGTTCACCACTCCTTAGGGAACGTTTTCTTATAGAGTTATGCCTTTTGGGTTGTGTAATGCTCCAGCAACGTTCCAGTGCTTGATGAATAGGGTGTTTGAACCCTACATTGGGAACTTCATCAGAGTATTTCTGGATGATTTTTGCATCTATGGGAGCAAGATGGACCACCTGCACTAGATGGAGACAACATTTCAAAGGTTAGATGAATCACAAGCCTCACTAAACCCTACAAAGTGTGTCTTTGGATGTTCTAAAGGCATTTTGTTAGGGCATGTTGTATCCAGAGATGGTATTGGTACTGATCCTGATAAAGTTTCAAAAATCAAAGAGTTACCATTTCCTATGAATAGAAGTAAGTTGAGATCATTTTTAGGCCATGTGGGTTACTATAGAAGGTTCATCAAGAATTTCTCAAAGATTGCACAACCACTAACCCAGTTCTTGAAGAAGGATGTTACTTATGAACTAGGAAATAAGGCACATGAAGCTTTTGAACAACTGAAGGAAGCCCTAGTGTCTTCACCTGTTTTAAAGAATCCAGATTGGAGCAAGCCATTCATTGTGTATATTGATGCCTCAGATGCAGCACTAGGAAGTACTCTGAGCCAAAAGGATGAAAATGGGAATGATCATCCAATTTACTTTGGGAGCAGAAAAATGAGCAAAGTGCTGAGGTAAATTATACTGAAACAGAAAAAGAGGCTCTAGCTATCATTTTTTTGTAAAGAAGTTTAGAAATTACTTGCTAGGGCAGAAATTTATAGTTGTAATAGATCATCAGGCTCTAAAATATATTATCAATAAGCCTAACCCATCAGGGAGGATAGCAAGATGGATAATTTTTCTACAAGAATTTGAATTTGATATTATAGATAGGCCAGGAAAGAAGCATGTCAATGCAGATGCACTCTCTCGAGCCTATGATGGTTTAGGTTCACCTTGTGATGATGATGATTTCCCATATGCAGCATTGTTATCTCTTGACACAATCCCTAGTGAATACATAGATATTTGGAATTATCTAAATGAATTCAAGTTTCCTGATGGTGCCAATGCAAAGACTAAGAGGAAGATTACTCAAGCTAGTCATCCATATTCTATTTTACATGGAGTATTATTTCGAATAGGACCTGATGGACAGTACAAGAGGGTAGTTGGACGTGATCAAGGGAAGGATCTGATAGAAGAATTCCACAATGGTACATGTGGAGGACACTTCTCCTGACAACTTACAAAGAAGAAGGATCTTGACGCAGTTTATCACCGCCCACTCTTTTTAGAGATTGTTATAATTATTGTAAGACATGTGATATTTTTCAAACACATGGTAACCGTAAGAAGAATTCATCACTCCATTATGCCCTATTCTTCCACTTGGTCCCTTTGAAAAGTGGGGAATAGACATTGTAGGTCCACTTCCAACTACCCCACACCAAAATAAGTATATTGTAGTTACTGCAGATTATTTAACCAAGTGGGTCAAGCTAGGCCATTGAAAACAACTTCCATGGATGAAGTGGCAAGGTTCATATATGAACGCATTGTCACCAGATTTGGTTACCCATTAGAAATTGTAACAATATCAAGGAAGTCACTTCATTAATGAGGTGGTAGAAGCCCTAGTCAACAAGTTTTCTATTAAGCACATGAAGGCAACAACATACAAGCCAAGCACAAATGGACAGGTGGAACGAACAAATTTTGTGTTGTGTCAAATTCTAACAAAAGATGCAGCCTTGTAGGTACATAAGTGGGATAAAAGGATTCATGCAAAATTGTGGGCATATAGGGAAACATCAAAGTCAGCAACATGATACTCCCATTTCAGTTGGCTTATGGCATTGATCTAGTTCTTCCTATTGAGTTTGATATTCCCACTATGAGAGTTATGAAAAATGAAAGGATGGATGAAAGTGATTCAGTAAAAGAAAGGTTGGTACATCTTCATTTGCTAGAGGAAATGAGGGAAATAGTGAAGGATACAAGCTATAAGAAGAAAATGAAGCAGAAGGAATACTTTGATCAAAATATCCGTTGGTCTCCATTTCATGTGAATGACTTGGTTCTAGTATATGATTCCAGATACAAAAAAAGAAGACAGAGAAAATTTCTTCCAAAGTGGATGGGGCCCTACAAAATAGCAGTTGTGCATGAAAATGGTACATATCGACTGGAGGAATTAGATGGTACTCCCATTACAAAATGGGTCAACCATGACAAGTTAAAGATTTTCCAAGCACTAGCTTCAGAATGTCCATAAGAGTCTACTCTGAGGACGGAGTAGAAGTTAGGAAGGGGGAAAATGTCGACATTAAAATTTTCCTCCGTAATTTCTATTTTATTAATGTATGTATTAGTAATATAATGTTGTTAAGTATAATTAGTAGTGGCGTCCAATAGAAGATAACGGCACCGTCAGTACGGTGTCACCAATAATGTAGAGTACGGTAATAGTCAAAGTACAATAGGAATGTTGTAAAAAGTAAATATTTGTCGTAAGTGGTCCGGTAATGTTAAAATATCAAAGTTGGGATAAGTAGAGAAGTAGGGTCTACATGATTAGGAATTAGAAATATTATATTTGTAATAAGGACAAAGAGTGATGTCATAAATATTTTGTATATTTTATTTGTGGAAAAGTCTAAAAAGGTGGAACCCATGTGAGATGATAAGGTTTATCTTATCTTAGAAGATAAGCCTACATGTAAAGGCAAGAGTTTAGGCATGGCATATGATTGGCCGAAGAGATTTCCTATCCTATCTTAGAGATAAGGTGGATAAGTCCTGAATTCCTATAAATAAAGAGGCCACCCCCTCATTTAGCATAGAGAGAAGTAGTGAGAAATATTGTATGAGTAAGTGTGTAAAGGAGCCATAATTTTGAAGGTGTGTTAAAGAAGCCATTAAGAGGTGTAATTGTGAAGTTTCTCCCATAGTTATTGTTTGAAGGTAAGTGAAGTTAATAACACTTAAAGAACCTCATGGGTGAGATTGTAACAATTTCATGTTGATATTATAATTTACACTAATATTTCAGATTCATCATTATTCCTTCTTATCATAGTCTATGGTATTCTTGTGTTATGTTTGTTGTTGTGTTTCCAGATTACATCCACCAAACTAAGAGCTGTACATTAGTTAATAATCATAGCATGAGGAGTTCCCGGTGAAGAATTATCATAGTGCCGGATTGGTGTTGACATATCAAAGCTTATCTATTGAAGATTGGAGTGTTTTCCACACAAATCTCAACCTGGTTGAACGTCCCTGATCTGTGAAGGCGCAAGGAAGGACTGATCATTTATTTCAACTGCAAGAGCAATTCAATTTCAATCATCCTCCTCAAGTTAGAAGCCGCAGATCTAGTCTTTCACCAGGAAGGAGAGTGCACACCCATCCAAATCTGGATCATCTTCAGCATAATCCGGCTGCTGGAATTATTCACCAAGTATACACAAGGAGAAGACATGCTCAAGTCAACATGGTGCACCAAATTGTACACTGTTCCGTGGAGAGAAGCTTTTGGACCTCTCGAACTTGGCTCCACCTATGCACGAACTGCCAAAGGAATCCGAAATAATTTTCCAAAATTATTTGGAGATGGAAAGCAAAACCCGGATGATCATTTGATGCCTTCTTCATATCTTGTGGTGTGCTTGCTTGTGGGAGCATGAAGATGTCTCGGTCGGGCTCTTCATTGAGACTCTACATGACTTGGGTGGAGAATGGTTTTATAGGCTAGCTCTGGCACCATAACCATCTGGGTGACTATGTGTGAGCAATTTTTGAAAAGATTCAAGCCCATAAAGGATGCTAGCACATTGATCACTCAACTAACACAGTTGAAGAAAGAGACAAGTGAGAACATGCGAGACTTTATTGCAAGGTTCCAAAGGATTTTATATAAAATTCCCACTACTGCGCATTGAGCGATGAAAATCAAAAGACATTTTTATAAACACTCTATTGCACTCAAGTTGATATCACCTAAGAAGGGCAAGACTCAGAAAATCTACTTGAAGCACAAAATGCTTCCGTGGAGGTTGAGGACGACTTGATCATGGTGGGAAAATCAAACAACCATCTCATAAAGGTGATGGTGCTTCTTTTAGTACTTCTGATCCTTTGTTGCAGAAATTGGCTAATGACATGTTACAAATCAAGAAGCGATCTCTCAAGTAGGGAATGCAACCCCCAAGGTTAGCTCCTACCTAGACCTTCAATGGTCAAAATCAAAATCAAAACCGAAACAGACTTGCACGCATGCACCACCACGTGTTGGTAATAGAAGCTACTCCAAGGAATAACTTGGAGACTAATGAAGAGGATCTCGGCATTGACGAATCATTTGATGATGAAGACTTTATAGATCCCGCTGGCGACTCCAATATTGGTTACTTGGACTACAAATTTGACGATGGCTATTATGAATCTTTTGAAGATTCTGATGGTCACACTTTTGTAGTGTTTACAAGGTCTCAGATGTGCCAAAATGCCGAAGCATCCACAAGCAGCCGAAAAGAAATAGAAGATCCTGGCCCGGATGTTACTATCTTGAAAAGAGGTAACACTCTTCCTTCTTCATTAGCGCCCAAGGATAAATATTCAAAATCTTTCACCACAAAGAAAGAGCCAACACACATCCTACTGAAGCAAGTCAAGCTTTCGACATAATTGATCACATCAAGAGGAACAAGGTCCAAATGTCAGAAGCTGAGTATTTGAGAGCATTTCCTGATCAACTGAATAGATTGGTCAAATATGTGCAAAGTAATGTTCCCACCCAACAAATAATACTTCACGGGGTATCTTGTCAAGCCCAAAGAATACTCCTCCTTCAAATAATGCTTCTGCAAGTTCTTCTCCTTCCACTTCTTCTCCTGCTACATCAAAAAGGATCGAGCCATTCTATGTATCTTTGCTCATCAACAAACATAAGCTAAGCAATTGCATCTTGGACTCTGGAGATTCTGACAACATCATGCTTGCAAAATTTGCTAATGCCTTGGGTCTCACATTGAAAAAAACCATCGGAAGATGCTATTCCATGGAAAGACAAGTCTCTCTTGTGGGGAAAATTAAAGATGCGTAGGCGTGCTTTCTTCTTTTCTAGACAAAAGACTAAAAATGACTATCCTTGTAGTAGACATTCCGCACTCTTAGGGCATGCTTTTGAGTAGAAATTTCGTAAAGAGCTAGGTGGAGAAGTCAAGATGGATTGTTCTTGTGCACACATACCAATCAAAAGTGTAAACCAGAAGTTGGAACCTGAGAAGAAATCCAAGTACACAATATCAAAGTCTAAGGATCCTAGATCTCAGATCTTGTTTCAAGAAACTAATCACGAGTCTATTATCTAGAAATGGATAAAGAAGAAATTCAACCGTGATTCAAGAATCACATCAAATTGATAACAAGATTTGGACTCGGAATTTGATGGCAGCTGCTTTTCAACTAGGTCGCGCAAGCATTGTTCTTATCTCTCCTAAAGGGAAGGTGCATGCACACTCTCCTTCAAATTGATGTTCAAAATACTAACAATATAGCTGAGTATGAAGTGTTGTTGTTAGGCATGGAGCAGGTAAGAACAATGGGAATCAAATTATTACACGTAAAAGGAGATGCTTGAGCTGATCGTGAAGCGAGATAAGAGGCCTTTACCAAATCAAAAGGACAAACTACGGCACTATAGAGATCGGGTCTACTCTGCTTTTCCCGGATTTTTCAGCTTTCTCGATATCTTACATTCTGAGAGAGCAAAATTCAAGAGTTGATTCGCTCGCAATGACTACAACCTTATTGAATCTAGATCAGCCTCCTGCATTCTTTAGACAAAGAGACTACAAGGTGGAGATGGTCTTTCGCCCAAAAATTCCTGAAAATGTTCAACAATGGTAGATTTTCAACGATGACATGCAGATTGTTGCGTTTCTCCAACAGAAGGACAACTTTGAAGAAATCTACTATGAGGGAAGCAATTCACCTCCTAGGCAAACTACTATTGGAGAAATGGATACGGACGTCTCGGGAGGTCATGAGGTTATCCAGCTTAAGGGAAATAGAATTCCCAAAGGCTTGGTATCTCTTGAGGAAATGTTTGATAAGCATGATCAGATGCTTAAGAAAAATGAAGAAAGTGGGGAAAGTTCTTCCTCCAACACACAACTACTAAATTTGGGAGCCGACAATGACCCCAAATTAGTAAATGCAGGTAAGTATTTCTCGAGGCTGCAAGAGAAGCTTTTACTCGAACTTCTTAATAAATACATGGATGGTTTTGCCTGGTCTTACCAGGATCTAAAAACATATCAGCCTGCGGAAGTTCAACACTACATCCAACTTAAACTGAGCGAAAGCCTTTCAAGCAGAAGCTGTAGCGGCACAACCCTACCATTTTGGGAACCATCTTTGCAGAAATCCGGAAGTTGTTAGATGCAAAGATTATCTACCCCATACATCATTCGAATGGTTGGCCAACATAGTTCTTGTAAGAAAGAAGAGCGGTGAGATTAGGTTATGCGTGGATTTCTGCAACCTTAATCAAGCTTCATTGAAAGACAACTACCCCATCCCCATCATGGATCACACTCTGCAGGTGGTCACTGGATCTAAAATGCTTTCCATGCTTGATGGATTTTCAGGCTACAATCAAGTCAAGGTGGTCGAGGAAGATTAATATAAAACGGCGTTTATCACACCTTGGGGAACCTTCGCTTACCAGAAGATGTCATTTAGCCGATTAATGCTTTGGTGCTACATTTCAAAGAGCTATGGATTTATCTTTGCTCATCTCAAGGATATCGAGTATAGTGGTGTACCTTGATGATCGACACTCTTTTCCAAAGACAAAAGCGCACACATTTCAAACTTGGAAGAGGTTTTCATACAATGCCGCAAAGCATGGTATTTCTTTGAATCCTAAGAAATCCATCTTTCTTTATGTAATGAAGGGAAACTCTTTGGGACACATTATTTCTAAAGAAGGAACAAAGATAGACCCAGAACGCTTCAAATCCATTCAGACATTACCTTTTCCTACATCCAAAAAAGGAGTTCACTCTTTCTTTGGAAAAGTGAATTTTCTCAGGAGATTCATTCCTAACTTTCTGAGCTAACCCGTCATATTTCGAATATGATGAAGAAGACACAAGATTTTAAATGGAGCAATGAAGGGAAGGAAGCTTTCAAGAAAATTAAAGAGGCCCTGTCAAAATCTCCAGTCTTGGTTTCACCCGACTTCAGTAAATAATTTATTCTTTACTGTTATTCCTCTAAACACACCATGTCAGCAGATCCTGATGCAAAAAAATCAAGAGGACGTAGAAGCTCCTATTGCTTTCATGAGCATGCCCCTTAAAGCCTATGAGTTGAAATACACTCCCATGGAAAAGCACACATATGTAGTGGTGAAGGCGTGTAAAGCGTTCAGGTATTATATTCTTTCCTCACACATTGTGGTTTTGGTTCCAGATACTGCAGTTAAATCCATCCTTACTCAACAAGAGTTAGGATTGTTGAGGGGAACATGGGTAACAAAGGTTTAAGAATACAACCTGGATATTAAACCAACAAAGCTGGTTCGAGGAAGAGGTCTGTGTGAATTAATGACGGAGATGAAGACATCAGAAGCATGCAAATGCAAAGGTCAAGATGGAATAGATGAAGATTTGCCTGTAGTACTTTTTATAGATCTGGTAGAGGAGTGGTACAGTAACATTGCTTACTTTCTGACATATGGAGAATGCCCAAATCAACTTTCCAAAAAGAGAAACGAACCATCAAACTGAAATCCAAATATTTTTTTCTTTGGGATAATGGTTTGTACAAGAGGGGAATTGATGGCATATTTCTTAGATGCGTCGATAAATCTCAACAAGATCATTCTACAATAGTTCCATGACATGGCTTGAGGTGGTCATTTCTCACCCCGAGTCACCGTACAAGATCCCGAGAGCAAGGTATTATCGCCCACCCTTTTTCAAGATATCTGCGGATTGGGTAGCTAAGTGTCAAGCATGCCAACATTTCATTGGGTGTGTGAAATTACCGCATGACCTTTAAAACCCATTGTGATTGAAGAACCTTTTAAACAAAGGGGGAATGGATTTTATTGGAATGATTAACTTGGCTTCCAGCTCCGGTCACCATTACATTCTAACAAATCACGATTATTTCAAAGTGGGGTAGAAGCTATTCCTCTGAAAACTGCCACTTCCGCCAAGGTGTGAAATTTTATAAAAGAAAATATTATTGTCAGGTTTGGCGTGCCCAAAAAAATTGTAGCAGATAATGCTCCGAATATTTCTTCCGAGGAGCTGGTGGAATTCTGCTACACTTATGGGATTCAGCTGGTTCATTCCTCAAACTACTATCCACAAGGGAATGGTCAAGCTAAATCTAGTAATAAAAACTTGGTAACTATCGTGCGTAAGCTTCTAACGGAAAATCAAAGGACTTGGCATAAAAATTTGTTTGATGCATTATGGGCTGATAGAATCACACCAAAGAGGGTGATAGGAATGTCCCCATTTTAGTTGTTGTCACAAAGGTAGAGACACGGAGCTACCTCTTACCTTGAACTATTCCACATTCACAGATCTATTGATAAAAGAATCATGTACCTAATCGAACCGAGGGAAGTACAAAATCAAGTTACAAATAGGTTGTCAGAGCATCAAAGGAAGGTGAAATTCATCTTTGACAAAAAATTCAGGAAAAGGAAGTTTGAAGTCAATGACTGGGTCCTTTTGTGGGACAAAAGAAGAGAAACAAAAGGCATGCATGGAAAGTTCGATTCACTATGGAAAGGGCCTTTTGTGATCAAGAGGATCACCGGAGCAGATAGCTTCATTCTTGCTCATCAGGATGGAGTTGAATTACCGTTGCCTTTCAATGGGCAACACTTGAAGCTGTTTTGGACATGAGAAGCAGGGTAAAACATGTATGTACATAAATAAAAATTTGTTTGTTTTTTCCTTGTTTTGTTTTTTTTTTGTGTTGTGTTGTGTTTGTTTTCCTGACCCCATGCCCAAAGGACAAGATACGAAACCAGAGATGCTGGGATCTCATCTTTCCCTTTGTCATTCTGACAGAGAAAAATATGTCCACAGACGGAGCCGACTGGTGTCACCCAGATTTCATCCTGAAATCTGCGACTACCCTATCCGAAATTTTTTTGTACTTTTAAAATAATGGGTCGTTTTGTGTTTTTATTGCCTGAAAGTTCTTGTATTGCGTCAAGATAATCCCAAAGAGCCATAGCAATATTTTCGCTAAATACCCAGATGCCCAAAATTGTTTTATTCTCGCTCGTCTGGATTTGTCTCATGGAAATTTGTATTTAATTATTTTGAGCCCCGTATGAGGCTATTTGCACTCTGTTTTAACTCTGTTATGATCGAACATGTCATTATTCCTATGTACCAGAAGGGTTTTAACTTGGAATAAGTTTTGGGCTTTATTTGTGACTTTTGACAATTTTCATGTTTTTGTGGTGTCCGCTTTGCTTTCTGTGAAATTTCTCTGAACAATTTCTTTGTCAGATAAGCCCGATTTTGGCTTGGAGCACATGGAAAACATATACACACATTATGCCTGGAGGAAGTCACCATCGAGGTCCGGTTCACTGGGAAAAAGCGAAGTCGTGCACAGAAAAGCCCCTGTGGGGATGGGCGCATTTTTGGAAAACAAAGGATTTAAGCTGCAATGGGAAAAATAGAAGCCGCAGTAGGGTGGGAATTTTGTACTTACCTAGCAGGGTACCTTTTCCTGTATTATAAAATTCACTTAAGCTGCAGTGGGAAAAATAGAGGCCAGCAGCAGTGTGGGAATTTATTTCTGCCTTGCAGGGTAAAAATTCCCATGATAAAATAAAAGGAAAGTGACTTAAGTGAAATCATGGGATTTTAGTGCCTGCCTTGCAGGGTAAATAATCCCATTGTCAAATTCAAATCACTTAAGTGGATCATGGGATTTTAGTGCCTGCCTTGCAGGGTAAAGAATCCCATTGTGAAAAATTCTTTAAAATAGAATTATATGTGCAAAAAAGTGCCCCCTTTGGTGAGATGATGACAGCCTTGAAGTGATTATTTTAATTAATCTATTCTTCTAAAAAGTGCGCCCAAGCTTGGAGGAAGTCAACAAGTCAAAAGTGGAATAAAAGAAATGGATTAAATGCATTAAATTTAATTTATTTAATGGCTACCCCCTTCCTCTCAAAAAGTGTGCCCCATTTGGGAGTTATTTAATGTTTTTTAAGGCATTAAAACATCAAATTAATTTCTATTTCAAAGGCTATGGTAAAGGCACACTTTGTGAAGCTTAAGTGAAGTGATGTGTCAAGGATTAAATTGGATTAATTTAATTTATTGGATGGTTGTCCTTAATCATGCTATTTTTAAAAGAGAAGAGCATGATTTTTAATTAATTAATTGCTTTTAATTGTTAGGGAAATTATTAATTATAGAATTGTGAAAGTTATATAAGCATGGGCAGCCATATGGGTGAATTATTTGATTCACAGGTAAAGAATTGCAGATCAAGAGGAAAAGTGCACCCCATTTGAAGAAGGATTTTGCTCAGGCAAGGTGGCAACAAGGCTAAAAGCTTCCAGATTTGGCACATGCTTTCAAGAAGGTTGATCTTTGTCTGCATAATTGTTTGCATAGGTGTTACATGAGCTCAGGTGTTGTTGAAAGGATTCATGCTCTCTTTATGTGTAAATTAAACACCATTTTTTGGGGCAGCAGGCTTGAAAAGTGTAGATTTTTACAATTAAAATTCACTATTCATGCTTCGGTAGCCATTTTTGTCTGAATAAATTGCAGGAATTCATTACAGGTGCTTTACAAAAGAAAAGGAGTTTTTATCAATGTCTAATACATTGCATATATCCTCCGAATCTGAAGAATTGCCCAGATCTGCACCAGTATTGAAGAAATCCGGCCAAGTAAGAAGGAAAAGAATTATTCAAACAAAGATAGACAAAGCCATGATGAAGAGAGATGAAAAAGAAAGCACAATGGAGTCATGCATTGTTTCCAAACTTGCAGACATATGAGACACAAATCTAGGCCCTGAACCTCTTTCCGATTTTATTGATAGATCCATAGCGGGAAAGACTTCACTCATGCGTGCGATTAAAAGCGAGTGAATCATCCGAGCTGTAGCTTTTCCATGTATAGCCCGATTGCCAGAGTTTGTGATGGAGTGTGCTAGATCTTATCATCCTTCATCCAGATTAGTGCGTGATGCTCCGGGAAAGATAATAATTCATTTAGACACGAGTTCAATCAATTGTTATTTGAAGATTTCGGTGCCAAGGTGGTAACTTCCATTAGCATTCAGGATGCTGACAGTAGATGGGAGAAGCATAGAGCTGATTGCGTGAGCATAATGAATAGCCGATACATGAAGAAGCCTAGATCTCCTTCAAAGTTCTCGAGAACTCTTCCGCGGTCCAATTTGGTGCAGGAGGTAGATGATGTTGTCAAATTGCTATGTAGGATTAATGGTGAAGCGAATGCTTACACTTTCCGTACATGGATGTATGCTTTCATCAGGACCATTGAAGTCAACAGGGTTGATTCCATAATCAATTGGTTGGAAATTATTAGCAACAACATCGGTGAGCAACTCCGGAACGTGAAGCATACTTTTAGCTTCAAGATGACTTCATACTTAGTGTATGCTGCAGCTTCACAAGGCATCTTTTCCAAGCTGGATAGATGTGGTCTTTCTAAGGACCCCATTTTCGAGTGCTACCCACTACTGCACTGCATGCGAGAAAGACTTCAAAGTGATCAACGTTGACTTCTTCTATGATTTCATTTGTAGGCTAGACAAAGACTTGAAGGCCAACAGGGTAAGCAAGGAAGTATGGGAAGCAGTGTCCAAGATTGGCAGTCTATTCATTCAATTTGTAGATTTCGCATACCTCAGGGTTACGAGCTTTTCTAGAGAACCAATAAAGATGCCCATGTATCTGAAGGATAGATTGATCACCATGGAGCTGAGCAGGTAACTTGTGGAATTACACGACCTTCAGTCAAAGCGGCACAAGTCTACGGGATTCTTCCCAATCATTGTGGGACATTACAACTGCATTAGCATCCATAGAGCTCGAGGGATGGAGGTGCAAATGTTATCCGAGTATGAGCAAGAGTTCTTCCCTGCACGGCTGAACTTCAATCCATTTGGAGTAGCCAGGAAGACGATCTCCCAGGAGTACGCACATGTGCCTTCATTAGAAGATTTCTGGATGAAGTGCAAAAGTGAGTACGAGGTTAGAAAGAGAGATTTCAGCAGGCTATCAAAGCAAAGCAAGTGTTCAACTTTGGACTAGCGTGGATACCTACGGATCTTAAAGATGATGGGAACGTGGTACTTGACACTTACCATCAAATGGGAGGAGATAAAGCCATACTGCAGGATAACATAGGAGGCTACCATTCAATTGAAGAAAGATCTGGAGTTGTGTTGGTGAATACTTCAAACTAGCTGCTAATGAAGGGATATTGCCTTGATGAAGCATTGATGAATCAAATCACGGAAACTTCGGTGCAGGAGATTCCCTCAAGCGAAAGCATGAAGGAGAAAGCAAGTGAGAAGGTCCGAGAAGTTGAAAGTACACGAAGATCTCAAGAGAAAGAGAAGATCACTTCTATGACCATAGCTTTGACTCCGGCTTCTCCAGTACCTAGTACTTCACCAACTATTACACCGTAGCAGGATGCTTCCATGACTCTACTGAATCCATCGACATTCATCTTCTCCCCTCAACCACTTCGTTCTCACCTCTTCCATAGGATACGTTGAAACTACGGATGATGGCGAGTTTGAAAGAGCTTTGTCCTTGGATGATTCAGAGGATGGCAGCCATAACACTGTGGCGCTTTCTGACGGAGAGGATGTAGAGCGGGAGATGGTATTGCACTCACCGACTTCTCATTCTTTGAGAAGTAACTTCTTGGAATGGTTGGCTTCGCAGTTGGTTCCAGAAGCGAGAATGGAGATGAACTTAGAAGAGCACAACTTGTAGCTACTCCAAAATCTGAGTAGAAGAGACAGAAGGCCTAAAGTTGCCAAAGCAACTTCTAGGTTGATCATCGAAGATTCGGGAGAAAATTTTCTTTGAGATATCAATTCAGCGAAGGAAAGATAGAGGAGGAGCTCACGGCAGAAGATGTGACAGTGACCAAAGTACCCCTTGGTCAAGCCACCACTGAAGGATTGAAGCAGGACACGCAGACATTGATGGATGCTTTATTCCTTAGGCTTGACAGTGAAAAGGCGGAGAAAGAAGAGTTACAGAAGCAAGTATCTCAATTGTGTGAGATCATAGCCAAGGTTGTTAAACCTTTCATTCAGCCCATTTCGAGCAAGTGAGTGATCATCTTATGCAAAAATGGAGGATCCAAGCAATCAAGTAAAGGCTATTGATGAATGGAAGACTTTGATCATTCATTCAACTTCAGACAACTTGGAGAAGTGCCACCCGCCTAAAGGTTATGGATGATGCAGAAAATTAGTCAAGCAACCGATGGCGAACATAGAAGGCATGATTACAAATGCAGAGAGTAACCTGAGTATTTTGGCTGAGATCAACAAGCTGCTGGGAGATGTATTGATTGCGGAACAAATTGTACTTGGATGGATCAGTTGAGAAGGGGAAGTAGCTAGAATTTGTAGTATCTTTCCGTTTGGAAATCTCTGAGTTTCTGTGAAGAGGATGCAGTACTTGAGAGCAGCGGGACATCGAATTGTGCAGAAAGTATCATTTCTTTCACTGAGGAAGAGTGGATGGAGGTGTTACTTCATACATGTGGATCGTTTCTAGCAAGGTTCCTAATTCCCTAGAAGGGTCTCTTCTGATGGTACAAAAGAGAATTGATAAAGCTACCAAGCCTTTCACGATGAATTCTATCAGTAGACTGGTGGCGCTGTAGGTAGACATTGCGAGTTTTGGGCCGAACTTGGAAGATATGGAAGCATGCATCAAAGTGTTGAATGAAGGGTTACTGTAGTTTAGGACAGAGAAGGAAGTAGTAGCTAAAACAGATGGAAGGATGTTGAATTATATGTTTGACAAGTATATCCGATATCAGAACAAGAAGAAGACATAAATGTTACAGCTGACATGACTTCTTCTATTCTTTCTTCTTCTATTTTCTATGTTCCCGGATGAAATTGTAAAACTTCTAAGTTATTGGTTTTGCAACCATTACTTAAAGTCATGTGGAACCATTCTATTAGTTAAGTGATACATGTGTCACTTAAGGAGAAGTTAGTGGAGGATGATTGCCAAATGTCATCTTTACTTGTTGTTTATGTTTTAGTTTAGTTAGACTTCCCATTTGTACTTTCCCTCCTACATTCTATAAGTAGGAGAAGAACCTCCGGGTTAATGATGGATCAGAATTTGTAAGCAACAATCTTGTGTTCTAGACTTTGTGTTGAACCCTTGAGAGCAACTTGGAGCAAAGGAATACAAAGGAGTAGGTTTCTAGAGAACTTTGTGTCACAGTGTACTGTGTTTCTTACTTTGAATCTTAGATCTCTTGATAAACTTTGTGTTATTTTAGATCTGGATCTAGAGCTGCCTTTGTTTTATAATTCTATGTGTTCATATCTATTAAGTTTCTTCTATGTGCATGCAATTAGCTCTGCTATCTACTAATTGGGATGCACATCTTCCCCATTTCTTCTCTGTATTTCCTTTACTTCCTTCTTCTATAAAATACTTCATTTCTTGAATAGCTGCTTACTTGCTGCAGAACTTCTTAGTTATGGTTCATGAACTAAGTGGTTAAAGTAAAACCCCTGATAGATAATAACACATTTTTATTGACAAATCTAACACGGGAGCCTCACTGGTTAAATGAGGGAGATTTATCTCATGATCGCTTAGGTTTTGTGCTATGCGGAAAATCTAGCGAACACCTCCTAGCCCTTTAACCTTATTTGTTTCATAAATATTCAAAGAAATGCTCTAGAATCGGGTGAAACATGTTCCATGATTGTCCTGTTCATTCTTTCTGCAACACCATTCTCTTGTGGTGTTCTTGGAACCATTCTTTCTCTACATATCCCATTCATTGAACAATAATCATTGAAAGCCTTGTTACAGTATTCACCACTATTTTCAAATCTAAGGCACTTTAACTTAGAATTTGATTCATTCTCAACAAGGGCTTTCCATCTTTTAAAAGTCTCAAAAACATCATATTTACATTTAATACAATAAACCCATACCTTTCTTGTAGCATCATCAATGAAAGTAACATAATACTGGGATCCTCCATGAGAAGCTACAGATGGTCCCCACACATATGAGTGTACAAGCTCCAATTTCTTCTCCTTATTAGTTGCCCCAACTTTGAGAAATCTCACTCTCTTTTTCTTTCCAAAGATACAATGCTCACAGAAATCAAGATCTAAATCTTTCAAATCTGATAACTTACCCTTATCCTTTAAGATCTACATTCCTTTTTTACTCATATGACCCAACCGATTATGCCACATGCATGCATCTGAATCTAAAGTAGATAATGTAAAAAAGGAATCAGTAATACAAGTAGATAAATATAATGTTCCTACCTTCTTACCTCTTGCCACAAAAAGCACCCTTGGTGACTTTCCAAGAGTCTCCTATAAAAGTAACCATGCAACCAGATTCACCTAGTTTCCTATAGAAATAAGATTCCTCCTGAGGCTTGGCACATGCCTCACATCTTTCAATACCCATGTATTTCCATTCTACAATTTTAAATGAACTTCCCTTTTCCAAAGTCTGCAAGGTTCATCATCACCCAAATAAACATGCCCAAAATTACCTTGGACATAATTTCTTAAATAACCCTTATTAGGGGTTGCATGGAAAGAAGCTCCTGAATCTAAAACCTATGATTCAATTCTATTATCCAAAGAAATAATAAGAGCATCTTGCATTACCTCTGATGCAGCAAGATTCACCTCTTTACCTTTGTCTGGTTGTTGGTTCTCTTTATCCTTTGACAAACAATATTTCTTTGCATGTCATTTCTTTCCACATTTCCAACAAGTAATTATCTTACTTATGGATTTAGATATGCTATCCCTTGACTTTGATTTCCCATTATTCTTACTCTTAGATCTCTCCTTTTGCCTTCCCCTGCTTTCTACATTCAAATCATTTCCAGATGATGTTTCCTCTATACTCTTCCTGTGAATTTCTTCATTCATATTATACTAATCACATCATCAAACTTCAAAATATTATTAGTAGATTTTGTATTACTAACAGCCATTACCAAGTTGTCCCAACTATCGGAAAAGAACATAAGAATAAAAGTGCTTTTACTTCATCATCGAGATGGTATTGTAACCGATTTTAAGCGATTTACAATAGATTGGAAATCATTCAAATGACTAGAGGCAGATTCACCTTCATGCATCTTAGAACTAAATAGTTTCTTCATCAAATAAACTTTATTTGAAGCACTAGGTTTTTCATATAAATTAGCAAGATATTTCATTAAGTCTACTATAGAAGGCACCGTTTCGTAATATTGGAAGCCACGGATCTTGGCCGGCTCAATCTTATAGATCCTAAAGCCTTTCTGTCAAGAATCTTCCATTCTTCATCAGTCATCTTTGTAGGTCTAGACTTCTCATCCAATGGTAAGTACAAATCTCTTTGATACAAATAATCCTCAATCTGCATCTTCCATAATTGATAATTTCAGCCGTCAAATTTCTCTACCTTGTATTTATTATCTTTTGTCATTGTTGTAGCTCCCACTCAATCAGAAAACCCTCTGTGAGTAAATCATGTCAACACACAAAACCCTCAAACAAAGATCTGATACCAGTTGTTGGGGTTAGCACACCGGTTGTACAAACAATATATCAGATCTAAGCATACATGCAAATAAAAGTGGATATTCTACCAGAAGAAATATACAAAACAAGAGACATAAATCAACACCGGTTTAATGGTTCACCCAAAGGTGTGGATACATCCACCAAGAAACAAGCCAATCTATTATCCAAAGATTTGACAAGATATACAATGAAGATTTACAATCTTCCACACCTCTTAGATGTTCAGTACTTTTTTCCATCAAGCTTTTTGCTTCTTCACCAAGAATTCTCTCTCACATAATTATCTTGTAATTATGATCCATACACTTACTTCTAAACCCTAGATTTTATGCTTATATAGTCGTTTATAGACTTAGGGAACTTAGCCATGCAATTACAATTAATAAATATATTTTAATACTAAAAATAGATATAATTCCCGAGAGTTAATTAAAACTTCATCGCATACGTAACAACCGGCGTCGGTTGCTACGCTAAGCTAATTGTCATTCCTACTTGCCCTTGATCGATGCTGGTCTGACCTGACCGATGTTGTTCTTCCCTTAGCCGATGTCGGTTACTGTATTTTCCAACAAGTTCCAATTATATGCTAAAATGAAGTAATTAAGCTTCACAACTCAATCGTATGATATACAAATGCTAAAATACGATTTTACACAAGAAATAAGCTATACAAATATAAATTCCTAAGTGTAAGAGAGAGAAATAATATCTTAGATGATTTATGCTCTTCTCGAGTTCAAATCAAGAATGGGAAAACTGGTGAGGGGAAGGGAATACTGTCATCGTGCCCGATAAATTCTAGAGTTGTCGGATGAATCAAAACAGGGCTCTGGACTCGGAGTGAGGGCGCCTAGGCATTAGATCCCTCTAATGGGTTCCTATGAATTCACAAGGGCTCGAAACCTAATTTTTCTTGTGTCACATAAGTTTCTCTTGTATTGATGTTGGTCACTTATGTGTCGCACCTTGATCATAGAATTTACCTATAACCTACAAAGATATGTTCAACTCAGTAAAACCACAAACTAAATCAAATCCCAAAAATAATGATGAAATATGGGGATTTGAAATGACCCCGATACCCATTGAGTGAAATTACAACCAAGCATTGTGCTACATCTCGACTCTATGTTTTTCGTGCACGTGTGAAAGAATCGTGCCCTAGGAAGCCCTTGTTCAAGTGGACTTGCTAGCGGGTGATAGCTAGATGTACCAATGTAAATAGATATGTGGATGGAATAATAAACTTCCCCTTCTTATGCAATGTATGTAGAAAATGCAGTCCCTTTTCCCTTGAATGGATGCCAAATAGATGTCTTGAAGTGCTTTATGCGCCTTTAAATGCATGATTATGTGATAGATAGTAGATTCTTAGAGCTTGGTCCTTTTTTTGTGTCACATAGCTTTGTATTTATATGATTCCCTTGGTTGAATTTTGTAATTGACAACTGGAAGGCCGACCCATAAGAAAATAAGATTCCCTAAAGATAAAAGAGACCCAAAAGAAGTAAGTAAGATAGAAGAGGGTCGAGGTGCCCACTTGGGGATGAGGGCACACAGGCACCGTGTCTTGTCTGGAAGTTGGTGTCCAAAGCCATAAAATATGAACAATTAAATTATTGACTAAGATGTAGGGTGTAAAAGACCAAAAAGAAGACAATAAGAAAAAGAAAAGACACCAAAAGACATTTGTCAATTACTAGTTTTCTCACTTAGGCATCATATGAATGCAAGTATGCTTTTAGGACCTAAAAATTTACCCAATTTCCTGATTTTGTGTCTACATACACACATCTCATGCAATGCTAAGCTATCTTTATCTATCTGTGTTTTGACTAGTGTTTACTATACTTGATTTCTAAATTTCTTTATTACTTTCCTACTTTACTACTTATTGCAAGAATCATGAATTCCCTATTTTTCTTATGATACGATTAGTGTGTGCCCTATGTTTAATGGATCTTTGCCTATATTATACATGACATTTATTCTTTGTATGTGGCCTATGTTCTTTTAGATACATGTCTTGTGGCATTGTGGTTATACCATGTTTGTGACTATATAGCTTAATATGACTCTTTTACATGTTATTTTTATGTTAAATTGATTGAATATTACTTATTCCCCATGATTTTTTTCTATTCAATTTTTTTATTACAAATCTCATTTGTTACATGTTACATATTGCTTTCTTTGTGTGTCATGGTCTCCACCTTGCACAACCCTCTTATAAAAATGGGATATGTTAGAGATTTTTTTGTTAGGGGAAAATACGGGTTTCGTCAATGCTTGTAGGATTAGGTCATTCTACTACTTAATGGGGTGACTCCCATTTACTCAAAAATATGTACATTAATTCTAACCTCGGGGGTGGTCAAAGACAAAGGAATGTTCATGAAAACATTTGTTGTTATTGCAATAATAGATTAGATAGGGGAGAATTTGCAAGTAGGAGAGGAGAGAAGTGTAGTTAAATAAGGGAAAAAAATAGGAGGGGACTTATGTTAATGAGAGAAATGCATATTTCATAAACTAATAACTCGAATATCTTTCCAATTCAATTGGAAGAAATAAGAAAACATATATAATAAAAGAAGGAACATGAAACTATAGCACACATTGACACAAAGTTCAAACAATGATTATCATTTCATTTTAGTAAGCACAAATCCCTTTCTTCCATAATAATTATGACATATGTTTGGTTGAGTATCAAGAGAGATAATGTAGTAAAATATTATCGAAAAATGGAAGAATACAATATGTTATAGAAAGAGAAAAATAGGATCGATAAATGAAGAAGCCATTCAAATGTATATCCCTTTTACATATATTTTCATATTACCATGTGAATTTTTGTATTTTTATTGAAAATAAGTCACTTATCCTTATTTTGAGAAAAAATATTTTACAATGAAAGAATATAAATTCACTTAAGTGATAACAAATAAATTGAAAAAGAGCACCCTCAACAAAGAAATATAAAATGTAAGTGACTTTGGTCACTTTTGAAAGAATTATAGAAATAAAAGAAAAGAGATAATGTGTATTCTATAGAAGGTGATAGGGGATGGAAATTGTTTTCCTTCACCATGGAGATCTGAATGTTGTAACCAAGTAAGATCATCCTTAGATACTTCCCCTGATCAAAACATTTCTTTTTTTTACTTGAAAATAATTCTCCACATATTTTTAGAACGATAATATTTGGTCATGCCTTACAAGTTATCTTTCAAATATTCATATTTGTAAACCATGGTGAATATATCAAGATAAAAAATCAGATCCTATCAAAAACATGATCTCTTACCACTTGCTTTAGTGTTATGAAAGATCGAAATAGTTTTTATTTCAACGTCTTCATTCTTGGAAGTATTCAATTGATCCACTTAGATGTATCACATGCAAAAATATCCCCTACGATATGTTATTCATGAGATAAATAAATTTATATCTCAAAACTAGGAGAGAGATATTTTGTCAAAATTTCAAACAATTTGGCCCATGGAATCCCTTGAAATGTGTAAAAAACAATTAGCCAACTATGGAAAATATTAGCTTTTACGGTTAAAAATAGTTTTCATATTAAATGACTCAGTCCATGGAAGCATAAAAATGTTACGATCAAAATAAATTCATTTTTGAGAGGATAACATGGTCAAAATTTGGTGGATTTTGGCCCATAGAATCAACGGGAATGAGCAAAATTGTGTTTTTGGTAACAAAAGGTATGCAACTAGGTTTTGTGGAGTTTTAGATAAATAATGAATACAATTTAATAAAGGATTATTGTAAAATGATTTTGGGAGGATGAAAGGTGATTTAGCTTATTTTGAAAATGACTTTGGGAGGAAAATAATTCACATGCAAAACTCATGACCTAAAGCGCACTTGGGGAGGAAGATGAGAACAACGTAGTGTAAAAGTGTAATTTATGAAGTACATGGGTACAAATTGAACTAAAAATAATAATTTTCATATTGGGAAGGAACAAGGAAGTGAAAAAGAACATTTCCAATAGAAAATTAGAACAATGACTAGTGCAAAGGCACAATTTATGGTGTTTACAAAAAAAACACAATATCAACTTAAGATTAGAACATGGAAGGTTCAAAAGAATTAAAAATTATGGGAGAAGTAACTTAAGAAAAAAGCACACCTCCAACACCAAATTAGAACAAGTAAGGTGAAAAATGAGACATGAGAGTGGTTTCAAGAAGAAGGCACATTCCCAACTCATAATTAGAACATGAATATAGACTCTCCTCCACCCAGATCAAAAATAGGAGTTTCATGGGGTATTATATATGATTTTTAATATAAAAAAATGAAAACTCCACTCACACCATTCCCAAGAGATGAAAGTGCTCACATTTTGAGGTTTAGGCCAAAACCTACAAATTGACAAAATGACCATAAGAATGCACAAGTGGTTTTGGCTATCGAAATATTGGAATGACTAGGATGAAAACCAATTTTTGTATCAAGTGAGGGACTACATGAAATTTTAATGGAATACTTGTAGTTATTTTGAATCCATCTGGAGCTCTTACAACATTTTTACCAGATAACTCTTCTTTCAAGATCATAACATCTTGTACTCATGTAACCATTGCTAGAACAATTTTTATTCCTAGACAAAGTCAATGCTTCCATAATATTAATACAAGTATACAATTGTCAGGTAAACTCTAAAAATTTTGCATTGAATATACATAGGAAACTTAATATCACATGGGACACACATTACGAGTCATAAGTTGACACTCACTAAGGGGAAACTTGTACACTTTTTACGAAATTTTTCAAAGGGAAGATAAGTTTTTTTGGGTTGTTAAGCAAAATGATTACAAATTTTTATTTGAAAATACTTAGATCTTACTAGGGAATTTTATTTGGTTGGGTAGAGTAAAAACAAGGAAAATTGTGAACACGAGAATCTCAAAGTTTTAAGAAGACCAAAGACTTATCAATTGGGCCATAGAGTCGAAAGGAAAAGGAAAGAAATGAGAGAAACACACAACATGAAGGAAGAACACAACACACACACACACAATAGAATGGGAAACACACAAAAAATAGGGAAAACAAAACAAAACCTAACTTACCTATGGTACAAAATGGTGACACCCCGATTTCATTATAGTATGTGTTCCTCTACGGCTGTTACCCTTATGCAGTAGAAAAATGATACAAATCCATTGATCGGTTTAATGAAGTAAGACCCATTTCTTGACTACTTAGGAAAGAAAGGTTCTACGAGAGGTCTCCATATACATGAGAAAAATAATGTTGCATGTTTCTTCTTGAGAATTTTTTATGAATCATCTTGCAAGTGGAGATCCATTTGGATAACTCATTGTCTTCATTTATATGATATTTCATTTCCATCTGAAAATCTATTTTTAGTTTTATCCATGCTTTTGGTTTCTTTTTCTTCACTTTTCCACTGCCACATGGTTAATTCTTGGTCATAGTAGGCTTACCATGCTCATATGATAGAGCTCTCCATTAATTATTTTCTATTTGTTTGTTATGCTCTCCATGCCCATTATTTCCATGAACATGTTCTTGATAAAGATTTTGATATTTTCAACACCATCATAAACTTCTATCTAGTTCATGTTTCCTAGTTTCTCCAAAAAGATCTCCTTTACACACATTAGATCATTCTCAATCTACTGTTCACTATGGTATGAATCAAATGGTGTTTCATCCTCTTGAAAGGAGAATGAACACAAGGTTAGGGCCAAAATAGAGAGATAATCACTCTCCTTGTGACATTGTTGGGATGTAATGTCCATATTTGTGATGGATATATATTCTTATTCAAAGGAATCATCCTTAAGACAAGTCAATCACCTTCCTCTCTCTCTCCATTCATCATTGAGAAGTTATTCTTATCTAAACATAAAATAGAAGGCTTCATATTCATTAGATAAGTATTCATGTTGCATCTGGAGAATATGATTGGAAACGTAGGGCTCACATTCCCATAACTCATTGGATATTAATATTTCCTAATGGTATGAATTTCTTATCATCTTGGGGTTTATTTATGAAAATTAAAGATATTCATGGTCCTCATCACCACCAAATAGAGAACCTATATCCTTACTCAATATGAAGGAAACATTATCAAATTCGGGTCCATCAAATCATCCTTATGTTTCGGATCTAACTTAATAGCATCTAGGTTGTCCTCCATCAAGATGGAAAGTTCAACATATTCCTTTGAATTTATGAAATCTTTTTCATATCTTTAATCTTAGGACATAAGGTTTTCCCTTATATCATATGGTTTTTGAACAATGTATCTCATCTTCTTCTCGGAGTACAAGGTTCTTCATTTGGAATTCAACTAAAATGGTTGAATAATACAAATCCACTTGTATCTTACCACCTATATCTTAATAGAATTTTTTTATCGACAACATCTTATAAGAGACAAGAATTTTAGTCACAAATATAGTTATCTTGGACTTCTTATCGGGAAAATATATGCAAATGCTACTTGAGCATATTTGACTCCACTAATGAGAGGGACTCATTTGGTCTCCATAAATTAACAATGGCCAATATAATGGGCGAGATTGATACTACGGTTTTTTTTCTATTTTTGTGGGCATTACATTATCGTAGAGCACCATGATCTATTATCTGGTTACTCAATTTATATCAAAGAGAGGTAGAAGCTTTATACTTTCTCAAAAGTTGAGGGTTTTGAGGCAAGAAGAATCTAAGATGAAGTGATTCATTGGAAGTGGGATTTATGGAGCTAGACATTGAACTACTTCCTTTGATAAACTGGAAAATTTTATTAAATTTCTTGGGTCATATAGTAAGACTAATAAATTTAGACTTTAGACTTCTTAACATCATCAATGATGTCAAAGGATGAATAGGTGAAAATTTCGGGAATAACAAAAAATTTGAAAAGGGAAAGAGTTACATTCTTAGGAATAACATAAGCATAAGTGGAAATATATTTGACAAGAGGAGAAGAAAGAGTCTTACATGGAGAAGGATATATGGCCTTGGTTAATGTGGTCTTGTGCTTCTTCTTGGCTAACTCCATGGAAGCGGGAAATAGAGATCCTCTCTTTGTTATTATTTTCTATAGATTCAAGTGCTTCACTTGGAAAGAAGTGGAAGATGCCTCCTTTTGTGCATGTGAGTTAGTGAAAATGAAAAATGATAGCTATTTATATCAGCCATAAACTCCTTAAAATATTTTTCGATGAGTATTCAAAAATAGCCAATGTTTACATACCCAACTTCTTCTTATCCTTCAATTTCTTATTAAACATTTTCATCTTCTCCAACTTTTTGGGTCCCGCACACTATATTCACAAGTGGATATACTAAGGAGGGACTTTTTGGTACTCCCACAATATGATTACGGATTTTGTTTTGATATGATGCATATTGGGAAATTTGTTTCTTCAATATAGTTAGATCATTGAAAAACTTTTGTAGAATGAATCAATGTCTTCATCCTTGGAACTACGATATTTTTCCCAAAATGGTTCTTGATATTTCCTCAAATAATAAAATCATCCTCAACCTCCACCATAATCTCTTAAGCATCCTCCAAATTTTTTGGTTGATCTCTTCGCAAGATGAACCCAACTTCCAAGAATTGAGAATTCATGAAGAATATTAGCTAATTTTATTCAAAAGGCTGGAAGATTTGGGAATCTTGTTGATAAATCTATTGAATTTAGATAATAAATCCCTCATTACCTCATGAGGCTACTTTTTCAACTATGACTAGTGAGAAAGCAAGGCATGAACATCCTTAGCTAGTTTGAATCGGCTTCAAATTTTGATTTCATCTATTCCCAATTAGTGATTGATCTTCTTAGTAGATGATAGAACCAATCAAAAATAGTATCTTGTAAAGATTAAATGAAAAAATATACATATACATATTCATTCTCATCTCTCAACACATTACAATTTGTAATACAAGTGAGAATGTGTTTATCTGGATGTTACTTTCTATCTCCTTTGAACTTGGTAAAGTTATTCCTTTTCCATTTAGGAAATTTGTGAAGGGGAGGGGTTAATGAAAATGTAATGGAACATGAACAACCATCGTGAGAGGAAGAAATTTTAGTGGTTTTGGAGAGATACAAGATGCAATGGGGATAGGAGGAGGACCTATAGGTCAACCTTCACGAGGATTTCAACAACTTATTTTAAAATTCATATGGGAGAAAGTATGAAAAAAATTGTTATTTTTTTAAAATGTGGTACATCCAACACCACTTCCTCTATCACCTCTTTTTTATATTTTATCCGCTAGTTTGTAGATGGTTGATTAACTCAAAATATAATAATATCTTTTCATATTACGAGGAGATGAATTTTAACTTATAGATTATTAATTTTTGGAATATATTTTTAGGATTTTTAGAACTATAGGGTGCGGAAAACAAAATATTCCCATGATGGGTGAAAAAAATGGTTTGAGAAATATTTTATCAAGGATAAAATATAAGTTTCATCGATGCTCACAAGACTAGTTCCCTCTATTACTAAAAGGGGTGGATCCTATTTATCAAAAAATTGAAATTATGTACACTAATTCTAAATTAGGGGTGGTCAAAGGCTAAAGAATGTGCAGGAACATCGTTGTTGTAACTACAACAATAAATTTGAGAGGGGATAAATTCCAAGTACGAGAGGACATAAGTGTAGGAAAAGAAGGGGAAAAGTAGGAGGGAACTAATATTAATGAGAGAAATGAATATTTTATTAAAAAGAAACTCATAAAAAATTTCTATCTCAATTGGAAAAAATAAGAAAACATATCTAATCATATAAGGAACATGAAATAATAACAAAATTTTCAACTAATGATTCTCATTTCATTTTAGTACGTAAAAATCCCTTTCTTCCTTACAAAACCTCCCATATGTTTGGATGAGTATCAAGAGAGAGAATGAAATAATATATTCCAGAGAAATGAAAGAATACAATACGCTATGGAAAGAGTAAAAATTGATCCTTTAGAAGGTAGAATTCATTCCAATATATAGTCATTTTACATACCTATTCACATTCCCATATGAATTTTTGTGTTCGATTAAAAAAGACAATTTTCTTTGTTTTGATAAAAGTAATTTTACATTGAATAATATGAAATCACTTAAGTGAATAAGATGAAATTGAAAAAAGAGCACCCTCAACAAATAAATAGAAACTTTAAGTGACTTAAGTCACTTTTATAGTAGTTAGAGAAAGAAAAGAAGAGAGAGAAGATGTATTCAAGTGAAGGTGATCTAAGATGTATTTCCTATTTTGCTTCACAATGAAGACAAATGTTTAGCTATGTAAGATCTTGTATAGTTTTTTCCTAATCGTAACATGTCTTTTCTTGGAATTGGAAATAGTGTTCCACATATTATCAGGGATTTTCATCTTTGGTCATGCCTCAAAATTTATCTTTCAACCATTTGTCTCTGTAAAACCATGGAGAATACCTTAGGATTCATAAATCAACTTTTATCATAAGCATAATCTCTTGCCACCTGCTCAAGTGCTATGAAAGAGCAAGAGTTATTTTTCTTAGAAGACCTTCATTCTTAGAAGTCTCCAATTTATCTCCTTGTATGTTTCACATAAAATGGTCTCCCCATGATATCTAATTCATGAGATCAAGAAATTCATATATCAAGGTTGGAAGAGTGAGATTTATTCAAAATTTCAAACAATTTGGCCCATATAATCCCTTGGAATATCCAAAATGGTTTTTTCCTAACTAGGGAAAAAATATCTTTTCAAGTTGAAAATATCTTTTGTGGATTAAAAACAACTCATTTATTAATAAAATATGAGGTTAGGATCAAATGAAATTAATTTTGAAGATAATCACTTCACAAATTTTGGCATATTTTGGACCATAGAATCAACGGCAATGAGCAAAAATTTGTATTTGACAACCTAGTGCATGGAGTTGGTTTTCATGGAGTTTGGGAGCAATAATCTGGATTCGAGTTTTCTAAATGGTGTTTTGAAAATGATTTTGGAAGCATGGGAGGTGATTTACGTGCTTTTGAAACTGATGTTGGGAGTGAAAAATTTACATGCCAAAAGCCTACAAATTGCCAAAATGATCATAAAGAGGAAACATGTGGTTTTTGGCTAGCAAGAATGATTGGAATGACTAGAATCAAAACCAATGCTAGGATCAAGTGGAGACTACAAGAAATTATTTATGAATAATTTTAGAGCTTCAATCCAAATGAAGCTCTCAAAAACTTCGTATTTAGATTTCTCTTATCTTAGGACTAAAACACCTTGTATTGTAACAAGTTCTAGAATGTTGTTTATTCATATAACATATCCAATGCTTCGATAATCTTACTTTGAGTATAGTAGTGTCAATTAAATAATGATAAATTTTGCTTGACTCTACATAAGATACTTGAAATCACAGGGGGACTCACATAAGCCTGTTCATAAGTTGACACTCACTAATGGGGCAAAATTTACAATTTTGACCATAATTTTTGAAGGGAAGACAAGTGTTTTTAAGTCGTCGAGAAAAATAACTACTAAATTTTTCATTCCAATAGAATCCAAATGGTTTCCACTAATACAACCTTCCATGTGATGAAACACATCTTATCAAAGTTTTCTTACATAGGTACATGCTTTAGAAATATTTTTTACACATTCTAGATCCTCATAAACACTTACAAATACAAGAATGTGGTGACATTAACAATAATTCATAACCTGTGCAATCTAGGTTAAGACTATTCTATGGTTAAGACTATTCTATGGTATATACCCTTACATCGAATGTGCCCAACATAGTGGGAAATTATTTGAAAACTTCAATAGTTTTAGATTCTTACAGGTATTTATGTACTTTTAGTATAGATTCAAACATAGATGATATAGTTGATAAAATAATACTACTCGTAAAAATTTATCATTCCTTAATATATATTTTGACAATTTTAAGTTATAATTCTCATATATGTTTTTTCTAATTCATGAGGGTTTTAATTCTTGAAATCTACATCAACATACAATTATATGTTTTGGAAATCATCTCTTATTCCGATGCATACTTGGAAATGTAATTAATTACATGTTTTGAAAAAATGGGTCATCAATATACATTTTCTCTCCACAACTATATAATATATATCTATTATGTGTACTTAATATTGTGCCATTTCTTATAGGTTGGAACTTTTTATCTCTTATTTCTATGCATTGAAATAATTTCAATCTATTGATGTTAAATAGCGATGTTGCACTATACTTATAAGCATTAATAACTCATTTTTAGTTCTTTCACCCATATATTGTTTAGCTCTATACAACTATTTCAATTTTTAATCATGTAACCTATAAATGATTCCTCATCTTTTCTCAAGTGGGTAGGCTCCCTCTCTGCACATTATATGTTCTACATAGTTAGGTATCTCTTCGTAGTCATGTTTCATATCCATGTCTATAATTAGTTTTATTTTTGAAGACATGGATATTGCATAAATGTTTGGAATTCCTATAATTTTGAATATATTAGTTCCATTAAGAAAATAACATTATACATATAAAACATAGATTTAGCAACAATTGAAATTATACCTATTTGTCTTGTTGGTGTGTATCTTCTTAATGATTCCATGGATGAACAATAGAATGAAATTATTAATATGCATTTTTTTAGTTATGATAGTTTTTCTAATTTAAGTTTTCCATATTTGGTAATCCAACTATTACTATGAATAAATGCACATGCAATGAACCTCTGTGTTACCATTCAATTTTATCCTAATAATATTCTACATTCATTCATTTTTTGCATTACCTCAATTAAGATAAAAATATATATTTTGCAATTGCATGTAGTGTGCTACCATATGAGAATAATTAATTTAATCTTTCATATTCACAAATTTTTGGTTTCTTTTGGATTATATGGTGTTATTCCTTACATTAATGTAAAATTAGATCAAACTAATCCATATTAGTTGCAATTTTGGTGAAGAAAATATAGGTGATCCAAGTTAATAAAACATGTCAATCAATTCACCATGACATTTTTCTCAATAGGGCCCTTTAACCCTCTAGGTAGTTCAAACCCATGATAAACAATCAAATAAATGGAAGTGGAACACATTTTCCATATTGTCAAACAACTCATTGATGTTAATTGGAATATCTTGAATGATATTTTATAAACACTACAAAAATTGAGTAAAATGTATCATGTTCATCATATAATATCTACAACATAGGTGTCGGTCAAATTGATGATCCATATATCAAAATAAATGTTTGTAAAATTTATAGATATGTAATTGTCTTAATTTTACTTTAAAAATTGAGTTAAATGTATCATGTTCATCATATAATATCTACAACATAGGTGTCGATCGAACGATGATCCATATATCAAAATAAATGTTTGTAAAATTTATAGATATGTAATTGTCTTAATTTTTGTTCTATCCAATAAAATATTTTATGAGGAAATAATGTTAGAAATTCCATATCAAGAAAGATTAATCTAATATACTAATTTATAGAGATTCTTTGATCTTCATCATATCAATTAGTGCTCTAGAATTAGCATCAAAGCTATTTATCCATGCACATATAAATTCCATATACCTTAGGGCATTGAGTGGTTACCATGTCATTGAGATAGTTTGATTAATGATATTTCATTAATCCATATCCATTACATGACCTACAAATAGACTTTAAATCACATGTGAATCAAAGTCCACATAAACATGGTTTAGCCAATTGAAGATGTTTTCATCAAGGTGGGGTCGAAGTTCACTAAGAGAACTCTAATTGATTTGAATATCTAAATAGATTTTTTCCATGTTTTATTTTATAGTTCATCATATAATTACTCTCTATTGACTATAAATTTGTAATTTTTTTCATGTTGTTTCCTCCTCAAATAGTTAAGTGTCAAAAATCTTAAATTATTTAATGTGATAAAACCTAAATATAATTTCAATTACTCCTTAAATATTTTTTGATTAGGTAAATGAGTTATATTTTAAAGGGTATCTAAGAGAACCTACAACCAAAAATTGATAAGATAATATATTGCACTTGTATAACCATCCATATTCATGGGCATCACAGTTTGCCACCTCTCAGTAATCCATCAGCTCCATCACTGTTCTAAAATATTCTTTTATACCTAAGAGCATCGAACAATCCACCATAAGCCAACAATAATTTTACAAAAGTATTGCCTAGTCGATCACTTTTTTAAGATCACAAAGTCATTTGACAATGTTGAGTTATCTTCTTTTGCTTCCCCTTCCTCTTCCTTTGAACCATAATCGATGCATCCTTTAATACATAGATAGGATTAAAAAATTTCATATCTATGCCAAAAAAATCACCATGTAGTACCAAAGGAATTTCCCCATCCGACATCGAACTCTTCATTTCATTTTATTTATATTTAGTAGTCCAAAGATCCTCCCTCTTCGACTCCTCAAGCATTTGATCCTTTTCCTCAATTTCCGTATGAAGTTTCACATTTTCTAAAAAAAACAAATATTATTGTACATCCTTTTAATTTATATTGACCTCTAATAGCATGTATCACTTATATGCTTGAATTGAGGAGTGAGAACCATAGATGTAAACACATTATGTTAATATTACCATAATTAAAACTTATAGAAACAAAGACATAAATTCAATATAAACAAACAACATGAAAAATAATTAAAAACAAATCAAGGTCTCGGAATTAATTTTGGGTATTTAAAGAAGCAACTCACTAACGTAAATAATGAAACAACTACAATTTTATAAAATATATAATTTCAATACAATTTTTTATATGTAATTTAAATATAATAATTTTTCACTTTATGTATAATTGTATTTACATTTTTGTTTGTTAACACTATCAATAATAGTTTACATTATGAATTTAAACCATATAAAGAAACTCATAAAACATTTATACTAAGCAACATGTTAGTAAATAAAACATATTTTAACCTCCATTCCACAAAAATATTAAATATATAGAAGTTTTGATTGTTTAACAACTTATTATGCCGAAGGCATTCCCCTATGGGAAAGACTCTTGCGGATGTTTCTACGATTGTGTTAAATTTGATGGTTTGACAGCCGTCTTGACGTTTGTGTTTTTTCTCCCTATTTTAGCTTTTTTCTACTATTTTTAATAATTTTGTTTTTAATAATCAACAATTTTAGCTTTTGTTTTTAATTAATAACAATTTTAGATTTTAATAATTTTAGATTTCTACGACTATGTTAAATTTGACGGTTTGACGACCGTCTTGACGTTTGTGTTTTTATCCCTATTATATCTTTTCTCTACTATTTTAATAATTTTGTTTTTAATAATTAACAATTTTAGCTTTTGTTTTTAATTAACAACAATTTTAGATTTTAATAATTTTATATTTCAAGCACAAAAACTAAGGGCATGTAAGCGATGAACAAAACCAAGAAGTCAGATTGATGTTTCAGACACTTCTTCTGGATTGGTAAGTTATGCTCCAGACACCTTTACACAGTTCCTTTAAGAATTTTTGGATGATACTGTTAGGGTTTAATCTTTGTTGTTTAAAATAATTTGTTTTTTGAAGCACACCAACATGCTCAAAACCTCAACAGGACTTCCATGTTTGATACAACCACTCCGAAAAAGGCTTTTTGTTGGCTATAAGAAAACCATTTAATTTTGTAGTACTTGCTAGCTTCAACCATACTATGGCCTCACAGAAGTCGTAGCATGTAACAAGACCACAGGAACATATGCAAAGTAAGACAAGTGATTACCCACTTCAACCTGAGTAAGCCCCTTTATTGCTCTTTGAACACGGAAGAAGAATGTTGTCACACATTCCAACCACACTTCATGCTCCTCAAAACCACGGGGACTTTGGGTGTGACACGAATGCATGGTTTCCTCATCTACCCAAAAGCAAAGAGCACAAAAAGTGAAAACTCTAGAAACCCTAAATCTCTTAGAATAAAACTCCAAGAAAATCCCCTTTTTAATTTGGGAGAGGTGGATCTAATATAGCGCATATCCATGAGATATCAGGAGCAAAAGTGAAGTTGCATGATTCAAAGCTTGGTGGTACGGATAGGATTGTTGAAATTTATGGTACTCCAGAACAGAACAAAAAACATAGTTGGAATAGGATTGTTGAAATTTCTGGTACTCTAGAACAGAACAAAAAACATAGTTAGAATAACTCCAAGCTATTGATAGATCTTATCAACAATGAATATGAATTTCTTACAAAAATCCATTTCTATTATGATTTGATACATTTGATACAATATTAGCTGCATCAATTTGGCCTTGGGTTAAATGTTTCTCTGCTTTATGTATCCAAATGGCCACCATTCTGCAACAATTATGCATAAAATTATCTACCATTTCTTTCATCATTCGAGCATTCAAATGAAAACCAACGCCTTTAGAATCAACACATAGCCACCGTGCAAGCCTTCCACATGGGGGCTCTTGGGAGTGTAACCATCGGTTTCTGCAAAAACATAGTTAGAAGAACTCCAGGCTATTGATAGATCTTATCAACAATGAATATGAATTTCTTACAAAAAACCCCTTTCTATTATGCTTTGATACATTTGATACAATATTAGCTGCATCAATTTGGCCTTGGGCTAAATGTTTCTCTGCTTCATGTATCCAAATGGCCACCATTCTGCAACAATTATGCATAAAATTCTCTACCATTTCCTTCATCATTCGAGCATTCAAATGAAAACCAACGCCTTTAGAATCAACATAGCCACCCTGCAAGCCTTCCACAGGTGGGCTCTTGGGAGTGTAACCATCGGTTTCGCAAAAAACATAGTTAGAAGAACTCCGAGGCTATTGATAGATCTTATCAACAATGAATATGAATTTCTTACAAAAACCCCTTTCTATTATGCTTTGATACATTTGATACAATATTAGCGCATCAATTTGGCCTTGGGCTAAATGTCTCTTTGTTTCATGTATCCAAATGGCCACCATTCTCGCAACAATTATGCATAAAATTATCTATCATTTCCTTCATCATTCGAGCATTCAAATTAAAACCAACGCCTTTAGAATTAACATAGTCACCTCCAAGCCTTCCATAGGTGGGCTCTTGGGAGTGTAACCGTCGATTTCTGCACTATTAGAGATCACTTTTTTTTGTTGAAAACCGAGTCTTGGTAACCACCGGATTGCTCCCCACAGGACTTATAATGAAAATTGAAGAGACCGTACTTGTCAAAAAAGGTGAAGGATATCTTTATTCTCCTTGAATATGTTTTTTCTATAATTGCAACATTAAATGGCCTCCCTGAATTTATTGCCTCCATCCAAAAGTTTGTTTCAAGAGAAAGCATAATGGGAGTGGAATGCTAGTGGCATGTAACATGGATAATGTTCAAGATATTTTGCATAAGCAACTTAAAGAAAGATTTGACAAGTCTTTAATCCCTTTTCTAGCCATATGTCCTCCCACTTTTCCTCATCATTGAATTCTCTCTTGCCTATGTCAAGATGCTGCCTTGTCTAAATCTTCATTTCCATGCAGACACAAATTCTCCTCACAATGCTAATAATCAAGCTCTGTAATGTGACCACCCACTATTTTATTCACTAAATCCTTGTGAAGAATTACATCGACATTTGAAGACATAATTAGGGTAGGGGATATGAGCTTAAAGCCCTTATATTCCACACCCATCTCACCAATTTTAGTTATAATCTTGAAATTGAAGTTAAACTGATTTGGGCACCTTTTAAAACCTCCCGAAAAGTTCGATTCATTTATGTCCTTGAAAGAGACAAAAAGACTTGTGATGTACTGATTTCTGTTAGTAGCAAATATATTATGGGCCTTTGAAATTCATGTAAATCTTCATACCTAATCTCCAATCTATCTAATTGTGACTATGTGTCACTTCGAGCAATGAAGTTTGATACATGGAAAGAAAGATCTAATTTTTATGGATTCAATGATTGGGACATTTTTTTTCTTGTTGATGCCTCGACATTCATCTTTACCATATGATGTTGATTTTAGTTCCTTCATTGTTTGGGTTGATATATCTTCTATCAAGGTTGATTTGCACCTTGAATTCTTCCCATATTTATTTGGAAACCCTGCTACCCTTTAAGGTGCTTGCATTTGTGAGAAATTTTAACACAATTTTCAATTCCTACCATATATAATGTCTCTCATATTTCTGATACATTTGATGTGGCATGGACACGTGATCATTTTTTGGCATCCAAGGCTTCCCATAAGACATTAAATTCTTAGGGAGTCAGTGAAATTTTGAGGCAGTTTGTAATTTAGTCGTATGAAGCCTAATTCAATACATTGTTAGGATTATGTCTAGCGAATCTAATTTGAAAATGCAAGAAAAGGAAGCGCCAGAAACACATGCAAGCATGCCTTCATTGCCTGTCACATCATTTGGTTTACTGAAAGACTTTGACAACATAATTTGGTATACTTTTTCATGCTTGTATGTGGTATATGGGATTATAGAAATATATAATTAGGTATGGTGCTACAAGCACTCTTTAGAGGGTCTTATTTTGTTTAGGGTCTTATTCATATTAAGTTTGATTATAGATAGAATATACACCTTGTGTTAGATAAGAAGGTCTACACTCTTCTTATTACCGCTAACTGTATCCACCTTCCTCATGGATGGTACATTACATATAGAGAAGGGGTTTCAACGAACTTAGCTAGACATTCAGTCTTATACAATAATATGAGACAGTTTTTAAAAGTTTAATATCTTTTGTACAATAATTTCTAGGATATACTTATTTATTTTTAGAAATTATGTGGTTTTATATCGTTGTAACTTGTAAGAGCACCTAGGTTCAGTTCAATTGTTTATATTGATGTGTAATGGTTGTGAAGTTTTATTTTTGTGTTTCTACCATTATTATATCTTGTATGCTTAGGTGTAATTATTTTATAGTAAAAATCTCAAAAACTAAATGGGGAAATATTATTTTTGTAGAGAAACATTTGTGCAATTTCTTCTAAACCATAATAAAAAAATACAGTTTACTATCTTCTTATGTATGGCCTCTACTAATATACAATTTTTAATAACTCTTTATAATCTTTTTGGTTTTGTTGTATTATAACTGAGAATGAAATTGAAAATATAGATTAATCTTAATGGAGGAGTCCCTCCTTTTGAATTCGTAGATACATTTAGTTTTATTAACTTCCTATTTCATTTTTTTGTAGGATATTTGTGATTCTCTTTCTTTAGTGGTAAAGAAAAGAGTGTTGTCTTTAGAAGAACTTCAGGTGGGTTTTAATATTGATTGAAGTATTTATTCAATTGTTCTGTTTATTGCATGTTATGGACTAAAAAATTATTGTAGAGAGTTTTCATGTTATTTGGTTTGGATTGTTCCATTTATATTTGTAGTTGGTTCCAATCCTTTTTCCGAAGTGACATGTGGGGGCATGTGCCTTCGTCAATGACATGATTTGTTATGTCTGAGGGGATCGTTCCCCAATGAGGCCATTTCGAAGCGTCCCAAGTTAGATGTTAGACTGATCAATGACAAGGCTTTTAAAGATTCCTGTCATACCTAAGAACATCTTGGTGGACTAACATACTTATTTTCCCTCTCCAGTTTAATATGATGCAGACTAGAAACACAATTCCCCTCCCCACAACAGGGATTGACATTAACTACACTCACTTGCATAAGGGGAGGAAGAGTTTAAGTGTATTCAATGTGTTGTTAATGTTTTGCATTAGGTAATCGAAACCACCTAAAATAGTGATATCCGAAATGATCAGAGATCGCCTCCACCCGATGCCAACATCCCCAATTTTTATCTCCAAAATCTGAACAATTGGAGATCATTCATGAGACTTTTGTTTGATTTATGATTATAATGAAGATGCACTGAAATATGAACCACCCCACAAATTGAGGAGAATGGGAATACCAATCGAGGCATCTATAAATGGACAAAAATACAAGAAATGTGTTAAGAAAATCATGCAAGCAAAAATAAATAAATTTGATTTAAAGAAATAACTTGTAGTGGTTACTTTATAAGTGTTTCTTTATAAGTGTTTTTGAAAAAAATGTAACTCGTACCAAATAATTCCATGTATGCATTGTGGCAATATATATTGGACATAGAATCAAACTTTTTAAACACATGTTCATCTTTTGTAATCCAACAACTATGGATTTTGAATTTCTTTATCATTGTATATCCATATAAATACCTATAGTTTTCTTACTTCAATTGTACATATTGTTGTTATTGTCTTCCATTCTATTTTCTTAACATAATAATCTGTAATTTGTTTCAAATAAATGCATGTATATATTGTGGTGGAACATATGGATCACATAATCTAATTTTCACCATACGTGTTCAATTATTCTTGTATACAATTGCTCGCTTCTTTATGTAAAGAAACAACATATTTTAATGTGTTCTTCATTATATTTTCACACAAATACATATAGTTTTAAAATGTCGAAAAACCATGCAATTTTAGTTCTTTTCAACCAAAGATTTGTGCGTTATATCACTTTTTTGCATATTTAATTGTTAAAGGGTTAGACTTCATGTTTATGATTTTTAGAAAATATAAAATAATAAGGAAGCCAACTTTAAAGGTTCTCATTCTTTACAAATGCATGCTTTCCTGAACACATCCTTCCTTTCATGATTGACTACCCTACAAGTTTACATTTTCCACCATATATTTACAGAATTCCCACTATATTGAGCATCTTTTAGTTGCCATGGAAATAACTTTGACATACGAAGGCATTTCCAATGTTGACCCCACATTTTAGATATCGCACTTGTCCTCCCTAAGGTCCATTCTCAACATTGGTGCCCAACATCGTGTTGACCTTTCAGATGGGATACATTTTCAGACAACACTTCTACCCTCCAAATTTGCAAGTTGTGTAAACGACAAATCAATACAAGAAGGCTCCATTGTGTGCTTACACAAATCCTCGTTAGAATGATCAAAAGTGAACTGTAAGCCCATGCTTGCAAGGAAAAATTTGGTAATGTTTCATGTATTGACTCAATGTTGTGTCGATCATAGGATGTTTGCACATAAGTACATAAGAAATGGTAAGAATTTTCCTTCTTGTTCATCACCACACATGGATAAGCCCCGGAGTGACTCCCCCTTTCTATGAGTTCAAAATTCCAAACTCTTTCACCTATATGTGCATTTGTTAATAACATTGTTGAAGGAATTCATTATTCTACTCTATCAATTTATTGGCATTCTAACAAATATTGTGAATAGAATATGCTCTGTAACTCAAGACAATCATACAAAGTAGTATAAAATTATGTCATCTAAATGCACCCTTGCCTTGCTCCATGAGGAGAGACATGAGTGTCTCATTCTAACATCTTCTATAGCATATACGAATTTGGATCTAGCCTTCTAACATCATTGGATACTTGCAGGATTCCATTAGGATTTCTTTCTTCATAAGATCCCTACAAGGAAATGAATCTAATAGCATAAATCCCTGAGAGATCTTATCACCTATGTGTCACTACTTATAGACTAAAATTTCTACAAGAAACATAGAATAACAAATAAAAAAATAATTTTAGCTTTTGTTTTTAATAAATAACAATTTTAGCTTTTGTTTTGTTTGTGTTTTTCCTCCCTATTTTAGCTTTTCTCTACTATTTTTAATAATTTTGTTTTTAATAATTAACAATTTTAGCTTTTTTTTTTAATTAACAATTTTAGATTTTAATAATTTTTGTTGTGTTTTTCCTCCCTATTTTAGCTTTTCTCTATTATTTTTAATAATTTTGTTTTTAATTAACAACAATTTTAGCTTTTGTTTTTAATTAACAATTTTAGATTTTAATAATTTTTGTTGTGTTTTTGCTCCCTATTTTAGTTTTTCTCTACTATTTTTAATAATTTTGTTTTTAATAATTAACAATTTTAGCTTTTGTTTTTAATTAACAACAATTTTAGCTTTTGTTTTTAATTAACAATTTTAGATTTTAAGCACAAAAACTAAGGGCATGCAAGCGATGAACAAAACCAAGAAGTCAGATTGATGTTTCAAACACTTCTTCTAGATTGGTAAGTTATGCTCCAGACACCTTTACATAGTTCCTTTAAGAATTTGCGTATGATACTATTAGGGTTTAATCTTTGTTGTTTAAAATAATTTGTTTTTTGAAGAACACCAACATGCTCAAAACCTCAACAAGACTTCCATGCTTGATACAACCACTCCAGAAAAAAGGGCTTTTTGTTGGCTATAAGAAAACCATTTAATTTTGTAGTGCTTGCTAGCTTCAACCATACTATGGCCTCACAGAAGCCGTAGCCTATAACCAGACCACGGGAACACATGCAAAGTAAGACAAGTGATTGCCCACTTCAACCTGAGTAAGCCCCTTTATTGCTCTTTGAACACAAAAGCATAACATTGTCACACATTCCAACCACACTTCATGCTCCTCAAAACCATGGGGACTTTGGGTGTGACACAGAACACATGGTTTCCTCATCTACCCAAAAGCAAAGAGCACAAAAAGTGAAAACTCTAGAAACCCCAAATCTCTCATAATAAAACTCCAAGAAAATCCCCTTTTTAATTTGGGAGATGTGGATCTAATATAGCGCATATCCATGAGATGTCAAGCATAAGTGAATCTGCATGATTCAAAGTTTGGTGGTATGGATAGGATTGTTGAAATTTCTTGTGCCCTAGAACAAAACAAAAAAACATAGTTGGAATAGGATTGTTGAAATTTCTCGTACTCTGCAATGTAAAAAAACATAGTTATAATAACTCCCAAACTATTGATAGATCTTATCAACAATGAATATGAATTTCTTACAAATTTTAGATACTGCACTTGTCCTCCCTAAGGTCCATTCTCAACACTATTACCCAACATCATGTTGACCTTTCAGATGGATACATTTTCAGACAACACTTCTACCCTCCAAATTTGCAAGTCATGTAACCGACAAATCAATACAAGAAGGCTCCATTGTGTGCTTACACAAATCCCTCATTAGAATGATCAAAAGTGAATTGTAAGCTTCATCTCCTGCTCAATTACCAATGTACATAAACTCCCTATATTAATTATAATTTCTTTCTATTTTTTTTTTCCATCCGTTGCTCAGTTCTAATTCTATCTTGATTTTCTTATCCATTACAGGACTATTCTTATCATTGAAATGGATGTTGTTGTCGAAACACATTTGGTAATCAGTGCTCCAATCCAACTACCAACAAATTCTCTCAAACATAGTCAGTTGTCGTGAACAGATGCAAGTGCAAACCAGGTTAACAAATATTTTGTGAGAACACCAACTAAAATAAGTGCTTTGAATACATCTATACACATGTGGTCCATAGAGGGTCGTGCCCTAGCAAAAACAACCCTTCACGAATATCACAATCCAAGGGGAGACAATTCTGTGTTTGGGTTTGATTTTGTAGATCAGGAAAGAGGGGAAATTCACATCACTTGTTTCAATGAGGTCGCTGAAGCATTCTATGAGCATATTGAAAATGGGAAGCTATATACAATTTCCAATGGGAGGATTGTGAGGATTCCTGATGCAAAGCTATGTTACAACCATTTGAACAATGCTTTGGATATTTTCTTGCAAGCGTCCTCAACCATAACTCCACTCATAGAAAATGAGGATACAATACCTTCCCATCACTTTCATTTCACAAAAATTAAGGACATACCTGCAACCGATGACCGTTCTAAAGTTGATTTAATTGGCATTTTTCTTGCGATGTCACCATGCTCAACGATTCGTAGACATGACAAGTCGAGACTACGAGGAGAACTATACAATTAAATGACATGTCAGGATTCAGTGTAAGTGTCACATTGTGGGGACATCACTTAGATGAGATAAGCAAAGAAATTGAAGACATGCTTTCTATACCGCCTCTTCCGGTCCTTGCCTTGAAAGCTGCTCGTGTCTCCAATTTCAATGGGAGCTCAGTTGACACTATTTCAATTACCAAATGTTATGTTAACCCTCAAATTTTAGAAACCAATACACTTCATAGTTGGGTAGATTCTGATGACTACTACCTTTCGGTGCCCTTTATCACAAGCCAATTTATGGGCCCTCCAAAAATCTTGACCTCTGTAACAATGATTTTGGAGGTACTAAATATGGGGAACACTAAGAGAAATGAATGGGCCATGGTTATTGCAGAAATCACAAATATCAAGCATGGACAACTTTTTTTACAAGGCGTGTCCTCTTCAAAAAGGTGACAAACAATGCAAGAAAAAGGTGAGAGAGAATGGTAATGGTTCATGGTTATGTTCGAGTTGCAACAGACAAGTTCAAAACTATGATTATAGATATGCACTGAGGATCGATCTAAAGGACCCAACAAGAGAACTTCAATCAGTTACCACTTTTGATGAGACAACTAAGTTAATCATGGGTGTTGCAGCTAGTGACCTCCATATATTGTCTATAGATGAAGATGCGACTAGTGAAATTATAAGCAATGTCATCGGCAACGAATATTGCTTCACACTTTCACTGAAAAAGAGACATATTGTGAAAACAACAGATTGAAATGTGTCATCCTCAGTTCAAAGAAACCGAAAATAGTGCAACTCCTTCGTAACCTTAACGCAAGGATTTCCAACCCACCCGTCCCTTCAAACATTACACCCTCACCCATGCCATTCTATTCTTTGAACTATCACCGCTATGTTTCTTATTTCATATCTATGTTTCAATTTTTTTCCCGCTTCAAAAGAAAATTGTTGTATTCCCTTATACACTGACATACTGTTGTCTCCTACTACTATGTGGATTGTTAGTACTTTTAAGAAAATAAATAAAAAATACATGCACTTTTGTTATGTACGTATTTACATCCTTGTGTAGTATGTGAATGTATTGTATGTTTCTATATATCTAATACTCTTTTCCTTAAGAAAAATGCAATTTATCGATACTCAAATTGTTACCTCTTACGTGTATTTCCCATTGGAACTCCACATGCATTACAATTGTATATAGTTTTATATTTTGACTTATTTCTACATTTGTATGTCATCAAACAATGTATCGTTACTTGCTAACCCGCATAATTTTTATTCAATAGGTGGTACTCCATAACCCTGTGACCTCACAATCATGTCAACTCCTGCAAAACAAGCCCAATGAAGAGAGAACTACGCAAAAAATAAAGTACACTTAACTGCTGAGCAACAACGTCGTAAATTAGAGCATAGAACAACGAAAATCTCTAATATCTTTCAACTATACATACAACATCAACTATAAAATAAATTAACTATCGAAAACGATATCAAATGTATTCATGTACGAATTTTTAACAAGTTTGAAATGTAGAAACAACCTTAAAATTAAGTAGCCCATCTATATTTCTACACTTACGAAATCAATCACACCCCTTATCAACATCAACTACAAAAGTAATAATTATACCTCTAAAACAAATAACATATACCGTTCGGCATTCACATTGCATGAAACACATGCGATTGCTAGTAAAAACTCTCACGTAAACTATTAGTGTAATAAGAAATAAACCCACCCAGCCCAAATGTTACACACGTTTGCTATTACAGATAAAACTAACTTATCAAACTTGTTTGTTAAATCTAGTTGTGGCATGGTAGTGGGTTGCAAAATTAATACTAAGAGACCATGAGTTCCATTTTAGTGCCCTCGATGACAAACGTGCATGATGGATAGGGTCTTCCCAATACAACTACATATTTTCCAACCTGCACCTCCACCAAGAAAAAATAAAATTTAGAATTTTTGACTGCGCTATGTAAATATATCACATAACTGAATAATTCTCAATAAAAAAATCAACATTCCTCCCATTAATGGAGAATTTGGCTTCGCATTCTTCTATGGGGATATGCTTGCAACATGGAAATTATTGGCCTCAACCTAAAATATTTGGTGCCCTAGGACAGGACCTGAACCTGACAGGTAATGTGCAGGCCTTGATTGGATTGACCTTTGTAAATTTGAGTTGGCACTTGAAGTTGTTGAATTTCGTGGGTTAGGCGAAGATGGTGTTGAATTTCTCAATCTGACAACCTTCCTGCATGTGGGACAGTTACTATGTTCTTTCAACCATTGCCTGATACATTTGTAGTGGAATAAATGGCTTGTGTGACAAGGCATGTTCCTCACTTTCTCTCCCACCTCAAAATCATCCATACAAATTGGACATGAAAGACCTCCATCAACATGAGACTGTGTAATTATTGTGTTCTGGAGGATCTGTAGCCTCTCTCTCACCTCTGCCGGGAGATCCCAATCCGCCGTCTCCTCGTATAATTCCCAAGCCCTGGTTGGAGAAATCATTCCATTGAAGAATTGACGTAAATCCTGGAATTCAGCCCTGACGACTTCATTTATATTATCCATTCTTTCGACATTTTCGAAATGGGAAAGGATGTTTCCGTATGTATCGCTTAGCCGAAGAAGACGAGGCAGGAAATTTCGACGGCTTCCAATCCGATTCTGTATATCCCTCTCTAATTGATACGCGTTTGAATCATATTCGAGTATATTTCCTTCCAAAGCAAACGGAGTCAGCCGTTCCTCTTCTTCTGAAAAATTGTGATCTGAAATGTCAGGCATTTTGCTTATTTGGATTCAGTGCGTTTTAAAAACAGAAATTCGAGGAACTTCTAAAATACTATTGGAATGAAATTTCTCCTCGTCCATATTCATGAAGGAAAAAAATCCAAGAGTCACGACGTCTCAAATAAGATGTTCAGTACTTATAATATATATATAATTTTTTAATTAACAGATAGATTATGTCGCTGACAAAATACAATCTCGCAGACATAAAAAATAGTTATTTTCTTTCAATTGGAAATAGATTAATTAGGTATATTTGGCAATGTAAATAAAACAATAAAATAAAAACCTGTCCGCCAAATCTTGCACATCTTCGATGGTGGAGTAGAATGGATCCGCCTCTATTCAATCGAAATCAGCCATCATTATTAAAATTTTTAATGGGGATCAGATATATTACAAGGACTTGGAATAGGCTTGTGAATGTATGTCTACAGATATAACGAATGCTTCCGAGCTGTTAGAGAGAGGTGTTACATAAGCTTGGATTTGGAACTGATAGAAAATGAATCTGAAAGTAGCCATTGCATACAGCCATGCGTAGTTTTAGTTTAGTTTAGTTTTAATTAAGAAAAACAGCTTGCCTTGTTTCTATTTTTAGGAAAAGCATTTAAAAATAAAAATGTTGTTTTTATTGTGCATACTCTATTTCGAGCTTTGCATGTTTAAATTTAGATTGTAAGACCTCTATATAGCTGAGGCACTTGTATTCAGTTTGAAATTAGAAAAGCTAGCAGGCTGGAAGCGAATGAATGCACACAAGAGTGCAACAAGTTTTAATTTAATTTCTGATTTTAGTTTTGAGTTTTGTATTTCTGTGTTTGTTATTTTTATATCATTATATTCTACATGACATTCAGGTATGACTTATACATCGGGGGGAAAATTGTTGAAAATGGGTACACAAAACCTGCATATCCAGCAATGTATAATGCACTCTCACAAGCAAGAGAAAGTAAAAACCTCAAAACTATAGAATTACTTCGAAGAGGTTTCAAAAATATGTCAATAAAATATTCTGATTCGATGGAATCATTATTTACTTATGTCGTTGGCCTAGTCAATCAAATTAAATCACATGGTGAGACTATTGAAGACAGAAGGATTATTGAAAAGTTGCTTAGAAATTTTCCTGCAAAATTTGATCCTTTAGTTGATGCTTTTGAAGAAACTAAAGATCTAAGTCAATTGTAAATTCATAAGTTGCGTGTTACAATAATAAATTGTGAACAAAGGTTCAATAGATCACATAAAGTTGTAGATCAATCCTTTTCATCTATGACATCGAGAATTTGTGGAAGAGGAAGAGTAAGGTTCAGCCCTAGAGGCAGAGGAAGAAGTTCATCTACAGAACATAGCAGTAGTACAACAAATCAAATTGGAAGAGGAAAGAGTCAAGATAACAGTTATAATAAATATTTTGGTCGAGACATGATAAGTCTCATGTGAAGTGTCACTATTGCAAGAAATATGGGCACTATTATTATGATTGCAGGAAAAAGTAGTATGATCAGAATAGGTAGAATCAAAATCAAGTTGGGAGATCTACTCCAAGCTCCATGTTTATTACATGCACAAGGATTTACTGAAGTAATACCTTCTTTATCGCCTATTGAATGCAATCTATCTCAAGAGAGTCCCTATGATATTTTGTATTTGGATTCTGGTTGTAGTAATTAGATGAAATGTAACTTAGATTTATTTTCTATTTTGAATAAGTCCATAGAGAGTGATGTTACTCTTGGGAATAATAATACAATGTCTGTAAAAGGAAAAAGAACAATCACAATTATGCATTCATACATGTATCAACTAATAAACAAACGATAAGAATTTTCTCAAATACATGAGACGAGAGATAAATTTAGCTCTACATGGAAGAACATAGAGGATCCAAATGTGTGACATGATGGAACAAGCATAAAAAATTGGATATGCTTTGGTGTAAGTTTTGGAGCTAGAAACTAGACAAGGGCGGGATCATATAGCTATTGTAGCCTAGAACTATAGGTGGTCTTGAACCCTTTGATAGTCTAGATCTTAAAATTCTTGTGTGTTTTGTTTGTCTAGAAATAACCTTCACTATATGTCACACTTTATCACACAACTTCGAGATGACTTATAATCAATTGCAACAAAGTAGAAACCTTAGAAATATGTAAAACCCTTCATTATCTAGCATTAACAAACCAAACAAAGAAAACACGTGTGTGTGGTTTAGGTTAAACTACCCTTGATGGTCATACTTTGAGCTACTAAAAATATACAAGTGTTGTACTACATTCCCTCCTTGTGAAATCAAGTCTCGTGTAGTTCTCTTAAGTTCTTGTGCAAGTGTGAATATCTAACCAACCCCTAAGGGTGCCCTTGTGTCTCTTGACACCAAGATAGTAGGCTAATTGTATATTATAAAATAGACTCAACATGGTATTAGTTTGATGTGATGTGCCTCAACTACATGATCTAACCATTTTTTCTTGAAACCCTCTAACAATGCTTAGAGTGAGCTTTCTCTTGCTAAGACATGACTCTATGACCTTTTCATGCTTGGAAATGGAGAAATCTAGACTCTTTGACATGGTTGAGTGCTTCATACCTGTAGTAGGGACTTCTCTAATTGATGTGCAACTAATTTGGGTAGATTTAGGAACCCATTAAGTGCTTTTGGAATGATATTTTCAGTCAAAGATATTAAGAGTGCTAGGTGAGTTACAAAGTGATATTGACTTGCTTATATATCAATTTGTATGTGAAGTATTCTAATAAGGCCAACCCTAGGAAGATGAAACGAATCAAAGAAGATATTCAAATTGACAATATATTTGGTGAACTTTAAGGGCTTGAACCGTACAAACCGGAAAAAATTGGACACCACATCTCAACCTAGTTACACAGCTTTTGAACAGAGAAGAAGAACAACATGACAAAAAGTTGGACATGAAGAACATGTGTTGTTTACTACTTTTATTAGATAATATTCCCAAAATTGATGACATAGCAAACATGTGTTGTTTACTATGTTTATTAGATGATATTCCCAAAATTGATGGCATAGCAAAGTGTAATGATAAGAAAGTCATGGAAGAGCTAAAGAGATGAATGATTGGATTCCAAATGTGAGCATTTGTTTTAGCAAGGAGCATAGTAAAATTTAACATTGCACAAAGGCAAGATAACAAATTTTAGTGTCTTGATAATGTATGTAATTCCTAATTCAAGAGGAAAATATAAAAAAAAAAAAAAAAAAAAAAGTTCCTAGAATCACAATAGAACCTTATGTGTCTAAGCAAAAAGCACTACACATTGTTATTCTTTATTACATGTGAAATTAACGTTATGCCTTCCTTATAAAATATTAAAAAGCTTCACACCAGTCTTTGTTGATGTTTACATTAACATGTTTTACAAACTTCATTATCAAAGTTTTCATGAACTATTCTCTATACAAAATGCGTAGATGTACTCTTGTACATGAATGCACATGCCCATGCACCGATTCAAAAAAATCAACCCACCTCCTTACATGTAAATAATGAAGTTTCAAATCATTGAGTTGCATCAACAACAATACAAAGAGAATTAGTTGATGTTTGTCCTTGTAAACAACAAGTTGTAGGTTCAAATCACAACTAAAAATTGAAACGTTTGAAATGTGTTTTTAGAATCGTAATTCACTAATTACATAGAATGTCAACATCTTTGTCCATGTTTGTGAATAAACATATACTAGATTATAATATTGAATTATAAACTTACATCAAAATCAATAAACGCCTTCTACTAAACACTGAAGACTAAAGAGAAGCCCAACAATCAAAATCATCCAAACACCAACCCCAGCCCTATGCGGTCACATGTGAATTGACATAAACAATCATCATCCTCGTGACTAGATTTGTTTTGAAATATTATTTTCAAGAAATGAATAGACATTGATGTCAGATAAATGGCGAGAGCCAAAGTTTCTAATCACATGGCAATCTGCATCAACATTGACGCGTCATCCAAATACTATTTGTTTAAGATATTCCGAGTGCGTATACAGTGAAATTACCAGTGCAATGCCCTAAAAAAACTGTCGGTGAAATATCCTCCGGCCGCAAGAATTACACGTTATGCTAATTATGCTAGTCAATAATTGTACAGAGTCAAGTCAACATCACGCCAGCACTTTCCACGTGACATTTGCAATTTCCTTGAGAAAATGCCAACATGTCTGAATTGACCTAACACGTGTCACGATTCGTACCTTTATTTCCTCTGCTCTGCCTCGTCTTTTTTGCGAGCACAGTCCATAACATGGATTTAACGCATTGTGAAGTACCACGAAACCCAATTATGGTGGTCGATGCCATGTGATTGCTTTCTTTATATAATTCCTTCCTCACCTCCAAGATTTCACAGTACCCAATCCCAATCCACTTTTCTGCTCGGTTACTGGATTACAGAAACAGTCTTTTCTTAGAGAATATGGATTGCACATTGTTGTCTGCGAATTCTATGAAGTGTAAAGGACCTCTAATGCACAACCAGGTTTTGAGAATTAAGGAAGAAGATCAGCATTTTGGGAAGTCGGTGATAAGATTGGGAGATCTGGGTTCGAGTTCCACTCGTTTCTCCTCTTGCTGCTCTGGTTCTTCTTCTTCTTCTTCTTCACAATGTCAAATGATGTTGGCGGATGGTTCCAGATGTAGATCGCCTCTGGGTACCGAGCCATGAAAAAGTCTAGTGTATGTTATGCTTCTGTAACTGTGATTGTACTTGATTTCAGAAATGGATACAGTTTTGCCATGGATTTGCCTTTCTAGTGAATCCACACTGTTGTGTGAGAATATTGCTTTGGATTCCTCTTGTTTCTATAGAATGTCTTTCGATCTTTTATTAAAAAAAACAATTTCGCGTTGTTGGTGTGCAAATCCCGTGAAGAATATTCAAAATACTGTTTTCTAGCTGTCAATATCTTTTCTTGATACTATTTATGATTACATGGAGAGAAGACCTGCAACATTGCAGGATACGATGGTGAGAAAAAGAAATGTTATGCTTATTTTTTCTCCCATACACCATCAAATAACAATAAAAATTAAAAAAATTATCTTCTCTATCACCACATAAGTTTTGTATTCCATGACACGACATATCCTTGAGTCATTTTGTGAAACAAGTCCTGCTTTTTGTACGTTTTGATGGAAGTCCTTGTGGATATCTTTGATTCTTTGTAGTCTACAAAGATTACATCTCATCGCTCCATATTTTGTTGAATAGTTTATGTGTCTTGTGTATGATTCTACTTGGTACATATATGTTTATTTGGGTACCTGCAACTACATTTAACAAAAAACAAGATTCCATTATGGTTCGACGAATGTCCATGTCCTAATCCAAAGCTACAATTTAGACACATCATGAAAGGATATTGGCAAAATTGTGATTGAATTTTCCAAAATGTTGCAAGCCCTTTTGAAAAAACCTATTTTGTACAATTATTACAATCATTACACTCATTTTGCATAGGTTGGGAGCATCTTTGGGGTATTGTTTTGCATAACTTGTTGTAGATAGTAGGTATATAGTTATTTGTGAAACTGTTTATATCCACACACTCCATATCAATATATGAGATGTAATAGAAATGTAGATGGAAACAGACAAAGATTCTTTTTCTCATATTCGTTGTTAATCTCCCAAGATTTCATACATGAGTAAAATAAAAAGCAAAACTAAATTTGTTTATGACATGTTTGTCTGTAAGTTCCATCTTCTCATTATGCTAATATAAATGTCCATGTCCTATTTTAAAGGTCACATTATGGCATAGGGTAGAAGGATTGTGGAAACCATTCTAGGGTCGACTCTATGTTGCCAATTGCATTTGTTGGAAAAAATTTGAGGGCTTTTCAACAAACTCAATTTGTGTGTATCTTGCAATCATTTCAATCCTTGTATCATGTGCCTTGTTAATACTTTCACTTATCAACTTTGCTATAGACAGAGGTTGTTCTCCGATGACTTTGGCCATTTGGAGTCCATAGTGCAACATCATAATAGTTAAGTAGGATTTTGTGTTTGTAATAATGTTGTTACATTGCGAGAGATTGTGGTGTTTCTTTATCTTAGTTCCTAGCTATGTGCGTTGTGCGGAACTATTAGGAAATTATATGTTAGTGCTCCATTTGATATGTATGAGTAAATATTAATTACATTGCTAATTATTATTATGGTGATTGTTAAGAATGCAAGTTAGTAAATTAGTAAATAATAACAAAGGCCTAACATCTTGTTTTTGCTTGTCGTGGGACTATCAACCGAAAGGGCAACTATTAGCTCAACAATTGATTCATGAGGAGCTTGTATGTGTGGAAATGAATGAGCCCCCATTCTACAAGTGTGATATATTTGACAACGATCTACATGGAAGCAATAATCAACAAAGAAAATGTGAGTAAAACCTACACAACAAATAACACCCTAAAATAACACAAAACTTGTGTTTCCAATCCCAACACAACAAAATCTTATCAAGTCAAACTCAAGTTATAAATAATTAATCACAAGCGTTAGAAAATAAACTATAAAATAAAGTTAGAAGCTCGCATTGTCATTATACTCCTGTAACATTTATGAAAATCAACGAAATTTAAAATAATTAATTTTAAAAATACGGAAACGTTCTCATATAAAAACATACTCCACATTTTTTTAATGAAATTTTATATTTCATTTAATATACCTCGCCTTTGCTTTATTTATTATTTATTATGTGCACATAACATGTGGTTGTTATTTAGGGTGTGGCTGTCAATTTTTGCAAAACGTGTGTCATGAATGTGTATGACCACTTCTATTTCCAAAAGGTTTATTAAAAAATAATAGCAAAGATGTAAAAGGCACCTCTTCTACTTCATTCAAAGGTTGGGTCTCAAAGTGAGAAAGAATAAATTATTAAAGATGATCTCATTTCGGTAATGAAGATTGTGTGCTTGTTCATGTCTTAATATTTCAACTTGTTTAGCGGCGTTGTTATTATTAGTCCTTAGGTTTTTTTCGAATCCTTTTGTTGAAATGGGTTTAAATAGTTATTACTAGCAAAAGCATCCATAGGTGCTTGTGAGAGGCCGATAGGCATATAAATTAGGAGGGAAGAGTTGAAAGTGGAGAGACAAGGGAGAAGGAAGAATGTGGAAGGTCATTAGGTGTCCAATTGCAGTTACAAAGAAAGAAGATATTGTAACAATAAAGATATTTATTTGAAATAACATGGTTTTTTACTTTTTGGCTTCCAAAATAAAGGACAAATTTCTGCCAAAAAAAATCATATTACAAAGAAAGTTGTCTTCACAATTTCTCTAGAAGACTATCGGATATTCAATTAGTCCGTTCCTAGATAAAAAAAATTATAGCTATAAAACTTGGGTGGTGATTATTAGTCCTCATTAAATATATATATAATATATTAATGAATTTAAACTATTATTGTTAAATAATATTTGTATCATTTTTAAACTATTTAAGTTGTGTATTATCTCTTTCAGATATTTATTGTATTAATTACTAATGTTCATTTAGAATCATTTTCAAATGTTTAGATAGGATAATAATTATAGTTTCTTATTACAATATTATATTTTATCAGGTTTTTTGAGTGTTATATTTTATTGTTTAGAGCATTTAATATGTATGTATATTTTGATCATATTTTTGAAAGATTGTTAAATGTGTATGGTTTTGTGCTCAAATATATTAATTTATGCATAAAAATGATATTTATAAAAACATACCACGGATGATAATTTTGTTATTTCGCATATCAAGAAATATAATAGAATAAATATAAATATTAATATGAAATGTTTCTATATTACATAGAACTATAAAAAAGAGAATATATTATAAAAATAAACTGATAATAGAATTATAAAAAGAGATCTAGTTATAAAAATTAAATAAATACTTATCATTATCAAAGGTAAATTAATAATATAAACCTCGTGTAGGAGCAACACTAGGTAAAAAACTGAAGTTAACATTAAGTTCTAATGTTAAATAACACTTCTATTTTTAAATAGAGATACTTTTAAAAATATAATTTTATTTATTTATATATCATGTTATTAGTATTATAATAGACTAGATAATACATTTCATTTTGCTAAGAAATTATATAATTTAAAGGGAATGTATGGATTAGATAGGTTGTTGTTACAAAAGTTTTACCAGCATTTGAAGATATGCTATGTTTATATATATTAATATTATTATTATTGTAAAAATATTAAACCTTCTCAAATCCATGCTTTACTTAGTTTATTGATTAAAACCCTTTAATAAAATAAGTTCAATTATTATTATTAAAATAATTCTAATTTTTTTACTACTATCCATTACATTCTATTTGTAGCTTTCAAGCTTTTAGGAAACTTAGATTTCCCTTAGCCTATTTTGTATGTCCACCGGTTTTTGGCCATTATTACTAGATTTTGTGAAATATCGACTTGAATTTCCAATTTATTTGCAGATGTGTAGCTTTATTTCCACAATTAGAGATTACAAATCTAGAAAATAATGCTCGGTAGGCAATGGTAATGGGAAATCATAGGCTACTTCAAGCAACCACGTGGGAGTTTTTACAATTACATTATTTTATAAAACTTTAGATTTAAAGCGAGGCTCTTGGAAAATTCTAATTGATGTTGTGAAAATATTTTCCAATATGTTAACTTGTTTTCCTTTCTTTGATCAATCCTCACTTGCTTATAGTTTGCTTTCATATTTTTGATGTATGTTAGATTGGCCATTGTTGACGTTCAATGACTTTTTAATTTGCTCTTATATTAATGGCGTACCCTTGCTCCTGTGGGAAGAGAAACTACTAGTATTCAATTAAAATGTCTTTGATGCAAGGCACTATGTAACTCTTGCCCTTTATTTTTATTTTTTTAAACTAGCAATCGCACGTGGAAGTGACGTGGAAAATAATGTGTGATGGAAATATTAAAATACTCTAGAATGCAACACTTCAACCAATATTCATGTCGGTCAAAGAGAATGCATCACTACAATCAACGCTCCTTCCCAAAGAAGAGGGAATTTGTTGAAGGAGTTAAACTTGATTGTTTGGGTACGGTGGTAACTTGAGTTGGTATTATTATTGAATTTTAAATGTCAAACTTGTGAGGGGGAGTGCGAAATAGAAATTAAATGAAAATTGAGGGAGGGAAGTGACAACACCTTGACATCTCATTTCCTTGATGCTTGAAAGGCACATTTTGTTAATACTTGCATATGGAAATGTTTTTTAGCTTTATCAATGTTTGAGGCATTGGAAAGAGAGGGATTTCTTTCTATGTGCACCATGTCCTCCTTTGATCGTCAAGGTAATCCAAGGTTACAAAAAGGGAATGTTTTGGTGTGAGTATTATAATCTATCGACGAGCCAACAAATCTAAATGCGTGGAATGAATCTAATGCATGTATGTCGATGGAGGATATTTAGAAGAGATGAAAATTGTGATTGATCCATAATGCAAAACAATTGTGAGCTAGCTAGAGGATCGAAAATGCAAAGACATATGCTTATCATATTATTTACTTTTGGAATTTATTGTATTTGGTTAGTGTATTGTTGACTTCTCATTTCGCTCAAGCTTGATAGTCACAATTACCGAGACTTGCATTTAGAAACATGTTGTGTAGCATAATTAGTGGTTAAGGATTGAAGTATTAATTAGTGATGCTTAAACTATTAACCCACACAATAACTATAAATATTTGATAAAATATAATCCTATCATTTTTCCTAATCTTATCCGACATGGTACCAAATGTACTCCAAAAAGCCTTGCCTCTGGTTCCTTCATTCCAGTTTATGTAATTCCCTATCATTCCATGCTTAATGTATTCCTTCCATGGGGTCTCTCTCATACGCCTTGACTTGCATATGAAAATATCATTAAGAATAGAATTCATGAGGCACTGATTAGCCATTGCATCCTTCCATTCTGTAACTATCCAGTTTTCATCTCGTTCTCTTGGAAGTCGATGGGATCACAACTGGGATCAATCACAACTTTTTGGGGACTTCTATCCAATGAGAAGAATTACTTTTCCCAAGTCATAAACCATGTTTCCGGCTATTCCTAAGGCAATTTCTTTTGCAATAGAGGCATTGAAAATGTGGTCTGATACATAGGCTAGAGTTTTCCCTACATCATCCTATATTTTAAAATTTTCAACTGAAAAATATGAAGTACGGTTCAATAAAAAATACGGAAAATCTTTATGATTTTACCGTATTTGGTAATCATGCTCATAGGTGTAAACCAGACCTTATGTCTACAAGGGTTTTTCTTACCATTTTCCTAAATATATATTGATCAAATTTTGCACCTCTAAATTTTAACCACAGGTGTAAACCAGTCCTTTTTCTACCACTGAGTTTTAGGCTCATTACAAATGGTATTATAAATCTAATACCACATTGATATATAAAATGGTAGGGTATGTTGGAATATGAAATGATATTCTACACTTGACAATGTACGAAAAAAAGTTGTGGTGAAGCCAAACCCTTTGAAAGCCTTTGTTTAGTTGGCCTTCAAACAAAAAATTTGGTTAACTTTAAAGACTCGATTCATAATTTGCTTAAACATTCAGGTTTGCTCAATAGTAAGGATGGTTGGTTGAGGTAGAAGTAGGAGGTGAAATTAACAAGAAACTGAGATTGGACAATGGATAGTTTAAGGATGATGAAGTCAAGAAAATGAATACAGAGCAGTTTCAGAACTTAAACCATTTCTTGGAACACTTGAGACAACTTCAACATAAAAAAACATGATTTTATAACAATGTTGATCAATCAAGCCAAGGATCAATCTATTTTAAGGATTGTTGGCTATCCAAAACAAGGATCAATCTAGTGTAAGAAATGTTGGGTAATTAAAACAAAGGACCAATCAATGATTTGGGAACCACATTATGAAAGCCCCATGGCCAATTAAAATGTTAAATGTGCTGAATTGTTTACAGAGAGTCACCATAGCCATAATAAAATAGATAAATAAACATGTCAAGGTGAAAAGTAAGCAGATGATGCCAATTATAGGACACAAAATTAATATTTGAGATATATTATTAATCAAATTTTAAGAATATGTACAAGAGCAAAACAAGTTAGCCCCCAAAAATTGGCATTCAAAACTGGTGCTCAATGCCAATGTGATCACTGTAGAGATCATGCACATATTTCTATAAAACATACATGCATTTGGGTGGCATCCTTGCTAACAAGGTATGCATCTGCACCAAGGACTTCAAGTGCTTCTTCTCTCTTCTTATCAGAAGAGGTTATAACAGTCACATGAAGCCCAAAGGCCTTGGCAATCTTTACACCGATGTGCCCTGCACCACCTAAGTCCAATATTCCACATCTCTTTCCTGCCTCTGCCAATCAAAAATGTTTCATTCGACTGTACACTGTAACCCTTGCACATAACAGGGGTGCTGCTTGTTCCAGGCGAAAATTTTGAGGAATGTGAACCACGAACCTGCACAATGTCAAAGTTTCATGGTTACACATAGGCATGGAAGATTCATAATTGTTGAGCTGGATCGAAATATCAATTCCATAGAGAAAACAAACCTCCAACCATTATTTGACCTCAACTATGGAGGCAGGGGTCACACGTTAACCATCTTTTAGGCTTTGATATTAAGCTAAAAACCATAGAACTTGGCATAGAGAAAATATTTAAAACAAGTAAGAACAGTCCTATAAACCACCTTGGCCTGAATGCATATATATGTATATTAATTTTAAGAGATACCAAGCTTCAGATTCAATGAAACAAATTGTACCCAAAAAAACGTAAATTTAACATGGATCAATATTCATGAAATTTGAGTGCTCTGTCAACAGAACTTTTGAATAACTTGTAGATCTACAAGAAAAAAATTAAAAGTATAAATGTATACCCAGAGAAAAACAGACACCAAATCCCAATGCTGGCTAGGGAAGAAAGCACTTAAATCAAAACGAATTTGGGACACCTGTTGGCTGCCACCTTGAAATATTGCTGGGAAATTACCACCGGTATATTAGCATCGGTAAATATGACCGGAAAGAAGCCCGGAAAACAAACCTTTTTTCAGCCGGGTTCTCTTCAAAGAGGATGCATCAGTCGGGCAGGGGCTGCACTCGGGCATAATAATTATTTTATTTTTCTTTAATGGTAAATATCCGTTATTATATTTTTTTATTAAAACCTGTATTTTTGTGAATTTTATAATATTGTTCAAGAAGTGATATTTACGTTGAAAGATGTTCTTTATTATGGGAAAATTTATCGATGTTTGACAAGGGCAGGTAAATCGACGGCCAAAAATTCAAAGTACGTTAACGTCCCGCATGGCTGCACTCTTTTGGTTTTCTTTAATGTTAAATATCCGTTATTATATTTTTAGTAACACCTATACTATTGTGAATGTTATAATATTGCTCAAGAAGTGATATTTGTTGATTTTATTGTATATATATGTATATGTACATATGTATGGTAACATAAAGGGATCAGTAAATATCCAACTTAATGTTAAATATTTTAATATGTATTATGTGTTATCTTATTTTTATTCACAATTATGTTGTTGTGAAAGTTAGAATATTGCTCAACAAGTGACATTCGTGGATTATATAGTGGTAACCCAAAGGGGTCAATGAATAACCAATGACTCGGAGCTTTGAAGGGTGAGGCTCTAAGTTAAGGCAAGCACCACCAATCAACCTCTAGGGCAGCGTGTAAATGTCTCACTCCATCTAGTGTAAGTAATTAAGCAATCAAACCTATGACTTAAACACCCTAAAGTGGAGACTAAGACCAAGTGAGCCCAATCACACCTATTGTATGAAAAGATTTTCTTTTAATAATGTATATTTCATACCATTAGAAATAGAAAAAATAATTTTTAAAATAGACACCAACTTGTAAAGAAGAATTAAATTCACACATATCATAACCTAATTGGAATGGTGGTTCTAGGTACAAAATACTCAAGACTTATAACTTCAATTGGAGGCTATTTGGCTTCCTATCAACATGTGGAGAGTTGATTTGTCCGGAAAAACCATCCATTAAATTTTGCATTTCATATCGAAGTGATTTGATTAGTTCTAAGACTACATCCAATGATATTTACAATGGCCTAGTGGAAATGGATCTTCATTAAAATAAACTAAAAGCAGAGGGCAACGGAAGACAAAAAAATAGAACTAGTCTCTTTTTCCCAATCAATAACCATAATGGGCAACTCGGAGACAATCAAATTTCATAAAACCAAAGTTAACAAAGAAATGATTAGACTCATTCATTTATTAACTCCAAACAATCGATCTAGGGAATTCAAGAAAAATAGAAAACAGAGAGAACATTCAATCAACACTTCCCTTAATCACTTTGATAAACAAGACTGCTTCGACACATCTTAGAAACTGTTTAAGATACATTGGCTCATAAGAATAGAGTAACAAGGCTCAAGCTATCTACTTCGCAAAAATAAACCGAAGATCAAGGTGTAAACTTTTCTTAATAACTAGAATTGATTTATTTCTTAGGAATCAAGCCACAATCAACATTGAGATTATTTAGATTCCAAGACAAAATAGAGCTCCAAATCACCTCTTCTATTAAATTTTTATTGTCTAGACCACAGTTACAATGTAGAATGGGCCGTTTCTAGGAAAATGAAGTCTAGAAAGGCCTTTACAATCTCTAGAGTCTCTAATTTTCAAAAGAGAGGGAAAAAACATCTCCTAAACCACCAAGAATCGCAATAGAGATCTCTAAAGGCATCCATGGAGGCATACTTTGTAGAATTTTATCCCAAAAATGATGAATCATTAGTATAGGAAAGAAAATAAATGTTGGAGAGTCGATCTATGTGAGGAAAGCATGTTTATTACATAAGATCGGAGATTAGATTAAATCTTGATTGTCATTTGTCATTAGATTAGTCATTTATAATCGAATTTGTTCTAAACTTCTCCTTTTCTTTTCTTTTGTAGAGTATGAGGAGAAGTATCCACCCAATGAGCATCTCCACGAGTTAAAAGGACCAAGCAAAAGTTTATACAAATTCTCATAGTAAAAGAAATGTGCAGGAGGCGACAAAACTCAATCTAGAAAATATTGAAACTCCCTTCACCATTTCTCCTCAAACTTATCTCTGTACATTGCCCTTGAAATTGCGCTAACAAAGGTCCAAGTCTCATGTCAAATGGATGCCTCACTCAAAAGTTATAGATAAGAAATCATGACTCTGTCATTTTTCTCGATGACGTCCTCGAGCTATTTTTTACACTTGAGGAGACTCAATTTTAACCCAATGTAGACTCACAAAGAGTTGCTTTGGATGACTATCACGTTGAATCCATCCTTTTCCTCTCAACTCCCTTTCTTGCTCGATCTTAGTGACTCATTGCATGAGATTTGAGCCTTTTGAGCTTGGTGAGTTTTGTACCTTTGGTTAACACATGGAGGCCATTGCGCAGTTCCTCGAGCTCATTGATTGAGATTCCATTAATTGCATTGAACGTTAAATCTATGTTAGTTTTTGTAAATAAACATACGAGGGATTACAATATTGAATTATAAACATACATCAAAATCGGTGAACGACTTTGATTAAACAACCACAATTAGAAGGGATGTGATTCATCAAAATCATCCAAACACCAAGCCTAACTCTTTAATCTCATGCTACTCATCTATGTCCCATATTGGTGGCGTTTCAACGCCCATACATGTCTAAATAGATCTAGGGTGTGTGCCATCACTAAGACCAACTTTAGGTCTTTGGTGTTTGGAGCTACATGCACATAACAACTTGGCGGAGTTAGTCTCCTGGTACTCATCTATAATATCCAAAGCATGTATACCTATGTGGACAGTGGAGAAATATAAAATCTTTTTATAATAAAAAAATAAAATGAATAGGCAATGATGTGACATAGTTTCAATCACATGGCATCCAAATACTCCTCGTTGTAAGGTATTTCGAGTTCGTATACAGCCAAATCACCCATGCAACTCCCGTGCAACGCCCTAATAACCCTGTCGGTGTAATATCCTCCGGCCGTAAAAACTACACGTTATGCTAATTATGCCAGCCAATAATTCTACAGGATTCAAGTCAACATCATGCCAGCACTTTCAACGTGACATTTACAAGTCTCTTGAGAGAAATGCCAACATGTCTGAATTGACCTCACGCGTGTCGCGATTCGTACCTCTATTTCTTCTGTTCTAACTCGTCTTTTCGTGAGCACGGTCCAAAACATGCATTTCACCCATAGTGAAGTACCACGAAACCCAATTATGGTGGTCGTTGCCATGTGATTGCTTTCTTTATATAATTCCTTCATCGCCTCCAAGATTTCACACAATACCCAATCCCAAACAGCATTCGTACAGCTTTTCTGTTCGGGTACCGGATTCCAGAAACAGTCTTTTCTTAGAGAATATGGATTGCACATTGTTGTCTGCGAATTCTATGAAGTATACAGGACCTCTAGTGCACAACCAGGTTTTGAGAATAAAGGAAGAAGATCGGCATTTTGGGAAGTCAGTGATTAGGTTGAAAGATTTGAGTTTTAGTACCACTCATTTCTCTTCTTGCTGCTCTGGTTCTTCTTCTTCTTCTTCTTCTTCTTCACAATGTGAAACGATGTTGGCGGAGGGTTCCAGATGTAGTTCGCCTCTGTGAAGAAGTCTAATGTATGTTATGCTTCTGTAACTGTGCTTGTACTAGATTTCAGACATGGATACAGTTTTCACATGGAATTGGGTGATTTTGTTTTGGCGTATACGGTAAGCTTGCTTTGGATATGCCTTCCACACTGCTTTGTGAGAATATTACTTTGGATTCCTCTTCTTTATTTATAATGCCCTTCAATGTTTTGTAAAAAATATCTACAATTGTTGATTTCCAAATCCTCGTGAGGAATCTTCATAATGCTCATTTCTAGCTATTAACATTTTAAAATATTTTTATAATTATAATTATGTTGAGAGGCTTTCCACAATAGAACAGAATACCATGTCACAATGAAATTTTATTTCTACCTTTTAAATTTTTATTTGGTATGTTTGTTAGAGGAAATTATATCCCTATTATCACCCAAATTATATTGAAAGAATATCCTTGACCCGCAATATATTTATATGAATTTGATCCCTTAATTCTTGCCCTAAACTATATTTTCCCCTCTTATCCCCCTGTACTCCATTAGCTAACAATATAAACTAACAATTGTATGTGAAATGTATGATGGAAATGCCGAAGGGATGGAGCAAAGAATTAAAACTTGAGCAAGCGAAAAAAAGAAGAGGATGAGAGATGATAAAAAGGGGGTTTGAGAGACAAGAATTGCATTGTGTTCCACTATGTCATCTCTATCTTGCTCGCATTACTCACGTGAGTGCAATTTATGCTTAAAGGGGACAAAGTAAAAAATGGGGAAAATCCAAAAGCTACCATGTTTGAGACCCAACCGAAATGCTTGTTTCTTGAAGCACTTTGGAGACCCCTTTTTAATTTAAAGATGGAGTAATTGTAGGAAAATAGGAGATGTGTGAACAATCATTAAAAATTGAGTTCCTCTAGTGGTTGGCCATACATGTCTGGTGAGTGAATGTTTTAGACTAATACTCCATTATTCACATGAGCGTAATTTGAGCTTAAAGTGGCCAAAATAAAAAAAAGGAAAATTCAATAGGTTCCAGGTCAAAACCTAACCACATTGCTTTCTTCATGTAGCACTTTGTAGCTCCATTTTTTAGTTCTATGCTTGAGTAAATGAAGGGGTGATTACGGAAAACAAATGATGCGTAAACAATTATTGATAATCGATCCCCTCTACCGATTAGTCATATGAGTGACAAGTATATTTTATCTTCTAGTCAAGCTCTACTATTTTTAATTTTATTTATTTATGTCGTCAAGGTTTTCAAATGGATGGTGTTTGATTTGTTAGAAAAGATGAAGACATCACATCAATAGAGAGCTGTAAATAAAAAAGTGAGAATTAAATATCTAGATGTGCCGCACCTTTTCCATGTGTTGCACCTTTTCCATGGCTCAAATTGTAACACCCAAATAATATCTCCTCTTTGTTGAATCAATCTTGCTCACTTTATTCACATGAGTGCAATTTATGCTTAAATGGGCCAAAATAAATAATGGAGAAAATTCAATAGGCTCTGTGTTCGAAACCCAACTGAAATGCTTGTTTCTTGAGCACTTTTAATCCCCTTTACAATTCTAAGCTCGAATAAGAAAGGGAAACAAATGATGTGTAAAAAAATTGATAGGTGGGTTCACATTATTCATGTGAGTGTAATTTGTACTTAAGGTGCCGAAATAAAATATGGGAAAAATATGATAATTTCCATGTTAGAAACCCAACAAAAATCTTATTTCCCATGCACTTTGTAGTACCCTTTTGTAGTTCTAAGATTGAGTAGGTACAAAGAAGTCGGCAATGTGAAAACAATTATCAATAATTATATGTTAGCTTTGTTCTACTTTAAGGTCACTTTTTAATTTTCCCTTTCTAGTTCTAAGCTCGAGCAAGTGCAAAGAAATAGGCGATGTGCAAACAATCATCGATAATTATCCTTTATTCATATTCCCCTTTATCACCATTTCGTAGCCCCTCTTTGTAATCACTATGTAGTCTCAAATTTTAATTTGCGTAGGAAAGTCCCATCACACTGAGATTTGATTCCTCATGTTGACCAATTATTTTATTCCAAAGGAAATACAAGGGTTGTACTTGCATGTCTAAAACTATTCAATCGTGGGCATTAACACATGTAGGGATTCAATGCTTTGCAACACAGATCATGTTAACTAGTAATTTACCATTGTTTTTCATAAAATTGGAGGCATTTTTAAATTTAACAAGGGAGTTGTCTCATAAGAAGGATTATTCCTATTGATGAAGTTGAGCTTTGTTTTCACTCTTATCATGGGAATGGCCTTCTTAGACTTAAGATCTAAAATCTTGTTGAGTTCTTCCCGTCCAAAGAGAAAACCACCCATTAAAGATAAAGGATTTGGGGAAATTTTCTGGTTATGGCTATGGGAAATCTTATTGTTTAACCAATGACTTGGATTTCTTTTCCATAATGTGAGGGAATCACCTCAATGTATGATATATGTAATTGTGAGCCCTCAAATTTTAGATGGAAAAAGAAAAAGAGAAATACCAGATGGCATTGTAGGGTAACATGGCATTGGATCATCAAATATCCCCACATTAATTTCCAATCAAATCAAATACAAAAATGAAAATGACTATGTGATTAGTGCTTAAAGAGTGGGGAAAATATATACTCAATATATAAATGCAAACGACCAATGTTGAAAACAAACTAAATTTAGATTTCACAAATGTGAGAAGTCGGTGTTTGTCTGGGATAGATTGACATGTTTTCAATGGAAAATATTGAATGTTAAGGTAGACCTACCACATGTTATATTCATACAAGGTGTGCATAGGAATTATTTGACTATATAAACTCTCCACGTGGATAAATATAACGTCCAAGAATCTAAACAATAATGGTGGGGAAGCTGCAGGAAGGTAATGGACTTCTACAACATGAAGGGAAAGGATTCTTTTAGACATTGATGTTCACCTTCACCACATCCATCGATTTTTGCACCCTATAATATTTCACAAGTCTCACTCCCTTATTCCTGTTTGGAAAATGCATTCGAATTAATTAATGGAAATCACTTTCTCGAGTAAGAAATATCTTCATTTCATTTTCTTTCCGTGAATGTGATAGAAATTTTATTTTCCTAAACAAATATTAATCCAACTAGTAAACTTCAATCTAAAGCCGGGCCAAACTATAAAAATTATAAAACAAACCGACAAATATACTAAGCTCATATGGCATCATGGAATGAGAAACCAAACCCTTTTATTGGCCATTCCAATATGCATTCAAATTAAGCAAACAAAGTTTTGGACATTATGTCTATTTGTTGTCATTGATGTCAAAGGGTGTTTAGGTGATTTAGGTATCTCCATAAGGTTTCATTCATATTCAAGCTTGAAGTTTGATTGGTAGTATCTATACTTGTAGTCATGTCATGGTTTCTTGGTTGAGTTATATGATTCTTTAACATTGTTTAAGCTAGTATGGTCTAGTGAGTCTACTCCAAAGGATGTATGAGATATTCATGAGGTCAATTATGGTAATTATTTTGAGTTAAAGGTGTTAATGAGTCTGTAAGAGATCAACAAGATTGGATCATGAGAAGTATGTGTTGAGTCAAGTCATTCTAGGTCTAGTCCTAGACCTAGTGCAAGAAGGATGATGTGGCATCATGAAATATGAAGAAAATTAGTCTTGTTTAATCATGTTTAAGGTTTAGTGATGTTTCATAACAGGTGTTAGAGGTGTCCAAGGTCATATTTCAGTTGTATAGTGTAGGTACAAGGTCCTTTGAAGTATGTTCATTAAAGACAAGGTATGAAAACATGGCTAAGTGTTAGTGTACGAGATTTTTAGATGTATTGGATATTGGATGAGAATTTGGATAGGTTAAGGAGGCCCCTCTAGCAATTTGAACAAAATTTTAGGTCAAGGTAGTGAAGAAAAAGCAATAAAATTGATTTTTGGCTCTACCGAGTTCTTAGAAAGAAAACCAGCTCGATAGGTGATTTTCATTTGCTCACCCACACAAGTGAGCTTGCATGGGACTCTTAGGATTTTAGGGATGTTTTTTCATAGATGTAATGTGTTTTACAAAAATAATGGATTTATTTGATCGTCCCATCTTTATGAAAAATCATTAAGAAGCAGAGGTGGTCTAAAATCGTTGTTAAACCCTAGACCTAGATCGATAAGAGGAAGATGAAGTGTATGGGATTGAAATTACTTAGGAAATAAAATAGTATGACTTAGGGTTGTAGATAATTCTTCAAGGCTCATATTGGTGGTGGTATACTATTCTAGGTGTTTCAAAGCAAGCTAGAGAAAAACCCTTGTTTTATGAAGATTTGCAGGGAATAGGGTTTTGAGATGGAAGTTTCATGAAAATAAATGAATTGTTAAAAAAATATTGGAATTTTTTCTAGATGTACATTAAAATTTTCAGATAGGTAAAATGGAGAAAAATGAAGAAATAGGTCTCTGAAGTCGCCCTACCACTTTTGGCCTAGAAGGGCTAAAACTAGTCTTGTGGTTTGAGGTGTGCCTTGATGAAATGCATGATGAAAAAGTAGTATTTGGTCATGAATAGTTTTTTGGAATATCATATGATGTTTTATATCCCTTGGTATGATCTGAAGTGATGGTTTTGGCTTAATTTCTATTCGCGTAATCAATCTTAGTAGGCTTCTCAAGAAGGTGTGTTGAAACAAGTGTGCTTGGTTGGTTTTCTCCATGTGACATAGGCTTATGAATGCTTGAACATGTTAGAAGGGATTCTAGTGAAGTTTTACAAGATTATTTATTGGTTGGAAGTATACTTGGAGGTGTTTGTGCATGTTTTTCTCAAGACTAGTTATTGAGACCTATTGCCAGTTTTGACTAGTCTTAGAGATTGAAGTGTTTAGGAGCCTTGTGTCATGTTTTAGTGGATTTAATGAGTTGTTACAGATTCTTTATGATGATAAATTTCCATTTATATACTTCTTGTTCCATGAAAATGTGATTTTATATCTTAAGTTTCTTGCTTTATGGGACTATTTTCTAGGTGCTTGAGACCTAGTTGAAGTCTATTTCCAAATGGAGCATGTCATGATCGTGATGGAGGTTGCATATTTTTATGAGCATGATGATAGTTATGGGAGGATCTTGATGAAATTTAATATGCTTGAGAATTCTTGATAATGATGTCTTGTTCCCTTGAAGTCCAAGTGCCATTCACTGGAGATAAAGACATAGTTCTAGACATATTTGAGTTGCCTTGTACAAATTGGTGTACTTAGGCCTATGCTAAACTATACGGTATCATGTTATTATTTTATATGATGGAGTAGATTTTTTTTTCTTGTGAATCCCTGACCTTATTGGTCTTGGCCTTCCTAAGGGTGTTATAATCTAAATTCATGTATATAAGACATGTTATATTTTATCATTGTGTGTGGTTGTGATGATGGATGTGTGAGTGAGATAAAGGAGGAAGTTGAAGAGGTGTAAGGGGTGAATGATAGAGCTAAGAATAGGAATGAAGAGTTGAGAATATTTCAGGAGTGGGTATTGAAGGTCATATGACCTAATAATCATATGAAGGTGTATGTATGAGTGAAGTAGGAGAAGAGCTTGTTTGAGAAGGTTTTACATCCATGGAGTTGAACCTCTGATCCCAATCTATTGTAGGAGAAACAATACTTTAGTGATCTTCATCTTCAGATGGTTGAGTTGGTGCTTAATCATCTTGGGGGGTTGTAGCCTCCTTGTATAGTGAGTGTTATACTAAATAGGGGTTTGTGCTCCTTGTGAAGTGGATCTTTCACTAAATAAATCTTGTGTCATGTGTAATATTCATGAAAGTATTTTGGATTTTTTAATATATTAAAAAAATAGTTGGTTTTCTTACCCTTTATGGTTTCCCACTTTACATATGGTGTTCATGTGTTATCTCTCTTATTTCATGCACTTTTGAATGGATGCTACAATAATAATGAGCTCATATTGAATAAGTATGTTGAATGGTTGTTTTGAATGATGTTGTAAGCTATGGAAAATTATTTAAAATTTTTTAGGACTGATTCAACCCTCTCTCATTCCATTGCACTTCTAAAAATTGGTATCGAGTAAGGTCCTTTGAAGCAAGTTTAACCACTTGAAGGAGATATTTTGAAGTACTAAAATGGTAAGTCAGCAGGTTGGCACTTCCACTAGCAAAGATCCTTTGTTTGATGGGTCAAAATATGCATTTTAGAGTATTAGGATGAGGAATCACATCATGTCCTTAGGATGTGACATTTGGAAGTCAATGATAGATGGGTATATTGTTCCTCAAAATCCTCCAACTAGTGCTACAAATAAGAATGCTAGTAATGAAAACTCCAAGGCAATGAATGTTATTTTGTGTGGATTATAAAAATTAGAAATTGTCAAGGTTATGCATTGTACATCTGCTAAAGAAATGTGGGAAAAATTTAGGTCCTATATGAAGGATATTCCAAGGTAAGGATGGAAAAAATCTAGACATTCAGAAATCAATTTGAAAGCCTAAGAATGAAGGAAGAGGGATCTACTACTTCATATCTACCTAGAATTGATCAAGTTGTCAATGAAAACATTGTTAAGATATCTTACTCTTAAGTTTGATCCTAAAGTATCTTCCATTGAGGAAGCCAAGGATTTGAAGGTCATGTTGATGGATGAGCTACATGGAATTTTGACAACATATGACATGAGGATATTTGATTCAAAACCTATCAAGAAGGAAGTATCTTTCAAGGCTTTGAAGAAGTCAAAGGAAAAGAAGACTACTAATGATGGTGATGCTCCTAAGATTGATGATGGTGAAATGATTGCATTTTTACTAGAAGGATGAAACATGGTTCATGTAAGTATAGAGGTATATTTCCATTTAAGGATGAGAATGATGAAAAGATAAATCACATGATAAAGACAAACAATCCAATAGGTCTAGTAAGAGCAAGAAGAAGTATTTTAAGAACAATAAAAGTGTATATACTAACAGCTTCTTCTAGTTCCTCGATAGTGAGGATGAAGCTATCAATTTTGATAATTTGTTAATGGAAAATGATGTTAGCTACTCCAAAGAAGAATATTCCATGTTTTATGATGGTGGTTTGGATTTAGATGAAGAAGAGGAAGAGGTTGACTTCAAGGTTGAGTTTGAAAATTCCCTAGAAGAGCTTAAGCTTCAAAAGAAGAAGAATCATAAAATGAAGTCATTAAATAAGGATTATGAAGAACATATCAGTATTCTAGAGAAGAGAGTAAAAAGGATGTTACCAAGTTTGAAGAAATTAACAAACAACTGGAAGACTTGAACTTGAAATAAGCTCAACATGTCTAAAAGTAAAAGAAAAGAATGTAAAAAGTTTGAAACATAAATTGGAATGCTCATTTCTAGTCTCAAGGCCAAGGAGGATTATATCAAGTTTAGTATGGATATGGATTCCTCAACAAAAGAGCTAGAAATATCTTATAGAAAAATGAAGATGTATCAAAAATTGAGAAGAGATCACATGTAATCTAGATGATTTATTAGGTAGTCAAAGACCGTCTAGTGACAGATCTAGTTTAGGTTTCAAGGAAGAAGTAAAGAAGGATAAGAATCACTTTGAGCCAAGTCAAGGACCTACTAAAGTTAAGGAGGACCTCAAGGGTTAAAGGAACATCATGAAGTAACCCAATACATCAAGGTATGAAATAAATTCCAATGGTTTTTTTACAATTGAAATATGTTTGGGCATAGAGAAAAATAATGTAGAAGGAAGATAATAAAAGATGATCATCCATGGAGAGATAGAAGATATGATTGGTCAATAAACATCACATGCTATAAATGCCATGAGAGAGGTCACATTGATAAATAATGTCTTCATGAGCCTCTAAGAAAGAGTTGGAGAAATTAAAGAAAAAGTTATGTTGTGTGTTTTAAATGCAATCATGTTGGACACATTGCTAGACATTGTTATCAATATCCACCTAGACAAAGATCGAGAGATAAAGGTTCTACAAGTAAAAATCCCATTATTTACTTTAAATATAAAAATGTTGGTCATATTGTAAGATGTTGTAGATAAAGAAAAGACATCTATAAGAGGAAGGAAGATGTCAGTGCCGTCATGCTTTGAGAAAAAGTAGAAGAAATTTAGTCTACCCCGCTGAGAATCCTAAAGTTGTTTTCTCTAGTGATAGTGAGCCTAATGATCAAAGAAGCCTTTTTCTATTGAAAAACATTAAGAATTTTTGTTTTCTTCTCAATAAAACTATTAGGTTGGTGAAAGAGAAAGAAAGGTATTGTAGACACCGGGTTTTTTTCACCCACCCACTCCCCGCATACGCACATTGTTTAATCTAAACCTATCAATATAAACACTACCTAAGTCATCTCCTTCACTCCATAAAATTTATTTTTACTCCTTTACAAATTACTATTTACCCATCTAAAATTACCTTAACCCCCCTGAAACAACGTAACTATTTCTAAACCATCCCTAACCCATTTTACCCCAACCTCTTAACCTCCTCAACTCGCATAACCTATTGCCAACCATTTTTCCTCATCCCCATACCCAAAAATCCTATTTGGGAAGTGGTTGAAACCACTTCTAAATATTTTTCCAAATTTTCCTAGATCACCGCGATTATAAATAGGAGTTTCAAATCTTGTTTCATGTATCTTTATAAATTCAACAAACACTCATTCATCTTTCTTTTTTAAACCCAACAACAAGACTCTAACACTCTAGTGATCTCCAAATCTAGTAACAAAATCAAACCTCCTCAAGAGAGTGTCCACATCAAATTTTCCATTTGTTTCTAACAATCTTCCCATTTATAGGTGCTCTGTGTCTTGTCAATACTTTAAGGTAATCCTATTTACTTTTTCATTGCTTTTATCACACCAAATTTTACAAAACCATCTATTTAGATTTATGTTTGCATAAACTTGTTGTTTTAGAGAAAATCAACATTTTTATAGGAATCACCAATGATTCCTTTGAATCATCCATGATTCTACCAAATCGCAAGTGATTCCTTTGATACACTTGTGATTCCTATCTATCATTTTCCTTTCATAAATCATAGCATTTTATTAATTTATATGTATGTTTTTGGGTTTAAATTGTCTCTTAAGTATGTCTTTACTTTAGATGACTATTCTAGGTTGATCACACCCCATCACAAGAATTTACAACCTCCCGATCATCTAACATCCTTTATTGTATGAGAAATTTGACATCCTCCATGATCTCACACTTTGTGCTATCATATTCACACTTGATATCGAGGATATAAAGAACCAAATTGAATTCCTCCATGAGATCCAAGAAGAAACTCTAGACTACTTGGTATGGCTACTTTAAAGTTGTCCAGATAGCTTCCACCTTAGCTCCGAGCCACCTACGGCGAGAATAGGACTTTCCTTTCCATCTTGAGTTCTAGATCCATCATTATCATTATGAATGTCTATCATCTTATCATTATTATCAATTCACTTGATTATTTACAAAATGAGTGACATCCTCCGAGAAGTCCCTTTAGATTCCCCGGAATCAAAATTTTCCAAACAACTCGTTATCCCATCTTATATAATATTCCTTGTATTGATGTCTTAATTACATGTCTCTTCACTTGGTGAAAGGAGTGCCTATCCATTGTTGCATCCGATCATCCCGACATTGTTACTATCAACATAGGTATCGTTAAACCCTTGTTTTGAGTTTTAGGTATTTTCCACACTTAATAATGTAGGCCTAAAATTTACTTAATACATTGCTAGCATGCTAAGTGGGACATGTTCCATTCAATTTTCATTAAAAACTAACTTATAACTATTTTTCGTGTTTTTGCTTTGTAATTGCTAGCAATTCTATAGAATCACTTGTGATTCCTTATAATCACCAAAGATCTTTGTGGTTTGTTTTTTATTACTCAACAAGTCTACCTTTAGGGCTGTGTTTCTTTTTGATTTCTTGTTTTTAGCTAACCCTTGTAGTTTTTTCCATTCCGGAGGCTCTGCTTTCTACCAAAGTAAAGAATAAAAAAATTAAAAATCTAAAAAATCAAAAGAAAAACTACAAGTATGCTTTCTTTTCTTTGCATTGCATTTTGTCTATAGTATTCATCAAAAAAATATTTCTCTTTGGGACTTAAAACAAATCTTTCATGTATGTATGATCATCTAGTCTAATTAGGAAATTAACGAATTACATTCACTTAATTTCCCTCATACACAACCAAACCACATTTAATACAAACTTGCATCAAAACATTCCTACCTAGGTGAACCTACTTGGATTTCATCACCAAGAGGATAAGATGACTCGGTGTTTTGGCCGAGTATAAAAATTATAGTGGGCGGTATATTGGCTAAGCACCCGACACCCTTATCACTGTGGGACCATGAAGTGAGGGGGTAGGCCCCAATACCATGCCTCGTATCGATTACTGATAGAGATTCGGGCCTCACGTACCTTCAGGTATATCGAGGAATCCAACATTTAACTTCACCTCAAACTAACCATAGATTTCCATTTCTATGACCCCATTAGCCGTTTTCACATTTCACATTTTTCTAATCTAATCAAGATAAAAAAATATCTGGTGTGAATTGCTTACTTGTAAACAACTTGTTTTTACCTTATCTAATAAAAAACTTGTAATCAACTCTATAGACTTAATTTTCCTTCCAGGTTATTGTTTGTTTTCATGGTATTAACATGAAAAAATACCATCAACAAAAATTTGAAACACGTCCAACAATATATAGAAAATATCCAAATCCGCATCAATGAAGCTACATGTCTAATTGACCAACACCGAGCATATTTATCACCACCATCACACAACCAAGAACCCCAAATTCTCCCAAAAATAAATCTACCTCATATGAAATCCCTAATCCACCTAGTCCTTATTTATTTGATAGTGGGGATCTAGTCTTTAATGAGATTTTGGATTCAAACCTTGTTTCCCTCAATGCTTACCTTGTTTCCCAAGGTGTTCTTCTTCAACAAGATACACTTGAACCGTGGACCTCTATCTCCAACACTACATATGAATTCTCCCCTTTTGTTAATCCTAACCATGAGCTAGTCATCCAATAAGTGCATTCTTATCCCACTGCTAGTGAATTAGAAACATCCAATGTCGTGTCTTCAACTATCATCACTTTTGACCTTAATGTTGTCTCCTCACAAGATACAACTAATCAACAATCATCATCTTCACCAGATCCCTTATTTGGCTCCACCTCATCCCAAAACAACTCTAGCACAACTTCGTCTAGACAACCCCTTTAATTTCCTCCACCATCCAAACCCCTCATATAAGCTCAACATCTATCCCATTAAGCACATCCGATCCTATATCCTCTCAAAAACTAACATCATCTATCTAAAATGTATTTATGTACATCCCAACATCAACTCCACCCTTTAACACAAGTTCTATCTCTACTTTCCATCCCTCACAAAAATTATCAACCACCCCTACCTTCTATCAACACATACCTCAACAATCTTAGCATCTTATCCACTCCTTTATTTCTTTTCAACACATACATAAACAGTCTCACCTCTCATTCACACTTCCATTCCATTCCAACACATACCTCAAAAATCTCAATCTTTCATTCACACCTCAATCCCCTTTCAACACATACCCCAACAATCGTAACCCCTCTTAAACACATCCATGCCCATTCAATATCAATATATTCAATCTTCACAACCCATAGCCTCACAACCTACATATAGTATTCCCATGAATGTCCCTCTCTAACATAATATTCCTTTACAATATCAACCATATCAACAATCAAGTTCATTTACATACAATCAACCCAATTCCTCCTCATTCAATCCCCAACAACAAAAATTACATAACAATCATTTGAAGCGTTAATGAACATGATATCTAGTCTTGAGGATTTTTCTATGGATCCTAGAAAAACACTCTCCTATGAAAAAATGTTCAATGATTCCATCCACCCATCGGTACCATACAAAGCATATCCTTTGACCTTTGGTAACTTCCTAAGTTCCTCAAATTCTATAAAGCAATGAAGACCATCAACAAGACATCCGTGCCTTTTGACATGCTTGCTACCTTATAACACACGATCATAAACTTATTATGAATAAGTTCCCTATGTCCTTAGCTGGCCCTACTTTATATTGGTACAAAAAAATTCCTTAATATTCACTTTTCTCATTCGATCAACTCACACAATTGTTTCTAGAACACTTCTCGATTAACATTGCGCTTAAAATCAATATCATCAACCTATATGCCATCAAGAAATATGAATAAAAATCAATCACAAATTTCATCACTTGCCAAAGGGACATTATCGATCAATTATCATTCTTCCTCACCTAGAACGAGTTAATCGAGCTATTTTATCACTCATGTACCAAACACATATCATCCATGTTACAAATCCAATCCTTCCAAATGTTTGACAAAGCCTTCACTATGGCTTGCAAACTTAAGCTTCACACTCTCAAATATGGTAGGGTTAAAATCATATCAAAGAAGCCTAATCCCTATTATTCATTCAAACCATCCTCTAGCCACGATAAATCTAAAACATCAGCAAACGAAGTTGTCATAAATACTAATTCTAAATTATGTTCACCTCCGAACACACCTATCCTCAATGCAATTTCACTCCTATAAATGAATCTTATAGGGAAATGTTTGACAAAATCATGGTCTGTAAATATGGTCACCCTTCCACTCGTCCTATCAATAAATCAGTCTCAAATCCCTCTTGGTATGTGTGTCTATATATATATATATAATGACATAGAAATTCCATAGGGTCAAGGGTCATGACATAGAAATTTGTTGCTTATTTTGAAACGTCTTTCAAGATCTTATCGACAAAGGTGAGTTGTAACTCGATAACCCAAATGCACCTATAAATAAAAATATGGATGTTTTTAAACAATCATTTCCAAATCATGCCACATCCACTAGTCAACCACAATCTAATCTATTCCATTCCCATCACACTATCAATGCAATTAAAGATCAATCATTTTTATCATTAGGTCTAAGACTCCCGTCCACATAGTCTCCTTCCGAATAATCACAATAACTCCATCACGTAAAAAAAAACAAAACACCCATTAAATTAGGTACATCCTTGATCCCGCCATTGAGAAGATTACACTTTCATCTATGTCTATTTCATCCCCCTTGAACCCGTCTACAAGCTCTTCACAAGTCTCACAAAAGAAAGCCATATTGTAATATGAGAAAAGTTCTTCGATGAACATGTCACTTAGCATTATATACATAACCTTCAAAATCCCTTCACATGATCACACACACCCCAATATAAGAGAGTAATGATCATACCACATGACCCTCTAGATTCTTCGACATAAAAGTTAAATTCCTTACCATTTATCTTAGGATCGCATCCCTCATCCATATTACCAAATCTATCACACAGTCAAAAACCATTCCTTAGTGCACATCCAAAGAAAACACATCAAATACAAACCTTTCAACACCTTTACCATCAAAATAATCTTCACTTCCCTTGACCTCCACCTTGAAAGGAAATCATGTACTAATCCTTAAAAGGCCTCTTCAACAATCCATCATAACATTACCTCCTCTTAAGTTGTCCGGCTCTCAAGCGTGGAATTCCTCCCGCTATAATTTCAAAGCCTTTTGTGATTACCATCGCACACTAAGACATTATAAAGAGGATTGTAAATTCCTTCATGTTGTTATCATGAGAATTTATAACAAGAGGTTTCTCCCACCGAACTAAAAAAACCAAAAACAACTCACAATATATCTACAACCACTACATCCAAACTGTTATGTTTGTGGAGCTGTTTTCATGTTAGAGTTTGGTACACCTTCCATGTGTTACACTCAGATATTTTTACGGTGGTCCCACTCGCTAGTGAGTAGGTCAAGGGGGTTTAGGGGGGTGAAGCCCCCGAAGAAAATTTTCATGGGTGGTTTATTAACACATGGGTAATGGGTAACCATTATGGGTTGTTTTTTGAGCCCATGGTTTTTCGGTACCCATTGTTTTGTAAAACTGCCTCTTCGAATACCTATTGATGTACTTATAAATAGACGGACATACAATAGGATTTATATGTGTGTTTTGTGAAGGTGAATAGTGTGTGTGAATTCAAGTGTGAATTCGGGAGGGTTTATTGAGCACAGCTCCAAACAAGATCTGATTATTGTAATTGTGAAGACTATTGGCTTGTAATAAAATTTGAGCAAGTGTTCTTGGTGGATGTAGCCCACATTGGGTGAACCATGTTAAATATTGTCTTCGTGTTGTGCATTTTTCATTTTTGTAATTCTATTCATACTTCTTATTATTACGATTCTGAGGAATTATTCTGCATTAGATATTATTAATTCCTAACAATTGGTATCAGAGCCTGGTTTGGTTTGCTGAAGTGTTGAATCATAGGGAAAGTTTTTAGCTTGAGTGGGAGCTATGGCAGATGATGGAAGATCTAGGGTTGATAAATTCAACGGGTAGAATTTCAGTCTTTGGAAGATGCAGATGGAATATTACCTTTATCAGAAGGATCTTTATACTCCACTGTCTAAGAAGGTGAACAAACCCTCGAGTATGACAGATGCGGAATGGGATTTGTTGGATCGGAAGGCACTTGGAATGATCTGGCTGTGTCTTGCATCTTCGGTATTATTTAATGTTTCAAAGGAAAAGACTACAAAAGAACTGATGGATGCATTAGGGAAGTTGTATGAAAAACCCTCTACCTCTAATAAGATATTTTTAATGAAAAAGTTGTTTAATATGAAGATGTCTGAGAATGGTTCAGTAGCAGATCATTTAAATGATTTCAATATGGTTCGAATATGCTAGCTTCAGATTCAATATAATTTGATGAAGAAGTTAGGGCTTTATTAATTTTGTGCTCTTTACCTAAAAGTTGGAATAGCCAGTAATGGCGGTAAGCAACTCGGTTTCAGCTACCTCGAAGTTGAAGTTGGAGGATGTTGTAGGGGTGATTGTAAGTGAGGAAATGCAAAGAAAAAGCTTTGGTGAATCTTCTACTTCAGGGAATGCTTTGACAGTGGAAACTAGAGGGAGATAGAAGAATAGAGGAAACCGTGGAAAATCAAAGGATCGGGAAAGGTCAAAATCTAAAAGTAAGATAGTATGCTAGCACTGTGGAAAGTTTGGGCATGCAAAGAAGGACTATTGGGAGCTTTGGGATAAGAAGAAACAATAGGAAGAAAACAAGGAGGCAAATGTGGCATCGGGTAATGTATGCCAGGATGCTTTGATTCTTTCTTTGTATAATATTACCGAATCTTGGGTTTTAGATTCAAGGGCTTCTTTTCATGCTACTCCACATAGGCATTATTTTGTTGATTATGTTCAAGGGGATTTTGGGCATGTTTTTCTTGGTGATGATGAGCCTTGTAGTATAGTTGGAAAATGTTATGTTTAGGTTAAGATGCAGAATGGGAATACATGGCTATTGAAGGATGTCAGACATGTGCCTACATTAAGGAGAAATTTGATATCGGGGGCAATTGGGAAGTGATGGTTGTCTTTATGATATTTACAGATGACTCTTGGAAGGTCACCAAGGGTGCTCTTATGGTGGCAAGAGGTAAGAAGGTTGGAACCTTATATTTAACCACCGATAGTACTAATGATTGTAATCTTGTGGATTTAGATGCAGATACAACATTATGGCATGATAGGCTCGGTCATATGAGCCATAAGGGCATGGACATCATAAAGAAGAATTTACATGGATATACGAAATAGGTTTGGATTTACGTGAGAAGCGCATATATGGGAAATAGAAGCGAGTAAGGTTTCTCAAGGTTAGACCTATGAAAAAGAGAGTAAGTTAGAGCTGGTATATTCGATGTGTGGGGGCCTCGGGTATCATATCTTGGGGGTTCAAGTTATTATGTTACTTTTATTGATGATGCAATAAGGAAAGTTTGGGTTTATTGTATTAGAAACAAATCGATGTATTTGATACTTTAATTAAATGGAAAGCCTTGGTAGAGAATGAAACATGCCTTAAGTTAAAATGTCTTAGGTCAGATAATGGAGGGGAGTATTGCAGTAATGAATTTGATGATTATTGTTCTAAGAATGGAATCCGTAGGCAAAAGACGGTTCTAGGAACCCCGCAGTAGAATGGGGTGTCAGAAAGGATGAACAGAACAATAATGGAACGTGCTAGGAGCATGAGGATACATGCAAGACTGCCTCTTTATTTTTGGGCAGAAGCGGTGAGCACAGCTGTGTACTTGATAAACAAAGGACCCTCAAGTGCCTTGGATGGAGGCATACCTGAGGAGGCTTGGTACGGTAAGAAAGTCGATTACTCATTTCTTAGAGTCTTTGGATGTGAGGTGTTTGTTCATATTGACAAGGATGATAGGACCAAGCTAGAGGCTAAATCAGAAAAATACACTTTTATTGGTTATGGTGGTGATGACTTTGGATTTAAATGTTGGAGTATTAAGGACAAGAAAATCATTCGATCTAGGGATGTGGTCTTTAATGAGAAAGTCATGTATAAGCAATAGTTGTAGGAAAACAGGGAAGAATCCAAGAAAGAATATGTAGTGGTAGAGGATCTTCTCGGATGGGAAAGTGACTCATGAATTAGTTCAGGAACCTATTCAACAGGAACCCCAAAATCCTACAGTGAGGAGGTCTTCTAGGGTAAGAAAAGAACTCGAACATTGTTCTCCTTCTCTTTATTATTTATTATTCACCGATAGTGGAGAGCCGAGAGAGCTTTGGTGAAGCAATGTAGGTAGATGTCGGTAAGAAGTGGGAGCAAGCCATGGATGACGAGCATAAGTATCTCATGGAGAACCAGACTTGGGATTTGGTGAAGCTACCTAAGGAAGGAAAAGAGCATTGCGAACAAGTGGGTGTACAAAGTTAAAGATGAAGAAGAAGGAAAGAAAAGATATAAGGCCCGGTTGGTGGTCAAAGGGTTTACACGAAACAAGGTATAGATTTTGATGAGATTTTTTCTCCCGTAGTAAAAATGGCTTCTATCGAATTGTTCTCGGAATAGTGGCAGTGAAGACTTGCACTTAGAACAGTTAGATGTAAAGACTGCATTTCTCCATGGTGATTTGGAGGAGGAGCTATATATGTAGCAGACAGAAGAATATTAATTCAAAGGTAAAGAGGAGATGGTGTGCAAACTGAAGAAGAGCTTGTATGGCCTAAAACAAGCTCCACGTCAATGGTATAAGAAGTTTGATAGCTTCATGATGGGGCAAGGTTATATTAGATGTCATTCTGACCGTTGTGTGTATACAAAGAAATTTGAGGATGGAAGTTATATTATCTTGTGTTTGTATGTTGATGACATGTTGGTTACAGGTAAAAACATGTAGGAAATAAAAGTACTCAAGAAACAATTAAGTGAATCCTTTGATATGAAGGATTTGGGGGTAGCTAGACAAATCCTTGGTATGAGGATAAATCAAGATAGGAAGGAACGAAAGCTGAATTTATCTCAGGAAGAGTACATTAAGAAGGTATTGGATAGGTTTAACATGCAAGATGCTAAACCGGTTGGGACTCCTTTGGCAGGCCATTTTAAGTTATCAAAGGAGCAGTGTCCCAAGACAGAGAAGGAAAGAAACCAGATGTCCAAGGTACCTTAGTCATTAGCGATTGGCGCTTTGATGTATGCTTTATGGTGTGCACTAGGCCTCGATATTTCCCATGCATTGGGAGCTGTGAGTAGATTTATGAGTGACCCAGGTAAAGATCATTGACAAGTAGTAAAGTGGATCTTTCGGTATTTGAGAGGGACCATGGGGATAGTTTTGTGCTACTGATGGATCGGACACCACTTTACGTGGTTATGTAGATTCGGACATGGCTGGAGATGTTGACAGCAAGAGGAGCACGATAGGTTATATTTACACTATAGGTGGGATAGCGGTAATATGGATTTCACGACTACAGAAGCTTGTGGCTTTGTCAACCATGGAGGTTGAGTATGTTACTACCACAGAGGCAAGAAAATAGATGATTTGGTTACAACAATTGCTTGAGGAGTTGGGGCATAAGCAGCAGGAATGTAAGCTACATACTGATAGTCAGAGTTCTATACACCTAGCTAAGAACTCTGCTTTCCACTCCAGGATGAAGCATATATAGTTGAGATATCACTTCATCAAGATAGCTTTGGAGGAAGATAAGTTGAATTTGGAAAAGATTCATACCAGTCATAATCCTACATACATGATGACCAAGGTGGTCACAAGGGATAAACTAAAGCTATGTTTAGCTTTGGTTGGCCTTTGCGGATGATAGTGAAGGGTTGAGAATCTTACTCAGTGGAAATCAGTCTCCAAGTGGGAGATTGTTATGTTTGTGGAGCATGTTTTCATGTTAGAGTTTGGTACACCTTTCATTTGTTACACTTGGATATTTTTACGGCGGTCCCGCTCGCCGGTGAGAGGGTCAAGGGGGTTCGGGGGGGTGAAGCCCCCGAAGCAAATTTTCATGGGTGGTTTATTAACCCATGGGTAATGGGTAACCATTATGGGCTGTTTTTGGGCCCATGGTTTTCGGTACCCATTGTTTTGTAAAACCGCCTCTTCAGCTACCTATTGATGTACTTATAAATAGATGGACATACAATAGGATTTATATGTGTGTTTTGTGAAGGTGAATAGTGTGTGTGAATTCAAGTGTGAATTCGGGAGGGTTTGTTGAGCGTAGCTCCAAACAAGATCTGATTATTGTAATTGTGAAGACTATTGGCTTGTAATAAAATCTGAGCAAGTGTTCTTGGTGGATGTAGCCCACATTGGGTGAACCACGTTAAATATTGTCTTCATGTTGTGCATTTTTCATTTATGTAATTCTATTCATAGTTCTTATTATTGTGATTCTGAGGAATTATTCTGCATTAGATATTATTAATTCCTAACAAAACCATCATCCACACTCACAACCACCAAAAGTGGGGACTCCTCTAAGAAACCCCCTCCTCATCAATTGGACATAGTATGTATCACCACTAAAGCATGTACCCAAGACCCCAACACTTCCGATCAAAACAAGTCCAAAGTATCTAACTCTCTCACTCCCGAGTAATATAGTCCAACACCTCCTTCTAAGGTTAAGGTATTCATTCTTTTCTCTCCCCATAAACAAGCCACTACCTATTTACAAAACACCGTTATAAAAAAATCACCAAGATCTAGTAAAAATGTCCCTTTACGATATGGTAAAAACTTCATCTAAATATCAACAAGCCATGATAGAAGCACTCCAATCCATATCAGTACCCTCAGATGATCCACAATATTTTTAAAACCTAGTAGGCACACTCAAAATGTCCACTGCCATCTCCTTTGACAGTTCATAAATCCCATCATTACAACTAGAAGACCACGATCTCCCACTTTTTATCACCACCCAAATCAATGAAACTCTCGTAAAAGGGTCTTGATTGACAATGGTGCTAACATACACATTATATCATCACATGCCTTTGACCAAATTTAATTACCTAACACCATTGTCACCCAGGACACCAGCCCTACTGCAAGATTTCAATGATATTATCATCCCCATATTAGGGACGGTTATATTACCCATCAAATTCAACATTAAAACACTCCTTGAAATCTTCTATCTGGTAGAAGGATAATTTCAATAGAACATGCTATTAGGCCAACCCTCGGATATGCACTATGCATTGTATCCTATCTATGCTCCATCAATGTCTCAAATATGAACATGAAGGTAAAACTTTCATGGTCCCCACATATCCAAATCATTTCAAAGCTTTTCACATGACATCATTTGAATGATATGCTCATTTCAATCAAAATTGGGATCCTATAATGAAGCCTCCACGGTTTTATCCATTCTATAGTCAAAATTATTAGATAACACTTCTTTAATTGAATTTATGGAATGCCTTTCACCGGGGAGCATTGTATCCTTACACTTAATTAATTTCCTATGCCAAAGACATACACAAGAATTGAAAAATAAACCATGTACAAACATAATGTTGGAGATGTCATCCCCTATAGTCCACCACATCTCAAAATGAACCTCATCTATGAAGGTATCAACCTCCTTTCTACACATCCTACTAATCAACGCCATGCCAAACCATTCATATTAGACTTCACATTCCTGTATAACCGATTATTTGCACAAATTTATATCCATCACCGTGCCTAGAAAGGATTTGAACTTGGATGTTATGAAAAAGGTATCCACGACTTGATTGTTGATTACTCTCATAAACCACACAAAAATATGGGTTAGGTTTTGAAAAACTAACCTCGAATCTTCAATGAGTATCATCTTTGAACCCATCATAGAGCCAGAACCATCTTCCTCATCTACACATGATGACCCTATAGACACAGATGACACCATTTCCATCCCATATAACTTTTTTAGGAAACATTATTACTTTAGGACCACTTACTTATCAAACTAATCATGGTGTTGAAACCCTTCCTCTCGTTTGGCCTAAAATAATAAAAGAGGATTCATCCACTATTGACATTCTCCAATGCTAGGATGACGAAGACATCCTCTCACACATGGGAGCAGAGGACCCTTGCCTTAAAAAACTTTACCACCTAAAAATCAACGCTTCTTAATGAGTTCATCATTGATGTTAATAGAGGAACTCCACATGAACCTCATGTAGTTAAGTTTGGTCAATATTTAGATTCAAAAGAATTAATCAACTTTACCACTTTCCTATCTAAACATAGTCAACCCTTCACATGGTCATATAGTGATATGCCGAAATTGACCCCAACATTATCCTCCGAATATCGTCACTTATCTTAATGCCAAACCTTTCAAAAAAATTTACGTAATATGTACCCTCACATATTTATTCTCATTAAAGAAGAGTTATAACGCCTTCTTTCCATTAATTTTATCATACCTATTGACTACCCAAAATGGGTCTCTAATATTGTGGCCGTAACCAAGGCCTCGGAATATTACGCATTTGCACCGATTTTTGATATCTCAATCTCATTTGTTTTAAAGACAACTTTCCCCTTCCAAACGTTGATCGACTTGTCGATCTCATCCCCAACCACGAAATTCTTTCCCTTATGGATGGATTTTCTGACTACAACCAAATCCTAATCACCACCGATGACCAACACAAAATATCCTTCATCACTCTTTGGGTACTTTCATTTATTGGGTAATGCCCTTCAAACTTAAACATTTCGATGCCACTTATCAACATGTTATGACATACATCTTCTATGATCTTATCTAAAATACCGTATAAGATCTGCGTTGATGATCTTTTAGGAAATTAAAAACAACTTAAGGATCACCCCTTCATCCTTGACATGATTTTCAATCCTCTTATCCAATACTTCCTTCATCTTAACCCTTATAAGTGCGTGTTTGGTGTTCTCACTAGTAAACTCATAGGGTTCATTATGTCTATTTAAGGCATTGAAGTAGACCCCACCAATATCAAATCCATCATCAAGATGCCTCATTTATCAAACCTCAAACAACTTCGTAGCCTTCAAGGTAAACTTTAGTTAATCTGTCACTTTATCTCATAGCTTTCAGATCTTTGTAAGCCTTTTCACCACCTCCTTTGAAAGGATGCAAACTTTAAATGGGACGACCATTGTGAAGGCCTTTGATGTCTTCAAATATTACCTCCTATTGCCATAAGTTCTCATACCTCCACGTCGGTGGGATCCCTTTTACCTTTACATACTTGTACTAATCATGTCGTGGGTTCCATGCTCACTCATCAAGAAGAGAAATTTCATGAATATGTCATTTACTATATAATAAACACTCTCCATAACTACTATACTCATTATACAAAAGCCAAAAATTCATGTTGTACCCTATAATTTGAAACATCTAAACTCAATCATTATCTACTTGGCCATAAGACTTACATCATCACCGTTTCAACCCTCATAAAACCATACACTCCAAGCCATATTAGAGTGATCGCATCACTCGGTAGGCTGATGCTTATGAGAAATTTTTACCTTGTGGTCATCTCAAAAAATCTATTGAAGGACAAGTTATCACTAACCAACTCACCGAAGTACCTCTACCTAATAATCAACCACCTCACGAATAATTTCTTGATGAATCTATCAACATTTTCGATCACACTGGTCAAAATGTCACTTTTATTTGATGGATCTAAGTTTCAACAAGGGGAGGCATCAACATCATTATTATACCTCCATGGGGGACCCATATCCCTCTATCTTTCACAATAAATTTTTAATGTACTAACAAAATGGCCGAATATGAAGCTCTAATCATGGGTTTCCAAATTGCCATCCCGCTTGGTGTTCAAATCTAAGACATCCACAGAGACTCACATCTTGTCATCAACCAAGATCAAAGGAATTTATCAATGCAAAAATGAAATTCTAAAAAATATAAATCCATTTTTGAATTCCTCTTAGAATCCTTTGACCGTTACACTATCCAAACAGTTCCACGATCCTCTAAAAAATTCGCAGACACCATGGCTTCTCTTGCATCCCTCATCCCTTTATCAACTGACGATTCAAAATTCTTTATTGTTGTGCACAAAATTGATCAACCATCCCACAATATTGAACTCCCTTATATCAAAATTATCGAAAAAATCCAACAGACCTCTGGTATACTCAAACATTTGACTATCTTTTAGAATCCAAGATTCCTTTAGGCCTATATAAAAATGCTAAGAGATATTTTCTCCAACGCGATACCCGATACATCATCATAGGTGGTATTTTATATAAATGTGGATTTGATGGTTTCTTATTAAGATGCCTAAAATCTCATGAATCTACTAAATCAATTCAAGAATTCCATGACGACATATGTGGTGGACACATTAACGAGACAATGGTTTCTAAACACGTCCTTAAGATGGGATACTACTGGCATAATCTCAATCAAGATTTTTGTGAGTGTGTTAAGAAATGTATTAAATGCAAACAAAATTCCAATATCACTCACATTCCCACTAAATATTTACAACCTTCTCAAGATCTATGGCATTTTTGACAATGGGGGCTTGACCTCATAGAGCTCATCAACCCTCATGCATCGCAATGACATCATTCAATCATCACAACTACTGAATACTTCACTAAATGGGTAGAGGCTATTCCTTTAATCTCTACTAAAGCTAACAAAATCATCAATTTCATCTATCAACATATCATATGTCACTTCGGTATCCCTCATAAGCTAGTCATTGATAATGGAAAATCCTTCAAAAATAAAGAAGTTAAGAAATTATGTGACACATTCAACATCAAATTAAGATTTTCATCACCATATTATCCACAAGAAAATGGACAAGATGAGGCTTTTAACAAAACACTTAACAAAATTATCATGAAAATTGTTGATCAGGTAGGTAGAGATTGGCACCTTCGGATCTTGTGCGTCCTCTAGGATTATTGTACTAGCATCCATAATCCTACAGGGGCTATGCCCTTTACTTTAGTCTAAGAATCTGAGGATGTTTTTCCCATTAAAGTCAAAATCCCATAACTCTGTGTATCCCTCATATATTTCATCCCTAATGAGGATATCATCAATAATGTCTAGCACAATTGGAATTACTAGATGAATGATGTATAAAAACTCTCGAACAACATCATATTTATCAATAGTACATGAAGAGCACATGTAATAAACATGTTAAATACCATGAATTTAATATCAGTGGTCTCGTTCTTAAAGAAAATGAGAATGTCACTACTTTGGAAAGGAATAAGCATGGAGAAATTTCCCCTAATTGGATAGGTCCATATGTCATCACTCATAAGTATGGGTCGGAGCTTGCCAATTAGCCTCTCTTGATGGTACACCTAAAAAGGAAACTTTGAATGATTTATACTTATGGACTTTCTATTGTTAATACATCGACTGTCATGAAAATAGTCACATAAAAGATATGATTCCACCCCTAATCTCTCATTTCATCAATGTGTTGATTTGAAAGCATGTGGTTTTCTGCCACTATCCTCAAAACCTTAAATATGAGTATAAAAAAATTTTCACCTCATATTTCATATGGAAAAGTTCCTCCTTAGTAGGAACCCCACAATCATTGCATCCATCCACCTTGTATACTAGCCAAAGACATGTCACAACACACACATATGTAGTTTTTATACACATATCTTCCCCTCCTCGAAGTGTTACATTAGGGCTGCTCTTAGCATAAAATAAATTCAAAAATATATATGGATGCATATTAAAAAAGAGTATACTAATCCTGGAAAAACAACTATTGAGTATCAAAATCATATCATCAAAAAGAAAAGAAACCTAATCCCTCGAAGGAAAACTTCCTGTTAAAATAAATAGACCGGTCCCTCAAAGGACGACTATAAAAAAAAAAGAAAATTGTAGACCACTCCCTTGAAGGATGGCTACCCATTAAAAAATGATTCCCCCATCGATCATCCTTAAAAAAGTCAAAATATCAAAAACCATCCTAGGAAAGCTTCTGCATTGATGAACTTTCCAATAAAAAGAAACTTCCTGCATCCATCGGTTTGTGTTAAAGTAAAATGTATATCCTGGGAACATCCTTATGAAAACCATTGAAAGGAGAGCCTAATTTACCACACAACCTACATATGTAAACCCTTCCCATGTCCTAGGAAGGTATACATTCCACCTCCATCTATATCAAAGATATTACATGTAACTACCCAAAGTGTTAGTCATGTACTAACATTTTTATAAGGCCAAAAGTACACAAGTCTTCACTCTACCTATTCCCATCACATATGGATCAAATCTAGTATAAAACAATCACTTCACATTTCATTATTATCCATGATTAAGACACATTTTGATATACATTAAAGTCACTTTAAAATAAAATATCAATAACACATCACATCACAAACATAACATTATCATCTATATAAAATTAACATCCACCAATATCCATGTAATCACGATCATGGCTAAGCATTACATTACCACATGTATAAAAAAACATTAAAGTGAAATCAACACATGGACCATAAAAAAATCATAATCATATATAGTCATCAATACATTTCTATACATCATCTGAAGTCTCAAAAAGAAATTTTTGTATATAATAAATACATATAAAAAATAGGCTTCATAAAGAGTCATATACATCAAAATACATCATCTATTGGGTGAATTTAACCTATGTCACCCAAATTCTAATTCCCATATTATCACCCTCTCATCCATATGGTCCTTTATTAGAACCACCTCCATCATGCCTCACGGTGGTGACCCACACTTCTGCACTACCACTAGGTCCCGTGCGTCTCCTAACCTAATATACAACAAAATGAGTGTCATCAGGAAGCCTCCATCAAACTATCTCCTCATAATACCCCAACTCCTCACATAAGGACCTATCATTAGCTACGCTAACACTACTAGGTGGTCCCATCTACCCACTAGCCTAAGCTCTCACTATTTATAGCTCGGCTCCTAACACTAAAGTACTGCGATCTGAGGGCCTTTCTCAAGACCTCTCATTGCTATCTATATTGTCCATGATCAGATATGGCATGTGTTAGCTCCACATGTACACCTATTATATTTTTACCTATGATATCTTGCTCACCTATCAAACCATCCCTCTATGCGATCAAGGTACCCTTCTTAGCCAATAGTGTGGCCTTCTCTACCTTTAAATGAGAAATGGTGTCCTCTAAAGTTTCCCTATTGTCATCACCACTAACAACCTCACCCCCACCCTCACCATCACAATCACCTCCTGGTGAGCCACCTCCACATGGGCTCATACTCATCTATTTTCTCTAGCAAGTAGAGCTTGCCACCATGCAATAAAATCCTTAATAACCCCGACATCATCCAAATCCATGGGAAATCCCTAATCATATACACCCATTTCCCCCTCCTCATCATCATTGAAACTAAGCAATGTAACTACTTGAAATGGCATATCTACATTCCCATCATCATGCCTAAATCATATAGCTTCCTCTGGAACATTCGAAGTATTCCAAACTATCACTTGATGTGACTAAATGAGATCAACTCTCATTCCTTAGGTCATTGGCCCTATACCCATATATCTTGTTGGGTGCTCGTAAGCTCACCCTCCTCTCCCTCCCACACTAGAAACCTAATATATGGTCTCCATATCACATCACCTTCTTATAACCAACTAGGATATGTATGTAGTGCTCTATTCCATGTCTTGGCCCTTCCTAACCTCTATCGATTGCCATCAAACAAATCTAGTTGTCCTTACCAATGCTACTAAGACTCCCCATGGAAAACCTTTAGGTTGAGCCACAACAATGTGCTATTATGACCAAAATTGTAATAGAAAACCAACATGAATCCAAAACCTCTTCCTAATCCTCCACGCCCATAACTCTCTGTAGGTATGGGAAAGTAATGGAGGTCCCATACAAATAAAATCCTCTTCTTCATCATATTTTCTACTACACCTATCATCATCCACGGAAATTGACCCTTAGAAGAGTTAGGAAAATAATAGCAAGTAATCCCTACCATCATTAGGGTCATCAAAGCATGACCCTCTATCTCTAGAGTATATAAGGCCCCATATGAGAAAACACCCAATGAAAAACTCCACCCCATCAGTATCATCACCATAAAAACTCTTCATCACACCAGCCCTATCTATCTCATCGATCAAATAAATTCTCTCTCCTTGTATAGTAAACCTCAAAATCTTGTGGACATCCTCTGGGTGATATTCATCTCACCCATCAATAGCCAAAACATACAAGATTCTGGATCCCATATCTCCAACAACATAAGCAATAACCCTTGTTACATGTGGTTCCACAACCAAACCTACATCCTATAATTGATACCGGTCATCATCGACAAAGAATCTTGCACATCCTCTAGGATCAAAGGAATCCTATTCCAAATAGTCAACTTGTCCCTTGATTGCATCTACAAAAGTTAAAACATTTTTAGAACACTCTGTTGTCGCCAAATCACCGCACCTTCCGAATGGCCGGGATGTGAATAGGATGTTCGGTGTGATTGGGACACATGGGATCACCTCTCAAGCTATGGGACTTGGGCTCGAGGCGAACCTCTGGAAGACCGGCTTCCTCTTCCTAAACTAAGTCTTTGTCTACTCCTAGTGTAACAAAAATGATCATCTAGTCCTATGCTTGCTAACATTTTCATGGGGTTTTAGGGAAAGAGATTTACAGAAATGAAACTATACTAGGGATGGTGATACACCAAATAAAGGGTGTCTCCGGACTCGGGAAGGGTTAATTTGAAGAGGGTGTGTGCACCACAGTCAACTTCACCTCTGCAGACTTAGAGAGGGTACAGGATACCACAAACTAAGAGACACGCGTTCCCTTTGTTAAACTTTATCAGGACGAGAAATATACCAGTTTCCCAGTGAAGAAGGATGAACTCAAGAAGGGTGAACAAACACCACAACTCAACTGCATGCAATACTCCACCACTCGATAAGCACAGAACTCCAAGAACCTGCAATAGAAACTTAAACTTGCACAGTGTACCTGCAAGTATGAGAAAGGCACAAAGAAGCATAGAAGGATGAAAGGACTGAGATTAGTCACAAAACACACACTTTTATTGCTTCAATAACATGCACAATGCATCATACATTCAGAAGAGGCAATATTTTCCATTACAGTCTTGAAGAGGAGGCTTGAAAGTTCTCTCAAGACACAAGAACAACTTGCAGAAGAGAGAGATTCTTAAAAGTATACACTCGCTTTGAGATATCTAAGCTGTCCAACTTATGCAGAACTATTTGGAACCCTTTGAAATGAGCTTCCAACTTACATTTATAGAAGAATATGTGAGAAAGAAGAGGAAATGTCATAATTACATTCCTAAATTGAAGGTCCATGATGTATTTATTACAGTTAGTTGAACTACCTGAGAAGGTTCCATCATGGGTCATTAATTGCCTGATGACCAAGTCTTCTCAATTAATTAAAAGAATATTTAAATAATAATAATAAATATTATTATTAAAATATTTTAATAGAAATATTAAATTAATTAACATAATGTCGGGACCCCCTGTTGACCCGTTTGACTTGAAGAGGAGGGGGGTCCATGTGAATAGAGTCTGGACATATCCCAACTTGACGAGCTTCGAGCAACATACCGAACTCACCGAGCTCCCAATCTGCATCGAGCTCTTCTCACCTCTTCTAATGCTCATCATCGGGTCACTCAGACTACAACTCGGCTCATCCTAAGTCACTTATTTCACTGACAACCGAGCTTGCATCTCTATCGACCAGTGACTCGGCACGAGTTTAGCTTGTCGAGCTCTCTTTGAATTTTCAGTTTGGCATTAATGCTTGATGAAATAAACAAAGTTAATTAGAATGAATTACTGAGCAGTTGTATGCTCGAGCTATTCACTCGACTTGGTTCCCATCCAAGCGTTCCCCGACTGACTCACTCGGTGAATGGCGAATGGCTCAACTCGGTTATCTGAATCTTTCATGCAAGCTTTCTCCCGAACTCATTTTTGACGTGAACCGTGTCTTAGGCTTATGCAGATGGCTTATGCGGTGAATTCTTTCCTCCGAGGCACTTGACACCTAGATCGGTTCCTCGAGCCATTCCAATTTGAACCTCTTGCTTGCTATGGATACCTCACCGTGTGTAAAGTACCGAGCTCCACTGCCTTCATTCTTAGAGTCGTCCTTACACGTTTGTGTGCTCAACTAGCATTTTTATTCTCGAGCCTTTACCGTTTTCTGTGATGTATCCATGCAAACCATTTTCTATAAATTCTTCGACCTCACTTGCACACTTTATTTTTCAATTGGCTCTGCAATGATTCTTCTTGATTCGAGACTTGGCATTTAATCCGTGAATACTTCACCACAAGATTAGTTTTCTTGTCAATTCCTGAATGAGATCTTCATTCAGCGTGGCTCGATCACGATTCTTCTTGATTCAGACTAGGCTATCCGCCTACTACACTCTTAAAGCAAGCTAAGCCTAACTCCATTCGACTTGCTATGACTGCCAACTTCTCCTAAGCCTCATCGTTTTGGTGTTACTGTAGAACATCTCGTTTGTTCCTCTTCACTCCATGTGAGGTGAACTAAAACAAACATGTTCTGATGAGCCCTCAAGTTCTTTTACCGATGAGCTCCTTATTGTCACAGGATTTTTGACTCAGCGAATTCCATTTGAAACTCTTTCAGTGCCGAGTTATTTCCATCATAGCCGGCCGACTCGTACTTATCACCTAATTGACCGAATCACTCCATGTGATTTGGTTCGCCTTCGCTCATGTCTTACTGATCGAACATGAACTCAAATGTATTGAATTCCACATTGAAACTCCGGAATCATCTTTATTAATAGACCAGGGATACTCATTTTGAACCCCACTTTTTCATTCTATCGACGTCTGAGCTCATTTTCTCTCTGCACCACGCTTGTCGTCATGTCCCTCCCCTCGCATGAAGCTTGCGACTCGTCTCTACGAGCCCCGAGTGTTTTCATCGCTGAATAACTCCCACCGAGCCTTGTTTATCCTTACCGGGCTCCATTTCCTCTGAATCGGCGAGCTTCTCATGAGTTTTACCAAGCTCTATGCATCGAGCAGATCTGCCCTCGACTGAACTTAGTCACTAGATTGCTTCAATGCAGTTGTGTTGCCCATAACCCAAAGCGCTCTGTGAGCTCGTGTTAATGTCACATTCATGTGGCGAACATCAGCTACAAAACCAACCCCATGATTTGCAGCTCGGACACAAGACATAATGATTATATCACGCTCCTGGCCCTGAAAGGCATCTACCGTATTGATATATAAACCTTTTCCTTCATCAAATTTGAGGACAACATCAAACTCTTGGTATAAACATTTCAGCTGTAGCTTGTAAGGTGTGATAATTCCAACAGAAACCTTTATGCCTGCCAACTTAGTGACTCGTTGAAGATGCTCATATAATTGCAAAGCAATTTGTGCTTCATGAATATTATGATATGAAACAGATCCACCTCTATGAGATTCACTTCCATGAGTTACATCGTAAAACAAGTAAGGTCTCAATAGAGAATCTTTGTAATAAATTTCATCAGGTCTCTTGGTAACACTCTCACTGTCACTTAATCGATTTTGATAAAAATATCTTGAAGGAAAATCCCGAATTTGAGGATGCATTCGATACTGAACAGATAACAACACAGTTGGACAACCTGTTTGCTGGAAGCATTCAAAAGGCTTCTACCATACTGCAACATATCAACTGCCTGGTGCGTGGGAGTTTGCCTCGCGACCACCGAATGCTCAGAGCCCGAACGGGAGTTGGGAGAAGTATGCTGGCAAAGGCGAACTGATCAGGTCGGACATCTGTTTGTTGCATTCGGTGAAACAGTATCAACGCTTCGTGAGGAAACCCATGTCTTCTGTAAGCTGCAATTATGGTATTCCATGAGAAGGCGTCTCTTTCTTGTGAAAGCATATTCCTGGAAATGCAGGTCTGCAATAGTTGAAGATATGTAGACGGGTTTACAGGGATGTTATGCGTGGTAAGCAGAATGTGTGGAGCCTCCTTCACCTATCTCCGTGTCATACTCGATTTTGGCCAGGCTAGACCACCACGTCCAATCCTATTAAACACTTCAACTGTCTCATTCCCACGTTCCCCGACTTACCTTCCGAGTGACTCGCACAAAGACTCGGATCCTGTTTACACGGCCCGTGCGGAAGTCTGATTATGGTTTTCCATCCCAATATTTCCACGCTTGGCAGTGTTTGCCTGAATCTCCCCTACGCGGAGTGAACAGCTTGGACTGCCATCGTCAAATCTCCGACCTCGGCATACCAGCTTCAAATCCCCACGTAACGGCTCAGCCACATAGCCGAGTTGACAGGTTCTGCGTGGAAAAAGTAGTTTGAATTGCCTTGGTTCAACCGACTTGAATATCCCCGTTCCATGCCAAATCCTCCTTTTGCCAAGTCAAATTGGCATGGCGTTTGTATCAAGGAAGTCCGCAGGATATGTGTGGGGATCTCGAGACTTATGAATCCAATTTTCCATACATTGCCTTGGCAGGTCGGTTCCCAATTTCCGCTTCTTGACTTGGTCATACCGCCCCAAATCTCCCCGCGTGGAATTTCTTCTTTGGCTTGCCATCCACGAAAACCCACTTGGCATTAGGCTTCTCGGATTCCCATTTTAAGCAAATAACTCATGAATACCTTAGTGCGGGGTTGAGGCATTATTTATTTATTTATTTATCTCGACTAGGCAAAGAGCTGAAAATATCCCACGAGCAGAACTTTCATGTTGGCACTCCACCATAGCACTTCCACCTGGCAATTGGTGTTCATTTCTCCAACTCACGGAAATCTGATTATGGTTTGCCACGGTTTTATCACGCTTGGCAATGTTTTCTAAAATTTCCACGTTCTTGGCAAGATGAAACTCGGGGCCCCCCTTTACGCGGAGACCTTGTGTTGGTTTTCCATTAACTGAAACCCGCTTGGAAATCATCATGAACTTTTCCCATGTGTGGAAATATCATATTGGTTTGCCACAACATTATCTCCATCGCGGCTTCAAAGGCCTGAAACTCCCTCTTATCGCGGAAACCTTGTCTTGGTTTTTCATTTCAACATTTACCTTGGAAAACTCATTTGAATATCCCATGTTGAAGACTGACCCACGGAACCTAGACATCATTTGGCCAATTCGACCAGTAAGAAACAAAAATATTCCCGAGAGATCCCAAGGCTCCATGACATTGTTTAGCTTGAGCAGGTGCGCTAAACTCACTGACTTCCTTGATAGCTTGTTACATGCCAACTTTGAGTGAGTTGACTTTGCCTAGAAACTGTCTTTAATGCATCCACACGAAACGAGTTGCATTGAATTATCCATCATGCTCGATGAGTCCCATCGATAGGGCTCCATCACGTATCTTTGTTTACGCAATGATCTCCATTCATTTTATGGCACTCTTGATGCCTTGGCTTGTGTTTGAATCACCCTAGCTCTACAGAACGTGTCCTAAAAGAAGCTCACCACATGATCTCCAAAATGAACAAGTCGCTAAGATGAGTCAAATTCCTTATTTCTGCCTTCGCTTCACCCGTGGCTTGAACCTTTCCAATTCGTTGAGACTTTATTGATAGCTCAAACTTTGACTCTCCCTGACTCGGCCTTAACTTCTGCACTGCATCGATCTCTACCGAGATCCTTATAGAGTTCCCTTCATTCGTCAATTTTCAATGAGCTATATTTTGCATTAACAAGACCTCATCGAGCTCTTACAACTGAGAGTCTCTACCGAGATGACTATCAATTTGACACCGGGTTCTCTATCAACTCGACCCCAAACTCTTTACTGAGTTGAGATCAACTGGGTGCCTTTTGATACTAGGTGATCTCTCATATGCAATTTAAGAATTATTTTTAATTATTGCATCTCGATAATAACCGAAGGTGGGTTCCTGGGACTATTTTTTCATTTTGAACGTGATAGGACCCCATTGTCCAATCTTGCCATGTGTGCAAAATTGGATAACACACTCTTTAATCAAAATTTCACCCAAATTACATAAGCAACACAAAATCACATCAATCGCCGATGATTCTAGCATCTCAACAAATTTGCCTTGTTATGGCCCCCAAACAAATGCTAGCTAAAAACACACAAACTCATCAAAATAAGGTTACTTACTTGTCCTAGGGTGGGCCTCCTCTATCTCCTCGATCCTCCTACAACCTCCATCTCTCAATTATCTCTCAAAAATCACTAGATCAGAGCTCCAAATCTCTCAATTCACATGGTAAAAATGAATTTATCGTGGTAAATATGACAATTTATAGGGCATCATTTTTTCTCGCCATGGAATAGTTGGCGATTCCCTTAATCACCTAAGATTTTGTTAGATCACCCACAATTCCCCTTAAATCATCAAAAGCACACTTTTTCAATATCAAATCTATTTCAACAACACTATCACACTCGAATAGTACATTTACCTCGAATGAGTCTCATTTTTAGGGCCCCAAATCCCTCAAAACTGACCAATAAAATTTAATACTTCCTTGATTACGTAACCCAAAATCAATCAAAATACAATAATCCTCTAACAACCCATCATGGATTTGTTTTGTGACTTTTGCACTACTAATCGATACATCTAGAGGACACGAGCCCCTTTTGCTCCCATATCACTTGGCTCCCTGGTCTCAAGAAACTTATATTTGCAGCCACATTTTCTTCCTAAAATTTTTATTTCTATAGGAAACGAACCCTTTGGTTCTCCTATCACTTGATTCCATGAGGACACCCATTTTGTTTCTATACCTTGTCTTAGGGAAACTTAAAATAAAACATGCACATCAAGACTATCCAATCAAATCAATCAAATTGGTGATCATTTCACTTTTTCAAAATCACCCACAGGTTTGAGGGGGATCACCCATCTAATGAAAAACATCTCAAACCATTTTTTTCTAGCAACTTGTTCGTCATAAACTACTCGATAAAAGGGGGCATATGTATACACCGGGTTTCGTCACCCACCTAGTCCTTATATACACACATTGTTTTATCTAAACCTATCAATATAAAAACTACCTAAGTTGTCTCCCTCACTCCATAAAATCAATTTTTACTACTTTACAAAATATTATTTACCCATCTAAAATTACCTTAACCCCCTTGAAACCACCTAACTAATTCTAAACTATCCCTAACTCATTTTATCCCAACCTCTTAACCTCCGCAACCCGTATAACCTCTTCCCAACCATTTTAATTCATCCCATACCCGAAATCCCCTTTGGGAAGTGATTGAAACCACTTGTAAATGTTTTCCCAATTTCTTGGATCACCGAAAATCTAATAAATCACCAATGATTATAAATAGGATTTTCAACTCTTGTTTTAGGGATCTTTAGAAATTCCTTAGATACTCATGCATATTTTTTCGAACCAAACAACAATACTTTTCCACTCTAGTCATATCCAACTCCGGAAAAAATCAAACCTCCTCAAGAGGCTACCCACATCAATCTCTGTATCTTTTTCCAACAATATTCCTAGGATATCAACCGCCGATAATACCAATCTCAAATCATCATTTACAAGTGCTTTGTATCTTGTCAATATTCCAAGGTACTCATGTTTACTTTGTCATTTCTTTTATCACACAAAATTTCACAAAATAATTTGTTTAGATATATGTTTATATAAACTTATTATTTTAGAGAAAATCAACATTTTACTGATAATCCCCAATGATTCTTTAGAAACACCCACGATTATGCCAAATCGCAAATGATACCTATCTATTAGTTTCCCTTCATCAATCATAGCATTTTATTAACTTGTATGTTTCTTGGTTTAACTTGTCTCTTGTAAGTATGTCTTTGCTTTAGATGACTATTCAAGACCAGATCACACCCCATCACAAGAATTTATGACCTCGTGATCTTCCAACAACCTTTTGTGTAGGAGGAATTTTACATCCTCCATGAGCTCGTACTTTTTCCTATCAGATTCAAACCCGATATCAAGGATATCGATAACTAGCTCGAATTCCTCCACGAGATCCAACAAAAAACTATGGACTACTGGTATGACTACTTTGAATTTGTCTAGAGAGCCGCCACCTTAGCTTGGGCCACATATGAAGTGAAACATGAATTTCCTTTCTATATTGAGTTCTAGTTCCATCATTGACATTATGATTGTCTATTATTTTATCATTATTATCAATTCACTTGATTGTTTAAAAAATGAGTTGACATCCTCCAAGGAATTCCCTTTAGATTTCCAGAAATCAACCTTTTCCAAGTATCTCTTTATCCCATATTATCTGATTTTCCTTGTTTAGTTATCTCTCGATTACATGTCTATTCATTTGGTCAAAGGAGGAGTGTGTATCCATTAATGCATCTGATCATTTTGGCATTGTGACTATTGACACATATATCACTAAACCCTTCCTTATATTGGGTTTTAAGTATTTTCCACACTTAATAAGCGAAGGCACTGAAATTTACCTAATACAGGTACATTAGTTAAGGAGTAGAAGCTCAAGTTTGATGACCTATCCCATGATAACATGTATGTTTTTCATCACTAGACATAACTAGGTGTATGAAGTGCCTATATTGGGCTTGATAGAGTTACTTTCTTGTCTTTTGAAGCATGGATTTGTTAAGGTATGTGACATGTCTTTAAGTGTTCAAAAAGGTGCATTGAAGTTGTAGGTATGTTGTGAAACATCAAGAAGAATAAGAGAGGTCGATGTTATTGTGAAAATTTTCCTAAGGTTGGTGATCCATAAAAGGTATGTTATCACTTATGAAAGCCTATAAGGTTTAAATGGTTGATCCAAGAGTCATATGTTATTTTCTTAGGTATGTGAAGTCATTTGAATAAATTTGTTCAATGATTAAAATGGTGTTGACTCATGGAAAGCTTGTATGCTCCATGTGTTAATCGACCCTAAAGAAGAATCCCATGTATGTATTTTATAAGGAGATAGCGTCCTAATGGTAATAATAGTCACGGGTAAGAGAAGGATGTGTGATTATCTTGAGAATATTGAATTTGTGTCATCATGGTATTATATGTTGATGTGTATTCCAAAGTATTTATTTTTCACATCTTGTAAAGTGTGTAAAGAGTTATGTATGCGATAATAACAGAAATTCTTCATGGCTCAAGGTTTTAGATGGAGATGTGGTTAAGGACCTTCAATGATTCATAAAAGTTGATGTTTGTCAATAAAAAAATGAACTCAATTTGAATAGTCATGAGATACAAAGGTTTCAAGGCTATATCATCATAGGGGAAGAAATTTAAATGGTTCAAGAAGTATATGAGAAAATTATTTAGACCAGGGAATCCAGTTGTGATGAAAAATAAGGTCTAAAAATAGTTGGACAGAGTCATATAAGGAAACACACATTAGGTAATAATATTATGAGTACATTACCCTAGGGGAAAAGAGTTATGAGAAATCTCTATATACGAGTTGATAATATTCTAGAAGATAAGGTGATACTACATTTTTGACTAGTGCTCCTAGGTTAAATATCAACATTTCATTTACAAATAAGGGTTGGAACATTTATATCAATGAATTTTTCATGATGATCACATTGAAGGAGTAAGTTTCATATATGTTTCTAGGTATGGGTACTTACATTTATCTTGTTTGAAGACCGCTGCTGTCTTTATAGGGTTGAGTCTTAAGACCTAGTAGAGGTATGCATCAGTTAGGGGAAGATTTACTAGTTATAATGTCAAGACATGGGGACTTTTCTGAAGTTGAATACCAAATGTGGTGTGTATTAATTCGGGAGGAGCAATAAGAAATTTCATATCAGTCCATGGATCATCATCATTTGAAGTCAAGTAAGTTAGTATGCAATATTGGTGTTGTGTTGTTTTTTTCATGTCAAGTTGTCATATTATCCTTTTTCATAGATATAAAAGGGGAGAGTATTACCAGAAACATGAGAAAGAGTTCTTGTAGGTGTTTTCATTTATGCTTTCCATCAATGTTTCTGAAGGTGGTTTCCATCAATGAAAAAGGGGGATATTTTTAGACACTGTGTCTAGTTGTTGTCATTGATGTCAAGTGTCACATTGATGTCATAGGGTTTTTAGATGATTTAGGTGACTCCATGATGTGTCATTAAAATTCAATATTAAAGGTTAATTGGTAGTTTCCAAACTTATAGTCATGTTATGGTGTCTTGGTTGGGTTCTTGATTCTTTAACATGGTTAAATATAGTATGGTCTAGTGAGTGTAATCAAAAGATGTATAAGGTATTCATGAGGTCAAGTATGGTAAATATGATGATTCAAAGGTGTTAATGATTCTATAAGAGATCAACAAGGTCAGATAATGAGAAATATGTGTTGAGTCGAGTCATTCTTGGACTAGTCCTAAACCTAGTGCAAGAAGGATGATGTGGTAGCATGAAATATGAAGTAGATCAATCTTGTTCAAGCATATGTAAGGTGTCTTGATGTTACATACCAGGTGTTTGAGGTGTCTAAGGTCATATTTTAATTGTATAGTGTAGGTACAAAGTCCTTTGAAGCATGTTCATTGAAGATAAAGTATGAAGACATGGGTAAGTCTTAGTGCATGGAGATTAGTAGATGTAGTGGATCTTAGATGAGAATTGGGATAGGTGAAAGAGGTCCATATAGTACTTTGACAAAAATTTTGGGTCAAGGAAATAAAGAAAAAGCAAGAAAAATAATTTTTGGCTCTACCAAGTTCTAGAAAGTAAAAACCATCTCGATAGATGAAGCTCATTTGCCCACCCACACGTGTGATATTTTCATGGGGCCTTGAGGATTTAAAGGATGTTTTAGTATGGATCTAAGAGTGTTTTGTAAAAATAGTGGATTTATTTTCTTGTCACATCTTTATGAACAATTATTAAGAAGCAAAGGTGGTTAAAATCCTAGTTAAACACTAGACCTAGAGTGATAGGAGAAAATGAAGTGTATGGGATCAAAATGACTTCAGAAATAAAATATGATGACCTGGTGTTGTAGAGGATTCTTCAAGGCTCTTGTTGGTGGTGGTTTCATGTTATGGGTGTTTCAACAAGCTGGAGAAGACCCTTATTTTGTGAAGATTTACATGTATAGGGATCAGATGGAAGTTTCATGAAAAGAAATGAATTTTTCCAAAAATCTTGGGAGGTTTTATAGATGACCATGAAAATTTTTAGATAGGTACAATGGAGAAAATTGAAGATACATGTCTCCAAAGTTTCCCTACCACTTTTGGCCTAGAAGGGCTAAAACTAGTCTTATGGTTTGAGGTGTGTCTTGATGAAATACACGATGAAGTAGTAGTATTTTGTCATGAATATATTTTTGAAATTTTATATGATGTTTTAGATCCCTTTCTACTATCTATAATGATGGTTTTTAAAGCCATAATGGCCTAATCAACCCTATTAGGCTTCTCAAGAAGGTGTGTTGAAACAAGTGTGCTTGGTTGGTTTTATCTATGTGACATATAATTATGATGATTTATAATGTTATCAGGGATGATAGTGAAGTTTTATAACTTATTTTATTGGTTGGAATTTGACTTGGAGGTGTTTGTGCATTTTTTTCTCAAGACTGGTTCTTGAGACCTAATTGCTAGTTTTGACTAGTCTCAAAGATTGAAGTGTTTGGAAGCCTTATGTCCTTTTTGATGGATTTCATGAGTTGTTCTAGGTTCCTGATGATGAGAAATTTTCATTTATATGTTGATTTTCCATGACAAGGTGATTTGTTATGTGAAGTTTCTTTATTTATGGGACTATTTTCTAGGTGCTTGAGACCTAGTTGAAGTTGCTTGCCAAATGGAGTATGTCATAATGATGATGGAGGTTGTAGATGTTCCTAATAATGTTGAGAGTTATGGGAGGATGTTGATGAATTTTATTTTTATTGAGAATTCATGATGATGAAGTCGTGTTCCTTGAAGTACAATTACCATTTGTTGGAGAGAGAGACCTAGTTCTAGGCCTATTTGAGTTGCCTTGTGCAAATTGGTGTGCTTAGGCCTATACCAACCTATATGGTTTCATGTTATAATTTAATATTATGGATTAAATTTTTTTCATGGTCTAGATCCTTACCTTATTGGTCTTGGATGATGTAATTGTGTTATAAGATAGAGTCATGCATATAATGTATGTTATCTTTTCTCATTGTGTGTGGTTGTGATGATGGATGTGTGAGTGAGCTAAAGGAGGAAGTTGAAGAGGTTTAAGGGGTGAAGAGAAGAGATAAGAAGAGTCATGAAGAGTTGAGGAGTAGGTATTAAAGTTCATATGAGCTAATAAGAAAATGAAGGTGTATGTATGAGCGAAGTAGGAGAAGATCTTGTTTGCTATGGTTTTGATGCGTGGAGTGAACATATGATCACAATCATGTTGTAGGAGAAATAATACTTTAGTGATTTTCATATTTAGATGGTTGAGTGGGTGTTTGATCATCTGGGGGGTTTTAGCCTCCTTGTATATTAGGTGTTATACTAAAGAGGGGTTGGTGTTCCTTATGAAGTGGGCGATTCACTAAATAAATCTTGTGTGATATGTAATATTTATGTAAGTCTTTTGGATTGAATAATATATTCAAAAGTTTCAATGGGTTTTCTTCCCCTTGAGGGTTTCCCACTTTACATCTGGTGTTCATGTGTTCTCTCTCTTATTTCATGCACTTGTGAATAGATGTTACACACCTAATAAAATCATATTGAATAAGTATGTTAAATGGTTGTTTTGAATTATGTTGTAAGCTATGGAAAATGATTTAAAAGTTTTTTAGGACCGATTCACCCCACGTTCTTAGTCATTTGTTATGCTAAGATGGAGATACCATTGCTATAACTAATAATAACAAAACATTTTTTTCCTTTTTCTTTAATAGTTTATTGTTTTCTGTCTTTCCCATGGGTTGTGCATTGAACTTACGATGATTCAAAAAAATGGTGTGGAAGCTAAGTGTAGGTAACGAAAAACTATGATGTGAAGGGTAAGGATTATTTCGGCGTTGATGTCTAACCTTTACCACATCCGTCAAAATTTTTACCTTTTGAAATTTTGCAAGCCTTGGCCACCTTATTCTCATTTAGAAAAACACCTTTAATGTAATCAATATATTTATTTCCTCCATCCTACAAAGTGATATTATTTAATGTTAAATATTTTAGTATGCATTATGTGTTATGATATTTTTATTTACACTATGATATTACTTACAAAGTGGCATTCATAGATTAAACTTATATTTTTATAAATGACTTAAAAATACACTTTTATTTTCATTAAATTTTTAATTTCTTTATTAATAAAATATATTTTAAATTACAAAAATAGAATAAATATTTAAAAATTAAACATTTATAAATGCAATTATACACATAAAAATAATTTGTAAAAGTATGTTATTTAATAAATCCAAAATTTAATCGAGTTAACCAAAAAAACCCACGAAGAATACACACACACACACATGTATGTATGTATATATACATGTGTACGTATGTATATATATGTATGTATGTATATACACACACACACACACACACACATACACACACACACACACACATATATATATATATATATATATATATATATATATATATATGTGTGTGTGTGTATGTGTGTGTGTGTGTGTGTGTGTGTGTGTGTGTGTGTGTGTGTGTGTTGTGAAATTGAAACAATAGTAGTGATAACTAAAAATGTTTCCTAGGGAATTATTTTTATCCCTCATGAACATACTTTTCTTAGAACAAATATTTCTTGAAAAAGGTTAAAGTTCTTATAAACAAATTATAAAAGAAAGTGTAGACACCTAAAATCAGTATCTCTACCCTTGTCTTCCCACGTCCATATATTTCACCATGGTCCTAACTAGACCCCTTTAATTTAATTCATCCCCCATTCATTTAATTAAATTCATATTTATTATCCCATCGTATTTAATCTTTATTATAATTTATTAATTAATTAATTAACCATTATCCATTATGCCCTAATGGACTTTCCTTTTAGGACGTTTTTATCCTAAATCTAAATCCCTACGCTTTTTCCTACCTTTTATCCTATCTACATACATACATACATACATACATACATACATATATATATATATACATACATATATACATATATACATATATACATATATATATATATATATATATATATATATATATATATATATATATATATATATATATATATATATATATATATATATATATATATATATACATATATATACATGTGTAGATACACACACGTGCGTGCGCACATATAATATGTGTGTGTGTGTGTATGTGAAATTGAAACAATATTAGTGATAATTAAAAATGTTTCCTAGGGAATTATTATTATCCCTCATGAACATACTTTTCTTAGAATAAATCTTTCTTGAAAAAGGTTAAAGTTTTTATAAACAAATTATAAAAGAAAGTGTAGACACCTAAAATCAAAAGATCTCTACCCTTGTCTTCCCACGTGCGTATGTTTCACCATGGTCCTAACTAGACCCCTTTAATTTAATTCATCCCCCTTCATTTAATTAAATGCCTATTTATTATCCCATCATCTTTAATCTTTATTAAAATTGATTAATTAATTAATTAACCATTATCCATTATGCCATAATGGACTTTCCTTTTAGGATGTTTTTATCCTAAATATAAATCCCTACGCTTTTTCCTACCTTTTATCCTATCTATCTTTATTTCATAACTACCCATGACACATCCCTAAGAAACCTCTTCCCACCTACAAGCTTTAAGCACTTTTCCTATCCTTAAAAACCCAAAATTTCAATTAAAACAAAAAATAAGCCTTATTGGGAAATCCGCATTCGGCGGCGACCGGCCCATTCGCCGTCGACCTATAAGGTTAAATTCACCTCTTTCCAAAAAGATACACGTAAACACATAGAAGCAACAAAAACTTGGATTTCTTGCATTCTCGTGAACCCATCTTCGAACTAGAGTATCTCAATAGCTATGTCAACCTTCTTATAGTGCTTGGAAATCTTGTGTTCATCACTAGCATGATTTTGAGAGGTTTACATTTATTATTTACTTATATTTGTTATCTTATGTTATCTTCATTATTATCTTATTCAATCTAACATCTTGTCGGTTCAACAATAGTTAGGACTCCATTATAAGCTTGTTCTATAAGTGTTTTTACTTGCAGGTCACCTATTTAGCTCCTTTTCCATCCAACTTGATTTTATGTTGTGCAGGTTTCTATAACCCAACCCAAGTCTCCATCGATCCATCCCTATGTCAACATAATTCTTATTCCCATATTCTTCCCCAGTGTCTCCCAGTACTCTATCATTGTCCTAGCTTCTAGATATACCATCATGCTATCTAGCTGCTCTAAATATGCTCTATTTATACTCTATTTGTTGTTGACTTGAGACCTATTTATCAACCATCCCATAAAAACCTTTGTTTTATTTAATTCTCTTGTTTCTTACTGCCTCAAATTCTTTTTCTATAGGCCACTTACAACATCTACAAGCTTTTTTGTGTTCAATTTACATCCGGATCTGCGAGGCATGCATATTTATCTTATTTTCTGATCCACACACCTAGGTTCTTGTCCACTTGTCCATGTGCGTCTATGTCACCATTGACCTGTCGGATCATCAACTTATAGCAGGGGGGATCAATCAATTTTGCGCTCATTCATCCATATCAAACATTTGAGGTACCATAAACCCTCCATTTTCTGAGTTGTTTAGATTTCTTTAGTAACTAACATCATTAGTTTGAAATGAATGAGAAAACTACTAAAAATTCTTGGCACACTTGGTGGGACTAACCCTTTAGGTGATCCCTTTAATTTCTTTCTATTTTTTTTTCTTCTATCTTCTACTAACACTTTGGGGAAAGGCTTTGCTTTTTTCTTACTCGTGTTGGGTTTGGCTGCTTGGATCACTCTTCACTTAAAGTTTAGATAAAAAGGAAAATATTTATCCGGTATTATGCATTTACCCCTATTTTCTCCTTTTTGCATCATAATTTTCCCTTTCTTGTGTGTGTCCTCATTGAAAGATCACATTTATATTTGGTTTAAAAATAACCTTTCTTTTCTGCATCTTACTTGATCACATAGCTTAAGTAAAGGTTTAACTTGATGCATCTCAAAAATCACACACAACCTAAATTCACACATCTAGACATATTACTACCTAGTGGAATGATTTGGATTTCATCACCAAATAGGAAGCTTCCCAAGACTTCCCTAGCCATAACAATTTGAAACCAGCACTAGATTGCCTTTTTGTAGGCACCTTTGTTATCCATTCCCATTTTTATTTTTCACACTTTCTTAATAAATTTAAAAAAATATATATTTGTTTTTGACTTGTTTGAATTAGTTAGTATAAAATTTGTTTATCGTTTCATGCCCATAGTTACTCATTCAATAGCCAAGAAAATGGAACAAAACCTTTCCTCAAACAGATTCAGTAATCTCATCTCAAAAAACATCTATCATGACTAGTGTCTCATCTGTGCCCTTGGTCACTTCCTCCATGGGTACCCAACCTCTCATCAATGTTTCTCACCAAGGTACTTTATTTTCAAAATACTACCATAAATGAAACTAATGCTTTCTTTGAGAACCATCTCATCCCATCTCAACGAGCCACCCATCCATATCATTTATCTAAACCTTTTGGACCAGGTTGTTATCCCCGTGGTAGTTTATAGTTCCAAGAGATTGATGCTAATCCAATAGCTCTTCAAGACTACCTTCTTAGGAAGTCAACTCAGCTTCATGTTGATGGTCCACCACTTCAACAACTTTATCCTTATCTCACAAATCCCAAAATCACCCAATTCCCTCCTCACAACTTTCTACGAGTCCAATGTCATCTTGCTTCTTCCTCTACCAATCCCCAACCTCACCAAACTAATCGAGTTATTCACACCCATTCCTCCTCATCTTCTTCCTATAAACACATGGTCAAAGCATATAAGTGTGTCCCACTTGGTGTAAAAAATATTTTAAACTTTGAGTAGTAAATTAATATTTAAAAATACTATAAAACTTTAAAAAATCAGTTTAATTTTGAATTCCCTACACCTTAGTTTTATAAGCTCTTAAAAATACATGTTTGGTAATTTTATAGGTGTTTGGTCATGTTTTAGCTATCATACATATTTTTTAGAAAGTCCAAACAAGTGGGACATAATTATATGCTTTGACCAACTATCACCACAACCATTCCTAGTACCTCCTCGCCACTATCTTTACTAGTGTCCCTACCCAATCTACCCGATGTCATATCCCATGTCCGAAAACATAACTCTATTTTTCCTCTCACATAACATGTACATATCATTGCTTCCCAACCCCCACCTATGATTGGTTTACATTATGTGATGTCTAATCCATCTCATCCACAATTTCCACCTATTCATACTTACATTCCCATTCAACAACCAATCAAATCCCAAAATTGCAACATCAAACATGAAAAATATCACCTTATCAAATGATTCCTCAAACCCTTACACATCCAAAAACTTATCAACCTCCTTATCAAGCTAATTTCCATACCACACAATCAAAATCACAATCCCAACCTATCATCTCTTGAACGATCCTATCCATGTCTTAATGAATAGGTTCGCTAGTCTAGAGGCCACTACCTTGGGACCAAATGTTACCTTATCTTATGAATAAAGCTGTAACAAACCTATTCATCTATTGGTTCTAATCAAACCTTACCCCCTCATTGGGAGATTCCAAAGTTTATCAAGTTCAATAAAAATAATATCCCCAACAACATCTACGCTTCTTCAAACACACATGTTACCTTATCGCACATGATCAGGAACTTATGATTTGCACCTTCCCTATGTCCTTGTCTAGTCTAACGTTGGACTAGTACAATGGGATTCCTCAACATCACCTATTATCCTTTACCCAACTCATGCAATTATTTCCGAACACTTTTCGATTAATATTGCGTGCAAAATCACTATCAATGACTTGTACGCCATTAGACAATTTGAGGAATAATCTATTACAATATGTTTTTCACAATGGCGTGGCATTATAAACCAACTATTATTTACTCTACCAAAAACCAAACTCATCAAACTCGTCTCACATTCCTATGCGAATCATATTTCTTCTACATTACAAATCCAATCTTTCTAAACATTTGAATAAGCCTTCACCATGGATTGAAAACTCAAAACTTGTGCCCTTGAGAAAGATCAACTAAAAATTAAATTGAAAAAACCCAAATAAGAGTTCACCAAACCATCCACACATAATGATAAATCTAAGAGTTCGAGAAAATAGCATGGCCTTTAAGTCTTCTTCTACACCCACATCTAGCATGTGGCCTCAACAACTAGCCCTTAGACTTGCGCCCAACTATACTCTCTGGGTGAATCACATAGTTCAATATTTGACAAGTTGATGGAAGTTAATATTATCAAACTTTCTCCAATCTGACCATTTTATGAATCTATACTAAAACATGTGTGGTATCATGACGATCATTACTTTAAATACGATCAAGTCCAAGAAAATAAAATAGAGAGGTGTCAAACCTTTAAAGACCTAGTCCAAATACTCATTAATAAAGATAATATTCAAGTGGACAATCATAATGTTGTCACCAAATCACTGCACCCTCCGAATGGCCAGGATGTGAATAGGACGTTCGGTGTGATTGGGACACATGGGATCACCTCTCAAGCTGTGGGACTTGGGCTCGAGGTGAACTCCGGAGAAGGCTGGCTTCCTCTTCCTAAACTAAGTGTTGACTTACTCCTAGTGTAACAAAAATGATTATCTAATCCTACGCTAACATTTTCATGGGGTTTTAGGGAAAGATATTTACAGAAATGAAACTATACTAGGGATGGTGATGCACCAAATAAAGGGTGTCTCCAGACTCAGGAAGGGTTAATTTGAAGAGGGTGTGTGCACCACAGGTCAACTTCACCTACTGCAACTTAGAGAGGGTACATGATACCACAAACTAAGAGACACACGTTCCCTTTGTTAAAATTTATCAGATCGAGAAATATACTAGTTTCCCAGTGAAGAAGGATGAACTCAAGAAGGGTGAACAAACACCACAACTTGACATGCAATACTTCACCACTCGATAAGCACAAAACTCCAGAACTCCGCAATAGAACTTAAACTTGCACGGTGTACTGCAAGTATGAGAAAGGCACAAAGAAGCACGAGAAGGATGAAAGGACCGAGATTAGTCACAAAACACACACTTTTATTAACTTCAATAACATGCACAATGCATCATACATTCGAAGAGGCAATAGTTGCCATTACGGTCTTGAAGAGGAGGCTTGAAAGTTCTCTCACACATAGAACAACTTGCAGAAGAGAGAGGATTCTTGAAAAGTATACACTTGCCTGAGATATCTAACTGTCCAACTTGTCTGAACTATTGGAACCCTTTGAAATGAGCTTCCAACTTACATTTATAGAAGAATATGTGAGAAAGAAGAGGAAAGGTCATAATTACATTCCTAAATTGAAGGCCCATGATGTATTTATTGCAGTTAGTTGAACCACCTGAGAAGGTTCCATCATGGGTCATTAATTGCCTGATGACCTAGTCTTCTCAATTAATTAAAAGAATATTTAAATAAAATATTTAAATAATAATAATAAATATTATTATTAAAATATTTAAATAAAAATATTAATTTAATTAACATAATGTTGGGACCCCCTGTTGACCCATTTGACTTGAAGAGGAGGGGGGCCATGTGGATAGAGTCTACACAAATCTCAACTCGGTGAGTTTCGAATCCTCTAACTCGGTGTTGCAATCGATTTTGAACCCCACACTATCTCTTTCCTTGCTTTGGTAATCGCACTCTTTTGCATTGAGTCCTTCGAATAGTGAGCTATCAAACTCGATTCTTATCATTTTCCTCTGTTAACTCGAGGCCATTTATGCATTCCTCATTCAAACTTCATGAAACATCACCACGAGCTCACTGCGAAGTCACCGAGCTCTTCATCCAGCAAACGATCTTACCTTTTCTGGGCTCAAACTCACTTGAATACCGAGCTTAACCCAATATTTCTAAAAAGAATGGTTTTACCACAATGCTCAGGATTCTTCCTCATCATATAACACTTGTAGTAAGAATGTTTTGGCTTTGCCATAATAAGCACAATTTGTACCTTCCAAACGATGAGAAAATGCCATTATCAATAAAGACCTAGTGCTGCCATGATGATGACCCAGGCTCATGCCCATAACATGTTGATAGACACCCTTGAGACTGATTTTTGGCCAAAGAACCCTTTGGTATTTTGGTAGTGCACTCGGAAATCTCGGCTCCAATCAACAATTATGCCACTATTGGGATCTTAGTATGGCATAGGTAGCTATGAGCTACACCATATACTCATTTTTCTAGAAACTAAAAAGATCCTTTATGTTACAATCTGCAACACATAAAAGAAGCCCTTCAAAAAATACATTGAACAACTGGGGCAACCAAGAGGACCTTGGAAAAATGTATAGGTAACAACCATATGAATTCTTCCTTAGTCGTGGATCAAAGCTAATAGAAATAAAGCTAGATAAAATTAGCTTGAAACTACAGTATAATCGTCCATTGTAAAAAACAAGCTTCTCTGAACCTGGTAAAAGAATACTTTTATTGTCTGATTGGACGTACATAATGGAAGGGTATAAATATTGCCTACTGCCCACAGAGTTTCTCAAAGAGACCATTTACAAGTAACAAGGATGTAGCATGCAAAACGGCCAACTAGGTATTTCAGAGTTGACCTTCACCTTCACTTCGTTTCTAGGAGAAGAAGTGCTGAGCAATATGAATCATTTCATTCTGCACTGTTTTAAACCTTCATCTCCTGATTCGGGCAAATTTTATGAAGCCTTGAATAGCGTGACTCCAATCCATCGTACACGGCAATGAATATTTGTTTCCTGCAGCTGCCATAGATCCAAGTTCAGAATAAGGATAAGCCAGTTGGACAACCTGCTTGCTGAAAGCACTCAAAAGAAAGGCCTTTATTGTACTGCAACATGCCTGTTGCCTGTGCGTGGGAGTTTCTCGCGACCACCGAATGCTCGAGCCCGAACGGGAGTTGGGAGAAGTATCTGGCAAAGGTGAACTGATCATGTCGACATCTGTTTGTTGCTTTGTGAGGAAACCTGTGTCTTCAGTAAGCTGCAATTACAGTATTCCATGAGAAGGCGTTTCTTTCTTGTGAGCCTGAAACTAGATACTTTTTCAACGTCGACCCATCTTCAACCATCTCGCCATCATCCTCCCTTATCGCTTGGAGGATTACTCGCCGCCCAATTTGTAACTGCCACTTTAACTCTCCTTGTGACTCGCACAATGTGCTCCGATCCTGTTTACACGGCCCGTGCGGAAGTATCATGTTGGATAGCCATCGTAAAATCTCCACGCTTGGCAGTTTGATCGGATTTCTCCCATTTTTTGATAGACTCAAACTTCTCCCACGCCCAGAATCTTTTCAATGGCTTGCCATCCACGAAAACCCACTTGGCATTGCAGCTCCGAATCCCCACATAACGGCTCGGCCAAATTAATCCACGGGCCCCGGCCTCAGCTTCGCCACACAAACTTGGCAAGTTCATTCTTTATCTCCACAATTCCCACCAGCGCGTGGGATTTTCAGCTTGGCCTGCCATTCATAAAAATCCACTTGGAAATCAAGTGAAATATTTCCCATGCGCGGAAATATCGTTCTCTTGCCATGACACTATAATAATTGGCTATACGCAGCAGCTACAGGGTAGAGAAGTAAACTTTATCTCAGAAAATCAATCACCTCCAGAGAGAGTTAATTGTGACAGCTGCCACAGGTGATCCCAAGGAACCGTTGGTGTTGGTCCTGATGTTCTAGTTGCATGCGACCACAGTCGTGATCAGTTGTTGTAAAATCTTGCCGCTGTAGTAGAAGAATGAGATAAAGTTTTAGTTGAGTTGTCTCGCCTTTTCATTTTGGAAATTCTCTTCCATGGAAGAAGCTCGACCAAATCTTGAGGCAGCTATTGTCTCCGTCGAGTCATTAAAACTGAATTCATATTCCAACAAGGAAGCATCAATCTCTCCATGTTGAATTAAACCGAGTCGAGCTCGTCATTTCTCTGCCTCAATGAGCCAACCATCGAAACATCCTCCGCTCCTATCGAGATTCCTTTACGACAAGCCAAACTCAGTTACTGAGCTTACATTTCCTACTCATGAACTCATCTAAGGCTTGTGATCTGAGTTATGACCGAGTTAGGACAAGGCACAAGCTCCTCCGAGGAGTCATCTCTTTATTCCTGATTTGACACTGTTGACCAGAAGTGGGTCCCTGGGACTAATGTCGTGATTTGATCGTAATAAGGCCCTGTTTTCCAATTTTTCCATGTGCGTAAAATTGGATAACACATAATGCACCACCTAACCAAACACTTGACATCTTTAGATAACCATTTCCCAACCACACACCAACAAATCAAGCCACCACTTCTTCGACATCCCATGTGCTCAATGCTCATACCATAAACACTATCCATACCAATGATCAAGATCTTATCCCATCAACAACTTCACCTTCTTCATCAATGATCACACCTACCTCCTTGAATATTATTCCTACATCTACAAGCCCATTAACACTTATCCCTACAACCACACCAATCATACCTACATCTACCTTGGCATCCATTCCTGCATCTACAACTACTAGATCAACCCCATTCACAAATATATCATTCTTACCCCTTGAAACATTTATGAAACAACCATTCTAACCTAATACCACATCCACCATCGATTCAACACTTATGTCTACTTGATTACCTATCCCATCCACTCTATCTCTCATCACAACCACTTCATTGGATTCAACTAATCTATCCACATTTATTCCACCTTTACCCATTATACCATCCTTAACATCAATCCCAATTCCCCTTCCATGCTTTCACCCCCTACATCAACTAGTGTGACTATATATACATCATCTTCCACGTCACTTTCATCATTTGAATAATTTATGAGAGTACTCCAACTTTCCTTGACTTCAAATAATCCTCCCATCTCATCTACCCAATCAATTTTTTTACACCAAATCAATCTTTTCCTCCTTTTGACCACATCATGCACAAACTACTCCCTCCACATGTACCGCAACCTTCGGGATCTCCGGATGAGATAGTGGTCATCCCTCCCAAGGATGCTTCTTCCAAGAAAAGCTATGGAACCCTTGGCACATTTCCTCAATGTTCTCTTTCACATACCCATAAGAAATTTGATATCCCCCTCCTAATATTAAACAAACCAATGCTACATAATATTAGGACTACATTCATCTCTTCTTAGACTACCCTCTCTATTAAAGAAACTTCAATCCACCAATCAACTAAATCCAAAACCATCCAACGTTTCTTCTTCTAGAGCACCAATCAAAACTAAAACTAAGACACCAAAACCCCAAAATACTCCAAATTCACACTTGACATCTAAATCATCTCAATAATCCGCTTCTTATTTTAAGACTAATATGTCACAAAGATAAGGCACCTTTTAATATTAAGATTGAATCATATGTGGAAGTACTCCAACATTTTCTACAAATTTCCATGATCATGTTTCCACCAATTGAGGCCTTTGAACCAAATAGTAAGAAGCCATCGTGGTTCGACTCAAACCTCATTTGCACCTACCATCGTACTCCTAGACATCATATCGAACACCGAAATGCACTCCAAACCCTTGTCCACAATGTCAACAAGGAAAATGAATTTATTCTTAAGGCAAACCAATCTCTTCCTTCTAAACCCACACCTTCGACCTCATGGACATCAAAATGCAAGAGTCCCTTCATTCATCATGGAATTTTGTGGCCATCCCACCTCCAAATGAATTTTCTTTCTAGGATGGTCCCCTTTTTTATAAATGTTATTCGGATATCAACACAATTAGGCCCACACAATTCCAAGTCAACATCTCAGCAAAAATACAATAAAATTTTCACCATTCCTCCTCCTAAAGATCTTACATCATCATCGAAACCTAAGGTTTCTATCTTAGCTGCCCCACCCTATTAAACAAACTATCATCAAAAAACTTCATCAAGCCCTAGTTAAGATGTCACTTTACAAGCTCATCCAAATCTCACCAAACCATAGACATGACCTTACTTGAATATTTTAAGTGTATTCTAACATCTAGGGATGTGGCTCAACCCTTCACATCGATCATAGGACCACTTACAACTTCTACTACTATCCCATTCGATGATACTAAGATTTTAGACGTCATGCTGGATGATCATGATCTTCCCCTTTTCATCATGGTTAGGATCAATGATAATTTCATTCGATGATCCATGATCAACAATGGGGAAATCATTAACATCATCCCATCACATACTTTTGATCATCTTAAGATCCCAAAATCCATAGTCTCCCAAACACACGCGGTCCTTCGTGCCTTCAACGATGCAATCACTCCTGCCTTGGGAAAAATTTTCATTCCCATTTGTGTTGCTGAGAATCTCTTCTATGAGGCCTTCTACATCATAAAAGGAGAATTTCATTACAATGTTCTCCTTAGATGACCTTGGATCCGTGATATGCGTTGCGTCCCCTCTATACTTCATCGATGTCTTAAATATGAGCATGAGGGGAAGATATTGACACTTCTTGGGGATATTCCTCCTTTTGAAATGTGTAACATGACCTATTGACCTAACAATGTCCTCATTCTCAAGAATGATCCATCTGCACCATCCACCAGTTCGTCCATCCCTTCATCCAAACTACCTAATGATGACTCCCTGGATAAACTAATGGATAAACATACATTGGGGGAGTATTTTCTTCTTACAATCAACACCTTGCCCACTCCTCACCGTCTCGGTGGAACTGACCAAGATCCAATGTATCAACCCAATTTTGGGGATATCATTCATTTTTTTCCACCACATCTTCAAACCAACCTCATCTATGGTGATTTAGATACTCCTTCTCACATCACCGATATTCCACATGCCATCCTTCGATTACACCTACCTTCATCATTGTGTATGGAATGGATTTTGCATGGGGCATTATGATCATGTGCCACATGGTTTATTTGATGATCAATGTCACAAACCTCTTGAAAATTTTAGGTTAGGCTATTAGGGGAAATCCTCAAACCATATCCCACCATCCAAGATGTGCATGAACATGCCTTCTCCATCTTCTCCATCCCATGAATCCATGGATATCGATGACACCATGTATATTTCCTTTGTATTTTTTTAGTCTCGACCATCACTTTGAGACCAATCACTTATCAGTCTAGAAACTAGACTAGATCCCTTTCTCTCTGCCATCTAGAGATGATAGAAGAAGAATCTTCTACCATCGACATTATTTAGTGTGTTTACAATGATGCCATTCTTTCCCACATGGGGATACAAGATTATTATCTTCATAAGACCTTACGATCCAACACATTCAATCTTCTCAACAAAGCCACCATCAACATCAATATAAGGACTCCCCAAGAGCCTCACATCCTCAAAATAGGTCAATCCATTGATCGAATGAGCTCAAATATTTATAGACATTCCTCTATGATCATAGCTAGGAATTCACAAGGTTATATTTAGACATGCCATGTCTTGACCCTTCTATCATTGTTCACAATATCGTCACCATTCCCAACACAAAACAAGTCAAGAAGAAGCTTCATTGCCTACAATTGTTTCGATCCTTTTTACGTACAATCGGAGACTGAAATAGATAAGGGTGTAGGAGGTTTACCTATTGTTTGGTTGATGGGTGGAATGTGCGTGTGTTGACTTCCGATCTCGGTCGATTGTGTGAACAATACTGTTGAATGTTTGGAGGGTGTGCGTGTACCGTAGAGGAGATCGGATCGATTGCGAAGAACTCCTTTTTGTGCAGGAAGGACTACTACAAGTAATAATACAAGACCACCGATTCTAATTAGACAATAAATGAGGGAACTACCTTGGGCCCAGAAGTATTAAACTTCCTTTGAAGGTGGTCGAGTTCCCTGCTAATATGAATTAACAAAAATTATTACAAAATTACAATTTAATTACCTTGTTAAAACAATAGAGGAAAGGGCTAGTTTTGGTTTTGAATCACAGTGACCGAAGCCGGTCACTTCACATAATACTGGTTTTACGCTAACCGATATCGGTAGGGCGATGGTTTAGGGGATTTTAGTGAAGGTTGGCTATAAGGTGGCTATGGTGTTTATAAGGCTGGTAAATGATTGGGGATAGGTAATGGGGTGATGGAGAGACTCGAGAGGGTATGTGGGGGCTGTTCTTGGGGCAATGTAGGGGTAGAGGAATGATAGTTAGATGTAGGGTGTTACCGGGTAGTAGATCTAGGAATAGACTTATAATTGTTGTGATTCAGAAGTTGAAAATGTTATTAAAAGAACATACAAGATAGTACTTACTAGTTCCTGATGAAGATACAGGTCCAAAGACTGTGATAACGAAGGCAGGGCTCAGGTAGGATGATCGAGACAATCAAAGATGAGCTATCTTCTCTCCCAATGCTTGGATGAGTGTCACTGGGCTCTGGTTACTCAGTTGCAGTCTTGGGCTTGATGTCCTTCTCTGCAAACTCCTTTCTTTCCTTCACTTGTCTCTGCTCGGCCAAGTGAATTCCCGATCTTTCCAATGAATTTCTAGATTCCAGATCCTTTGTTTTTGGTTGGGGGAGGTCATTTACAGGGAACCGATGGTGGTTACGTAACCGACGGTGGTCGAGTAGGAACCGATGTCGGTTAAGTCAAAGTGGGCTATTTTTAGTAAAATAGCCAACTTTCCCTCCTTTTCTCCCGAGGGATTAGTTGTGGGCTTGGTCAAGTCATTATGAGGTTGGTTTTGGTGTGGGTGAGGAGTAATTAGTCATGGGTGTGGATGTAGACCAAGTTATAGGTCTTAATTAGGTTAGTTTAGGGTTAGGACTAGGTCATGATGAGGTGGCGAAATGAGGTGGCAGGTTTGGAGATGTGGATTTATTAATTATAAGGTAATTAATAAATAATTGTGTAAGGTTTAGGTGATGAGGTTAGGTTGCGAAATGAGATGTGGGCACGGGGGTCGTAAGACACAAATTTGGTGTCTACATTAGCCCCTTGTTGTCGTGTAGCTTGTCTTGTAAAGCTGCACTGACAATAATAAGAAGTGGTTACTCTGTTAAGGGTATAGGTAATCCCCTCAAATCTATCACAGTTGAGGTAGTGTGAAATCGGGGATAGGGTTGATAAAGGGTAAATGGTGTTGAGATGATGGTAAGATGGTGGGGTAGGTCGAGGAAGCGAGACACGCGTTGAAATGCGATAGTGCGACCGGGGTATATGATTTGAAGAGCAAACAAGCAATTCATAGGCAAAGGTCGATAGTTTATCCAAACAAGGGTGATATAATCCTGGTATCAAGGCATAGGAAGTAGCTCCGGGGATATAATGGGTAAGGTACGGGAATGTTTAGGCATGTTCGGCGTACGAATGGTTGGTTTGGTTGAGATAAACGTCATGGTCTCGATCTAGGCAAAGTTGGTCAAATGATCAAGTCAAGTACCCTAATCATGCTAAAACAAGAAATAGGTGAGCTCGATTGAACAAAAAGCTACATGATGGGTGGATAAAATTGTAATTTGCGGGTTTTGGGTGAGGTATTTAATTGGTGCGGCCTTAGGTCGGGCGATTGATTAAGTGGTTGCGGGTCGGGCTTTGATTTGGGGCCAAATGGTTGGTTGCGGCCTTGGGTTGGGCCTGATTGGTTGGTTGCGGCCTTGGGTCGGGCCTGATTGGTTGGTTGCGGCCTTGGGTTGGGCCAAATGGTTGGTTGCGGCCTTAGGGTTGGGTTGGGCTTTGATTAGTTGGTTGCGGCCTTGGTCGGGCCTGGTTGGTTAGTTGTGGGTTGGTTCTGGCCTTGGGTCGGGCGAATGGTTGGGCCTTGGTCGGGCGATTGGTTGGTTGCGGCCTTGGGTCGGGCGATTGGTTGGTTGCGGCCTTGGTCGGGCGAAATGGTTGCGGTCGGGCCCGATGGTGGTTGGCCTTGGGCCGAATTGGGCCTTGAATGAAAGTCAAAAAAGGCTATTTAGCAAAGGAGGGTATAGGCGATGTGGTGAGAAAGGGAGATTGGTGAATAAGGGTAGAAATTGCGGTAAAATAGGGATTAAACCGATATCGGTTAGCTATGACCGGTATCGGTTAGATGACCGATACCGGTGGTTTAGGGCACAATATAACCGATATCGGTTATAGGTAAAAAACCTATAAAAAGAAAAATACGGCCTGTCATTGTCACATTGTCAATTTGATAACCAATACGGCTTGTCTGGGTTTAAAATTGATTTTGTTGAGTTTGTATGCTGAGTTGGCAGTAGTTGAGTGGAGGAGTGAGTGATTGGTAGACCCCAGTGAGTAGGAGGCAGAATTTGATTGGTGGAGGACCCAGCTAGAGGAGATTTATAGCCATGGCACAGCCAGGAGGAGCAGGAGGTGCTGGACCAGCTGGACCACCACCACCTATCCCACCACGATGACGTGTAGTCGTACCGGTAGGTTCTAAACCTCTAATTATGTGAATTTAATGATTTTAAGTTTAGATTTGGGTTTTGGGTAGGAATCCAAAATTTAATGAAATAATGAATAAATGGATGTAATTTGAAAAATGGAGTGGGTAGGTAGGTTAGTTAGGCTAAAACGGTAGGGTGGGTAGGTTTGTAGGGTTTTCCAGTGGGTAAAAGGGTAGAAATAGGCAAAAAGATGGTTTTGGGGGCCGCGTCGGGTTCGGCTCTGGACCTGGACAGTGACCGATGTCGGTCACTAGGCGACCGGCATCGGTCACCAAATATTTGCACAAAGTGGAGTTTTGGTAGACCGGCGTCGGTCGTATGTCGGCCACACCGTGTATAGGATGTGCTGGGTAGGGGACCGGTGGCGGTCGAGGTGAAGCAGTATCGGTCATTAGTTAGGTTTTTTTTGTTTTTTTTTTTGTTTTTTTTGTTGTTGTTTGTTGTTTTGTTGTTGTTTGTTGTTTTTGTTTTTGTTTTGAAGTTTTTGTGTAGAGTTGATAGGAAAGGTGATTGATAGGAAAGGTGATTGGGGGGGGAAATGGGGTGGTTGTGTGGTTGGTTCGGTTAGGATAGATTAGGTGTTGGGTATGAATTAGGAGGTGTTAAATTGGTAGGGGCATAGTTAGATGGCGATAGTAGATCGGGGTGGTTGGTAGGGTGTGAGATAAGGAAAGGGGATATCGTAGATGTTTTAGGGTAAGATAGGTGGGTGTAGATGTGTGTTATAGAGTCGGGGTGTGGTTGGGTGGGTAAAAGGGGTATAGAGGGTTAAGGTAGTTGTTTTTGTAAAGGGTAGGTCTAATGAAGTGGGTTGTTTTTGCAGGCACGTCAGCAGCTTACGATGCGGGATCGGATGCCCCCGCTATTGAGACGGATGCGGCCACATGTGTCCGCAGCGCATTGGGCCATTATGCGCGAGGTGGGACTCGGCGGAGTCCAGCGGTATAGGGCTGTGGATAGGGACCACAGCCTTATGGTTGCCCTCATCGAGAGATGGGATCCGGTAACCAATGTTTTCCATCTCCCTACTGGAGAGATGACTATTACCCTAGAGGATGTGTATCACATCCACGAGGCTACCCGATCGTAGGGGAGCGGTGTTCCAGTAGATGCGAGAGGCGGCGATGGATAGCATTCTTCGGTATTTGGGGATGCAGCCGCATTATTGACTTATCACAGCGTGAGCATTGCCTATGGTGATATGTATCGTGCCCACCGACATGAGACACGGCTTGCCGTGTTGATGATGATAGGCATCACATGCTTCGCCCTCCCGGACTCAGAGGGAGGCCGCTTCCCATGGGCTTTGATGGGAGTGCTACGAGATGGTAGAGGAGCATACGTGCTATGCCTGGGCACCAGTATATCTAGTGCGGCTATCTGAGAGAGGCTGTGGGGTTATCGCGGATGAGGTGATTTGGGATTTGCTCGACATTTTTTTACAACTGCTTGGGCATATGAGCACATCATATGTATACGACCAGTAGGGCTGCCCCAGCAGCCAGGGCCATAGATTATATACAGATATGGCTTTCAGAGGTGGTTGGGGGTCGTGGGCCAGCCACGAGCGGTGCTCGCAGGATGGGATGTAGCCTACTACCGTCATATGTTAGAGGGCTTGACCGTGCTAGACATTGTATGGAGGCCCTACAGAGGCCATCAGCCCCGAGGAGGAGCCCGAGCACAGATGCGCTGGATCCAGTATACTTTCTAGATAGCTGGACGGAGGCCTGGAGAGCATGAGTGGATACCCCTAGAGAGGGTACGACGGCAGTTGGGGCTGCGATAGGATGAGCCACCTCCCTTCCCACATCTGGGAGGATGATGTAGAGGCCCCACTTTGCTGCGCCATGTAGCCCATTGACCCAGATTGGGTAGCGAGAGAGGCGGCGGATGATCGATGGATGACCCAGTGCACAGGTTCATTTTTAGTGTGGTGGGTAGGGAGAGCAGCTAGGAGAGCACAGCCCACACAGCCAGTTAGCGGCTGTTATAGCGAGAGAGGGGACCGCTCGTAGGGCAGTGCGGTTATTACGAGGGGGCTTGCTGCTGCCACGAGCACGAATCGGGGTACTACGAGGGGGTTAGCTTGAGCACGAGTGCAGCGAGTGCGCAGCACGAGCACGCAGTACACCATAGGCAGCCCACCACCACACCGCCACAGCACACATGCACCGCCCCGCCGCGAGCATGCACGCACACCCACCACGAGTACGTGCACGAGCACGGGGTGTACCCGGCGGAGATAGGGCCACTATTATTAGGAGTCGGGGACTAGCCCCAGCAGCCATGGTGGCACGGGCCCGCTATATGGAGAGCGGAGGCCCGGTATTATCAGGATGTCCTTGATGGTACCGGGGCTGACTATCAGCCATATGCGGCGCCTGAGCCGAGACCTCTCGGGCCGAGAGATCTCAGGGGCAGCCACGGCCGGTGGGTCGGTGGCGAGGGAGGAGGCGAGCCGGCCACGAGGGACCAGCGAGGGAGAGGGGCGAGGTGGTGGGGAGAGATGAGACATCCTGGAGGTGGATGGGTTTTTGGCTATTGGATATAGACACTGGTCTGCGAACCGGTTATGTATATAGAGGCCTGCGTGCCCACATATGATTTATTTATTCATTCTTGTTGTATATACCGGCCTGCGAGCCGAGTACAGGTTGTATAGTTGATACCGGCCTGCGAGCCGAGTATATTTTGATATGAGAGACCGGCTGCGAGCCTAGTCGAGATTTTGGCGATGATTGCGGCTGCGTGTGCGGCTTTGTATTATTTTGAGATCACGAGGCCCCATGCGGGGAAGTTGTATTGTATATTTAAACATTGATATATATATATATATATATATATATAGATGATGATTTTGATCCATATGCTGTGTATAAAATGTTTTATGTGTTTTGTCGATGGTTTTGAAATTGAATGTATGTAGATGATGAGTTTGATCCAAATGGTGTATATATTGATGGGTTTGATGTATATATTGAAATGTCGTATGTATTTTGTTGATGGTTGTTTTATTGTAGATAGATGATGTTGATGAAATTGTGATGAGATATTGATGTGATTTTGATGAAAAATATTGATAATGGTGTAGTTATGCAGGAAAAAGAGGCGGGCACCACAAAAATTTGCAAAAAATAAAGAAAAGGCCCGGTTTAAGAAAAAGGAGGCATGTGACCGATATCGGTTAGCTAACCGACGTCGGTAGATTGTTGACCGATATCGGTTAGGTAACCGATACCGGTTATGCCAAAACGAGCTTTTCTAAAAATAGAAAAGCTTGGGTGGCAACTTAAGTTCTTATTTTTAGAGTTCTTATTTTTAGAGTCATGCAACAAGTTAAATACGTGAATGCGATGCTGTTTGATGACTGATACAGGTAATTGCATGAAAGAATTGAGTGATAAGGAGGAAAGAGACAGGTGAAGTGAGTGTGGGCTGAGATTAAGAAGTTAGAAAGGAAAATTATATTTGAAGAGGGTGGTGAACATGGCTGAACGAGGAGAAGCATCCAGCAGGCAGGGACGAGAGGGAAGACAAGTTCCACCCCAAGCTGCTGCATCCCGAGAGGTAAACTGTTTGGTTGTATTTTAATTCTTGCATGTTTTGATGAATAGGATGAGAGAAGGTAAGAGGGTAGAGATGAGAAAGAAAAGGTGATAGGCAAGGGTTTGGAATGGGGTGAGTGTTATGGGGTAGGTAAGCGGGGGTTTCACGTATGTTTGTAGGTATGGAGAGGAGTAAACGAGCAAAATAATTATCATAGGGGATGTTTTTAAGCAGGTTGTATATGTTTGACAGTGACCGATATCGTTTAGAGATAACCGGTATCGGTTAGTAAACCGGTATCGGTTATCTATAACCGATACCGGTTACTGTAGGAATTTCCAGAATGTGAGAAAAAACCCTTGGGGATTTGATTTATTGAATGGTTGTGTGTCGTTTTGATGTATGCAGGCGGAGGCAGGGTTAAGGATGAATGATAGTGTGCCAGCTTTGTTGTCACGAATCCGAGCGGATGTAACACCAGCTGAATGGGCATTGATAAACCGTGTGGGGTTAAGTGGAATCCGCTATTATTCATGAATCACACGCAATCATGCTATGTTGCAGGCGTTGATTGAGAGATGGAATCCAGAAAAGAATACCTTCTATCTACCAACAGGGGAGATGACAGTGACGTTGGAAGATGTGTTTAGAATTTTGAGGCTCCCAATTACAGGAAGACCAGTGTATCAGGCGTTGCCTAGCGGGGCGGGGAGCGATAACAGTAGTATTTGGTTTAGTTGCATGAGATTTGACACGGCGAGTTTGACATTCACTTATGGTATAATGTATGCACACACCTAGGAAACAAGGTTGGCGGTGGTATTAATGATAGCGGTGGGGTATTATGCATTACCGAGGGCGGAGGGGGGAAGATTTCCAAAAGCATTGATGAGTGTTATTTGGGAAATGATAGAAAGGAGCGTGACTTTCGCATGGGCACCCGCATATCTGGCGGAGCTATACAGGGGTTTATGGGCTGCAGGTGAAAACACAGGAGATGACACTTTGGATTGTTCATACTTATTACATTGTTGGGCCTATGAGCACATTGTTTGTGTGCGACCGATAGGCCGACCCATCCAGTCGGGAGAGACAGGAGTGCAGAGGTTGGGATTCAGACGATGGGTCCAGACAGAACAAGAGGCGAGATCCCAGGCTGTGATAGATGACATCGAGTATTATAGGCAGGTATGGGAGATGGTGACGATTGCGGATATTTGTTGGAGGCCTTACGGGAACTATATGGTGACAGAGAACATAGCTGAGGAGTTGAGGGGTGTAGAGTGATTGAGGTGGATCGCGGGGCACAGGCCAGGTGAGTACGAGAGGATTCCTCTAGATCGCGTGTGCGGTGACAATTTGGATTTGTTCAGGATATACCTATGGCTTATAGACCATACATGAGGATCGATGCGCGAGGCATTCTCACCTCCCGGCCGACACCTCCGAGAAGGGCCATAAGAGATAGCGATCCGATCGCGAGGTAATGGATGCGGGAGCGAGCGAGGCTATAGATTATGGTGGGTAGCGAGCTGCGAGGTGTACGTGATCGTCTGACATAGCTTTGTGATTACAGCGGAGAGAGATCCTGCGGGGATTTGGTTCATCAGCTCAAACACGGGTGAATGAGACAATGGGATTGTTAGAGGTTTCGCGAGTCACAGTGGAGAGACTAGAGGCAATATTCCTCCACGCGAGAGGACGTATTCGTATGTTACAGGAGATGTTGGCGGATCAGTGGGAGGAACCAATAGCAGTGGCACCTTTGAGGATGGAGAGGCCAAGTGAGTGGCATCGACGATCATGATCACCACCTGATTCGGGAGGAGGCGCAAGGGTCTAAGTGAATTTCATAGGAGTATAAGAATAAATAAGGATGCCGACCTGTGCGTCGATGATAGAGAAGATGTATTTGTTTAACATCTAAATAAAACTAAATATGTATGTTGATTTGAGTTATGATAATAATAAGAATGGTTGTGTTTTGAATGTTTTGTTTTGAAAAAGGATAAAGATGAATGTGAGCAAATAGAGATACACAAATAGATTTATATATACCACACATGATAGGTTATGGTAGGGGATGGTCGAGCTAACCTTGGGAGACCCCATGTCTCCTAAGTGCTGCCTACATAGCCCATTGCACAAAGCAAGGAGGGCCTCGGACCGATGTAGTTCTCCCTTAGGACCGGGGAGAGGTGAATTCGGGCAATTTGGTTTGTGTTAGGCAATTTGTTGGTTGGTAAAAATATTGATATTGGTAGGGTAATGTTGTTGGTGTTGGTAAGGTATTGGCGATGTTGGTGTAGGTATAGGTGAAATGAAAGTTAGCTTACCCAAGTAGTAGGGAATCGTGTCCTGATTAAGGTCAACACATAATCCTAGAGTCGAGTAAAAGAGGCAAAAGTGTCCCATAGTTGAGAAGAGCTAAACAAACCACATATTAACATAGGATGAGGCTTGAATCCCTAGGTGCCTTGCATAGGCGAGAAGTCGATAGGTGAAAAGAGTTGTATAATCACAATATATCGGATATACGTCACGTCCCTTGAGTTTTGTTGCTTTGACGAATGGTGAGGTGAGGTGGTTGATATAGTCGGGTGCGAGAGAACTTGTTATAAGGTGATTATTTTGACGAAAGAGAACCAAACCTAAATAGACAAGTCCATGACTCAAAAGTGCTTTGGAATTTTGCTTTTTATTTTTCTGGATATAGACTGATCGATGCGGGAAGTCTACATGGGATATGTATTTTGTTGTTCTTGAGGTCTTCACGAAGCTGATCAATGTGAGAAGCTTCTGATAAAGGCTGACTTTGTATAGATGTCCTTGAGGAGCGATCTATTTATAGTAGCGAATGCGGTTTTGTGTATAGCTTGTCCTTCGGGAGAGCGATCTATTTATAATAGTAGAAGTGGCTTTGCACATAGCTGTCCTTCGAGGGAGCAGTCTATGTATAACTTTAGAGGTCTAGATGTCCGTTTGGCATGAAGCATCTAGTTTTGTAGGAAGTTTGACTCAAGAATATCCCATAAGTGTATAATTGAGAACATGTTATTTTGATACTTTTAAGTCATGGACTAGACTAAAAGGGGAAGGCATCTTTAAGGGGAGGTTATGACCAAACCATGTGAGCTTGATTTTATTTTGAGATGCATGAAACAAAGTGTATGAGGTGGTAAATGAGCTCAAGGGATGAGCGCAAGGTAGATAAGAAGTGATATAACACTAAATTCAACAGTAGAATGGTCGAAGATGCAAGGCATTAAGGGTTTAGGCTCAGGTTTACCATTAAGCGAAGCTAAATGATAAGTGCCTGATCCGTAAGTATGAGTGATAATGTAAGGCCCAATCTAATTAGGAGAAAATTTTCCACGTTTGCTCTTTTCTAGTTTGGTTACATGTTGATTCTCTTTGAGGACAAGATCACCAACCTTAAAGGTATGCTCATGAAGTCACTTATCATAAGCACGCTTGATGCATTTTGATAGATTTGAAGGTGGTCAAGAGTTTGTAAGGCAAAGCGCTCGTCAAGAAGCTCCAATTGGGCTAACCGCTCTTGGCGGAAATCATCATTGGTGAGAATATCCTGAAGAGATATTCTTAGGGAGGGTATTTGTATTTCGAGAGGCAAGACAGCCTCGGTACCATATACCAAAGAGAATGGGGTGGCATTAGTGGAGGTGCGAATGCTAGTCCGATAAGCCCAAAGGGCAAAGGGGATGTGATCAGGCCAATTGCTTCCAGAATCGTTAACAACTTTCATGAGGATTTTGGTTAGGGTTTTATTAGAAGATTCGGCTTGACCATTTGCTTGTGGATAGTAAGGTGATGAGAAGCTAAGTTTGATACCAAAGTTGTCACAAAGGTCTTGTAACAACTTATTTTTGAAAAGATTTTCCATTATCTGTTATCAGGCGATGAGGAATGCCAAAACGACAGATAATGTGATGGTTAATGAATTCTACGATTTTTTCTTTTTTGGTTGAAATGAGTGGAATGGCTTCCACCCATTTAGTGTAATATTCGGTTCTTTGTGATTATCCAACGGTGACGTTGCGAAGAGGGTGGGTGAATCTCACCGATAAGGTCTAAACCCCATTGTGAGAAAGGCCAAAGATCTCGTGCGACCTGTAGCGGATGGCTAGGAGTATGTTGAAGGTTGGCATGTTGTTGACACATAACACAACACTTAACATATTCATAGCAATCGTTATTAAGAGTAGGCCAATAATAGCCTAGGCGAAGGATCCGTTTGGCCATGGCAAGGCCACTAAAATGTCCACCACAAATACCGTCATGGACTTGTTGGATGGTATAGGTGACCTCCGCACCGGTTAGACATCGAAGGAGGATGCCATCAAAGCCACGTTTATAGAGGAGTCCCCCCATGATGACATAACGAGAAACACTTTTAAGAAAAGCACGTTTGCCGTTACTAGTAAGGTCAGGTGGGAGAACAGAGGTTGTAAGGTAGTCGTGAAATTGGTGATACCAGGTATCCTGTGAATTAGTAGACACATTATTTATCATACAAACATCCGGGGCTGAGTAAGATGGGGCAAAGAGTTGTTGGACCAAGATGAATATGTCAGAGTCAGTTGGTGAGGCAGGAATTTGCGAGGCTAAGCAAGCCATAGTATCCATAAATTTGTTAGTGGAGCGGGGAATGGTTTGGATAGAATAATGAGTAAATAAGGTCAAAAGTGAATCCACGTAATGTTTGTACTTTTGAAGTTCCTCATTTTTACATTGGTAGATGCCCATAACTTGATTGACTACCAATTGAGAGTCACCAAAATATTGATAGATTTGACACCTAAGTGTAACGTAACCTAGAGACCCAAAACAAGGGCCTCGTATTCCACTGTATTATTAGTGCAGGGGAAATCGAGCCGGAATGAAAGAGGCATAGGCTCAGCGTCAAGAGGAATGAGAACAACACCGGCTCCTCTCCGTGCTTTGGCATTTGGATCCATCGAAGAAGAGGGTCATTGGATACGACTCCTCACTGAGTGAAAGAGTGGCGATGAGTTCGTCGGGAAATTAAAATTGGTAAATTGTTCCCCAGGTAAAGGGGCTTCCGCGAGTTGGTCTATGATAGTTTGTCCTTTGATTGACTTTTGGTGTACAAATTCAAGGTCGAGGTCGGCGAGGAGCATAAGCCATCGGGTGATGCGTTGGTTTAGATGAGGTTTGGCGTACATATAATGAATGGGGTCCGCGTTGGTGATGACAAAAGTTTTGTGATTCAGGAGGTAGTGTCGGAGTTTGGTGGCTACGAATGATAGGGCTAGGCACAACTTTTCTACATGTGTATACCTAGTCTCGTAATCCACGAGAGTACGACTTATGTAATAAACGGCTTGTTCTCGATGCTCGGAGTCACGATGTGCGAGCATGGCTCCTACAGCATGGTCGGTGGTAGAAAGGTAAAGGTAGAAAGGGCGATCGTCCTGAGGTGGGATAAGCACGGTGGGCTGCGAGATAGGCTTTAAGAGCCTCAAAGGCTTGGTGGCACTCTTCGCTCCATTGAAAGACAATGTCCTTTTTAAGGAGATGATGGAAAGGTTGACATCGATCCGAGAGTTGGGAGATGAAACGCCGGATAGATTGGAGTTTACCTTGCAAACTACGCAATTGTTTGAGGTTAGTAGGTGGGGGCATTTCTAGGATAGCTTTGACTTTAGATGGATCGACCTCGATGCCACGCAAAGAGACGATAAAACCAAGAAGTTTTCCCAAAAGGACACCAAAGACACATTTCTTTGGTTGAAGACGAACACAATATTGTAACAGGTGATCGAAAATAATGGTTAAAACATCGAGATGTTCAACTGCGATGTTTAGATTTGCCAAAAGATCATCGACATAATCCTCAAGGATAGTGTGCATAATGTCATGAAAAATGTAAGTCATAGCCCAGCGATAGGTCACACGGCATTCTTAAGGCCAAATGGCATGACACGATAACGAAGGTTCCCGAGGAGTTATGAAAGTAGTTTTATGTTGATCGGCGGGGCTACAAAATTTGATTGTATCAGAAGCCATCCATGAGAGAAAGCCTCATCTCATGGCCCGGTGAGATCAACAAGTTGATCAATACTTGGGAGGAAGTCATCCTTCGGGCAAGCGAGGTTAAGGTCCCGAAAATCCATACATATCAAAAGTCCCCGTTGCTTTAGTAACAGGTACGATGTTAGAAATCCATTGAGGATAGTCAATAGGTAAGATGAAGGAAACAGAAAGGAGTCGTTGAAGCTCTTCTTTGACCAAGAGGGCAATGCGTGGATGCATTTTTCTCAGTTTCTGTTTAACTAGTTTGGAATCGGGTTTTAGGGTAATGTTATGGACAGCAATGTCAGGATCAATTCCTGGCATGTCAGCGTAGGACCAAGCGAAAGCTTGGTTGCGGGCACGGAGAAAGGTAGTAAAGGCGGTTTGTTCTGATGCGGTAAGAGATTGTCCGATCTTCACAATGTGAGGATCATCCTCGTGTGGATGTTGATTTCTATAGTCGACTCATTCAACATGGTTTGAGTTTCAGATGGTAAGGCGCGTTGAATATAAGAGTCATCCGCACCAAGGTAAGTGAGGATGGAGTCGTCATCCTGGCACTCAACAACATTAATGAAGGTGAATCCTCTTCGATCATGTCTAGATACAGAAGGGGAAGAGAAGATGGGTCCTCATTATCACGTTGATAAGTGAGAGGACCCAGGAAGATAGCGTTTATGAAAAAAAAAAGTTAGGAGGGATAGATTCAGGGTCTATCGACTCTGTGGGTGACGATGGCAAAATGGGTGATGATGGTTTGGTAGGGGTGACATCGTCATCTTCCAGGATACAACTGACACGAGGTTTCTTTGGTGTAAGTGTTTGAGGAAATCCAAGACCACTACGATCTTTGTGTTTGCGTGTAGTCACGGGAATGATTGTATGTCGGCCTTGTTCATAAAGACCAAAACCAAAACCTTTCCAAGCACAGCAGCGTCAAAGGTGAGGCAAAATGATGATTTGTTAGGTATTGAAAATCAGATTGGAAGGGAACCACACCAAGGGGAGGTTCAGGGGTAATGGAGGATGTGTCGACACCCCCATACGTTAGGTTGGTGCGGAAATTAGGTGGTCCGTAGGAGATTACCTCCCCCACACGACGGTCGTAGGTAGGATGCACATGTAACTATCCTGTACTCCTGTGGGGTATGGAAAGAGCTAACGTTATATAGGTGATACTCCCCCAGTGTAAGGCGTTGAAAAACATCTACTAAGGGGTCTGAGGTTGGGATGTTGTCCGGGAAAGGAAGTGGTATTTGCGACGGCGGTTTCATTGGTTGAAGGTGTAGGTGTGGTTGAGGTGGATGGTAGAGGTGTGGTTGAAGTGGATGGTTGGGTTGGATGAATGGGTGTCTTGACTAGTACAAGCACATCATTAGGGTGATATAACATATTGCAGGTTTTGAAGGGGGGAGGATCAGCTTTTACGGTGTAGGACTTCCCCTCGTACTCAAATTTTATGCATCTATGTAAGGTGGAGGGAACGCATCCCATAGCCGGATCAGGCGGCCTAACAACATATTGTATTGGAATTCACCCTCAAGGACATAGAAGAGTTCGGGTAAGGTACGTGGCCCTACACGAATGTTAAGGATCACGGTGCCTAAGGTAGAAGTAATAGCATCGTTGAATGAGCGCGGACATGGTGGGGTTGGCACACATGCGGCTAGAGGGGATATTCATTTGTTGAAAGGCTTTGGAAGAGATGATGTTTAGGCTAGCACCCCCGTCAATCATAACACGACACACCCGAATGTCCCGGACGTAAGATGAGATGAAAAGAGCGGGGTCAGGATCTTCTGCACCAAAGTCAACAATTTCATCTTGGAGAAACCCCAGCGGCGGTTTCTTTGTACGAGGGATGGAAGTGGTAGATTGTTTGGTGAGAGAGAAAATGGTTGGGTGTTAAGATGGAGGTAACAGGAAAGGTTTCATTAGGTAAGACCTCTATCCCTTGAAGGATTTCAACGAGAGCTTGTCGATGAGATTCAGAGGCCTGAATGAGATCATACAGTGTCATTTTTACAGGTGATTGGTGAAGCTGTTTGATCATGGTTCGGTGGGCAACTCCATTAGAGATGGGGTAGGTAGGTCCACGAATAACCACTTTAGGTGGTGGTGCGATCGGGATGGTGGACGGAGAAAGAGAGGCCGCAGGTGTGCTTTCTTTAGCTTTCCCATTGTTTTTCTGCCCTCGAGTAGCAACACTAATCATGTTGATCTCGTGAACACGAGAGGAGGAAGACGGTAGGGATAAGTCATGGTCTTTGAGAGGTGGGGTTGTAATAATGATAGATCTTGGTGAGGAGGGGACAGGTGGTATAGGAGAGGGGATTGAAGCTAAAGGTTTCTCCCTTCGTAAGTTGTCTTTCTTAACCTTTCTATCTGAGAGAGGTGACTGACGAAGTATGGCTTTCAACGCTTTGCATCCCTCTACATCATGTCCTGGTGTGCGGTGGTAAGCGTAGATTTTAGACTCATCATAACCTATAGGTCGAGGTTTAGATGGATCATAGGGTCTAAGTGGGGGTAGGGAAATGGTCGCATTCTCCACCAACATAGCAAGGATTTTGGCGTAAGACCCTTTGAGCGGGTCAAAGTCAGAGGAAGATGAGGCTATTGACTGGGTAGGTTTCGGTAATGACTGGGTATGGTTGATTCATACGGGTGGCGGCTTAGCCAAGGGGTTTTGATAATTGGATTTAACTAAATGTGGCCTCTTTAGGGCAGAAGTTATGTTTAGCTGGTCAAATGACGTGGTAGCAGAAAACAACCACGGAGAAAGAGGAGTGATAGTAAACAAATCCTTTGATGATGGAGTTTGTTTAGGGTTGATAGGTGGACAGGATACTTGGGGTGACGGTGTTGATATACCCATGGATCTTTGTATGGGTGCAAAAGGTGTAGGTCGTTTTAAAGAAAACGCAGGAGGTATGATGTATTGATGCGAGGTGGAGGGATGAGGTCCCAATATGGAAGGTAGGTGTGACGGTGATGGTTTTAGTTGTGATAGAGGCATAGGTTGGGCTTGAGGAGATTGGGTCTGTCTCCTAAGTGGATGGACGGCTTTACTTTTGGATAAATCTAACCGTTTAGGTGGGTGTGTTAGACTGAGGTATTGGTGAGGTCCCAAGCGTAGGGGAAGGTTTGGTTAGGTCAATAGAGGTGGATGAGGTATTTGGTAGAGATGAGGGGGGTGAAGATGAGGACATAGGCATTTTAAGCTTTTGTAAACACTTCGGGTATATGGTAGAGGCATCTGGATCGGTCATCTGCATTTGAGTAGAATATGGTGTACTCAAACGTTCCCATAGGACTCATCTATCTTCTGAGGGTGACAAATCCTCACGTGTGAATAGGAACTTTTGTATGGAAGAAAGGTGGGTTGTGATTCCGGTCCACTGTGGGTGTGATACAAGGGGTAAATGAGGCCTGTATCAATGGGCGTTAAGAGGTCAACCGGTCACTTGAAAAAGATTTAGGCGATGAAGAACTAATAGGTAGGAGGGCATGTTTGAGAGGATCCATCATGATTAAAGAATTTGGTGATGTCGGTTCAAAGGGTTTCTCGTCTAAGGATGACGAAAAAAGTGGCGAGCCTTCCTCTTGTACAGCAAGAGTGGTAGAAGGAGATGTTTGGGAAATAGATAAGTTAGATAACATCCGCTCACAGTCTTGCGAGATGTGGTGTAAGAAGGCTCATCTGTGAGAAGAGAACTCTGGGCGGTTAATTCCTTTATGGGTAAAGGAATGGCAAGGATTTCATCTTGTCTTGATGGTGGTGAAGGGGGTTCGGGTCCCTGCGTTAGTGAAGAGGCTTGATTCAGAATTTTCTCGATAGAAGCTTTTGGTTGGGAGTCGAAGACTGCATGGATTTCATGAACACTCTCCTCGGCTAAGATATCTTGGTTTATGTTACTGTTAGAAGAGTGGTTTGGGAATGGTTTGTTGAAGATTTTCAAATTTCGGTTAGCAGGGGCGTTAGGATTATCGAGGGTTATATCCCCTGCATCAACCATTTCCTGCACTATATTTTTCAACATCTTGCAGTTTTCATGACTGTGTCCCTTCACGCGGTGGAAGTTACAGAAGTCATTTTCTTTGTACCAAGAAGGTATAGCGCGGGTGGAATCAAACCCGGAGTGAGGTTTAACAGGAGGTAAGGTAATAGCTCCTGCTTTGAGCAATTTTTCCAATATCACACCATAAGTTTCTCCCAAGGGAGTGTAATTGATGGGCTCGGCTTTATACTTATAGGTGGTTTTTGGCGGGGTATTAGATGGTGTTTGGGATTTGACCATCACCATGTGTACAACTCCTTTTGATTTCGAAGCAGTCGATGCGTGAGGATTGGTGGTGTTAGGTTTGTTGGTGGAGTCTTGGGTTTGGAAATTGGGGTTTTTGTTGCGCAACCACAATTTCTCTTCCTCTAAGGCTCGAATCTCTAGTTTTCGAGCCATAGTAAAGGCCTCATCAAATGTGCGGAAAGTTTGAATTTGGAGGGTAGGAGAAATGTGCTTAGCGTAAGGCCGCGTAAAGAGTTCGATAAGTTCGGCTTGAGGCGAGGCATAAGTAAGTTGGTTGATAAGGCCCGCCATCGTCGTCAATGAAATCTGCGATAGATTCGTCTTCAAATTGTCGGATGGCATAGAGTCGGTGATAGATACTTTCTTGGCAATGTTAATGGAGAAATGATCCAAAAAGATTGGGCTAATTGGTTAAAAGAAAGATTGAGTCTTTGGGTTAAAAGCAACATACCACTCAAGGCGGGTCTGATAAGGACATGGGAAAGGTGCGGAGTAGTAAGGCATCGTCATGAGCAATCGATAGCGGGCATGTCTAAATGATCGCAAGTGTTGTTGAGGATCCTCCTTACTATTAAAAGCAGAGTAAATTTTGGTAATTCCCATTGAGGAGGATATGAATGAAGGGGACGACGAAGGGTGGATAGGCTCCCGACAAACTTGCTCGTATGTCGAGTGCTACGGCTTCTGAAAAGCGAAGCCTCAGTTTTGCATCTTGTCCATCATTTGTTTGATTAAATCAGTGGTTGGATGAGATGATGGTGCGGTTGCCGTAAACGGAGGAGGATTGGGCCAAGGGCCACCACTAGACAATGGTGGGGTTAAATGTTGATAAGGTATTGAGGATGAATATGTTGAGGTGACCGAATAGGGATGTCCTATATAAGATGTTGAAGTCACTGGATACGTGTGTGGAAATGAAAAGGTGGGTGGAGCTTGAGAAGGAAAGCTTGTGTGGATAGGTGGCAGAGAGCAAGTTATGAAAGGAGCAATCTGCGAGAGAGAGAGTAGGAGCGATTGGTGGTAATGATATGTTGGGGCCAGTTAACAAAAGGAAAGCCAATCTATGCCGTAAGAACCTCGAAGCCAGTTGGGAGAGCGGGGCTAAGGATGAAGAAGCGAAGGCGGAGTTATCAGGTGGAGAAGGAGCTAAATGAGCGGCTATACTAATAGGCATGCCAACAAGGAGTTGACCATCGGGTGTACGGTCAGGGGCATGAGACAAATAGTATTGTACAGTGCTAGGATTAGCGTCCAAAAATTTCACAAATTCCTTATCTCCTACAAGGATTTTGGGAACCTCGCTGGTGTCCGTAGGATTCCCCATAGGATGTGAAGGGGGTGATTCAGGCAAAGGCACGGAGCAGGCATGTGAAACCATGGCTGCAGCTTGTTTCAGTGATAACAACCATGGACAAGAGTACACGAAGGATGCAATCTATCAGGAACAGAAGCAGCAACAAAATGTTGGAATTGGTAGGTTCTTTGGTTTTGGGAATATGAAAGACGATGCTTGATATCGGTCGGAGTAACCGATGTCGGTCGGAACTATAGCGCGTCGGTAAGTTAACCGATGTCGGTATAATAGGACCGGTGTAAGAAGTTGTAAGAAGTTGCTGATTTGGGGTTAATGATGCTTAGTATACCTATCAAAGCTGTTACAAGTGATCACGAAACTTGATGTGTATGAGAGAAACAAAACTAAAAACAAGCAAGATGCACAAGCAAATTAACAGACTAACCCTAGGATTAGTTTTAATCACTTTGGGCTTATGCCTTAGATGCAAAATGATGTCAATCCTAAACAAAAGACTTAGGGGAAATGTCAAGTTTGTTTTGGCTTATAAGGTTACCTCAATCGGGCGGAGGAATACCACGGAAAAGGGGGATGTTTGAGTATTGTGTTAATTATGATGTGATTCGGTATGTGTTGTGCAGTGAAAGTAAGATTAATTTCTTGTCAATACCATGGATATCACCCCCACGTGTATGACCTATTACTTAATCTATGTTCACTAGAATTGAAAACAACAAGCAAGAATGTGATGCAAGTGTTTTAAACCCAAATCGAAAATGATATTCGATGAAGCAAAGAAGATGACTTTCACTAATGCAAAGATGTGAAAGCAAGACAAATTCTTTTACCAAAAATAACAAAATATCTTGTGAATATTTTAGAAGAAGAAAATAGCAAGTGTGCTCCCTATATGAAAGCAAGCAAGAAAGAAAGAAAAACCCAAAATGGGTCCCACTTGCAGTGTTGCCAAAATGTTTCACACGAGGAGGTTTCCATTCTAGAATAGAGTTGCTTCTATCCTTTCATTCTCTTTGAGAAACAGAGATAAGGGTTAGGGCTAGGAGGAATACATTGAATGTTGAGAGGGTGTGCGCGTGCATACCGTAGAGAGAGATCGGATCGATTGCGAAGAACTCCTTTTTATGCAGGAAGGACTACTGCAAGTAAGAATACAAGACCACTAGATTCTAATTAGACAATAAATGAGGCTGCCTTGGGCCCGAGAAATATTAAACTTCCTTTGAAGGTGGTTAGTTCCCTATAATATGAATTAACACAAATTATTGCAAAATTACAATTTAATTACCTTGTTAAAACAATAGAGGAAAGGGCTAGTTTTGGTTTTGAATCACGGTGATCGATCTGGTCACATCACCCACGTACCGGTTTTGCGCTAACCGATATCGGTAGGGGCAGTGGTTTAGGGGCTTTTAGTGAAGGTTGGCTATAAGGTGGCTATGGTGTTTATAAGGCTGGTAAATGATTGGGGATAGGTAATGGGGTGATGGAGAAGACTCAGAGAGTATGGGGGCTGTTCTTGGGGCAATGTAAGGGTAGAGGAATGACAGTTAGATGTAGGGTGTTATCGGGTAGTGGATCTGGAAGTAGACTTATAATTACTGTGATTCAGAAGTCCAAGAAATGTTATTAAAAGAATGTACAAGACTACTTACTAGTTCCTGATGAAGATACGAGTCAAGGCTGTGTGATGACGAAGGCAGGGTTCAGGTAGGATGATCTGACAATCAAGATGAGCTATCTTCTCTCCCAATGCTTGGATGAGTGTCACTGGGCTCTGGTTACTCAGTTGCAGTCTTGGGCTTGATGTCCTTCTCTGCAAACTCTTCTCTTTCCTTCACTTGTCTCTGCTTTCGGCCAAGTGAATTCCCGATCTTTCATGAATTTCGATTCTGAAATTCCGATCCTTTGTTTTTGGTTGGGGAGGTCATTTACCAGGGAACCGATGGCGGTTACGTAACCGGCGGCAGTCGAGTAGGAACCAATATCGGTTAAGTCAAAGTGGGCTATTTTTAGTAAAATAGCCAACTTTCCCTCCTTTTCTCCCAGGGATTAATTGTGGGCTTGGTCAAGTCATTATGAGGTTGGTTTTGGTGCGGGTGAGGGAAAGTGGTGTTGGTGGGATGAAGGTAAAGGGTAGGTTTAGGATGGGTGTTGGGGTGATTGTGAGTGGTTTTGGGTGTGTTTTAGGTAGAATGTATGGACTGGTAGATGGCGGGGGTGGCCGATGATGGTCGAGACAAAGCCGATCACAGTTAGGGTTAATCGCTTAGCGAAGGTTCTTTGGTATTGGGTCGGAAGTTTGGAAATGGGGATTAGGGTGATTTTATGACTAGATAGAGGGTTGATAGAGAGTAGAATGGGGTGAGAGCAGGTTACGGTGTATGTGTGGGCTGAATAGGTGAGGTTGGAGTGGTAGGGGAAATAGAGGAGCACAAGTAGGAAAACACTAGTGAGAGTTCTACTTACTTGGAGTCCAATGCTTGCAGAATTGTGAGCAGTGGAGAAGAGAGATGGTGAGTGTTGGCGATGGTGGTTGGTTTGTTGGAGAGCTCTTGTTTGAGCTCAGTCTGTTCAAGTTATTTCAATGAATGCTATCACCAAGATCCTTGTGAGTGCCTCCAATGATGATCTCCTCTAGGCCCTCTGATGACCTTGTTACTTCAATGAGTTTCCTGTGAAGATGCCAACACCAGTGCCAATCCACCAGAATGCCAATGATAATCAACAAAACCAGGGAATGTCCAATGATCCACCAACCGAAAATGATAAACCAAAATGCTAACCCTTTGGAAAGAACCGAGAGGCCAGGTATTTGCGAGATGATTGACACTAGTACCACACCGATGACATTGGTGAAATGTAAGCTGACACCGATTATGTCACGGGATTTGTTTTTGAAAAGTGGGGAATATGTCTTCCCCACTTGATTTTGAGTGGCGGAGCACATGCGTCCTCCGCCCTTAGAATGGGTAATAGGACAGAAAGGGGTCCTATGAGTGGAGTGGCCACTATTAGGGATTTCTATAAGGGTATGGGCTAGGTATGGGCAAGGTATGGGAAAGGTAGGGAGTGGAATGGTGAGGTGGAGGGGCAAGTGGGGTAGTGGAAGAGTGAGGTGGTTGGGTGAGGTGGCTTGATCTAGTGGCATGGTGAGGTGGTTTGATGAGTGGGTAAAGGGGGAATTTAATTAATTGATGTTAATTAAATCCTTGGGTGTGTGAGTGATGGTCATTTTGATGTGTGAAAGGGGTTTTTAGTGACCAAATTAGGGTTAAATCGATCTCCCGTAGAATCTATCTATTAGGTTATTTTGGAGGAAGAGGACAAAAGGTGATGTGTTTTTGGTGTCTACATTTTGCCCCTTTTGTTGGGCAGCCTATAGTGGTAGGCGGCGCGACAAAAACAAAGGTTGGTTTTTTCCCATGTGAATGTAGGGTGAGAAGGTGGATGTTGGGTGCCCCAAATAGGGGCCTAAGTGATCCCCCTCAAATTGGGCACCGATGATGAAGAATAGAGAGAGTCGGTGGGTGGTTTGATATAGTACGGTGAGAGGTGTGAAGGGGATGTGGTAAATGGGTATGGTGATGGTGAAAGGGAAGGGTGAGTAGGTATGGTAGTGAAATGTACACACATGTTGGAAAATGTGATGAGGTACAAGGGTTGCTCGAAATAATAAATTTATGTCAGCTAAGGTCGCTAGGTCATCCAAACATGGGTTATTGAGGTCCGGTATCTAGGGTAAAGGATACAGTCTAGGCACTCAACGAGGTAAGATGCAGGAACACATAGGGTGGTTCCGGTACATCCAAAAGGTCAAGGTTTGTTTGGAAAAGTGTCACACCATAGGCAAGGTAAAGTCAATAGGCTAAGAAAAATAGGTACCATTGTCACAAAATGCAATAAGTGAGGACGGAGAATAGCCACGAGAATCAACGGGTGGGGTAGACGCAGGCATAAGTAGGGTAGGTAGGTGTGGGTAGGGTAGTGGGGTGGGTAGGGTAGTGGCAATCAAATCTACACACATGCGAGATATTGAGACATGGTACCATGGTGAAGAGATTTCAAACTCTACATCGTCCAAGGTCAATCAGGTTATCCAAACATGGGTTGTTGAGGTCCAGTATCTAGGGTAAAGGATACGGTCCAGGCACTCAATGAGGTAAGATGCAGGAACACATAGGGTGGTTCTGGTACATCTAAAAGGTCAAGGTTTGTTTGGGTAAAGGTCACGGTTGTAGGCAAGGTAAGGTTGGTAGGCTAACAACGTGGTAAAAGCATCGCAAGGTAGAGTGAGTGCGTGAGGTCGATGGTCACCCCAGGGGCGGGTGTGGGTAAAAAGGTGAGGTCAAGGGTCAGGGTGGGCTCTAGGTGAGGTGAAAAAGGTTATGGGCAGGGTGATAGGGTGAAATTAGTGGTAAATGGAGGTAGCCGATGACGGTGCAGGGAAATTGACCATGGTAAGGTAGGGCACATGACCGATCTTTGGTTAGGTCGGGGTTGTTATAAAAAAGAAAAATTCCATGTTTTTTCAAAATCATTTGTCCCATGTAAATAGAAGAAAATGACATGAGAGAGAGGGAAAGTTGGAAAGTGTCCAGGCGGAGCGGAGTGTTGAGTTGGTGAGCCAAATAGTAGGTGTTTAGCGATCGATAGGCGGGTCTACAAGATCGGGGTGAGCGATTTGATTGTTTGGAGGTGAGGTGAGTGATTAGTGATGGTAGAGGTTGGAGAGGGATCGGGTGGGCCACTAGTGTAGTGGCTAGACATGCCACCATGACGACATCAGTATGATGAGGTAAGAGTCAATCCCTCTTCGTGTTTTGTGAGGTAGATTAGGTGAGAGGTTGGGTTTTGAAAAATCAGGTTTTGGGGAAAAATGAAATCTGAATTTTGGGGGAGTGAATCGAGGTAAAGAGGAAAAGAGAGGGAGGTAGGTGGGTGAATGAAGGTGGGTGAGGGAGGTTTTAGGTGAGAATGGGTGGGTAGAAGGGTCAAGAAAGAGTGGTTTGTGAAAGAGGAGGGTTTGGGCATCGCGGGTTTTGCCATGACATTGACCGGCGTCGATTAGGGTTTAGCCGACATTGGTAGAAAAGAACCGGTATCGATCCTTAAGTAGGTGACCGATGTTAGTTTAGGGAGAGCGGGGCCGGTTAGAGATGATTGGTACCGGTCGTAATTTGGGGAAAATGGGCCAAAAGTGCCCTAGGTCGGGTGGGTGAGATAGGTAGGGGTAAAAGAAGGTGTTTTGATGAAAAATATAGCATGGGTGGGGTGGTTGAAATAGGTATGGGTAAATGAGAGTGGGTGAGGTTGGGGGTGGGTAGATAGAATATTTGATGCGAAGGTAAGTTGGGAGAAAAACAAGAGATAGGGTGGTAGGTATAGGTGAGGTGGTGAGGGTAATTTGGGGTATCGGTAAGGTGTCCTAATGTGATGTTCATGTTGGATGCGAGGAGAGATCAGTGCGGATGCGAGATAGGGGTCACCCATTCTTTTGATAGTTTGAGGTGCAATGACAGTTGAGGAGTTGTGGCATGTTGAGGAGGTGGGCCTTGAGTGGGGTCCGAGCGCCACCGGCATGTAGTCTGGTAGCCAAGTTTGATGATCACCCTCATCGATAGATGGGATTCAGCGGCGAAACATTCCACTTATCGATGGGTGACATGACAGATCACCCTAGAGGATGTGTATAGGATCTGTGGTTACCGATGTTGGGGATGCGGTGTATTTGATCTCCTCGAAGGCCTTAGAGGAGTTGATGCTGACAATCTTTGGCGAGGGACTAACGGAGATGACTTTTCACAGTGCCAACTTGAGTTATGGCGAGATGTACCTAGCCCATCTAAAGGAGACGAGGCTAGTAGTATTACTGATGGAGGAAGTTTTCTATTTCACCTTTGCTTTGGATGCGAGAGGGTGGGAGGTTCCTCTGATCACTAATGGGAGTATCACATGATATGATGATGGACATGACCCGCTTTTCCTAGGTGCCAACATCCACAGGTGTAGTTATATAGAGAGTTGTGGGTGTATGGGCATCTTCGTAGGTTCACTTATGTTATATGTTTATTCTTCACTGATGGGCCTATGAGCACAATGTCTATGTCGTCCATTGGTTATGCCCAGAGTAGATGCATTTGTTAGGAATAGTTTAATATTGTGAACATTATTATTATGAAAATAATGAGTTGGTGACAACTCGTAGAGATCTCTTAGAGAGATTCTAGGTTTGTTGAGTGAGAATAGGGATTGGGAGAGATAAGTGAGAGTTTTTGAAGATTAGAGTTGACTCCTCTTTCATAGGAGAACTCCACTCTATATATGTAACCTTGTCTTATTGAATAATATCCCGAATGTTTTAATTTTATACATCATTATTCGGTGTTTTCATTATATTTTTATTGTGTAGATCTGAACCAAATACATTATTTGGTATCAAGCGATAGCCATGTATTCTGTTAGTGATTTTTAATGTTTCAATGGAATTGGCAACCATGGAGGTTTGAAAATCCCAGCGGCAACAAGCATGGATCCTAACACGTCCCCCTAACTTGCATATGGCTTTCTTTGACTCTAGCATACATCCCTTGCCCTCACTATCATGTCTCGGTCATTAAATTTATTCAGATCTGACAGGATCAGTCTACGGCCTGCATGCTTCCTTCAGTCCACATGCTCAGATTCATTACCCACGACTAGGGCTAGAATTTCAAATTATCTGTGCCGGTCAAATCAAAATTTGCTTGGCTTAGCTCTTTGAGGCCTGCTCACGACCATGAGTTTGAAAGGGTTCTGACACATCTGCCAGACCGTGATCCCCTCGTGCACTGCTCTGACATGGGGCATCCTTCCCTTCGTGAATCTCATTCAATGAGATTTGAATAAAAAGAGGTTTATATACTTTAGGATATAGATCTAATCTAAAGTCTATTTATTTTTATTTTTGTTTTTGTTCTTCACATATTACTCGTGTTAGATCAATGATTTGATTTATAATATAGAAATATATATGTAAATTTAAAAAGTAATTTGTCGTTATTACTTTTTAAATCTATATTGTAAAGGGTGCATTCTCGATTGTATTCGACACCCTAAAAAAGGACAAATGAGTGCATTTTCGGTGTAATCCGACACTCAATTTTTAAGGGAAAATGCAAATGAAAACCATTCCTGGATTCAGGGGCTCCACCCCTTGACCCCACCCTATATTGTGACAAGGAACGTGTATCATCCTCAACTATAATTTTTGCTGAGTTAGCAAGGACATTGATGGAGGCTGGAGGCAACGAAGGAAGGAGGTTGATCAGCGACCTCTTGTCAGGCACCATCGACGAGGCTGCGGTACTGATTTGGTGGCCAAGTATTTTCAGTTGTGTGGTAGATAATAAAAACAGATGATACATTCTGTTATTGTAATGTGTGAAAAATTCCTATATGTAACCTTTTGATGAAAAATATAGTGGGGAAGTAAAAAAACACATGCAGACATGGATCTTGAAACGGTTCATGGAGATCCAAAAAACCACATGAGGTGAACAATAGAGTGGAGAATTGTTCATGTACGGAGTTGGTGGTAAACATGTTGTAAAACCATAGAAGGTTGAGTATTGCTCCCTTCATTTATATCAAGGTCATGAGCTACAGGCATGCCACAGGGGTTGGCATTCTGCTGAGATGTGTAAACATTTTTCTACCTTGTTCACATTAGGGGAGTGTATATTAGGAATTAATAATGTTAACAATAAGGGAGTGAATGTTAGGAATAGTTTAATATTGTGAACATTATTATTGTGCAAATAATGAGTTGGTGACAACTCATAGAGATATCTTAGAGAGATTCTAGGTTTTTTGAGTGAGAATAGGGATTGGGAGAGATAAGTGAGAGTTTTTTGAAGATTAGAGTTGACTTCTCTTTTATAGGAGAACTACACTCTATATATGTAACCTTGTCTTATTGAATAATATCCCGAATGTTTTAACTTTATACATCATTATTCAGTGTTTTCATTATATTTGTTATTGTGTAGATATGAACCAAATACATTAGCATTTGAGCCGGGTTTTGTGTAGGTGGGGTATAGGAGATGGGTGCATGTTATTAGAGAGTGGCGATCAGATAGGGCTATGCATGATGTAGCAAATTACCAGAAGCTATTGGAGGGATTGTCCAGGGTGGACATTATATGGAGACCGTATGTGGGTTATCCCTCATACAGATAGATGGATGAGGAGTTAGATGGCCTTTAACTACTCAGATGGATAGAGGGGCACCGTGTAGGGGAGCACGAGATGATCCCAATTGATGAGTCAGATGGTAGTTTGGGATGCGATAGGATATACCCCCACCCTTCCCACAGTATAGGAGAGATGACATGGAGAGGCACTTGCCTCTACCACAACTGACAGTGCCTACAAGGTAGGAGGGGTAGGTGATAGACCGGTGGATCGATGATGCTAGAGTAACAAATAGATACAGACAGTGGTGGGTGGCTCATTTATGAGTAGTACCACCCAGGTCGGGGCAGCCAGATTTAGCCACTATAATGGTGCAGAGAGATGCCCTATAGGGGAAGGTGGCGACCCTGATTACCCAATTGGGGATGGTACAGGGGCAGCTATCCAATTCAGAGGAAGAGGTGGCTGAGTTGCATGCACAGTGTATCAGATCTCTGGCCAAGATGGCCCAGGGTGGAGATGGAGATGGTAATGATGGTCAGGTGGCCGCCCTACGAGGCATAGGTTACCAAGTTGCAGGGCTAGTTAGCCACTACAAAGGCATAAATTACAGAGTTGCAAGGCCGATTAGCCACTTTGCATAGACACATATTGGGGATCTACGAGCCCGAATATATGCATAGGGGAAAAGGCCGATAGCACCAGCCTGACAAGCACCGGACCGAGATCCCGATTCATAGGAAGGGTGGGACGGGGTCCCACATGATAGGTAATGGTCGTCGAGACCGATGGGGACACCACATACAATACACGTATCTAGATGGCAGGATGCCCTAGGTGATGCTAGATATTATCGGGATCGGTTTGTTGGTTAGATATTTTGTCACGCCAAAATATGAGGTTCAACCACAGTGCATGGGATTAAATCCCTCCTCAAAGATAGGTGAGGCTTCCTGTTTATTACTAATCTAAAACACATCAAAAATAATATGTACAGTATTAACATTAATCTAACCATTTTGGTTGGGATAGAATCCCAAAATCCATATCCACGATAGGTAAAGATGTTGTTATTTTCCGAAATGGAATGGATCAGAAAAGAAACACAATGGAAAGGAAATGATGGGAACGTATTTTCTTTCAAGAAAACATAGATCATGAAATAATCATACGAGTTCTAGATAACAAATGTAATGTAGTGTTTGAAACAATTAAAATGATTGAGAATGCTAAACAAAGAATAACTTAAGATCTTGAACATAAGAACAATATCTTAAGAGAGATGAATCTCACAACACAAAGTTTGCAAAAATAGCATCGATTTCTATTCCTCAAATGATTAAAAGAAAACAAAAGTTTTTCTTCTTCACAATAGTTCTCAATATTCCAAAAATATCAACCCTTTGGAATGCATAAGCATCCCTTATTTATAATAAAAGGTGTTGAGAGAAAATAGGATAAATCCTAGAAAATAGTCTTTTAAAAGAGAGTCCTATTTTGCTTGACTCTCACGCAGGAGACCAAGTCAAAATTTGCTTCCTATGTGACGAAACAAAAATGAAAAAGACATGTCGATTTCAAGATTGAAATGACATGTCACATTGTGCTTATTCTATATCATCATCTTTATCTTCCTCCAACAAAGCCTACTTGTCCCAAAATTCTTGGAATTTTCAGATTATACCCTACATCTCATTCTCATCAGGTGTGGTGGAATGATCACTCAGAACTTCACATGTTTCCTAAGTATCACTAGCATTGCTAGGAAGCTTTTTCAATCTCTTGTTGAGTTTCCTTAGGGTCTCCAAAGAATGTTCAATTTTCACAAACTTGTCAATGATTTCCATGCCGAATCCATAAGTTGGTTCATGTTGAATTGATTCTTGGATCTGTTTGTAAAGATCATCAATAGGTAGGATACCCGAGCTTTCACTCAACACTTTAGCACAGATCTTGACTAGCTCTTCTTCTAAGTCATTCTTACCATCGACCAATTGATCTCTTGATTCTCTCAATTTGCTGCAAGCTTCATTGAGAATCTTTATTCTGAATCTGATGGCTTTAGTTAGCTGAAAATGTTTATCCCCATGTGGAATGATGCCTTCTTCGACCAAGATGTGGGATGGAATCTGTTTCAGCATTTGGAGAGCTTCAAAAGTCAACTCTAGGTTCCCGATTTCTGCTAAAAACTCATCATCCATTTTCTCTCCATATTTCTTTATATCCTCTAAGGATTGGTAGAATTCCACAGTATCTTCGATGACTTCTTTTCCTTGTAGGAGCAGCCTTTGGGTCCATTCATCGACCATTATCCCCTTTTCATTAATCTTCTTGATCATGGGTACCGATGAGAAATCGAACCCGATAGGAGTAGAGGATGATGGCATTGACTCAGGAGACTTTGAGAGATTGAGAAGCACTTATGTTAGTTTTTGTACTTTCTCTTTTAATTCATCTCTATTTGCCTTAGTTTACCTCATCTTCTAGCACAACACATTCATGGCATCTTGTGCATCTTGTTGTGCTCCCTCTGTTGTTACTTTCCCTAAGTCCACCCTTGTGATTTGATAATCTATGACCATTATGTCATCCTTAGTTTTATCAGTTGCGGGAGTAGAAATCTCTACAAATTTATGCCCTGAGGCATCCACTGAAATCCTCGAGACTGTTTTGGGTTTCTTAGCTGACTTAGTGGGAGTGACCTTGAGGGAACTGAAATCAAAGGCCGGTAATGGGACAACTACCTTCCTCTTCCTCGAGTCTGATCTACCAACCATTGAGGCGTATTGGAAGAAGTTGCTTCCATTATAGGAATTTTGGTCACATCTTCAGGTGGGGGAGGATTAGCTTGTGGAGTGGTAACCACCGTAAGTGTAGCGTCCATGGTAGTGGATTCAGGAATGAAGGCGCAGTAGGAGGAGGCATGTCCATGGTTAACTGGGGTCCAGTGGGGAGAGGTGAGAGACCAGAGAAGATACTAGCCATGGCTGAGGAACTTGGTGAAGAAATCTGAGGCATAAAAGGTTGAATGGGAGGAGGCAAGGATTTTGGAATTAGAGCTTGAGAAGTGGGAGGAAGACTTACCTCTGATGAACTATCTACCAAAGGAGGAATGGAAGGCTGAATAATCTCTTCTTCTCAAGGAAGATTCCCTTGTTCAGTTGTGGAGGTGAATCAAGAACCTCAACTATTTGTGGGAGAGTGGCCACTGGTGTAGTTACTTGATCTTCTCCCTTTCTTACAAACTTAACCTTCATTGGCCTTTTGGAAGGGTTATTATCCTTTTCCTTTTTCCTTTTGAGGGTCCCTCTTCCAAAGCATCTAACTTTGTAAAACTCCCTTCTTTATAACTCATTCCCCAAGAAATGAGCCACGCCTTAGTACGGGAAGAATTTGAGTAGCTCTTCCCGTGATAGAAGCTTTCTCAGCAATGGACCAATCAATGGCCGGGAATACATATTGATCTTCATTCAACCCATCATACGAGGCATCAAGGACACTCTCATTGTCTTTAGTGCCTTTTGGGATGTTAGATAAATCTAGCATCTAGATTTCTTCAATTGTCAACCTGTTATTATCTTTTCTTTGGATGGAAACTTCATCCCGAAGATCAACCCAAATATCTTCTATGTTGGGAACATGTAGATATAAAGTCCCATATGACTTAAGGACTCCTCGGAAATCAAATCCATCTCTGTGCTTCATGTGCTTCTTTAATTTTTCCTGAAGCTCATGCACTACATTCTTAGCTTTGACCACCGTCGAGCATGTGTATCTTCCAATGGAAATGGGGAAGGATACAACAGCCTTGTGTTTTCTTTGTTGGAATTTGTGGAAATCCAACAACTGTCTTACCAATTCCATTAGGATCAGCTTATCACCTAGGAATCTAGGCAATTAGAAAGGGTCACCTGGATACATGACCACCCGAAGGTATGTGAACTTCTTGAACTGTAAGAAGATGCAACCCCATTTTGATACTTCGCCCATGCTTCATCAAAGACTCTTCTTTTCCTTAGATCAGGGTTCATCCTGCAGATATTTTCATAAAAGAAAGCATCGTTCACTCTTTTGAACTGATCTTTGGAACCTTTCATTTTCAGCTGAGGGAGGTACCGATATGTGTTCTGTTACCCTATCTCCTTTTGCATCCAATCCTGGATAATTTCTCATGCCAGTTGCTGCATAGGTGACATACGATGACATATAGAATTTTCCCATAGTCAAGACTATCTTCATCTGGGAATCAATCTCATCACTTATGAGACTACTCCAATCGATCCCTTGTTCATTCTTCTTCATAATAACCATGAATTGATACATCCATCCTTGGAAGTCCCTTGACTCAGGGAGTCCAAATACTCAACTTAGCAAGGTGATGATGTCGTTGATTTCAAGGATGAAATCACTCCTGGGACAAACTTGGGAAACCTTGAGACAACCGGCTTGGCCTTGATCAAGAACTTTCTATTCACATGCCTGATGCAGTCTTCTTGATCTTTGTCCCAGATTTCTATGCTGACTTGAGATCTACGTCAACATATTCCTAAAAGTTGGGTAATCTTAAGAGGTCATCAAAATAACCCCCATCCAACTTCACTATGACTTCTCCTGCTTGATTTTTCACTGAGCGAGAGTCCGAGTCATAATGGGAAGCACAGACAAAATGAACTCAGGGCATTAAGAGCGACATTGGGAATCCTGCTACAAGAGGGAGGCCACTGTTGGTTATTGCCTTCATCCAGGGACTCTGAGAAGAATCCTTGGTTCTGTTCCAAAATCCTCCATGTCAATGTTACCGAGTTCCGTATCTCGGATGTCGTAATTACAATCTATATAGGAGGGGGATTCCATCTTCGATACTTGTATTTCATCTTCCCTGACCTGTCTGACTTATCTTTAGATGATCCAGGATCCGACATGAGAAATCCTGAAGAAAGAATGCCTAGACAACTCCTATCTGAGCAATCGGACTTGGAAGCTTGCTGAGCAACCCCATAGACCTACCACACTATCCAGATTTTAGGACTTGTAAAGCACCTGATCAAACCTGACACACTAGAGAAAGAGTGTCAAAACTTAGGTCTTGTCGACACTTCACAAAACCTGACACACTGCGAGAGTATGTCGGAACTTAGTATATGTCTGACACTTTGTAAAACCCGACACACTATGGGAATCAAAAGATGTTGAGCACCTCACAAGACCCGAAACACTTAAAATCAGATGTTGGATGTCTGGCACTTGAAAATCCCAAAACACTACGGAACTTGGAGATTGTAAAACACCCTGCAAAACCTAAAAATAAGGGATTGGGTTTTTGAGATGTCAAGACATGCAATCTTTTTGCCATTTCAACAGTTAGGACTTTGTATTCTTCTCCTTTTCTTTAAAACACAAAAAGGTATATTCCAAGGTATAGAATAGGAAAACACCCTAAGGGTGAACTTTTAATCAATAATTTCTATTGGAATACAACCCAAAAAGAAGAAGAAAACCTAAATAGGAAAGGAAGGAGAAGAGATGTAAAGAACATCACAAAAACATTTTCAACAAAACTCACAAGCAGAGGGCAGAGAAAATACCTTCAAAAATTTGAAAAATAATCGAAAATGAATCACGCAATCAAGCACGAAATCAAATTGGGTTTGAAGGTTGAGAGAGCATGCACGAGAAAATCCACGCAACCAAAAGTACAAAAGATAAAAATGACGTGTAAATCCAACTATTTATAAAAACCCTACATTTATTACACTTCACATGACACGTGTGCCAACTACCCGACAACTCGAGTTAATGCCATGTCATCATGCTTGGAGTGCCCGAAAACCCGATACAAAGGATTAGCTATCAATTCAGGGTTTCGGGTTTTGGGAAATAGATGACATGAAACATGAGATGTTTGGGTGTTCCAAGGTTTCAAAACCCAACACAAAGGGACATATCGGGTTTCGGTTTTGGGGTCAATCGACATGTAACATGCTTTTTGCAAGTCATGTTCTGATGCTCATGAGTTTCAAAACCCAAAATACTAGCTAGTTTTAGGTTTTGGGTTTCGGGAGTCAATTGACATGTAACACATAAAAAACATGTTTTCATGTTGTTAAAACCCAAAAACCTGAAAATCTCTTCAAAAGGGCATTTTAGGAGATTTTTTCAAAAAAAATTTCTATGGTTATCTTAATTTTAGCTGTAATCACTAAAATGGGATAACAACTGGCTCCAGTTGGGGACTTTCTTGGTGACATCAAAGGAAGAGAACTCAGAATCTCTGGTTTTATCCATTGGGCTATGGAGTCTGAAGAAAGAAGAAAACCAAAAACAAACAAAGAAAGAAAGAAAACAAAAAGTAAACACACGACAAAAAAGCAAATTATGTACAATGTAAGAGAGACATCTTGCATTACTGATGGAACAACTTCAGATGTTGATCACTAAAAGGTAGAGGGAGCAATTCTCCATCAAGGTATGATAGACAAAAGCTATTTTCACCATTAAGCTGATGTATTTTGAAAGGTCCTTTCCATAAAGAATCAAACTTTCCATGCATCCCTTTCTGCTCTCTTCTCTTATCCCAGAGGAGTACTAGATCTCCAACTTGGAGGTCGCATTGTTTTGATTTCTTGTCAAATATCCTTTTGAATTTGATCGATGGTCTGTGATGTGATCCACCACCTTTCTCCATTCTTCTTCTAGCCTAGCTAGGTACATCATCCTTTTCTCGATAGAACTTTGAAAAGTTTCATCCTCAATTGCTTTAGCCAACTGTAAGGCTGGTAATTCCACGGAGATAGGTATCTCAGCATTAATCCCATACAACACCTAGAATGGAGACATCCCAATAGCTCATTTAGGAGTAATCCGATCAGCCCATGCCATGTCCTTTGATTCTCATCAACTAATTTTCTGATTATGGTCACCAGGTTTTTGTTGCTCGATTCAGCTTGGCCATTGCCTTGAGGGTAGTAATCGGATGAATGAGCCAACGTGATCCCAAATCCATAACAAAATTCTGTCAACTCATGGGATGAAAAATTGGAGGCATTGTCAGCAACAATCTTGTGAGGCATGCCAAATCTGACAATTATATTTTCTTTGAGGAAGTTGCAGACAACTTCAGAGGTTTCCTACTTGATGGGTGCAACTTCCACCCACTTGGTGAAATAGTCTGTGGCAGTGAGCACGTAGTTGTGTCCCACACTAGAGGTAGGATTCAATACTCCAATGAAATCAATTCCCCACTGGTGAAAAGGTTCTTCAATGACCACAGGCTTCAGGGGAAGAGCTGCTAACTTAGGGCAACCAACAAAATGTTGACAAGCTTCACATTTAGACACCCATTTTGCTTGAGTCTCGAAAGAGAGTAGGCCAATAGTACTTGGCCCATAGGATCTTATAAGTTGTCACAGAGGAAGAGAAATGTCCTCCGCATGCCAGATTATGGAATGACTCTAGCAACCTTACTGCTTGTGACTTATCAACACAATGCAGAAATACACCATCAATACCTTTCTTGTACATTCCATTATCCCACAAATGTATCTTGTGGATCTTAACTTAACTTTCCTCTTCTCCTTTTGGCTTAAATGCTGGGGAATTCACCATAAGTCAGAAAGAAAGCAATATCTATGTACCATTCATCGGTTGTGCTCACAAAAAGCACCATGGGCAATTCCAAAGAGGTATCTTCGGTTTTTCACATTCTGTCTCAACATTATTTTCTACAATCAATTGGCACAGCCCCTTCCTCGTACCAACTTGGTAGGTCTGATGTCTAAGTCATACTCTTGGAATTTAGCTATCCAGTTACCCCGTTGACTACCTAGCTCTTGTTGAGTCAAAATGGATTTAACTATAGTATCAGGAATGAAAATGAGGGTATGAGAACTCAACATGTAATACCTGAAATGTTTCACTGCTCTCACCACCGCATAAGCATGCTTTTCAATTTGTGACATTTTCAATTCGTGTTCTTTCAATGGGCAGCTCATGAAAGTGATGGGAGCTTCAATTCCTTCTTCATTTTCCTACATCAAGATGGTTGATACTGTATGAGTGGAAGCATAGTTGTACATGATGAAATATTTTTGAAGTCTGGACATACTAGAATGAGGGCATGTGCAATTGCCTTTTTGACTTCTTCAAAAGCAAGCTTCCCTTCAGTGCTCCATCAAAATGGAGTTTTCCCTTTCATCATTCCAAGGATATCCTTGGTTTTATCAGCAAAATCAGGTACAAATATTCTTAGGAAATTAACCTTCCCGAAAAAGGAGTGCACCCCAGTTTTTCTTGTGGGTAGGGTAAGGATTTGAATGGCCTTCACCCTCTCTAGGTCGATCTTGGTTCCTTCTCTAGTCACAATATGACCCAAAAACTTTCCTTCTATCACTCCAAACATGGACTTTTTAGGATTTAATGAAATCCCATGATGCCTGCACCTTAAGAGTACCTGTTCCAGGTGATCATAATGATCACTTCATTTTTTAGAGAAGACCATCAAGTCATCCAAATACACAACTATGACCTTTCCCATTAAATCCTTAAAAGCTAAGTCCATAGCTCTCTGAAATGTGGCCCCAACATTGATCAAACCGAATGGCATCCTTCTGTAAGCAAAGGTTCCCCATGGAGTGGTGAACATTGTTTTATGTTGATCTTCAACAGCTACCTCAACTTGGTTATATCTCGAAAATCATCAAGCATGGATAACATTTATACCCCTATGACCATTTGTAATACCTATTCTATGATGGGAAATGGGTAATTTTCCTTCAATGAAGACTGGTTGAGATTTTGGAAGTCAACACAAATCCAGATTTCACCGTTCTTCTTTCTCACATGGACAATGTTAGCAACCCGTGGAATGGTGGATCAAAAAGATAATCCTTGCATCTAACATTTTCTCGAACTTGCTGCAAGAATAGTCCCTGAGATCTTGGGGTTGTAATGTCTCTACTTCTGCCTATGGGGTTTAACTTCAGGCTTCAAGGGAATGCTATGTTGCACATCCTTGGGCTTGAAAGACTTTAGATCCGTGTATGACCATGCTAGGATGTCCATATATCTCTTCAAGAGTGAAGATAATCTTTCTTTTTCCTCCGGTGAACAACATTTTCTGATGTTTACCATCCATGGCTGATCAGTGGAACCCAAGTTAACTTGATCTACTTCTGACGAGGAAGCACCTTCATTTTCCTTTTACCTTGAATAAATCGGTCATGCTTGTCGAACAAACCTTCCAGAGAAACCAATCCCTTGGGAATCTTATTTCCTTTAAGCTGAATGAACTCACCATCAATCTCTTGATATGAACTTGAAATAGATTTGTGGAAAGTTGATTCTGATCCTTCAAAATATAGTTCACTAAAATTGTCATCTTTTTCAAGGAAAGACAATACCTGTTGATCATCATTGAATACTTTCCAATGTGCTAAATTATCTGAACACTGGGACGGTACACAATCTCAATGGTGTACGTGTCTTGTTTGAACTGTGGATGAGGAAGGAGAAGAGATGCAGACATGACCAACAAATCAGCTTTGTCATTATAATCCCTCAAAACTACCTTGATAGAAAAAGCATTGAAGCATTCTATGTTGTCCCATACTTTGTTCCTGTAATGCTTTAGGCGATCATTTTTGACTTGATAAACCCCTTTCACTTGATTTACAATGAGCTCCATGTCTCCCTGAACTTTGAGGTTTCGGATTCCCTTTTGTCTTGCCATTTCTAATCCTAATAACAAAGCCTCATATTCAGCTGTGTTATTAGTATTATCAAACTACAACTTGAAAGCAAAGGGAAAGATCTCAAAATCTAGAGATATAAGAACTATCCGGCACCTGATCCAATAGTTGAACAACTCCCATTGAACTCGAGGGTCTAAATACCATTAGGATCCTCTTCCTTAAAATTCACATCCATAGTATCTCTGATGTCATGAAATAATTCCCTAAGCCAACATCTTTTAAAAGAATTTGAGCCTTAGGATCATTAGACTTAGTGACTAAATACTTCACTTGAGGCTCAGGATGGAGAATACGAGGAACTCCATTAACTAGAATTTTAGACTTGGTCTAGTCCATATTGATCTCCCCTCCGACATCTTTACAAAAACCTCTTCCCAAGAGAATATCGTAAGCAGCTGGGATATCAACAACCAAAATGGTCATTTTTACTCTCTTCTCCGGAAGGTGACAAATGCAAATTGTGCATCTTTGATTTGACCAATCAAAGGAACTTGCTTGGTTTCCATGGAGTAACACCGTCCATATGATTTAGTTAAAGTAAGTCCAAGGGCATGAGCTACTTTTGTAGGCATCACATTATCGAAGCTCCTGAGTCAATTATGCAATTGCTTGAGTTTGAACCCATTTATGAGTAAAGACAAATAAAATGGTTTGATCTTTCCTGAAGAAGAAATAGAGGTCATATTGGTTGAAGGCGAAGGTTGAGTAGGACTTGAAAAAATGCCTTTTGAAGATGAAGGAACAACAACCTTACTTCTAATGAATTTGGCAAGCTTTTCAAATTGCTTAGGATTTGACTGAAGATATTACTTCTAACATTTAGATCTTAGTTCTTTTTACATGGTCAATAATGTCAAAAGTAGTATATGAAGGAATGATGGTAGGCTCAGTTTTGGTTATATTGGTTTGAGCTGAGGTACTAGTATTGGGAGCAAGAGAAGGGGAATAAGAAGTTGTTACCTTTTTAGTTGTCTCCTTTACAGTTTTTGCTGAGATAGGAGAGCTACTCTTGGCCATGACCACGGGAGATTCTTTATTCTTTTCCTTAAAGCCTTCAACCAGTTTTCTAGGATTCTGAGATTAGGATCGAGTAAATACTACAAATGACTGACCATCATGTTCACATCCGTCTTCCTCATATTCCAAATACCCAATGCTAGAGTCACCAGCTGAATCATCATATGACTCATCAGCATATCCCAAAGCTTCAAAAGCTTCATGAGAATCTTGTTCTTTTGGTTCTTCATCTTCTTCGACTATCTCCACTGTAGCATTAATAGGGGAATCTTCAATAGCTAGTCTCGGTGAGCAACAGTCAATCACGAGTCTATCTCTCTTATGGGAGCACCATTAGTATTATTGAAATTCCGTCTAGGAATATCTCGATATGGAACATTACTCACCTGTTGAGACATTTGATTTTTCAAAGTGATCAAGTCATTAGCCATCTTCTGAATCATTGGATCAGTAGTACTCTAAGAAGAACTCGATTTTTAGGCTTGGATGATTCTTTTATGATCTTTCCAACTAGAATAAGATCGTCTTCTATTTTAGTGGTTGTAGCTTGAGTGGTGGCCAAATCGGGGATAACAAATCTTCTCAACAAGAAGCTCACATCAGGAGGTTGAGTGTTGATGAAGAAACACTTCTGATTTTCAAGAGTAGGAACAGTGAGGTCTAGAATCTTGTGGATCAGCTTATTGAATTTGGCTATGAATTCCTGTATGGGTTCGTAATGCTCCTTCTTCATGTGTGTAAGTTGTGCTAACAAAGCATGAGAATCTTTAGCTGGTTTGAACCTTGCTTCAAATATAGATCTCATAGTAGCCTAGTTGGTAATACATGCATTCGGAGATGGTAAAACCATTCCACTACTACGCCATGCAATGTTTCGATGAAGATTCGAACATAGACATCTTTGTGAGCAACCCTAAGAACACCACATGCAACAAAGAATGAGGCAATGTGTTTATCAGGATGTTGTTTTCCATCGCCGTTGAACTTAGGGATATTATTCTGTGATCCATGTAGTAGGTCATGCAATGGTGGAGTAAGGGAAAGAGGACCAATAGATGTGCCCCAAGGCACAGGTTGTGTTGCCATTCTCCTAAATGAAGTGCGTACAGGAATTTGAATATCCGGCAAGAATAATGCCCGACAAGTTACAAAAACTTCTGGTTCTTGAGGAATTTGATTCCTTCAGATGGGCGAAGAACTTCTTTCTCGGCTAGATGCAACACTATTGGGTGAAAGCCTAAAATTATGCTTTGTTGAGGCATATTAAATAACGGATCTGTTTCACCCTTGGCTGAAGGCTTAACCGAGTGAAGATCATCCTGGCTAGTTTGAACTGGAAAATGGATCTTCTTGAAAATAAGGCAAATACAGAGTCGCTAGACACCAAAAGGATAAGCTTAGTCTTATCAATCTATATTTCCCAGTGGAGTCACCAAAAAATGTTGGTTGGATATTTTGTCACGCCAAAATATGAGGTTCAACCACAGTGCATGGGATTAAATCCCTCCTCAAAGATAGGTGAGGCTGCTTATTTATTACTAATCTAAAACACAACAAAAATAATATGTATAGTATTCACATTAATCTAACCATTGGGGTTGGGATAGAATCCCAAAATCCATATCCATGATAGGTAAAGATGTTGCTATTTTCTGAAATGGAATGGATCAAAAAGAATACACAATGGAAAGGAAATGATGGGAACGTATTTTCTTTTGAGCAAACATAGATCACAAAATAATCATACGAGTTCTAGATAACAAATGTAATGTAGTGTTTGAAACAATTAAAATGATTGAGAATGCTAAACAAAGAATAGATTAAGATCTTGAACATAAGAACAATATCTTAAGAGAGATGAATCTCACAACACAAATTTTGCAAAAATAGCATCGATTTCTATTCCTCAAATGATTAAAAGAAAACACAAAGTTTTTCTTCTTCACAATAGTTCTCAATATTCCAAAAATATCAACCCTTTGGAATGCATAAACATCCCTTATTTATAATAAAAGGTGTTGAGAGAAAATAGGATAAATCCTAGAAAATAGTTTTTAAAAGAGAGTCCTATTTTGCTTGACTCTCACACAGGAGACCAAGTCAAAATTTGCTTCCTATGTGATGAAACAAAAATGAAAAAGACATGTCAATTTCAAGATTGAAATGACATGTCACATGTGCTTATTCTCGTATCATCATCTTTATCCTCCTCTAACAAATCCTGCTTGTCTCAAAATACTTGGAATTTTCAGATTATACCCTGCATCTCATTCTCATCAAAGTAGTGGAATGATCACTCGAAACTTCACATGTTTCTGAGTATCACTAGCGTTACCAGAATCTTTTTAAATCTCTTGTTGATCTTACTTAGGGTCTCCAAAGAATGTTCAATTCTCACAAACCTGTTAATGATTTCCATGCCGAATCCATAAGTTGGTTCATGTTGAATTGATTCTTGGATCTATTTGTAAAGATCATCAATAGGTAGGATACCCAAGATTTCACTCAACACTTTAGCACAGATCTTGACTAACTCTTCTTCTAAGTTGTTCTTACCATCAACTAATTGATCTCTTGATTCTCTCAATTTTCTGCAAGCTTCATTGAGAATATTTATTCTGAATTTGATGGCTTTAGTTAGCTGAAAATGTTTATCCCCATGTGGAATGATGCCTTCTTCGACCAAGATGCGAGATGGAATTTGTTTCAGCATTTGGAGAGCTTCAAAATTCAACTCTAGGTTCCCAATTTCTGCTGAAAACTCATCATCCATTTTCTCTCCATCTTTATTTATATCCTCTAAGGATTGGTAGACTTCCACAATATCTTCGATGACTTCTTTTCCTTGCAGGAGCAGCCTTTGGGTCCATTCATCAACTATTCTCCCCTTTTCATTAATCTTCTCGATCATGGGTACCGATGAGAAATCAAACCCGATAGGAGTAGAGGATGATGGTGTTGACTCAAGAGGCTTTGAGAGCTTGAGCAACACTTCTGTTAGCTATTGTATTTTCTCTTTTAATTCATCTCTGTTTGCCTTAGTTTCCCTCAGTTTCTGGCATAGCACATTCGTGGAATCTTGTGCATCTTGTTGTGCTCCCTCTATTGTTACTTTCCCGAGAGCCACCCTTGTGATTTGATAATCTATTACCATTATGTCATCCTTAGTTTTATCAACTGCAGAGTAGAAATATCTACAAATTTATGCCCTAAGGCATCCACTGAAATCCTTGAGACTGTTTTGGGTTTCTTAGCCGACTTAGTGGGAGTGACCTTGAGGGAACTGAAATCAAAGGCAGTAATGGGACAACTACCTTCCTCTTCCTCGAGTCGATCTACCAACCATTGAGGCGTATTGGAAGAAGTTGCTTCCATTGTAGGTGTTTTGGTCACATCTTCGGTGGGGGAGGATTAGCTTGAGGAGTGGTAACCACCATAAGTGTAGCATCCATGGTAGTGGATTCATGTGAATGAAGACACAGTAGGAGGCATGTCCACGGTTAACTGGGGTCCAGTGGGGAGAGGTGAGAGACCAAAGAAGATACTAGCCATGGCTGAGGAACTTGGTGAAGAAATATGAGGCAAATAAGGTTGAATAGGAGGAGGCAAGGATTCCAGAATAAGAGCTTGAGAAGTGGGAGGAAGACTTACCTCTGATGAACTGTCTACCAACGGGAGTAATGAAAGGCTGAATAATCTCTTCTTCTGAAGGAGGATTCCCTATTCAGGTTGTGGAGGTGAATCAAGAACCTCAACTATTTGTGGGAGAGTAGCCACTAGTGTAGTTACTTGATCTTCTCCCTTTCTTACAAACTTAACCTTCATTGGCATTTTGGAAGGGTTATTATCTTTTCCTTTTTTCCTTTTGAGGGTCCCTCTTCCAAAGCATCTAACTTTGCAAAAATCCCTTCTTTATAACTCATTCCCCAAGAAATGAGCCACGCCTTAGTATGGGAAAGAATTTGAGTAGCTCTTCCCGTGATAGAAGCTTTCTTAGTAATGGACCAATCAATGGCCGGGAATACATATTGATCTTCATTCAACCCATCATACGAGGGGTCAAGGACACTCTCATTGTCTTTAGTGCCTTTTGGGATGTCAGATAAATCCAAGCATCTAGATTTCTTCAATTGTCAACTGCTTATTATCTTTTCTTCGGATGACAACTTCATCCCGAAGATCAACCCAAATATCTTCTATGTTGGGAACATGTAGATATAAAGTCCCATATGACTTGAGGATTCCTCAGAAATCAAATCCATCTCTGTGCTTCATGTGCTTCTTCAATTTGTCTTGAAGCTCATGCACTACATTCTTAGCTTTGACCACCATCGAGCACGTGTATCTTCCAATGGAAATGGGGAAGGATACGAAAGCCTTGTGTTTTCTTTCCTGGAATTTGTGGAAATCCAAAAAATATCTTACCAATTCCATTAGGATCGGCTTATCACCTGGATATCTGGGCAATTGGAAAGGGTCACCTGGATATATAACCACTCAAAGGTATGTGAAATTCTTGAACTGCAAGAAGATGCAACCCCATTTTGATACTTCAGCCCATGCTTCATCAGAGACTCTTCTTTTCCTTAGATCAGGGTTCATCCTGTAGATATTTTCATAAAAGAAAGCATCGTTCACTCTTCTAAACTGATCTTTGGAACCTTTCATTGTCAGCTGAGGGAGGTACCGATATATGTGTTCTGTTACCCTATCTCCTTTTGCATCCAATCCTGGATAATTTCTCATGCCAATTGTTGCATAGGTGACATACGATGACATATAGAATTTTCCCGTAGTCAAGACTGTCTTCATATGGGAATCAATCTCATCACTTATGAGATTGCTCCAATCGATCCCTTATTCATTCTTCTTCATAATAACCATGAATTGATACATCCATCCTTGGAAGTCCCTTGACTCAGGGAGTCCAAATACTCGACTTAGCAAGGTGATGATGTCACTAATTTCAAGGATGAAATCACTCCTGGGGACAAACTTGGGAAACCTTGAGATGGCCGGCTTGGCCTTGATCAAGAACTTTCTATTCACATGCCTAATGCAGTCTTCTTGATCTTTGTCCTAGGATTTCTGTGCTGACTTGAGATCTATGTCAACATATTCCTGAAAGTTGGGTAATCTTAAGAGGTCATCAAAATAACCCCCATCCAACTTCACTATGACTTCTCCTGCTTGATTTTTCACTGAGTGAGAGTCCGAGTCATAATGGGAAGCACATGCCAAAATGAACTCAGGGCATTGAGCAGACATTGGGAATCCTGCTGCAAGAGGGAGGCCACTGTTGGTTATTTCCTTCATCTAGGGACTCTGAGAAGAATCCTTGGTTATGTTCCAGAAATCCTCCATGTCAATGTTACCGAGTTCTATATCTCGGATGTCATAATTATAATCTATATAGGAGGGGGATTCCATCTTCCGATTCTTGTATTTCATCTTCCCTAACCTGTCTAACTTTTCTTTAGATGATCTAGGATCCAATAAGAGAAATCCTGAAGAAAGAACACTTAGACAACTCCTATATGAGCAATTAGACTTGGAAGCTTGCTAAGAAACCCCATAGACCCGCCACACTTATCTGGATTTTAGGACTTGTAAAGCACCTGATGAAACCCGACACACTTGAAAAAGTGTTTAGGAACTTAGGTATTGTCAGAAACTTCGTAAAACTTGACATACTAGAGAGAGTATGTTGGAACCTAGTATATGTCCAACACTCTGCAAAACCCGACACACTGCGGGAATCGAAGATGTCGAGCACCTCGCAAGACCCGACACACTTGAAATTGGATTTCAGTTGATGTTGGATGTCTGACACTTGAAAAATCCTAAAACACTACGGAACTTGAAGATTGTAAAACACCCTGTAAAACCCAAAAATAAGGGACCGGGTTTTTGAGATGTCAAGACATGCAATCTTTCCACCATTTCAATAGTTAGGATTTTGTATTCTTCTCCTTTTCTTTAAAACACAAAAAGGTATATTCCAAGGTATAGAATAGGAAAACACCCTAAGGGTGAACTTTTAATCAATAATTTCTATTGGAATACAACCCAAAAAGAAGAAGAAAACCTAAAACCCTAAACCTAGAAGAAAAATAGGAAAGGAAGGAGAAGAGATGTAAAGAACATCACAAAAACATTTCAAAAAAACTCACAAGCAGAGGGCAGAGAAAATACCTTCAGAAAATTCAAAAATAATCGAAAATGAATCACGCAATTGAGCACGAAATCAAATCGGGTTCGAAGGTTGAGAGAGCATGCACGAGAAAATCCATGCAACCAAAAGTACAAAAGATAAAAATGATGTGTAAATCCAACTATTTATAAAAACCCCTACATTTATTACACTTCACATGACACGTGTTCCAACTACTTGACCACTCAGAGTTAATGCCATGTCATCATGTTTGGAGTGCTCGAAAACTCAATACAAAGGATTAACTATCAATTCAAGTTTCATTTTTCAAGAAATAGATGACATGAAACATGAGATGTTTGGGTGTTCTAAGGTTCTGAAAACTTGACACAAAGGGACATATCGAGTTTCAGGTTTTAGGAGTCAATCAACATGTAACATGCTTTTTTCAAGTCATGTTCCGATGCTTGTGAGTTTCGAAAACCTGAAATATTGGCTAGTTTTGGGTTTCGGGAGTCAATCGACATGTAACACATAAAAAACATGTTTTCATGTTGTTAAAACCCGAAAACCCAAAAATCTCTTCAAAAGGGCATTTTAGGAGATTTTTCAAAAAAAAATTCTACGGTTATCTTAATTTTAGCTGTAATCACTAAAATGGGATAACACATTAATGGCGGTCGGGATAGATTTCCTATCCTACGAGAGAGTATAGGGCACAATAGGCCTCAAGTGAGAGGACTCGATCACGTACCCACAATGGAGAGCACATGGGGCCATCAAGCCTTGAGACAAAATTCGGGTGAGGCCACCGGTTCATAGAGGCGATTTCGATTGACATACTAGCAGGGACCCCACCACCCCCATGATGGGTGGGGAGTTGTTAGTAGGCCATCGAGCAGGAGGCGAGGGGGAGGAGGAGACAAGCGACACAAACATGGATTATGTCAGCGAGATGATGCCGATGTATGTCCCTCCATATTTTGATGTAGTTGTTTGGATTTTTGATATATATTGTCCTACGTACTAAAGAGAGTGAGGATGTACGAGAGTTTTGTATTTTTGATCAAATAGCGGCCTGCTTACCAAAGATGGTGAGGCTGTATATGAGAGTTTTTTAGAGATACATTATATGTGATATCAGTGTATATTATAGGGATACACAGATTTATATGATGAGATGGATGATTTGTCGATGATGTACTTGTGTTGATAGGATTTAATTGTTATGCATAGATGGATGAATGATATGTGTGTTAGGCATGGTTGAGTCGGGTTATAGCCTTGATGGAGTCGGGGTCATAGGCATGGTTGAGTCAGGTCGTAGGCATGATGGAGTCAAGTCATAGGCATGGTTGAGTCAGGTCGTAGGCATGGTTGAGTCAGATTGGTGTTAGGAATGATGGAGTCAGGTCATAGGCATGGTTGAGTTGATTGCTCGGGTATTTGATATGATGGCAAAAAGAAATGATGATGTGCATATGTTGTGGTTTAATTCATGGTATGTATGGTTACATGGATCATGTTGGTATGATTATAGGGAATGTATGATTGTGGTAAATGTGATGAAATGAATGTTGTAAACATGTATTAATTTCCACTTATTCGATGATAAATTGGAAACTAACTAGAGTAGAATGTGACTGGAACAAGTAGCCAATGGCGAAAGGTGAGCGGGTGTGGATGAGAAAAGGTGAAGAAGGTGGTGATGATGGTCGAGCTAACCTCAAAGGGCCCCATGCCCTCGGAGTGCTGCCTACATAGCCCCAACGAAAAGGGGCCTCAGACCGATGTAGTTCTCCCTTAAGCTAGGGAGGAAACGAAAAGGTGTCGAGAAGGGTTGGTCGGGTTGATAGAGGTTGTGTTCATGGGTATATAGGTAAGGGTAAATGGGTACGGGTCAATGGTAGTGCAGTTGAGGAGGTATGGGTCATGGGTATGGGTAGGTGCAGTGAATGGTCATGGGTAGACAAGTAGGGTAAAAGGTGTGGGTGAGTGGGTATGGGTCATGGGTATGGGTAGATAGGGAGGGTCAATGGGTACGGGTAGATAGGTAAGGTCAATGGGTATGGGTAGATAGGTAGGGTTAATGGGTACATGTAGATAGGTAAGGTCAATGGGTACATGTAGATAGGTAAGGTGAATGGGTATGGTTAGATAGGTAGGGTCAATGGGTATGGGTAGATAGATAAGGTGAGTGGGTATGGGTAGATAGGTGATGTGTGTGGGTGATACGAAATCTTGGTTTGGTTTGAAGAAGGTCAACAGTTTGAAAAGCTGGGAACTGTAATAGGGTTGATGATGCGGCTGAATTGGGAAGGACCATCGATGCACAGACCAAGGGTAGGTGTGTTGAACTCAACCCCTAAAGACCTTATAGGTTGGATAGTTCCAAAAGTGAAGCAATGTGCAGGATCACGATAGATCGTATTCATGACATCGTCCCGTGATGGGCAGTGGCATAGTAGGATAATGTGGGAGATGGTGATATGGTGAATGGTTGGAAATGTGAAGGGGAATAAAACACCTCATGTACAAGATGGGCGATATCCCAGATAGGCGAGTCCATGGCCAAAAGGGTGTGTTATGTTTGTAGAATAGATTGATCGATGTGGGAAGTCTATGTGGGATGATTAAATAATCTCCTTGAGGTCTTTATGAAGCTGATCGATGCGGGAAGCTTCGAAATGGGCCTAGTCTTTTTTTTGTTACTAGGTAGAGTATGGCTAGCGTGGTATATATCCTTTCCTTCGAGGGAGCAGTCTATTTATGGCTACTAGATACAAATGGTAGATGTCCTTTTGAGGGATTCATCTTTATGTTTGGAAGTTTGACTCAAGGAGGGTGATCCCATTTTGATTGGTGAATTTGTTTTTACCAAATTAAGCCATGGACAAGACTATAAAGGAATATGAACAACGTATATCAAAAGGTGAAGGGAAAGGGAAGGTAAAGGTGGATGTTGTGAGGTAGATGAAGAATGGTATATGACCATGGGATTCCATCCTCGAGGGGACAAAAAGTATCCATGAGAATCATGCCATGAGTAGAGCCGTGGTACTCATATTGAAGACGAGGTTGAAAAAGTGACAGAGAGTCACATGATTCTTGTTTAATCGTAGGTGTGGAGGTGGTGATAAGAGAAGTGGGTGCTCACGGGATGAGCCGGTAATAGTTAATGGGTGATAAAGCACTTGGTTCAACAATAGAATGGTCGAAGATGCAAGATGTTAAGGGGCTCAGGTTCGGTTTACCATCGAGTGAAGATAAACGATAAGCACCTGATCCATAGGTATGGGTAACGATATAGGGTCCAAGCCAATTAGGAGCAAATTTACCTCATAGATGTTTCTCAGCTTTGGTGACATGTTGATTTTCCTTCAAGATGAGATCTCTAACTTGGAAGGTTTGGGGGTGGATGCGCTTTTCATAAGCACATTTGATACATTTTTGGTATATTTGGAGGTGATCTAAAGCATGTAGATGTCGTTCGTCTAACAAACTCTAGTTGTTCCAAAACAATCTTGGTGAAAAGTCGTCATTGGTGAGCATGTCTTTGAGTGATATGTGGAGAGATGGGATCTAGACTTTGAGAGGCAAGACAACCTCGGTACCATAGACTAGAGAGAAAGGTGTAGCAGTAGCAATGATGTGCGAATACTAGTGCGGTATGCCCATAGGGCAAAAGGAATGTGCGTATGCCAATCCTTCCCAGTATCGTTGACCACTTTCATGAGGATTTTGTTCAAAGTTTTGTTAGTTGATTTGGCTTGGCCATTGGTTTGAGGGTAGTAAGGTGAAGAAAAAATGAGTTAGATACCAAAGGTGTCACAGAGTTTCTGGAGGGTTTTTTTGAACTATTTTTTGTTATTAGTGATAAGGCATGAGGAACACGAAGCGACAGATAATGTGATGGTTGATGAACTCACAAATATTCTCGCTTTGGTAGAGATGAGTGGAATGGATTCTACCCATTTTGTATAGTATTCGAGTAGTGGTTATGATCCATTGATGGCATTGAGAAGAATGAGGGTTGATCTCACCGATGAGATCGAGGCCCCATTGAGAAAAGGGCCAAAGGTCTCGTGTGACCTGTAAGGCATGACCTAGGGGTATGATGAAGGTTTGAGTGTTGTTGACATTTCACACATCATTTGACGTAGTCACAACAATCACAGTTGAGGGTAGGCTAGTAATAGACGAGTCATAAGATACATTTGGTGACAGCTAGGCCATTGATGTGACCCCCACAAATGCCATCATGTATTTATTTGATGGTATAGGGTATTTCGGAGCTAGTGAGGCATTAGAGAAGGATCCCATCAAAGCCACATTTATAGAGGAGACCTCCCATGATGACATGTAGTGGGAGACTTTTGGAGGAAGGTGCATTGGCCATTGTGGGTAAGGTCTAGAGGAAGAATGGAAAGGGAGAGGTAGTCAGAGTATTGTTGGTACTAGAGGTCTGATGGGTTGGTGGTAGGTTTCTCAACGAGATTAACAATGTGAGAGGTAGGAGGGTGATTGCAATCTTTGCACAACAACAAAGATTTGTGAATCAGTAGGTGATGAGGGTATTTGTGAGGTGAGACAAGCCATGGTATCCACAAACTTATTCATAGAGCGGGGATGGTTTGTAGGTTATAGTGGGTGAAGGTGGTTAACAAGAGGTCTACATGGTGTTTGTACCATTGTAATTCCTCATTGTGACATTGGTATAGTCCATTGACCTGATTTACTACCAATTGAGAATCACCAAAGATATTAATGGATTTAACATCTAGGGTTCGGGTGGTTTAGAGACCTAGTATGAGTGCTTCGTATTCAGCGATGTTGTTGGTACACTCAAAGTCAAGTTTGAAAGAAAGGGGATGGGTTCACTATCGTGTGGAATGAGGATGATTCTAGCTCCACCCCCATGTTGACACTTAGATCTGTCAAAGAATAGGTCATTTGATAGTGTAGAGGTTCCTCGGTAGGTTCGTCGAGGGAAAGGGTAGTGATGGATTCATTGGGGAATTCAAAGTTGTTGGGTTGGTGGTCAGAGAGTGGGGCATCAACCAGTTGATCGGTGATAGCCTAACCCTTGATTGATTTTTGGTGAAGAAAGGTGATATCTAGATCAGTGAGTAGCATGAGCCATCGTGAAATGCATTGGTTTTGGAATGGTTTAGAGTACATGTAATGCAAGGGGTTAGTGTTGGTTATGACGAAGGTAGTGTGGTTAAGTAGGTAGTGGTGAAGTTTGGTGGCCACAAAGACTAAAGCAAGGCACAACTTTTCTGTGTGTATACCTAGTCTCATAATCCACAAGAGTATGGCTTATGTAATGTAGACCACCTGTTCCCTGTGTTGGTCATCACGGTGAGTAAGCATGGTGCCCAAGGAATGATCGGTGGCAAAAATGTAGAGGTAGAATGGTTGATCATCTTTAGGAGGGGTAAGCATGGGAGGTTGTAATAGGTATGCTTTTAAGGCTTCAAAAGCATTGTGACAATCCCGTGTCCAATGGAAGGTGATATCCTTTTTAAGGAGGTGGTGAAAGGGTTCACAACGATTTGATAATTGAGAAATGAAGTGATGAATAGATTGTAGTTTTCCTATAAACTACAAAGTTGGTGGAGGTTAGTGGGTGGAGGCATCTCGAGGATGGCCTTGATTTTGGCGGTCAACTTCAATGCCTCGTAAGGAAACAATGAATCCCAAGAGTTTACTTGATAGGATGGTGAAGATGCACTTCTTAGGTTGAAGGTGTACGTAATATTGGATGAGACGGTCAAGATGATTTTGAGGATGGGTAAATGGTCGGCGTGACTTTTGGATTTTCCCAAAAGGTCATCGACGTAGTCTTCCAAGATGTGATGCATGATGTCATGGAAGATATAGGTCATGGCTCATTGGTAGGTGGCACCTGCTTCTTCTTTAGGTTGAAGGGCATGACATGATAGCAGAAGGTCCCCCAAGGGGTAATGAAGGTGTTTTGTGTTGATCCTCGGGGTGAGTAATATTTGATTATAGCCCGAGAACCCATCCATGAGAGATAGCATCTCATGTCTGGTGGTAAGGTCAACCAATTGATCGATGCTAGGTAGAGGAAAGTCATCTTTAGGACAAGCTAGGTTGAGGTCTCGAAGTTAGTGCATATGCGAGTCCCCCATTGCTTTGGTAATGGGTACGATGTTGGAAATCCATTACGGGTAGTCGATTGGTAGGATGAAGGAGATAGAGAGGAGGCAGCTTGAGCTCTTCTTTGATGAGAAGAGCAATGCATGGGTGCATCTTACACAACTTTTGTTTGATGGGTTTAGAATCGGGTAAGGTGACGATATTGTGGACCATGATGTTGGGGTCAATACTGGGCATATCGGCATATGACCAAGCAAAAGCATTGCTTGTGGTCACGCAGAGGAAAGAAGTGTAGGCTTCTTGTTCATGGAGTCCAAAGATTGGCCTATCTTTAGAATGTGGGGTCATCCATGTGTGGATGTTGATGTCGATAGTGGATTCATTCAACATGTTTTGGGTTTTAGAAGGTAGTGTGCGGTGGAGATAGGAGTCCTCACACCAGTAGGTGAGAATGGAGTCATCGTTATGACATTGGACAACATGAATAGAAAGGGTGTCATCATCGATCATCTCAAGATAGAGGATGGGAAAAGAAGTAGGAGCCTCACCATCTCGTTGAATGGTGAGTGGGCCCAAGGAAATGGTGTTTATGGAAAAAAAAAAGGTAGGAGGAATAGACTTTGGGTCTATAGACTCCACGGGTGAAGTGGGTGAACTAGGTGGGGGACTTTGTGAGGTTGAGGTGCCTCCATAATGAGGTCGACATGGGATTGTTTAAGCACGGGCTCAACAAATCCCACCCCACTACGATCCTTGTGCTTATGAGTAGTGCAAGGGATAATGGTGTGATGGACCTTGTTCATAAAGACCAAAGCCAAAACCCTTCCAAGCACAACGATGTAGGAAGGTATGGGAAAAATGTGGGTTGGTTAATGAGGGAAGGGTGGTGGTGAATGGTAGGGTTGGGGTTGGTGGTTCAGGTGTGTAGGTGGGAGTGTCGATACCTCCATAGGTTAGATTGGTGCGAAAGGTGTGAGGGTCCATAGATGAGAACCTTTCACCAATGCGGGGGTCATAATGGGGATGTTGTTGAAGGTTTCCATACTCTTGTGGGGTATGGAAATGTGTCAACATTGTAGAGGTGGTAATTCCCCCAGTGTCAGGCATTGAAAAACACCTCTAGTGGGTTAGTATCTGGATACGAGTGGTGGGAATGGATGTTTCCATGGGAGTTTGAGATGAGGTGGTTGTGGGTTGTGGAGCAGCGGATGGTTCTGCAGGAGCTGTGGTGGTAGTGATAAGAGGTGATGTAGGGGTTGAAGAAGAAGTGGTAGAGGTAGGTGGCAGTGCGGAAGCGGGTGCGAGGTGGGAGCGGTGATAGGTATGAGGACATCGTTGGGCCGGTATAACATGTTACAGGTTTTGAATGGTGAAGGGTCAATGGGAATGGTGTAGTTGTGTCCTTCATGTTCAAATTTGAGACACCGGTGAAGGGTGGAGGGGACACATCCCATGGCATGAATCCAGGGTCAGCCAAGCAACATGTTGTATTGGAACTCTCCTTCCAGACATGTAGAAGAGTTCGGGGATGCTACGGGGACCAACACGAATGTGTAGGATCACCGTCCCCAAGGTGGTGGTTATGGCATCATTGAAAGAATGCAACATAATTAGATCATTATGCATGTAATTGGTGGGAATGCACATTTGGTTAAATGCATGAGAGGAGATGATATTGATGCTAGCTCCACCATCGATCATAATATGTCAAACGCATACATTGTTGACACAGGTGGAGATGAATAAGGTGGGATCAGGGTCCTCTCATTTGGTGAGGTGTGATCTCATCATCGGAGAAGGTGAGGGCAACCACCTGAGATGGGGTGATAGGTGTCGAGGTGGAAGGTGAAGAAATAAGGGAGGCCACGTGGTGTGGTGTGATAATGGATGCAATAGTGTGGGGTCATTGGGTGGTACCTCAATGGATTGTAGGACTTCAATGAGGGCCTAGCGATGAGACTCAAAGTTTGGATTAGGTCATATAAGGACATTTTGAGTGGTGATTGATGGAGTTGTTTGATCATGGCACGATGGGATTTCCCATTAGAAACAGGGAAGGTAGGTCCTCGGATGGTGATTTTTGTGTGGGTGGGTGTGATGTGAGGGATAGTGGAGGCAGTAGGTTCATTTTCCCTTGGTTTTCCTTTATCACGTTGAGCCCGAGTGGCTATTCGAACCATATTGATTTCGAATATGGTGGTGGTGGGTAGGAATGGTATGATATGTGGGGTAATGATGGTTGAGCTGGTAATGGTGTAGGCGGGGTGATTATGGGTGTAGGAGGAGCTACATCTGTGTCCAATAGATCATCCTTAGTGAAGAGTTGTAGAAGAGTGTTTTGAGAGCTTGGCAATCCTCTCACATTATGCCCTGGTGCATGATGGTAGGCAGATCTGGGAGTCATCAAACCATTTTGGTTTTGGTTTGAGTGGGTCGTAGGGTCGGATGGGTGGTAAGGTGATGTGGGAAGAGGTGAGTAGGTTAGCTAGGATAGTCACATAGATCCTGCCATTGGGTCACATGGTGAAGTGGGTATGGTTTTGGATGAGGACTCGGTAGTGACTTAGAGGTGGGTGCCGCAGGTCACGGTGTGGGGGGTGGTCTAGGTAGTTTGGGTACGTTTAGGTTTAGGTTGGGGTGTGGGCCGCACCTTGTTAGGTAAGGGTGTAGTGGATGATTTGGTTTTGGGTTTAGGTGTCACTTTGGGAGGTGGGGTGGTCAGCAATGTAGGATGATGGTGTGATGAAGAAGGTCGTGCCAAAGGCGGGAGAGGATGGGTTATCCAAGGTGAGAGGGGTGATGCTTGTGGGGGTAGGGGTGATAGACGGTAGTAGTGGTTGGTGTTGCCTAGTAGGTAAAGGAAACTTCATAGGGTTGGGTAGAAGAGGAGGTGGTGATAAGTGGGGTGTTTGTCAATTTTGGCTGTATTGGGTATAAAATTTTGTGGTTAGGTTGGATGGATGGGGACCCAAGAGGGATGGTAGTGGTGAAGGGGACAAAGAGGTAGTAGGTGGCTAGTATCGACATCTGGGGTGGTTGGTGTTTTGGTTTCGGTAGTGGTGTAATTGTGGTGAGGGGGTGAGAGGGAGTGGTCAAATCAATTTTGATTGTTGGATGGGTAAGGTTTGATGTGGGTCATACCCTAGGATATGAGAGATGGTGGAGGTTGATGAGGGGTTGGGAAGTGATGATGTAGATGATGAGGGTATGTGTGTGGTCAGAGGTAATGTGGGAGGTGTTGCAGTTTTCTCTGTGGGTGGGATAGGTGTGGATGTTGCCACTACTGTAGGGTAAATAGTGGGTGAGTCGGTGGGTAAGGTCTGCATCTACGTGTGGAGATGGGGATTTTAAGGCGTCCCAAAGTAATGAATGATCAACATACTCTGAGGGTCATCGAATGGGGTGATGAAGAGAGGAAGGGGATGAGGGTGGATTTGGTGGTATCCTTGTAAATGGAATGGATATCTATGGAAATAGGGAGCCCTCTACATCTGATTCTGTAGGAAGGAGAGATGAGAAGAGATCATTTAATGTTGTAGGGGATGGTAGTGGGTCGATTGTTCTCAGAATGGGCTCTTCTTTATGGTGAAGTGTGGGTAAGGTAGATGAAGAAGGATCTTCCTCGAAGTGTGGTGAGGTGGGAGAAGGGAAGGTACTTGCCGACTCCTCGATGAGTATGGAAGCAGTGTCAATGGTGATTCATCAAGTATGAGGGTAGGAGAATCAATGACATGGTCAAGGTATGGTAGTTATGCATCCAAGAGAAGATGAATCTGTTTGCACTAGATTAACTTTTGGTAATGGTGAAGAGGGTGAAGATGTTGGTGGGGGTAAAGATGTTTGTTCAAGGAGTTCTTCTGTAGGTGTGGTTGGGGGGTATGGTGCAAGCGGTATGGGTAGGATATCAAAGATGGCATGAACCTCCTGGATATTGTCACTATCGATGGCGAATAAATGGTTGTGTTGGGTGGGGGTGTATGATTAGGAAATGGTTTTGGAAGATGTGAAGGTTTTGGTTTGCAGGTGCATTGGGGTTGTCCAGAATGAGATCTCCTCTATCTAACATTTCTTGGACAATGGTTTTGAAGGTGATGCAGTTGTTGGTGTTGTGCCCTCGGGTATGATGGTAGTCACATAGATTTCATTTTCTCTATACCATGAGGGTATCGGGCAGGCAGGATCAAAACCAGGGTGTGGTTTGATAGCCGAGAGTGATAGCCCCTACGTTCAGGAGTTTTTCCAGAACAACAAGGTATGGTTCAACAATGGGGGTATATTTCTTTTGTTCATTTTTGAAGAGGAATGTTTGTACTGGCGAGAGGTTAGGTGGAGGTTTTGGTAGGTTGGATGGGTGAGATGGGCCAACCTTCAGACCACCGCATGGGCGGAGCCTTTGGCTCTAGGAGGGTTAAGAGGAGTGGTTGGTGGTGTTTGGTAGTGGAAGAGGGTTCTTGTGGTTTAAAAGGAGCACCTTTGTTGCATAATTGAATCCTTTTCTCTTTGATGGCTCGATTTTGAGCTTTTGGGCCATGGTGAATGCCTCGTCAAATGTACAAAATCTTAGATTTGTAAGGTAGATGAGATATGGCGAGCACAAGCTCATGTAAACAACTCTATTAGTTTAGTCTGTGTAAGGGGAATGTGAGTTGATTGATCAAGCCATGCCAATGAGCAACAAAAGTCTATGATTGACTCATCCTCGTATTGACGTGTGGTATACAAGTCAGTCATGGTGACTTTCTTGGCTACATTGATGGAGAAGTGATCCAAAAAGGCTTGGGCCACTTGGTTGAAAGAGAAGATAGAGTGCTTAGGTAGGGCACTATACCAATCGAGAGCAGGTCCATTGAGGGACATGGGAAATGTTTGCAATAACAAAGCATCATCATGAGTGATGAGGTAGCACATGTGTCTAAAAGACCTTAGGTGTTGTGTGGGTCTTCTTTGTTGTGGAATCGGTTGAATTTTGGCATTTCCCAATGTGGGGGTATGGATGGATAGGAATAGAGAAATGAATGGGCTCATTACAAATCTCCTCGTAGGTCAGAGATGTGCGCGAAACCGAAAAGAGATGCCTCTAGTGTGTGCATTTTATCCATCATCATTTTGATCAGGTCGGGGGTCGGTTGTGATGAAGGTTGACTTGCAAGAGGGGGAGGAAGGTAAGAAGAATATGATGTGGAAGGCATCACGTTGTGCGAAGGAGCCCCATATGAGAATTGTGGAGGTATGTGCGAGGAGAAGGATGAGGAGGGTAATATGTTGAATAGGAGGTAGAGGCCACGGGCGGAGGTTGAAAGTGGGTGTATAGAGGAGGAGTCAGGGTAACCACCCTAGTAGCAATGGGAGGAAGTGATTGGGGAATAGAAAACACTAAATTCTGGAGGGGGGTATGGTTTTCCAAGACTGGCGGTGGTTGAGATGGAACAGGTATGTAGGTAGTGGTCAGCGTGGGGCTACTTGGACTAATGGCCATGGATGTGGGCATGGTAGGTGCCATGAAGGGTGAAGACATCAAAGGTGTGGTAAATGTCATATAGGGGGTGGATATCGTCATGGTAGGGTCGAGCTGCGACACCACGGGTGGTAAGGTTGACGTAGATAGAGCTAAGCTAGATGTAGTTAGCATGGAGGTAGGTACGAGAGTAGGAGGGATGGACACGGGCATACCATAGATAAGTTGGCCCGAGGAATCCCGAGTGGAAGCATGGGCTAGATAATGTTGTAAAGCAACCAGGTTCTGGTCCAGGAATCATGCAAAGTCTGTATCACCCATACTAATGCGCGGGGAAACTGGGGTCCATAGGGGATGACACGGAAGGGGGTGATGGACTAGGTGGAAGAGGTCAAGGCTAGCATGGAACACAAGTGCATTGGCTTGGTTACGCATCAACACCATGTGAAAGGGGTGTATATCAGGTAGTACTGTACTCTGCAGATGATACAGAAAGTAGCAGGGATAAAGAGAATGGGTATTTGTAGGTAGATGGGGTAAATGTGCTAGTTAAGAACCAACACAGGCTAACCGATGCTGGTTAGGGGTGACCGATGCCGATTATGATTAACCACTACTGGTTATTGAGATAAAGAGGGGCCTATCAAACTAAAGCAACAAAATGATGATGATCAGGTGGGAAGGTTCTGTGATAACTTTGTGGCAGAAATAGAGTGTATAAAATATTCAAGAACTGAGACAACAAAGAAACTGAAAGAGGGGTCTCTTGGGAAAGTTAACCCAAAAGAATAGAGACCAACACCGGTATGGTATGATGATGCCGGTGAGGAGTAAACCGATGTCGGTTATTATGAAATTGAAACAACAATGAAGAAAAGGTGGTTGTGAGTTAAAATTAGATATGGAATCAAACCCAAAATTCTAGAATGATGAAAAATAGGGTCCGAGCACACTCAGATGAAGCTGGAATACACCAACTTGTGATGAGGAGTGTGCCAAGGAAAATAAGAAGATGAAGAATGTGACCTCTCACCTCAAAACGCAAGCCAAGCAGAAACACTAAGAAAAATACGATCCTAAGAGTGCTTTTTCTATTATGTTTGTTCAACTTATGCTATTAAGGACTAACTCATGAACTTTAGAATAGAATTTTTGTGAGGATGGCTTCTACAAAGGAAGAGATCTATAAGGAGAGGTTTCATGTATGTTATGGTGGGGGCGGGCCTTCCTCTGAAGTATGACTCGACAGAAGTAACGAGTTGGGTGCCCACTGTGCCGTGATCGTGTGATCACCTACAACTTCTTCCGGTGAGATGTTGTTTAAGAATGATGTGTATTTTGAATTTTTGTGTAATTTGGTAAGACTCGAGAGAGAGAGAGAGAAAGAAAGTGCTTTTCTATGATTAATTAGTCAACCATCAGCTGGGCATGACTTCCAGCGTATAGGTTTCCCTCGATTAATGTGAGCTAATGCAAACAAGTAGAATGAAATGAAGTTGATTTTAAAACCCAAATCAAAATATTGGATTCGATGACACAAAAATATGAACAGGAGAAGGGATGTTCTTTCACTAATGCGATACTAATGAAAGGAAAGAAATGTTCATTTTAAAGCACCAAAAGATGATTGCTTTTAGACAATAGAAGAAGAGAAGATTCTTAGGGAAGAAACTTTAATGTGAGAACCTTTTAGAAAGGAAACAAACATACAACTTTCACCTAGGAATGAAGAAATGCAAGGAACCCCGATGGGTCCCACCGTGCTTCCAAAATGTTTCGATCCTTTTTGCATACAATCGAGACTAAAACAAATAAGGGTGTAGGAGGTTTACCTATTGTTTGGTTGATGGGTGGAATGCGCATGTTGACTTCTGATCTCGGTCGATCATGTGAACTCCTTTTTGGCTGGGAAGGACTACCCTGAAATAAGAAAACAAGACCACAAGAGAGAGTTAAACAACATATGCAAGTGGATTGCCTAGCGTATGCTAGATCCAGAAGTGTGATACTCCTAGAGGGCTGTCAATCCACTATTTTATAAATTAATATTAAATGACAAAAGCATGTAAATAAATGGAATCTAGTGCTAGTGTTGATTTGGGTGCCTCAGGTTGCTATCAGTGTCGATTCAATTAAATACTAAACTATGTAGGTAAAAGGGTGTTTGGGTCAGGTTTTGGGTAGGTTGGGTAGTCTTGCGGGTCACAGATAGGGTCTAGGTTGAGGTTGGGTAGGGTATTGTAGGTGGTTTGGGTAAATGGTGGTTTCTGGTCTGGTCTTGTGTTGTGTTAGTAGCACAGAGAGACCGACACCGGTCAGATGTATGACCGATGACGGTTAAGATAGGACCGATGCGGTCACTATAGAAGTGATAGAGGGTCGAGAAGAGGTGTTTTGGGTTCTCTCAGGTGGGTACAGAGAGTTGAAGTGGTGTTGGTGGGATGAAGGTAAAGGGTAGGTTTAGGATGGGTGTTGGGGTGCTTGTGAGTGGTTTTGGGTGTGTTTTAGGTAGAAGTTGTGGAGCTAGCAGATGGCAGGGTGACCGACGATGGTCAGGACAGACCGATCATGGTTAGGGTTAACCGGTGATGGTCACTGGTATTGGGTCAGAGTTTGGAAATGGGGATTAGGGTGCCTTCTGTGACTGGCCAGAGGGTTGATAGAGAGCGGAATGGGGTGAGAGAGGGTCCTAGGTGTAGGTGTGGGCTGATAGGTGAGGTTGGAATGGTAGGAGGGAAATAGAGAAACACAAGTAGGGAAAACACTAGTGAGAGTTCTACTTACTTGGAGTCCAATGCTTGTAGAATCATGAGCAGCTGGAGAAGAGAGATGGTGAGTGTTGGTGACGGTGGTTGGTTGGTTGGAGAACTCTTGTTTAAGCTCAGTCTGGTTCAAGTTCTTTTAATGGATGCTCTCACCAAGATCCTTGTGAGTGCCTCCACCATGATCTCCTCTAGAGTTCTCGATGACCTTGTTTCTTTAGTGAGTTGCTTGTGAAGATGCTAACGCCAGCCCAATCCACTAGAAATGCCAATGATAATAAAAAAAACTAGGGAATGTTCAATGATAAACCAAAATGCCAACCCTTTGGAAAGAGCTGGGACTGGGTATTTGTAGATGACTAATGCCGGTCCCACCTGACCGACATCGGTCGACCGTAACCGACACCGGTTATGTCGAGGGATTTTTTTTTGAAAAGTGGGAATATGCCTTCCCCACTTGATTTTGAGTGGCGAGCACATGCATCCTCCACCCTTAGAATGGGTAATAGGACAAAAAGGGTCCTATGAGTGGAGTGGCCACTATTAGGGCTTTCTAGAAGGGTATGGGATAGGTATGGGCAAGGTATGGGCAAGGTAGGGAGTGGAATGGTGAGGTGGAGGGGCAAGTGGGGTAGTGGAAGAGTGAGGTGGAGGGGCAAGTGGGGTAGTGGAAGAGTGAGGTGGTTGGGTGAGGTGGCCGGTCCAGTGGCATGGTGAGGTGGCTTGATGAGTGGGTAAAGGGGGAATTTAATTAATTGATGTTAATTAAATCCTTGGGTGTGTGAATGAGGGTCATTGTGATGTGTGAAAGGGGTTGTGAGTGACCAATTAGGGTTAAATCGATCACCCATGTAGAATGTGGCTAATATGTCGGAGCTACCTATCAAGATGCCAGAATTACATTTTTCATGATCTCATCTACAAAACCATAAAATATTATATTGATGATATTTTAGGTAAATCTAAACATTGCCATGATCATCTTTCCATTATTAAAGTCCTTTTTGAGCACCTTATCCATTTCTGCCTTTGTCTCAATCCAACCAAGTGTGTGTTTGGAGTATTAATTGGAATGCTCCTTGGATTTATTGTATCTATTAGGGGTATAGAATTTGACCCCACTAAAATAAAATAAATCATCGACATTCCTCCTTCCAATATTAAACAACTTTGCACTCTTCAAGGACGATTTCAATTGGTCCATCGCTTCCTTTTGCAACTTTCAGATCGTTTTCAACCCTTTCATCATATTCTTTGTAAAGACATAGAATTCAATTAGGATCATAATTTTTAAAAGTATTTTGATGACCTTAAATAATATCTTTCATCTCCACCAATGATTACACCTCCACGCAAGGGGGAGATCTTTTATCTATACATATTTTCCATTGATCATGCTCTAGTGGCTATGTTATCACATCATGATGACTGAGGTCATGAGAAATCCATTTATTACATCAATCATACCCTCCATGAATATGAGAATCACTACATTGAAGATGAAAATATGTGTTGTGCTCTCTTATTTTCCACCTCTAAGCTTCAACATTATCTTCTCAATCAAAAAACTTATGTCGTTACTAGTTTTCATCTTCTTGAGACAATGCACTCTAAATCGTATCACACCGATTGTATCACTCGATGGCTCATGCTAATGACTGAGTTTGACCTTGAATTTATTGTTCAAAAATCCATTAAGGGCCAAGCTATTATAGAATAGTTAGCGAGAATCCACTCTTCCTAGTTCACATCTACCTCATGAGAAATTCCCAGATGAATCCATCAATCACTTTCATCATGAGTATGAAACCCTTAAAATGAATCTCTTCTTCAACATTTCTAAATGTTAGCAAAGGGGAGGCACCAATGTTGTTATCTTTCCTCCTGAGGATGCTCTTATTCCCCTCACTAAAAATCTCAATTTTGAGTGCAAAAATAATATGTCGGAGTGTGAAGCCCTTATTTTAGGAGTTGGAACCACTCTCTTTCTAGGTGTTCAAATTCTTGACATCTATGGGGATTATAAACTTATCATCAAACAAGTCATGGGTGAGTATCAGTGAAAAAATGACACTCTTAAAAATATCGAGATATTGTTCATCTCTTCCTCGAGGCCTTTGATTCTTACACTATCCAATATGGTCCTCAATCATCCAATCATTTTGTAGATACGATGACATCCCTTGTAGTTCTCATCCCATGGACAACATAAGAATCTAAAATTTATGTTTTCATTCACCGTAGTGATCGACCATTTCATGACTTACCTTGTGTTAATCTTATTGAGTCCAGTTCGTTGGATCTTTGGTACGTCCAAATCTTTGATTATTTATCCAAATCCATCACTCCACCTGATCTATCCAAGAATGCTAGGAGGTCTTTCCTTCAGCGTGCTAACCACTATGTGATACTTGACTACATCTTGTATAAGCACATATTTGAAATACTTATTCTTTGATGCCTTAAATCCCATGAATCTTCTCATGCTATCCAAGAAGTCCATGATGGTATTTGTGGTGGAAACTTTATTTCCTTAGTCATTGTTAAGTGCGTTATTCGTCTTGGCTATTATTGGCCTTCCCTCAATCATGACTATTGTGAGTATGTTAAGAAATGTGAAAAGTGTCAACAACATTCCAATCTTATTCGCATTCCTAGTCAAGATTTGTAGCCGGCTCAGGACCTTTAGCCTTTCTCACAATGGGGTCTTGATCTCATTGGTCTCATCAATCCTCGGTCTTCATAAGAACATCACTCTATCATCACCAAAACCAAATATTTCACTTTGAGTGGGTAGACTAAATTCCCCTCACTTCAATTAAATCTGGTCCAATTATTAAATTCATCTACTATCACATCATTTACCACTTTGGCATCCCTCACAAACTCATCACTAATAATGGAAATTCCTTTACAAAAAAATATCTCAAAAATTTTTGTGACTCATTTAATAGCCAAATTAGTTTCTCTTCATAGTCCTCAAGCTAATGGTCAAGCCGAAGAAACTAGTAAAACCCTCTGAAACATTCTTACAAATACCATTGACCAGTCTGGTTGTAATTGACATCTCCATCTCCCCTTCACTCTCTGGGCTTATTGGACTAGCATCCACACTTCCAATGGAGCTACTCCCTTTTCTCTCATGTACAACTCGAATCCTCCTTTCCTCTCAAAGGTAAAATTTCATCCCTATGTGTGTCTCTTCGTGAATTCATCTTTGATGAAGATTATCACCAGGAGCATCTAGTACAACTCGAGATGTTAGATGAATGTCGCCTCCTCACTCTTGAACATCATCATGTTTATCAAGAGCACATCAAGCGTGCCTAAAATAAGCACCTCGAAGAGCACAAATTTAATGTCGATGACCTCTTCCTTTAAAAAATTAGAACATCACTACTCTAGAAAGGAGCCAATGTGGAAAGTTTAGCCCCAACTCGATTGAATCATACATTATCACACATAAGTATGGGTCGGGATTCTATCATTTAGCCTCCTTGATGGTAAACCGAAAGTGGACCCTTTTAACGCATTTCACTTGTGACCATTATACTATTAGCACATTACCAAAGTGAGAACTTAGTCATATCTTTAGATCATCCCTCTATCATTAAATTCTTCCACCTATCATTGTAATGATTTGGAACTATGTGGTCTACCATTACTTTCCTTGACATGACCTTAAATATGGGCACCATGGCTCTGCCCATAGCATTTTCCTTATGGATAGGTTATCCCTTCTTGGTGAGAAATCCACGATCATTACATCCATCAACCTCTTGTTTACCTATTGAAATCATGCAAAGGGCTCATAGGTGTCTCTTGTACATTCATTGTCCCCTCCAAAGTGGTCTACTTAGCCATTCCCGATCTTTCCCTTGTTAAAATCAAAATTTTTGGATGCTCTTAAGAAAAATCAAAGCTATCAAAAATAGACTGCTCCCTCAAAGGACAACTGTTCATATAAAAAAGAAGAATTGAAATAAAATAAATAGACTGATCCCTTGAAGGATGGCTATCATGTATATCATTATTTCCATCTATATCATAAATGTATAAAGTAGAAAATAATCTTGAAGGATAACTACTCTTTTGTATTATGGAATTGAAGGCTTCCCACATTGATCAACCCTCCATTTTATTATCATCCTATGAAATCTTCCCGCATTGATCAAATTTCTTCTAGGAAACTTCCCACATTGATCAGTTTGCTCTTTCCCTTTCCGGATCTGGGGCATAGATTTAGGGAACACCACTTGTGGAGAACCCTTTTCCCATGTAAAATTTTATCACAAACCCCTTTGTCATGTCGATGATACATTTATGGGTTCATTCCATTCTTGTTTCTCTCATGGTCTTTGGTATAACTAATTATTGTTGGTTATATACTAACATCATGTTTTTGGTCTTATGTTCCTTGTGTTACCTCGATCACCCTCTTGTTTACCCCCAATGTGATTGGAGGCATATTTTTACCGTGGTTTTATCAATATGATGTAGCCTCATTCTTTCCCTTTGGTCATATCCAATATTATCTTATTTCATTTCATATATTGTATCATCTATCATCCGATTATGCCTTTTTTCTCATCGGATCTCATCCAATCTATCTCATCCTAGGGCCACTTTTTTGGCCTTCTTTGAGCTTTATATTATGCATTTTCCTACCTTGAATTTTTTTCCTTCTTCATTCTCTTTTAGGGCATCATTTATTATTATCTCATGTCTACCCTTATGGCCATGTTTATTTCCCCTTGGGGCATTTTATATTAGCATTTCTTATTGTTCCTTTTCGAAATTTTTCATGTCCTCTGCTTTGTGACACCATATTATCACTCATGTTTTATCTTACATACACTTTTGTGGCCATATTCATGTTCCCTTTAGGAGATCATTACTTATATTTCTTATATTTCACCTCATTAGTCACCATTGTGCCCTTTATTGGGGCACCAATATTTTACTCCTCATCTATTTTTTTTCCCTTTGATGGGGAAAGATCATTTACACCCTCATCCTTTACGGACGCATAAAATTTTTGCTTGATTCCTCATGTACGAAGGATTTAACATTATTTTCACATTTTGTTGTACATGGTTTGATGTTTTCCTAGGAGTCATTGGTCTTCTCGGATCACATTCATTTAATAGGTTTCCTATTCGATTCTCTCCATTTCACGGTGATTTTCACCCACTCATTGGCTTGTAAAACATTACCACTATCTCCATTAAGACCGCCATGTGTCCCCTACCCACTTGATATTAAAGTCACCACCATATTTTTCATTGTTATTGTGATCCTTTTTGATTGGGTTATCTTTCCTTGCATTATCCTTTTACCCATTTTTCTTCACCCACCCACCTTTAATCATCTACCTTTTTCAAACACATCATTGATTCCTCTTGGTGTTATCAATCCCCATTTAAGGGGAGCTCAACATCAATATTTTTTCAATCCTCATCATTTTTTTGTCTCTTCTCATTTTCTTCTCATGGCTTGTTAGCGTAAACCACTCAACAAAAATGGGCAAATGTAGACACCTAAAATCGATATCTCTACCCTTGTCTTCCCACGTGCGTATATTTCACCATGGTCCTAACTAGACCCCTTTAATTTAATTCATCTCCCTTAATTTAATTAAATGACCATTTATTATCCCATCATATTTAATCTTTATTAACATTGATTAATTAATATTCATTCATTAATTAATTAACCATTATCCATTATGCCCTAATGGACTTTCCTTTTAGGATGTTTTTATCCTAAATCTAAATCCCTATGATTTTTCCTAGCTTTTATCCTACCTATATTTATCCCCTAACTACCCATGACACATCCCTAAGAAACATCTTCCCACCTAAAAGATTTAAAGTTATTTTCCCATCCTTAAAAACCTTAAATATCGATTAAAACAAAAAATAAGCCTCATTCGGAAAGTTTCCCCACAATTGGTGGCAACCCATCCCATTCGTAATCGACCCTATAAGGTTGAGTTCAACTCTTTCCAAAAAGAGACACACAAACACACAGATGTGACCAAAAGCTAGCTTTATTGCATTATGCAAATCCATCTTCGAACCAGAGTATCTCAACAATTGAGTCAACATTCTTACAATCTGGGAAATCTTGTTTTCATCACTAGCATGATTTTGAGAGGTTTACGTTGATTATTTGCTTATATATGTTATCTTATGCTATCTTCATTATTATCTTGTTGGATCTAACTTCTTGCAGGTTAAAAATAGTCAAGACTCCATTGTAATCTCGTTCTATCGGTGTTTCTACTTGCAGGTTCACCTATTTAGCTCCTTTTCCATCCATCTTGGTTTTATACTTGTGCGAGATCGTTGTCACCTAGTCTAGGTTTCCGTTGATCCATCCCTCTATTAGCATAATTATTGTTCCCATATTCTTCCCAAGTGTCTCCCAACTTTGTCATTTTCCTAGCTTCCGCTTATATCATCTTGCTTTGTCTAGTTGCTCTAAATCAGCTCTATTTGTACTCCGGCCGCCATCGACAGTGAGACCTATTTATCAACTATGCCAACCAAAACTCTATTTTATTTCATTATTTTGTTTCTTCTACCTCATATTATTTGGATGCATGTCACTTATGACATATATAGGATTTTGTTGTGTTCAATTTGCATCTAGATCTCTGCAGTTTGCATATTTATCTTGTTTTCCAAATCCACACACCCGTGTCATCGTCGACCTATGTTTGTGTAGTCTAGGTCACCGTCGAATCTTCCGGATCATCAACTTGTAGCAACAGGATTAATAATTTTTGTTCCTATTCATCCATATCAAAAATTTGAGGTACCATAAACCCTCCATTTTCTAAGTTGTTTAGATTTATTTAGTAGCTAACATCATTAATTTGAAACGAGTGATAAAAATACTACACTAGAAAGACCATTGTAAATATTTACCACAAAACCATAGCTGGTCGTAAAGAGTGCACACAAACATATGTGGCTCTTTGAGTCCCACCACCATGCCTTGTGACCAAAGAGAGAGACCAATTATTGGTTTAGCCTTTCTCTTTTAAAGAAATCAAACCACATGGAAAAGGCACAATCATGACATGACATTACATGGAGGATTCGACATAGAAAGGATCTTCATCATCAAATCCATGTCATCACATTTTTTAATGGTATCCACCAAGCCCTATTATAAATAAGCGTAAAAATGTTCCTAATGCAAATATTTCAAATTTCTCATAAGAGGGAAAGAATTTTTCATGGTCTCGATCTTCACATTTGGATTTTTCTCTATGGTGTCCTCATAAGATGAAAATTATTCATAGACCTCTCGACCTCTCTCGTAGAGAGGATCCTTCATGTGATCCCGCAACACAATAAGTTGATCATTTTTCTGATTTTCCATTTTATAATTTGTGGATTCATTATTTTAATTTTTATGGATAGTGGATTTTAGCCTTAAACACACCACACCATGCGATGGTATAATTTTTAGAAAATATTAAATGTAATTAGTTTTGATTGTTGTCTCCCTTTTTCATCATATGCTTGGCCATTCTCATATGCAAGAAACAAAATTGGTTGTCAAAAACACTCGGGATCCTTCAAGTAAAAAAAGAAACAAGTCATGTGATGGTGTCATTTTTAATCTTTCATTGTATGTATTTTTACTAGATATACATTGACTTGATAAGTTATCCCACACTGCATCCAAGCCACACATGGCCCTACTTGGATTTGAGATCAAAATGAAAAATAACAACACCATTATAAGTACTATGTGTAGAATCTATAAGGACACTAATTGCTATTATCTTATTTCACCAATTGCTCATAATATTTTAATCATATCTATATCAATTTTTTTGGGTGGCAAATTAGTTTATACACACACACACATCATTTCGTCCATCTTATCCAAAGAGTTGTTTATTCTTGAAGCTTCTCATTCCTTTGTGGCTTTCTTACCTTAGCTTGTGAATTAATTAAATTTTCCTTGTTTAACAATTTTGGAATTGAAAGGAGAAAAGGAAATCCCTAAGTCATTATTATGAAGCATATAATCAGATGCCTTTATAGGTTTTTAAATTCCCAAAAGGTAATAAATTATGGTCATGTTACAAGGAGAACAATGTATTTTATCTTTAAATATGATGTCACTGGAAGATCATGTAGTGCCCTCCCCACGGATGTCCCCAAGGGGAATTTTGTAGTTTATTTTGGTATTAAACACTCTAGGTTTATCATCCCCATTCACTATTTGAATCATTCTATATTCTACGAATTGTTAGACAAGGCCGAGGAAGAGTATGGGTTTGATCACTAGATGATAATTACCATTCCCTATGATAAGTCACATTATTTACCAATGTTTTTAGAGCTTGTTAAAGAAAAAATAAATTCTTAACAAGGGATAAGGATAAGATGTGTAAAATTTTGAGATGAAATCGATTGATCATACATTATAGTCAATTATAGTGCTATAATACATGGTCATTATACTATATATATATATTTTAAAATAAAATTGAAATTCAAAAAAATTCACCTATGGACTATTTTTTGGACATTGTTCTTATTCTTTATAAAATGCCTCAAGATGTAATTGTCTTGAAATTATGATAACTTTCATAAAGTATAGTTTCATTTTACATATATGTTATATGGATGTCATGGTATATTTTCTTATATCGTGTAATTTGATGTTGGTTGACTAATTTTGTATTTCTTATCTTTGTCAATTTGTTATTATAATGAATTATTTAATGGAGCTATATTGCTCACTTAGTTAGAAGTTTGAGATCCCATGTTGACCCCATTTTGTTGTTGAAAAATATCAAGGGTGGCATCTCAAAGGGTGAATATTTTATTTAGCACAAATACCTAGCACACCACCACACAATTATTGTCCAAACCCACATCATTTACAGGTCTTTCAACCAAAGTATCAAAACATAATTCTAACAATGGTTATATATATGGTGAGACATATAATACCTTGAATATATGTGGGAGGTATGTGGGATATACATAAACCAAATCTTGGAGCATAAGATAACAACTATATGTAAGAGGAGGTCTAGTTATATTAGTAAGTGAGAGTTAGGGTAAGTACAACCCATTGTATCACCCTCTACCCTCTTATTGAATTGGAAAATACTGGGAAGATATCACTTTGAAGATAACCTAAAATGGTTTCACAATCAAATAACCATTGTTCACATGTAATTTATCTAAATACCTTCACAAATAATTATCATGGAATTTATTGTGTGACCTTGGACAAGAAAAGGAAAATAATACATCGCATATTACATATGGAAAAGGAAAATATGCCCCTTGTATGAAACCAATTAAACTAGGATTTAGTTTTCCATATTATGAGGAAATGAAAATATTAAAAGAGTGGTCATTAGTTTTTTCATTTGCTCCTTCAGTTGGAGAAAAACAATATGATTAGAACAAAAATAAGTGATGCATGTAAAATAAGGAAGAAATAGAGTCATGTTGGAATATGATCCATGTATAACAATTGTATGAACTAACAAATGTAAAAATTTGATGATTTTAGGGTAGAGCTAGAGATTCTCATTAGTATGATATATAATCATATAATGTACCAAAAATAAAATTTTATTTTTCAAAGTGTGGAAACTAAAGTTAAAAAAATTGTAGTATCTACATCTATTAGAAAGATTGATAATTGTCTCTAGTTATCTACATACCCAAGCTTAGTAATTTTTAAAGCAAGTTCCTCATGTCTCCTTGAATTTTCTAAATGTGTTTGAGGATATAGTATTAATTACCTACCTCTACATCATCTGAAATCAAATCCTATCAAAACCTTTCTTTGAGTTCCACTTTGGTTCTTTCTCAAAATCCCTTATGCCTTAAAATTATTATTATTGTTTTACATCCATTAATATAGTCTCATAAGGAGTTTTGATTTGTCATGGTTCTTCTTATCGGTGGCCATTTTTTCTTGTACCCAATATCAATTTTTTTTGTCATACTTATGAAATATTTCTTTCTAAAGTTTTCTCTCTAAGAATAAGAAATATATAAACACTTTCCTAATGCCAAATTCTACAATTTTCCTAATCATGTTTTGGGAAGGTCTCTTTCCTTATGAATTATGAATTTTGGTAAACTAAAAAGTAGAAATAGATATTTTATCTGTATATGATATAATGTAGACTATTTAATTTCTCTAATTTTCAAAGTTTGATAATGGTTATTTACCTCAATATTCTTAGCCACTTCAATATACAATATTGATTGAGAAATTCTCCCTTCTTTGTCCAACATTTTTAGTGTTTTATATATAGTTTTCCTATATAAATTTCATTACCATTGAAGGCACTCATAATTACCTATTTATCATAATCTATACAAGAAAACAAGACAGGTAAAAGGAGATAAATGCCAAGGAAAAGTAACAACAATAACAATGTGTGTGTGTGTGTGTCCCTTTTCTATGAACATGCAATATAAAAATAATTTATTAATTCTACCTTCTAAAAGTTTTCCTAATCATATTTTGAGAATCTCTCCTTGCCTCTTGCATTATACTTTTCATAAAAGAAAAAATAGAAATAAATATTTTTTATATATATGTTATAATGTAGACTATAATGTAGCTATGATGTAGTAATAATTTGTATTATTTTTAAGCATAATTCCTTTTTAGAAACAAATTATTGATCACTACTTGTGATAAGAGTAGGTAAATAGATAAAGTGAAGAAATATGAATATAGAAAAAGAATTTTGAAAACCATTTACCTATATTAGAGAATTACCATAATTTATGTTCTTCCTTTACTACACCAAAATTATACCCATGGAGAGCATGTAATGTAGTTTAAATATCTCAATTCATGTCTAACTTAGCATGTTCCCACAAGAGAACACACTCAACAAGATAACCTAATACAAAGTGTCCCAATCAATATTTTATAACCTAGTAAAGTTTAAACCTCACTAACCATATTGGAGATTATTGAATAAATAAGAGGCCATGAATCAATCTAGAATAAAAATTACACCTTCACCACCATATAAAAATATAGGATCTCAATATCTTCAAAATAATTATAAACTTCAATCACTAGAAGTTTAAATCCCTCCCGATTACATACCTAATATTCGAATTGTTTGCATGACATAAAAATTCCAAATATATATAGGTCAATTGTATGAAAGAAAATATTCACATATATATGACCAAATAAATTGAATGTTTTCGTTGAAGGTAGGCTAATGTGAAATTAGAAAGAGTGACCCTTTTACTAGCGGTGTTGAGTGTGAGGTAAACTATTGGGTCTCTACTACCGATGGTCATTTCATACACATATAACCATAAAGATAGTGTAGACACTCATTGTTGTAATTTATATCTTGCAACAACACAAATTATATAACACTTTTACACTATCCCACACTTGTTCAATTTGACCAATAATGTTATCCCTAGAGCTATATTTCACTCATTATTTCTTACATTAAAAACCTATTTGTTCACATAATAGTCATATTAATTCATCAAACCAATCGACACCCTCACATATTGTAATTCTAATTTTCAAATCACTTGCACATGCATCTAGGATCAGTAGTTCCTAGAAATGGCCATAACAGCCATAGGTTATGGGCTAACCTAGCCACTCTTGTCCATTTCCATCTAATGGTAATTTTATTAATTGGAAATTCTTTGGTACACTTATAATTAACTTCATTCTAATTTTCTAGATCCAAAATGCATATATAAGTTATTCATATCTCATTAGGGAGAGGTAATTATATCTTCTTGCCACCTAATATTCAAAAATACTAAGATCCATAATAAGGAAATCTACTCTAGTACTCCCTTAAGCTATCAAATACTTTGCATATTATTCATTTAGGGAAGTTCTCTAATATTTACGAGTACAAAGAGAACATCTTTTCAAGACAATCTAGGGCAATGGTCAAGTACAATCACATTTTTGCAAGTTGGTTCTTATTAATATAGTTGCATGCATTCTATATATCACATCCTAGGTGAGAATGAAATGCATTTTGATAACTCTTTTTAGTAGCGGTGATATCGATGGTGCACATGGGTTCCCACAAACCAACTAATGTTTATTTTGTAAGACTCTCTCACCATGTAGGGTTTTGAAGATTAAATCGGTTGCACATGAGCATCACACACTATCAAAATTCAAATTACACACATGAATAGATTAGGAAATAATTCATATACCCAAAAATATTTAGGAGATGAAAGCGGAAAGTGATATGGGCATATAGAAATGGTGATAAGATCCATACACTTTGGGCCATGTCATAGGGTATGATCTAGGTAGCTCAAAGGACATACTTACGAGAGATAAAGCTCTTTCATATTACTTCTATCCCTTTCTAATAATTGGGTCTGACCAAATCAAAAAACATTATAGAACATCAATTAATTCCTCTTATCCCTCTCAATGTTAATATTGTATATTCATTATATATTTTTTATGAGATGTATTTCCCTGATATTGTTGAAGTTAGTTTTGAGTACTAATTGATTAGGATAATATACCATTGGTTACTACCCCTTATAAATTTAACCATTTAGTTTAAATCATTTGGTGAACCTGAGTATTGTGTGATGTGCATAATATCTATCTTCTTCTATTATCTTGATTCATTATCCTAAATGCTAGTGGCCCTAGGTTTTTCATTTCATGCCCACTATGTGTAATGGTCGAGTTTGGTTCTCAACATGATATCTTGATATACCACCTCCTACTCATAAGCATTCCAAATTCATGGCCTCCTTTGTACCTAATAATGAAAAAAATATATTCAATTTTACTCAAGTTACCCTAGAAGACATAAATAATTTTAACAGTGAGCATTCCTATGATGAAGATACTAATGTTGATCAAGAACAACTTGATGCTCTATCTTATTTTTGTGATAAATTTCTTGATAATCTAAATCATGTGCAACCAGTCCTCGAGGTTATATTAGATTCTTTCTTTATTACTACATCTTTTATTCCAATTTATCTCCCCCACCTCCAATCGGGGATAATTTTAGCGGTGAATATTCGTAATATGGCGAAAATTTCATTTTATGAAAATTTGAAAAGGCGAATTATTCGGAGTGGGTCGGTGTCTGTTAGCTAAAATATATAGTATATTTTTACTGGGGGTCACTTCGCCTTCATTTGAAAACATCTCCTATAAAATACTAGCTGATTCGCCGGGTAGTATACCTCAAGTAGCTTAACAAATTACCAATACTGTGAAATTTTAACTCGCATACCCTTAAGCACCGAGAGATTGATTCATCATTGCTTTGTGATTGTTGACGCGACAACAATCAGCTGTTGACGACGAAACGGCAGAGGAAGTGTTGATGTGTGACTTGGGTAGTGTTGACGCGCAATAGAGGAAGTGTTGACGCGTGACAGAGGAAGTGTTGACGCGTGACTTGGGCAGTGGTGACGCGCGACAGAGGAAGTGTTGACGCGCGACATGGGCAGTGGTGACGCGCGACATGGGCAGTGGTGACGCGCGACATGGGTAGTGGTGACGCGCGACATGGGTAGTGGTGACGCGTGACATGGGCAGTGGTGATGCGCGCAACACGGGCATTGGTGACACGTGATGAGAGGAGGTGTTGACGCGTGACATGGGCAGTGGTGACACGCGATAGAGGAGGTGTTGACGCGTGACAAGGCGGTGTTGACGCACGGCAGTATATTCGCATAAAGGGCGTGCGGCAGAAATGGGTTGTTGACGCGAGACAAGTGCAGAGTTGACACGTGACAAAGACCTTAGACATGGATATTTTTGATGAGAAAGCGAGGTCGAGGTCGCAGACGTGTGACAGAGATTTTATCAAGCGCGCGAGAAAATGCAGTGACGCGCGTCAATAGACCTTAGTGACGCGCGTCAACAACCTTGTTGGCGCTGCGTCACCGAGGTCCGCTGACGCGCTTGGCCACCGAGGATGTTGTCATTGTCGTGCCACTTGACAATCAGGTGAAATTTTTTCATACAACCCCCAAAAATTTTCCTTCCCGCGAAACCAGTTCCGGGGATATTCGCCAGGTATTCTCCACCTCCGATTTCCAAGAGGTCTCTTAAAATGAACCCCGCCTCCAATAGAGAATATAGTCTTAATGTCTCCATTCTTATGTATACTACTCATTATTATTCTCCTCTTATCTCTCATATTCAACATAATTCTTATTTTGGCACCCAAGACTTATATTTATTGGTCCACAATCTACAATCCCTATTTCTCCAATTACAACGAGGTGTCACTACATCCTCTTCTTCTATGAATTGCTCACTTCTTATGCACAGTCCTCTCGCACTCTGAGGTTCCATATTATCCTCTTCCTACTTATTTTGTTTCATCTAAAATCCCTCTTTTCATTGGTAAGTGATGTAGATATAATGAGAAACCAATGGAAACAATGAGCTAACCAGGATCAATCACCCAAAACTACTATAGTGTTATGCCTTTAAGATCTTATCCCTATAGCCTAAAATGGATCAAATCATGCAAAAAAATTTCTTCTTAAACTTAATTGGAATCCACACCTAATATACTTTGTTGACATGTTCAATTTAAGGAAATCACGACCTTTACTTTGATAAAAAAACAATGACAATATAATATGTGTTTACCTTTACTCAAACTTCCCTTCACGGCTTCTCTAGGACTTGGCTCAAAATAAGCAACTTTAGTATTTTTATCCTTGGTTGGATTAAAATATCAATGAATTCTTAATCAAAATTTCAATGCATTGCTTTGAAAACCTTCAAGATGAATCAAATTGAAGAAAAACACAAATATTCTTTCGCTTCTTCAAAATTGTCCTATTTAGGTTCTTAAGAGCAAAATTGAAGGTGGAAACTGGTTTGGGAGCAACACACAAATCCATAAGACAAAATGAAACCTGATTTGGGTACCCATTATCCCCCTTGATATTATTACCAAGTTTTATCCCTTATCTCTCAAGACAACTCCCTCAAACACACCCTACTCTTCTAGGCTAACTTATAACCCTTGTAGCCACACTTTAAGTGATTTTATTACATAAATTTTGACTCAATGGACCTAAAGACTATATATTACACTTTGGGGATACCATTTTTCATCTTATTTTTGATTTCCAAGTTTCAAAAATGGTTTTAAATCACAAACCTCGTTTATGTTAGATTCTTTCTTCTAATTAGACCTCTAGGACTATAACAAACCTTCTAAATGCGAATGCCATAGATTTATTGAAATTATCGTCTCCTTAGTAATTTAATCACTTTAAACCTATCCATATGTAATCTCCATATACAATGTATAATGTACCAAAGAAAGGGACCAAAATAAATATCAAGTTTCTAGCAATCTTTATCCCAAATAGGATTTCCAATAGTCACCATCATTCCTCTTTGGAAAACTCTGTCACAAATGCACAACAATTGATAGCTTCTCAACACTCTAAACCTTGGAATTTTTTTATATATATCCTTTCAATGATTTGTAAAAAACTTCACATTTTGGAAAAAAGAGTAAAGGCTTTAATATCAACATTTGAGACAAACCCTAGATAGGGTTTCCGAGAAACCCGAATAAGTTAAAAATCTTATAAAATGCAAATTACTTAATTTCAAAACCCTAAATATCTATTATGGGTCCTGTCTAGGTCTCCTCCACGTTATTAGATTACGATTAAGGATTAATTACTCAATATATTTCAAAAATTATGAAAAACCTACTTTTGCGAGTCTTGTAGGAGATTGATTTTTAAGCTTTTATGGATCTCTTGGAAAAAATAGAGTATACTATCTCTTTCATATACCCAATATGATTTAGAATCCTCCAAATTATCTTATTACATCTATCTAAACTAGTTTATTCACAAGATCATTTTAAAAATCTATCTCAAGTTTCTAAACCAAAACCAAAACATCACAATTTCACCTTGAAGCCAAAATAAAGTACCCTTCTCTATTGATATGTGTCATTTTCCATACAAAAGCTTCTTCCCTACCTATTTTCATCTAGAATAATTTATCATATTAAAGCTCCCTTAATGATGCTCCTACATCATACACCCAAGGTTTGTAAAATAAGCTATGTTATTTTGTGTTTGATGTCTACAAGTTTGCTTCTCCAAGTGAATTTTGAGCTTCTTAATATGTCCTTGATATTTATTCTTCACTCCTACTTGACCTGATTTTCTCCATGACCTCATGGATCCCATGTTTTGGGCTTGATTTTTGCATTTTATTCAATTTATATCTTTTTCTCTTGTGTTTAATCTTCATCATATTCTTCTTTAAGTTTCCACCCATTGTACCTATAAACTCAAAAAACATAACAACAAAAACAACTTTTTTCCTTTAGTTAATACATTCTTCACTCTTATACCATGTTTTTTCATATTGTTCTTAATTCTCTCCTTTCTTGAAAAGATTACAAACTATCCTTGATTATCTATAGCTTGCTTGATTATTTGTACTTGTGTCCTTATCTCCATCTTTTCATTAATTAGTTCTAACTTATTTATTATGCATTCTTAAACAAATTTGTCATGATTCGATCACTCTTTTCTAAATTAAACATTGTATAAAAAAATTTATGTTCATGTACCTCCCATAAATCCATGATATCTAATAATTCTTACAAAATAACATCCACTTCATCTACTTGAAATTAATTTTCATACCTAATTTCTTCATTAATCTACAAATTTGAAGTAATAACATTCAATGTCACTTGTCTCCTTCTTGCTCCATCATATCTTCCTTATTTGCACATTGTTTTGCTTTGATGTTTTCATCATTCTCCTCATTCATGTGGTATATAAATAGTTTTGAGTCATTTATCCTTTGTTGAACTTCTTTTGGTTGCTTCCTTGTGTTCATATCAACTTGTCGTAATTTTTACCTATATTACCTTGTATCAATCTTTTACCACTAAGTTCATGTGTTGTTAAAGAAAATATTGATTTCACAGGTTGTATCATACCTTACTTCTCCTTGATCTATGATCTCTAGAAAATTTTATAAAAGGGTATTAACTTGGAACTGATCACCATATTTTTGTTCCTTACCATGCTCAAAATGTGAAATGATACCACCCCATTTAGCCTTGAATCTCTCACTCTCTTCTTGTTCATTTTCTCTCACAACTATTCCAACTTGTATTAAATTAGTTTCTGAACCTCCTTGTGTAATTTTATTACAATGTATATTATATTTTTCCTCATTAGGATTTTTTTACAAGCTGTATCTACACTGAACTCTTTTTGAACCATCACACTCCATAAAATTTACAAAAGGAAATCACCTTAGTCAATCTCAAACTGATTATCACACTTTTTTCCTTCATCATGCTCAAAATTTAAGGTGATATTTATCAATCTTTTCTTGTTTTTAAAAGGATATTTTTTATCACTATCAATATCAAGATAAATCAATAATACAACATGTAACTTGTTTACTTGTGTGAAGTCTTATTCCTTCTTGTATTGATCTTCATCTTTTCCTTCTAGCTTCAAAATCCTTCCTAGATAATATATGGCCTTTTGGATGAACATTACCCCTCTAACTTGTTTAAATTCACTTGTTTCCACAGTCCAAGAAATTCCATCTATTCCTTATACTTTTCCTTAACTTTCCTTCCTTGCATGGTTAGTACCTTGTTCATGATTTCTTGCTTGAATTCCTTATATAACTTGTACTTAAATAATCCTTTCAATATCTTTATTGATGCTTCATATTGTTACCCATCACTTACTTTCTATATTTCTCGTTGGTAGGTGTAGAAAATTGATTTCTTAAATTCTTCTTATCAGACATTCATAAACATCATACTTTTGATTGGAATACATTACTTTCTCTTGATTCTCTTCCCTTGTAAAACCTGCAACCTTGTTTTCTTGAGATACCTTCATGGAAAAGATATTGTCTTACTTAATTTGAACTTGTAATCTAGTTTCAATCTCTTTTGGATCTTCTACATAAATTTTTTCTTCTTAGTTATCATCTTCCTCTTGAAGTGTCATGAATTTCTCTATAATTTCACCTTCTATCTTTGTTTGAATTCTATAACATTCATTTTTTCTTATATTCTCAAAAGAAAACTCCACTTTTTTTTCCTCATAGATATTTCTTGTTCTCTTTCGATTCGTTATCCCCTCTAGAGGCCTCTAGAATGAACTCATTGTTTTCATGTTCCTCTTGATCTCTTGTGTATTTTGTTCCATATATTTTCATCAATGATCATCTCTATTATAATGATATTATTTTCTTCAACATGTGGATTGAAAAAATCTTCAAGAACTTTCATCTCTTACTCTATCTTAAAATCATCTAATTATTTATCATCCCCATAAAATTTGATTTATTATTATTTTTGAGTATTCAAAAAAAAATAAAAACCATTTGTACGTGACCTTGTTAAAATAACCCATTAACAAATGGTCATATTGTTTTTCATGTGTCTTCTTTATTTATTTTTATTAAAGGAAAATAGTTTTAAAGGGACTATACCCTGTTACAAAAAAGGATCAACAGCCAGATCAACATGAAAAAGTAGCAAAATAGGATCTGAATCCAGATATTATAATAAGTCCAATAGTATTCAAAAGAGAAGCTACTAATAAAATCCAAGACATGGACATAACTGCAACTAAACAGCAAAAAAAAACATACTATCGAAAAAAACAACTTGAACACCTCCAACTCACCTGAAGGTATTATTTTTTCAAGCCTTTTCAATCCTTGATTTGATCGTCTATAGGGAGGTAAAAAGTGCCAGAGTGGTGATATGTGTTGGATCATTAACGTTCAACTGTGAGATGACCTTATTTCTCTCCTTATCTGTACCCCAAATATCCTCAGGGACTCCACTCAACATTGTGATGCTTCTGACATGTTGTTCAAGAAACTCACTTATAGCTTTGAAGATGGCCATATTGTGATCGTGTCTATCCTTAGACCTCCCTAGTCTATTATCTAAGGAGTTCAATTTTTATAAATTTCTTTATCGATCTATGCCAAAACCCGCATCCTCATTCATATTTATTTTCCCCTTTTGCTTATTTAACTGATGCATCTCTTTCTTAATACTTTCTACCTCATTTTCCAATGTTTCCATTCTGAGGAGAATATTTTCCCTCTCCTATTGAGAATCATTATCCTGCCCTGCATTACTGATGTGTAAAATATTGTGGACCATTTCCATATCCTTGTTACTCTACGAAGGACATGGCCGAAAGAGGTGGGATCACTTTATGGGGTGCAATGTTATTAGCCTTGACATTTCGATACTAGAAGAGTTAGTCGGGTTGGCAATGGGAGAAATGTGAATGGGAATTGGTGGAGTGTCGAGGGAAATAATAATGGCATGAAATTTTATGAGACAATTCTTATGAAGGAGAAAGATGAGCCCCTGGTGGAGGGGGATGGCCCTAGTATGCTTTTGAAAGTCAAGAATGGAGCATTCCAAAGAATTCAAGAGATAGTGTGGGAAACAAACAACAAGATTTCTCCTGAAGTGATTAAGGAAAACCAAGTGTTTGGTGGGGACAATAATGTAGCGACCTTCAAGGGAGATAAACCGCACCATCATTTTGGTAATTTCATTGAAGGGTTTTAGAATGGAACTTACCTTAATGCCAGCCGTAACAAAGATGATCTCCTCCCCTACGTCAACAAAATTCTTTGCTTTAGTATTTTTATCAACCCTTTTGCTGAAAAACCGAATACCATCCAAAGCAAGACCAATAGCCTTTGCAATTAGCTCCTCACTCATGAACACTCTTTTCCCTCCATATTTAACCTTCTTTTCCTTCCAATGTGTGAAAAAATGCACTGAAATGTGCTAATCATGACCTTGGATTTTCTCGATAAAGCTGGAGACACCCCCATTTAATGGATAAGAAAGATGGTACATGTGAGAGGGGTAATTTTAATTACTACCATCAAATTTTGCATGATCCTCGGACTTGTAGTTGGATGTTTAAAAATTGGTATATGCAAAACAAAAATAGCCTTTTCACGAGTGGTTTTCGCCAAGGTAATATTAGAAATAGCAGAGGAAGAAATATGGGGGAGCTTTGTGTCGATTAGAGCTCAGCTGCAAGCCTAGTTGTGATCCTAACAATAAAGTGTTTAAAAGGATGATCCCACTGAATCCAATATTGAAGAAATTCCTTTGGCACTGTCCAACAAACATTGAATTTTGAAAAATCATAACTCTAGATCTTTGAAGTGTACTCACAATGTAAAAAAAGATGCTTGATGTCCTTAGCCTATTTTTTACATAGGAAACACATATTTGGCATTATAAAGCCTCTCTTGATAAGGTTTTCATTTGTGAGTATTCTTCCTTTGAGAACAAGCCAAAAGAAGAAATTTATTTTAGGAGTTAGTTCTGGCATCCAAATCCTGCTCCATTTGAAATCACAATGAATGTTTTCAAAATAGGAATTGTATCTAGATTTGATAGTGTATTCCCCATCGCATGAATTTTTCCAAAAATTTCATCCTTAACTTCAATTTGATTCAAGGGTATGTTATCCAGCTACACTTGAAGTGAGGAGATTATGAGATTTAGCTCATTCCTTTCCACCTTAAGTTGCTTCCATATTTTTCTATTACCCTCCATTTCAATGTAGTCTTTGACTTTAGTTCCATACTTTTGTTCTAAAATATCTTTGATAGAACCAAATTTATCATTTAAACTAAAGCTAGTCCAGTTATCACTCCAAAATTGAATATCCCTGCCATTTCCCACTTTCCATTTACAACCTTGTTTGATGAAATATCTTCTTTATTACATTCAGCTAATTAATTCATTTATTCATAAAATTCTCCTTCTTTAGGGTAGCAATATACTACCTCTTCATCACTTAAATATTATTCATTTTCCCATTCATCATCTACTTCTAAGTTGGACTCTTCATTTGCATTTTATTCTTCCATAGTTTCCTCTAACTCTTCTTCAAGAAGATTGATTATCTTCACAAATCTTTTCCTCATCTCTACAAGCTCTTCCTTAGGGATCACTTCTTGTCCCATCTTTGCTTTATTTTCCTCATTTGTTATTCTCTCATCCATATATTTCAAAAATTTCATCATCTCTTCCAATTGGTCATGTTTCATACTAATGACCATCTTATCTTTCTTTATCTTCCTCTTATCTGATTTCTTTCACCAAACAAGTCTCTTGCACCTTGTTGGTTTCCAAGTCTCTTTCACCCCAGAATCTTTCTTTTTGAGATTTCAATGAGCTCTTCCTTTAATCTTGGTCTTTTCTTCTTTTTGGACTCACCAAGAGTCTCTTTCTTCTTTATCTTATTTCCTGCAGCCTTCCGATCTTGCTATTATCTTATCCTCCTCTTTCACCTGTCTTTTTTCCTCAAACCACCTATCAAATAATTTACAATCACCTTGAAAAATTTATTGTTAGAATAAACAAAACTTATTCTTATAAATACCTTGCCATACTACTATACCAAATGATGCGAGCTAATGAGAAAATAATTCAAACAATGAGCTAACTAGGATCAATCACCAAAAACTAATCTAGTGCTCTTCCTTAAGGTTCTTATCCCAAAAGCCTAAAATGGATCAAAAATGAAAAAACATATCTTCTTAACCTTAATTTGCATCCAAACCCAATATAATATTTTTTCAAGTTCAATTTACGAAATAAAAACTTTCACTTTGATAAAAAAAAAGAATATATCATATTTTCTTTACCTTTTTTCAAACTCGCCCTTTAGTAACTTCACCATGACTTGGCTCAAAATAAGAAAATTTAATATTTTTATCCTTGGTTGGCTTACACTATCAATGAATTATTGTTCACAAGTTCAATGCATTCCTTTTACAACCTTCAAGATGAATCAAATTTTAGAAAAATACCAATCTTCTTTCACTTCTTCGAAATTATCCTTTTTAGCTTCTTAAGAGCAAAGATGAAGGTGGAAACTAGTTGGGAGAAACTCACAAAGCCTCAAGAAAAACCAAAACCTAATTTTGGTACCCCTTAGGCCCCTTGATCTTATTACTAATTTTTATCCCTTATCTCTTAAGAAAACTCCCTCAAACACACCTTACTCTTCTAGGATAACTTATACCTTTTGTGGCCCTACTTCAAGTGATTTTCTTGCATAAATTTTAGCCCAATGGAATTAAAGACTATTTATGACATTTTGGGATATCCTTTTTCCTTTTATTTCTAATTACTAGGTTTCAAGACTACTTTTAAACCATAAACCTCATTTTTGTCGATTCATTCTTCTAATTAGACTTCTTGAACTCAGTAATAAATCTTATAAATGTCAACGACACAGATTTCTTGCAATTATTATGTCATTATCACTTTTATCAATTTAAACATGTCTCTTTAAAATCCCTATATACAATGTATTACATACCAAATATAGGGACTAAACAAAAATGAAGTTTGTAACAATCTTTATCTCAAATAGGCTTTCCAACTGTCACCATCATTCCTACATGAAAAATATCACAAATGCCCAACAAATGATAGCTTCTTAAAACTCTAAACCTTTTATAGCCCATGGGTCTCATCATTTCATAGTTGGGGGTGAGGTCTCCCTCCGGTCACCTGCCCACCCTTCTTGAGGGGGTGATGGGGAGGCACCCATACAAAGGGTGTGGTTGTAGTCCCCACTACTTTTGACTATGCCCAAGTTAGGGTGAGAGGACCGGAGAGTGTGGCCAAGAAAATACAAAGGTTGGGGCATAAAGTTAGATTAGTACTATGGAAACACCAAGAGGAGAAAATTGGGGCTAGGTGTAGCCACTAGATGCAACTCTCACTCAAAGGAGTGGTCACAAAGTGTTGCAAACACTCGAAGACCTGATGCTAACCATGGAGGGTGGGTAAAATTATAACCCAAAAATATTATGTCCCAAAAATTGATGATCAAATTAACCACAAAGGACTTTGATTCGATACGAGAACAACATGTTTATGTCAAATTAGTAATGTTTTCTTTAGGCGGGTCATTCAGGTATGATCAAAGTAATCCAAAACCCGCCGAATGGGTCATGGTTATGCTACGAGTTATATGAGTTTTAAATGGGGATGAAGGGAACTACTATAGAGAGGAAAAGAAAAGAAAGGGGAGAGGAGTGTTGGGCCCCTGGAAAATTGGCTAAGTATGAAGGTGCGTGGGCACACCGGATCCCAGTTATAAAAGGGCGCGCAAGGAAAAAATGCATAGGAGGAAGAGTTAAGAAGGCACATGGTTCACATGGCATGCGAAAGGAGGTTCGGGACTTAGCTGATTTAAGTGTCTAAGGTAGAACATGTGAAAAGTGTGATCGGTTGCCTTGCACGAGATAAGATGTCGGCAACAACGGGTGGCCCAGGAAAGAGCATGCCAATGATGGGATCTTTTAGAAGATCATCATGATATGGAGTGGAGAGCTCAGGCCTAAAGGAACATGCTTGCTTGGAGGACCACATTTGACACTTGGTGATAGATCTGAGGGCACGGAAAGGTGAGTTAGCGGCATAGGAAGATGATAAATACAAGTGCTTGTAGCGGGAAAATATATACCGAAAGGAGAGAGACTGAGATAACATACGATGGGGATATAGAGATAGAGGAAGAGATATATATATAGAGAGAGAGATAACATGGGTGAAGGTCTACAGATTGCTACAAGTGGAACTTTGATACGAGAAAGGAATGTACTAGGCTTAGTTTTGTAATTTATTTTTCTTTTGGCAAGGTTATATAAGCCTAGTGATGTGCATGATTGCATGTCTTCCCTCTATAGATATTTGTAATGAAACAATGAATATAAAGAGGTTACACCGTTGCAAATAGACATGGATATTAGTAGCTTTAATATGTATTTTGTTCATAGGAGTTTTCTTTCCTTACATGCTATGAATGAATGATTGTATCTTTCTTTCTGTTATAATATATGTTATGGAGTTTGTTAAAACATCCACTTTGAAGGAGCTATAAGGATCTTGAGGTTGTTATGAGCCCTATGATTCTTGTATGTCTAGACTTCTTTCCTGAATACTCTTGCACTAATCATAGATAAATGCTTCCCATTAAAACTCACATAAAGAGAGACTCGAGAACCCGCGTGCCTCGGTGAGTGCTCAAAACTTCTGTCTTGGGTGATAGGCAGCACGCATGGGATTCCTTCCTTTTATAGTGGGAGTAAAATTGACTACATCTTGGTTTCATTGCCGAGACCTCTTTTTGAAGTTGTAGTGGGATATAACATGCATCATGATCTGTGTAAAGAGTAATGACGGATCGGTTAACATTAGAAAATTTTGAATCATGGTTTAAGAGCATGGAGGATGAATTTGCTCGAGAGATTCAAAGACTGGACCCAAGTTCAATACATGTAGATGGGTAGAAGAGAATCTCTACCATGATCTGTATGAGACTTTTTCTACCGCTTCCCAAGAGAGTTATATGGATGGCTTTCAACGTATACATCTAGATCAAGTTGGCATTATGGATCATGAATATGAACCGAAGAAGACTACCAGATGTTGTAGGATGTAGATCGCGTGGACCCATGTTTGTAGATCATTGGTGGAGAGGAGTACTAGCTAGCTACACTCTAGATTATGCCATTTATACATATTTTTTCCTAGAGATTGTTGAGTTTGAGTTTCTACGAGAACCTAGAGGAACATTTCTATGTGTTATTCCTCTAGCTATGAAGATATTGATGGTTACCATGAGTTTAGAGGCACTCCCAATGGCCAACTAAACCATTTTGAGTGTTGGGTAAGGAAGCTCGGGTGGAGGAAGATGGCAGATGATACGATAGAAAAGGAGAGGGAAGAAAGACAACTCAAGTATGGCGAAGCATGTGAAAGGGAGATTATCGGGCATCGCGAAGTTGCTAGTGTGATGGATCTATGGAGACACATGTTACGGGAAGGAGTTGAGGTTCACATGGAAGATGTGGAACCTGAGCAGTCTGTGCTACCCCATCTTGGGAAGTGCATGAGGGAGACCCCTTTGGCTTCTGGTGAGAGTTCGTCACATGGAGAAAGGAGATTTGTTGGCACATATCTGAACCCACCTAGTGACCGAACCCTGGTGCTTGGTTTTTCTGATCCAAGAGGAAGTATTGACCCAATTGAAACCAGTGGAAGAGATAGATCAGCACCTATGAGGTATAATTTTTCAATCCCTTCTTCTATGGCTGCACATATTCCAGTATTTGGAGGAGTTTTGGACAAGGGAAAGTGTAAAAGCTTTTGGTCTCGCATCAGGGTGTGGCGCGAGACAAAGTAGCGGTAGTGGAGCGCTATCACGGACCGTTAATGCATAGTTTAGTGGGACCATGGGGGTGCTTGGCACAACTCCTACATGACCTATTGGACTTAGTGGTTCTAGTGGATCTGGTGGCTCTGGAGGTATAGGACCCGGTGGACTCAGTGGATCGTGGTGGAGGAAGCGCTAGAGGGAACCAAGGCTCTGGTTTAGGACAAGGACCCCAGCCACCACCTCAGGTTTTCTTTGAGATGTCTCTGCATTTACCAGATTACAAGGGCATTGAGGATGCTATGCAGAACATGTTCACAAGTGTGAACTACTATGGTGCGCAAAAGGTATCACAACCCTAGAACGAAAGGCTAGTCAATTTGCAACCACGTTGCAAGGGCGCGTGCATAGCTGGTATAGAAAGTATGACCCTCATCAAATGGTGGTGGATTACACTACCTTAAAGAATGCATTCCTAGCAGAGTTCCACATTCCTGAGTTCGAGCAAAAAAGCATTAGCACTTTGAAGGAGATACAAAAAGGAATGACAGAGAGTGTGTGGGAGTATGATGTGCGCTTTAAGACTCTCTTTTCTAAATTATCATATGATATACATCCTTCTCAGCATGCATAGTGGTTTTTTGGAGGATTGATCACCCCTTTTAGAAGGGCCTTATCTCATGATACTTTTACATATCTGCGCGAAGCATTGGAGGCTACCTTGCGTGTCAAAGCTGTTGGTAGTATTGATACGGTGTTAGCCTATTTTTGGAGGTTCAGATTACGGCTATGGCTAATTAGTTGGAAAACCTATCTACGAACTCATTCCATAAGACTCACAGTGGTTTGTGGTGCACAGATTGTGAATTAGAGGGGCACGTTAAGGAAAATTTCCCCCGGAGGATGGTACGCACTATGACATTAGACTATGAAATCTATCATGGGGACCATGATGCAAGTAGATGTCCCTTACTACAGCACACGATTAGGAAGAATGTATCTTGTTATTACAATATTTACACCTCCACAACCCATGATACTAAATACTGTAGGATCATTGATCAGATACATGAGGCCATTGATCATGGGGTGCGCCAAACCAACATTGCAAGTGGTTCTAAAAATGATGATCACTGTTATGAGGAGCGCACAGATGGAGGCGCGCATGGAAGAGGTTTTCGAGGAGGATTTTGTGGACGAGGTAACCGCGGAGGAAGGAGTGAGTTCCCACGAGGAACATGTTTCAACTATGGATCTACAGAACATTACAAGCGTGAGTGCCCGGACTTGTTGCGGTGCTCATGGTGTTGTAAGAAGCATAAGTATGAAGAGTGCTCAAAATTATTTAAGCATATGAATCAGCAACACCAAAAGGAAAAAGGCACTTGTGATGATTAGCATCAAGAAAGAAGACATATAGTGGATGCCTTGGGTAACACAGGATGAAGGTTTGGATCCTGTCTTGGTAACAACAAGGGCGTAAGCCACACGCGTAAGGGAAGTACTAATATAGAAGAAGAGGTCATTAATGGAAAGTATCCGGACCCTACGCATCGAAGGATATATATCAGGACACCATGGATGTTATTTGAAGCTTACAAGGGGAGATCTAGTGTCTAAAGGAGCAATCCAGGAGGGAGGAACAAGGAAGGAGAATCGAGGCATAGAAAGATGACCTGGATGAGGTCAAGGAGGTGTGCAAAATGCTAAGGTAGGAGAACATCATTCCTTTACTAGGATCTTGGTTGAGAGAGAAGGTACCATATGCCAGAGAAGAGCATGAGAGACAGGTCTTACACGTGAACCTTCCCCCTCATAGCCTTGACTATGATAAGGAGATTACATTGAATGCATTTGTGGATGGATGGCTCCTTAGCAACATACTCATTGACACTGGCACGGAGGTTAATGTTTTGAATTTGGATACATGGCATTAGATGGGGAGGCCTGCATTACATGCCATCTTCAAATGTGTTTTTTATGGTAAACAAGACTAAGGCAATGCCCGTCGGTGTCTTGAAGGATGTAGCCATTACTATTCAGGGGAGCCAAGTTTACTCTGGGACTTTGAGGTCTTGGTGCTCGCCGAGGTGGACAATTTCCGACATTACTTAGGTGCCCTTGGTGTTAAAAGAACAATGCAAACCTTTGATTCAACAAAGGGTACATTAGTTTCGAGAACAAAGAGGAGCGGGTCATTATACCCCTAGTTGATGGGAAGTCAACGCCCTACATTGAACTATTGGGAGAATAAGTTCTAGACAAAATTTATGTGCGCTCAATCAGAGACCCTGAGATGGTTCACCCTACTAACAAGGTTATCTAGTTTGAAAATGCTTAGTTAGTGAGTGATACCACCCGATCACCGGCATGTGACAATTGGGCACATGGAACTTACGAATTAATGGGATGAAATTTGAGAGGATCGGTGACCAAGGTAACAAAGGCGTGCATGGTTCAAAGACCTTAGAGGAAAAGAACTACCCAAGTACTCGGAGGAGTCTTCCCGAGATCTTTCTCCGGGAGAAACAAGCTCGGTGGGGGAACGAGAAGGAATGGAGGGAGATGTTGAGTTACGTCTTTCTTGGCACAACAGCTCGTTGGTGGGCCACACATTAGGAGAGCCTTTTAGAGTGGCATGAGGTAAGAATTTCTCTCTCTATTAGATTTTCTAGAAGTAATATACCCACCATCATCGGGAGTACCATGGGAAGGAGCCCACCTCTTTCCATATCCAGGAGTGTGAACGGGTCTAGAGAGAAGGTGTGGAAGCCTTGCCACCATCCCTCTAGGTGCATAAGTTGTATTCTACACTGCAGGGTTGTGTGCATGCATGGTACATTCATTCGAGACACACCGCTAGACAAGGAATTGGCAAGAGCTCATGGCTGATCTTATTCAAACATTTGAGTATCGGAGTACCAAACCATCGGTTGATAAGGCCTTGTAAGGTATCAAGTGCCTTACCATGGGGGATAGTGCTAGAACGGAAGATAGGTTGTTGGAACTACTAGGTGAACTAGGATTGGAGGCACACTTTGAAGAGATTGAAGAAACAAAAGAGTTACAATTTGAGCGCGCGTGTTTGGAAAAGGAGAAGGGAAAGTTAGTATATGTGATTGATGGAGAGGAATCAGAGAGTTTAGATGTTAGCCATTCTGTAGGGACACGCGAAGTAGTGGATAGTGTAGATGCTCACACGCGTGCTTACCATGAGCCGTTAAAGACAAAGAAAGTTAACATCAGTTTAGGAGAAGAACCTAAGGAAGCTATTATTGGAGATTATTGGACAGAGAAGGAAGTATCAAAGATCATTAATCTATTGTGCGAAATCGATGATTTATTCTTGGCGATACCATGACCTAAAAGACGCGTCCACCATTTCTTGGGGAGATGAGAATAAAAGCTCGAAGGAGGGTGCGCGCCTAGTTAGAAAAAGGCCCTACGGATGAATCCCAATTTACGCGTGAAGGTTAAGGAGGAGATAGAAAAGATGAAATCTTCTCGGGATCATTGACGAATAGAAGAATCGGAATGGATAACTCGATGGTGATTAGCATCGAAGGATGGGTGGATTAGAATTTGTGTGGATTATAGGGAATTGAATGCAGTTTGTGTCATTGATCCATTTCCTACCCCCTTCACTGAAGAAATTTTGGAAGGAGTCACTGGTGTGCGAAATCTATTCCTTTACAGATGGATTTTTAGGATACCACCAAGTCCAGATTGCAAAGGAGGACCAGGAGAAGACAAATTTTGCCACCGAGTGGGGAAGTTTTACATATACGGTCATGTGCTTTGGGTTGAAGAATGTGCCTGTTGTCTTTTCACGCATAGTGGTGCAAGCATTCCAAGGCTTCATTCATAAGTTTCTCAAGGTTTAATGGGATGATTGGACAGTATATGGTCTGGTTAAGGACCACTGTGACAACTTGAGATTAATGTTAAAAAGGTGTAGGTAGTTGAGGATATCCCTCAACATTAAGAAGTGTGTGTTTGCTACACCCTTTGGGACTTTATTGGAGCATTTCATATGTAAGGAGGGCTTGACTGGTAGATCCTGCTAAAGTTGTAGTTATTGTGGGGTTAAGGGAGCCTACTAGCCAGAGCGCAGTGTGCGGATTCCTTGGGCATACGGGGTATTACAAGAAATTCATTAAGGGGTATGCCAAGATCGCCGCACCCTTAGAAGAGCTTCTTAGACACAAAAGTACCTTCCATTGGGGAAAGACGCAGCAGAGGGAATTTGATACATTAAAAGATAGGCTTATTACCGTGCCTATTTTATGATTTCCCTCTTGGGACAAGCCCTTCCATGTCCATGTAGATGCCTCAGAACCACCATTGGAGCAGTACTTGCATAACCAGGTGAGGGGATTGTTGATCATCCTCTCTGTTTTGCGAGCAGGAAGTTAACACTAGTAGAGTAGAATTATACCACAACCGAGCATGAGGCATTGTCAATGATCTATGCACTTTTCAAATTTAGACAATATCTGCTAGCGACACCCTTTATATTCTACACCAACCACATGGCATTAAAGTATTTAGTGAACAAGCCCATTCTTCAAGGGCACATATGTCAATGGGTGTTGTTGTTTCAAGAGTTTGAATTCACCATTGTAGTGAAGCCCAAAAAAGCAATTGTGGACCTAATCATCTATCAAGAATTGATTCAGGAGAGGACACACAAAGTATTGAGGAAGCAATGCCAGATGCACAATTGTTTAGATTGCGGTGTGCGCCTCAGATTTGGAAGAGATTGCTGTATTTTTAAAAGAAGGTGTGGCACCTGGATGGGATGAAGGCATTAGAAAAGAAGCAGTTGGCCATACGCGTCATGCCCTACATGTTGATTAGTGGAGACTTATACAAATTGGGACGTGATGAATTTTTGTGTAGATGTGTGTTAGAGCATGAGCACTGGCCATCATGGAGGAAGCACATTGAGGAAGTACGGGTGGGAATTACGCAGGTGACGCCACCATGCAAAAAATATTAATGGCAAGTTTATGGTGGGAAACCTTGTACAGATATTGTAGGGATTATTGTAAATTATGTGACCACTATCAACGCATTGGCAAACTAGGAAGGAGGGATGAAATGCCTTTGCGTCCTATTCCTAGTGCAGAGCCTTTTGAAAAATGGGTGATAGACTTTGTAGGACCTATTGCACCGGCAACGCATAGGACGGGGTCATGTTATGTCATCACTTACATGGATTATCTCACAAGGTCAGTGAAAGCCTTAACTAAATATTATACGATAAATAGTGGCGGCAAGGTTCCTATGGAAGAACATTATCACAAGGTATGGATGCCCTTTGAGTTTGACCAGTGATAGGGGTATGCATTTTCTGAATGAAATCGTGATGATCCTACTATCTGAGTTCATGGTGGCTCATCATAAGACTACTCCCTATCACCCACAAGAAAATGGAACCACGAAGCATTCAAAAAAATCTTGAGTCATACCTTGACCAAAATATGTGATGTTGGAAGACGGGATTGGGATGACAAGGTATTAGCAGTTTTATGGGCTTACAGGACTACATATAAAAGAATAAATAAAGCCACACCTTTTTAATTGGTGTTTGGTGCGAAAGCTATTTTTACAGTTGAGTTTATGTTACCTTCTTTGTGAATAATGCACGTAGGAGGATTAGTCGATGAACAAGCACTGGAAGAAAGAAGTGATGAACTAATGAAACTGGATGAGAGACGATCACTTGCCCGTTGGAGCCAAACAATGGAAAAGGTAAAGCAAAAGGCTTGGCATGATCGCCATATTAGAAACAAGAAGTTTGAGGTTTGGCAGATGGTATTACTATATGATTCTAGATTTCTGCCATCTTTGAAAAAGTTGAAATTCCATTGGTTAGGTCCTTACACAATCTCGTACATCCTTGATTCAGGCGCGTGCTAGTTACAAGCGCTAGATGGAACGAAGTTTCCTGGACACTTCAATGGGAGTAGGATGAAGCCCTACTATAAATAAGCCTTCTTGGTGTTTGTAAATAAGACATATTTGCCGCTTAGTTTATAAATTTTCCTTTATGCATTTTCCTTCCCTTGTGTTTCCCTTTCACGTTGTTGTTTTGTTTTACGCCTTGGGTGCTGGTAACCTTATTGTTATTTTTGGAGAATTTATGAGTGCACAGAGGACCGTGCATTATTTAAGTGTGGGGTGGAGAAATGTGAAGTATAAAAGTGAAGAAGCGCATGATTAAAAGTACCAAGTAAAGTGTGTTGAAAATCCTTGTTGAGTAGCCCGGTTGAAAGAGAGATAAAGAGAAAAGATAGAATGGTTGGTGCCAGGGATAAAGCTACTTATAGATCCCATATACAAAGGAACTGTAGTTAAAGCAACATGAGGTAGGTGAAAGAAAGAATCTAGATAGAAGAAGTGCCTTCGACATGTGTTGAGCGCATGTAAGAGTCTCATGTCAGGTTGGTTTGTGCACCAGAAGGTTGGAAGCATTTTCACATAGGAAGGGTGCGTGAGTTAAAGAGGGTTTTTGTGTAGGAAGGGCACATGAGTGAAGGCACTGAAGATGGGATTTGTTTTAAAAATCTGCATTAAATGAACAAAGTATAGGGTAGGTAGAGTAGCATTTAATGACCAAAAAGGGAAAAACTATAAACAGAGGGTTGGGGCACTCTCATTTTACTTTCCGAAAATGAAGAGTTGGAGATATAAGCGAGTGGTATCAGCTAGGGTTTTTCAGATTCGATCAAGTGGAAGATTTGCATGATTAAAAAAGTGAAGACCCAGTTTGAGATTACAAACCAGAAGGAAGGAATTACATGGGCGTGGAAGGAAGTGAAGAGATGTTGTCTTGTGAAGAACGTATCAAAGCTAGGGTTCAGCAAACTAGGGCACGAGTTTAGAAGAATTGTATCATGGATCCGAGATCAAAGGTTGGGAGAAATAAAGTAGAGTAACAAGGAGAGGATTGGAGTTATAAAATTACCTTGACCATGGCACCCAAGAAAGGAAAGGACAAAGCTAAGGCTAAACAACTAGAATCCGAGGTAGATACAATGAAGAATGGTATGCAGAAATGCAGTACCCATACGGAGTGATGATGGGGAAGGAATGTGAATCCCATTTGAGAAGCATACCGGCCGGTGACTATAATCACTTTTGCCAGCACTATAGAGAAAGAAATGGCATTAGAATTGGTACACCCAACCAAAAATGAACACCAAGGTTTTCCTATCTACAATGATGATGTAAAGGTCAAGTTTGGCAAAGGCAGGGGTTCTGCTGACTCTATGAGTTTCCTTATTTTAGCAAGCCGGATCACTTGTACCAATGGTTGATGTCTCAGTGCATGAGGACTACTTCCACTTTTCTAATCGTAAGATGTGCATGACTCCCTGTTGATTTCCCGGTTTACAGGCCTCATATGTGAGGGAGATAGCTGAAGATGACCTTGGTGATAAGGAGGCTATTCAAGAAACCATCACTAAGTATGCATGCAAGAAAGGGTCATGGTACTATGACATCTCAGACATCAAGGACCCCATTATGAAGATGGCCGTGCACCTGGTAATGAAGTTGAATGGCCAAGAAAGATGGATGCAAGTCAACAAGCCATGGCTACATGTCTGCAGGAAGATTACAGAGGGGACTATTTACAACTTTTCCGTGTACATTGTAGAGGAGATAGTTAAATGCACGAAGGAAGGGGACATGATCCTCTTTGGCAATGTCCTTCTCACCATAGTGTTTGCAAATATTGGAGTGTCGGATGCATTGGATAAGTTCGTGTGGGAGTACCTAGCAAAGACCCTTCACCCGCGAAGAGGTTTGAAAAATATGCATGTGATACAATGACGGATCCCCACAAAGTGCGGCTAGAAAAGTGGTATACGCGCTTGAGAAATGCATTTGGGGTAGAATGGAGGATCCCTAAACAACTCTTAGCAGCCAAACAGGGAGAAACTGAGTTTGCGGTGTGCCAGCCTCTCGCTTGGGTAGGTTCAAACTTATTGACGAATCATGGAGCCCTTGGTGCAAGCTCCCTTTCAGAGTGAACCGATTTAAAGAATCAAAGAAGCTAAGGCTGGAGCTAGGAAAGTTGGACCGGGAGCACAGGGATATGAGGAAGAAACTAAACTACCCCGGAGGTAAGTGCACGTACATGGAGAAGTACGTGTCACACGAAATCCATATGACTAGGCCAATAACACTTCCTATCACTAGAGGATCTGTGACATGTGTATACATGCGCATAAGGCCAAAGTTTGAGAATGGTGCGTACTTGGTGGATGAGATCTCAATACCTGAGGACCCCTTGGGAAAGAAGCCAACATCTAAGAAGAGAGGCAGAGGGGAGGGAGGAGCACCAAGTGTGCCAACTATTCAGACAGTGAGCATGCCTTCTACAAGCACCAAGCCTAGCACCTATGTTTAGAGAAATAAGTCTCCAGTAAAGGAGAAGATGCTAGAGGTAGAGGCACCTAAAAAACCCACCACCATGGAGGAGTCACAAGAGGAAGAAGAGAAGGCGAATCTCCCGACTGCAGGACACCTCTCGGGAAGAAGCGAGAGGGTGGAAGAAGAAGCTGACTTGGAGGTGACCGACGGCTTGGAGAGATATCTGGGAGGAGGGAATGATAGTGAAGGAGGTAGTGATGAGGAGGCGAGCGAGAGAAAGACAAGGAACCTTTGGAACCTCATGTATTTAGTGTCTATGACTCGGAGGAAGAAAGTGGGGATGAAAATAAAGAGTTCATATTCGTGTAGTGAAAAGGCACACAAGGTGATGAAGGCACTAAGATACAAAGACGGATGAGAAGGATGCCATGGAGAAGTAGGGAGACATAAGTTTTACCAAGGAGCAGATAACTGAAATAGCAGAGTGAGAAGTGAAGAAGATGCTCGAGGCCCTTGTAGACTAGGAGTTAGAGTGTAGTGTAGACATAGTACTTAAGGAAGGGAAGGAGGAGAGTGTTAAAAGGGACATAACAGCCTGACAGGAGGCCCCACTGACATTAGCTTCCCAAAAGGTGCACGCTCGCTGTAGAAGAACTCGGATGTAGAACAGAGGCGAGATAATGGGCTATGTGGATGATTCAAATAAGGTGCTACGTGCACGGTTCTATAGCACAATACCCACTGAGAAACTTATAGCCATGGGATCATTCGAGAAGGAGGGCACATACCCTAGGACCAAGAAGATGCTTTCTTGGGCATTTGAGTCCCAAATTGATGAGCCAGACTTTGAAGTCTACCAAAGGCGGTTATCACATTGCAGAGTCTAAGGGGACAACCCCTTGGTAAATACTCAAGAGCTCTCCGACAAGCAAGTGTGAAATGTTTTAAATAAGGTCGCGGTTGAAACAGGGGGTGAGGCTATTCACGCAGAATGACAACATAAGGGCTTTAGAGGGAAAATTGGCCAAGAAGGAAGAGGAGTTGACTAAGGTGGCCAAAAACTTAAAACATGAGGAATTAATCAGTGCTCAAATTAAAGCATGAGCTCGAGGAGGAAAAGGAAAAGGTGCAGGAGGTCTACAAAAAGGTAGAATTGATAAAAGTGTCATCATTTTAAAACACCTAGATCTAACACCAATCCCCTAGAGGTACGCATGAACACTGGAATGCCTAGAAGACTTAACACGCATTCTCACCATGGAGAGACAACCCTTGGCATTGGAATCTATGGAGGAAGTGGTCGCACGCCTGAAGGAGGAGGACCGGTTAAAGGTGATAACACTTGTTGCTGAGTACAACCAAGAACTCACGGAGATCAAGGTCGTTGCCTAGTTTGTAGAAGCCGTATATGACACATGCTTTGATCAAGATAAGGTGGCAAGCTCCTTGGTTGCCACGCTTGAAGCAGAGCTAAAAGAGTTCTAAGAAAAAAACAAGGGGAACAAGGCGAGAGAGGACAAGGTTTTGACCAGGTAGAAAAGAAACCGAGGTAATTGATGCTTTGAGAAGCTCAATTAAGGCCCGGCCAAGGGCTGTACCCCCAATTACCGGAGAATGGACAAGCTCACGGACCTGGGTAAGGAAATGGAACAAATTGTGGACACTTTGGGTGCCCAGGGAGCTGGCCTAAGCTTTGATGAAGTGAGCACCACAGTGGGGGTGACTGTGCTGCAAGGCGAAGGGAGAGGTTGAAGTATGGAACAAGCTGGAGGTAGATCTACGACGGGACTTCCCCAACCTTTTGAATTAATGTTCCCCCCCATTCTTCATTCTTTCCCCTATTCTTTCATTCCTTATTCATTTTGTAAGATATGTCTACATCTTGGTTCCATTGAACCAGCTTGCACCTTGGTCAAGTAAAATGTTTCTGAGGATGGAGAATAGGCGTAGTGTGGGGTGATGTTGGGCCCCTAGAAAATTGGCTAAGTATGAAGGCGTGTGGGTGCGCGGGATCCCAGTTATAAAAGGGTGCGCAAGGAAAAAGCACGTAGGAGGAAGAGTTAAGAAGGCACATGGTTCACGTGGCGCACGAAAGGAGGTTCAGGACTTAGCCGATTTAAGCATCCAAGGCAGAACACATGAAAAGCATGATTGGTTGCACGTGGATAAGATGCCATCCTAACAACAGGTGGCCCAAGAAAGAGCATGCCAGTGATGGGATCTTCTAGAAGATCATCATGAGATGGAGTGGAGAGCTCAGGCCTGAAGGAACATGCTCGCTTGGAGGACCACATTCGACACTTGGCGACGATCGAGGGCATGGAAAGGTGAGTTAGTAGTGCGGGAAGGGAAGATGATAAGTACAAGTGCTGTAGTGGGAAAATATATACCGAAAGGAGAGAGACGAGATAACATATAGATGGGGATATAGAGATAGAGGAAGAGATATACAAAGAGAGAGAGAGATAACATGGGTGAAGCTCTGCAGAATTGCTGCAAGTGGAACTTTGATATAGAAAGGAATGTACTAGGCTTAGTATTGTAATTTATTTTTCTTTTGGCATGGTTATATAAGCCTAGTGATGTGCATGATTGCGGTCTGCCCTCTATGGCTCTTTGTAATGAAACAATGAATACAATGAGGTTACCTGTTGCAAATAGACATGGATATCAGTAGCTTTAATATGTATTTCGTTTATAGGAGTTATCTTTCCTTGCATGTTATGAATGAATGATTGTATCTTTCTTTTCTGTTATAATATATGTTATGGAGTCTCATTAAAACATCTAGTTTGAAGGAGCTACAAGGGATCTCAAGGCGTTAAGAGCCCTATGATTCTTGTATGTCTAGACTTCTTTCCTGAATACTCTTGCACTAATCATAGATAAATGCTTCCCACTAAAACTCACATAAAAGAGACACTCGTCACCCGCGTGTGCCTCGAGTGAGTGCTCAGCTTCTGTTGGGTGATAGGCCGGCGCGCATGGGATTCCTTTCTTTTATAGTGGGAGTAAAATTGACTACAAGGAGCCATGAGGAAAAATAATGGGAAACAAGAGAACCAAATTTTTGACCATAGTCTACCCACATCTCAACATGGATGTAAGTGAAGAAAGTTAATGAATCTAGTGAAAAATAAAATTAGATGCGGGAAAGCTCTAAGCATATCGATCTTTAAATTCCTTACAATCTAGCTTAGTACACCAAAGGCAAGATTACGATGACGCAAAATCATGATCAAATAATCTAGATCAAGGGACCCCCAAGAAATTACCAATTATACCCCCAAATTCTACTCAGTTCATAGGGGATTTTACATTCTGATAAATAGGGTTTTCAGGTACCCCAAGAAAACATTATATGCTTACACCTTTACTAGACGAGATCTAAGCAAGCACAGGATATGTTCAAAGTTTGAGCACAATCATGACCCACAAATAATTTTAACACAAAATACACTTCATTCCCACCCAACATCACTTTGAGAAAAAGAAAGAAAAGAAAATATCATGATTCTAGACACATTCATCAGATATAACCATTAAACATAAGAAAAGACAAGGGAAACATGTATTAATGCTCTCAAAGTATGTTAATGACTGTACAATATGCAATCATCTTAACACAAATTCCTACTAACTGGTTTACATAGAGAAAACCTTCATCACAACAAGTTCCCGTTCCATGGTTCTTTATGCTACTATGAAATCTCACCAAATGTTTCTTCACCTAGGACCTTCCCGCCAATTTTCCTTCCTACTTCGCAAAGAAAACCCCCGTATTTCTTAAAACCACCTCTCTCTACATATATAAAAATCATCTTATCTTCTTAGGGTTTCAAGGCATATTCCTCAGATATCCAAACTAATTATCACTATTTTCAACTTCTTTGGGCCACCATGAAAATGTAAACTATTATTCTCAAATAGCCACACACTTCTCATAAACAATTTTCATTTTCATTTAAATTTCACACGTACCAAGAAATTGAAAATTGATATGGCATTAATAATGGGATGATTTTTCTTTTCCACATAAATGCCACCGCCATGCCTATTTAAGTGGTCTATCAACTCCTTTCCTTCGTCACCTATCCAGTCCTAAGTTCTCTGTAGATTTTCCAGAACCGTCTCCTTCCCTGCCCTCTAAATTTCTTCAAAATTCCTAGTGAATGGCTTCACCTTTACTCAGTGTAAATCCTCAAGGGGAGGAGCTGGCCCATATAGGAAATTTTTTCAACTTACTGGGCCCAATGAGTCCCTAATCCACTAATTTTTCTACATTCTGAATGCTAGGGAAAATCCCCAAGATTTCCTTCATTAGCCTGCCCTGAGTATTATCCTTTATAAATCACCTAGCTGAAATGTGTCCCTCTTTTCCTGTCTTTCGATCCCGCACTTTCATTTGTTTCTCCTAGATTTTTGCTAACTCTTGAGGACCGGAGGAATCACTAGTCGACCACTTCCCATGTGTCCATGAAACCCATTAGCATATGATGAGAACCTACTATGATCCTTCCCATTTGGAGACAACACTCCGGTTATCCATTGAACACCCGGGGGACAACGATGAAGGCCCATCGTCGGCGGTCATGCCAGCGGATTGGAGGAGTGGTTGACTACTTTAGAGTCTTTCATGGAAGAGGTTTAATTTGAGGTTGGGCTGAAGATGGTATCATCTAATAAATTTCATGACCTTCCTGGTGTCTCAGCTAGTGGAGTCACACCCACTCTCGAGGCTCACCCAACTAGAGGTAAGCCTCCCAAATCAAATTACAGAGGTGGAATCACTTTTCCCAAATGGGAAAACACACATAATCGGGAGAGGGAGCTAGGTGATATCCTGAATGGGATGAGAATGAGCATCACTAGATTGAGTGAAAAGGGGATGTCCAAAGGTCTTGTAGGGGCCATTCAATTTTTTTGGGGTGTTGAGGCTCATGACGACTTAATTATATGCCAAGAATAGCTTCCAAAAGGCATTCCCTACATTCCTAATGGGATGGATACCTGGACTTACTACCATCATGAAAATGCACCTATAATATGTATTTAGTTGTATTATTTTTTTCGAACAATATTATATAGCAAAGGGTTAGGGCCCCATAAATAGAATCCCCATTTTGTTACTATATACTTTGCCTCAAATTTTCCTTCTATGCATGTGTAAATATTATTCATTCAAGCATCCATTTGCATTTTATGTTTTCTCTTATTAATCGACAAGAACACCTTCAAAGCATATTATTTAATTACCTTTCATGTTTTAATATATCACACTTAATTACATATATCATGGGAAGGAGAGAAATTCATAACTATTATTCTCATTCCTTATAAGTTGTGCACCATCAAGCCTTCATTCCTTATCGATTTTAGAAGAATAGGCTAGATGCAGGTTAATTATTTGCATAAGCGAATAGGGCCACGAAGTGTAACTTATTCATAATAACCAATCAAAAGCATCATCTTGTGAGTCGAGTTAAATATTGCCCCTTAAACCACTTCTGAAATATCAAGCCTCTGGACTCGATGTCGAAACATATTTACTACCCTTTCATTCTTACCAATTATACCCAAGATCCCACTTCACATTACGCAATCAGATTTTCAAAATGAGCCCAATAATGATGCAACTTTTCAATTTATTTTACTAATAATCCAAAAATGGTAAAAAAATAGGGCAGATTTATTTGGGTACCAACAAATTCAAGATTAAACATGTGATTTAGTAATCAATCGATTATGATGTAATTGAGTGGGTTGAGCCTATTGTGTCTAAACCTAGAAACAATAATGATGATCTCAATATATTCAATGACCTATTTCATAAACATGAAAAGGCTGCATATGAGGGAATTTCTAATCAATCTTATCATGTGGTTCCACCTTCACAATCTATGAATAATCCTCTATACTTTTGTATTTTAATACTAATATATTCCCACCACTCATTAATTTTACTTGATAACTACTTCCATGGTTTTTTCACATTTTCTACACTTCACATTGATGTATATATTGATAATAAAGATCTCAATAATGTACTAATTAATCCTAATGTCAATCGTAACACATGTTCACTTCCCCTCTTACGTTCTATTGGATTTTGATATCCCAAATCAAATGTAAGCCACGTACTGCTATGGGTGTATTACTCTTCCCATCATAGTCAAACCTCCTAGTATTTTCATGCATGTTGACATGATCTTAGGTCTTCTTTGGCTCAAGGATATTCGGTTGTTCCATTTATTGTACACAAATTTTTCAATTTCATAAATGATCGTTAGGTCACGACTATTAACGGTATCCCACCTCAAACCCCTTTACCATTTTTTTCTCAAGCTTCATAGGCCTCTATAATAGAAAATCCCCACTGTAGTTAGAATTATGTTTACTAAACCTAATATTATAGTTCATCCTACATATAGAGATGATAGTATTATGGTTTTTCCACACAAACTCCTATTTCTTGTCCCATAATTTCAAAACTAGCTACTATCCCGCATAGGTCTCCTCAAATTTAAATACTCGTCAATCACTTTCAACATATATCTAGTCCTCATAGTCCATCACATATGACTAGGAAATCACACAGGTTCGTGGTACACACTACACATCTAGGTATTCCCATAGGTATATTTCATTTTATATATGACACAACTCCTTAGGACGTAACTTTCCTACACACACATCACACACATGGTCTTATGTGACACTAGTATGTTGATTCATGATCATATGTTTTCTCTGTTGATAATGGAAGATAATGTGCCTTCACTCAACGTACTCATAGGATATTTGTATATTACTCACCCATGAGGGACATATAACTCCACCCCTCATCTCCCAATGACACACTATACTTATAATTTCTACTTAACTGTTGAGGGAGTGACTACACACACTAGGGGAAACCTTGATTTCCCACCTTTGGTCACATGGTCTATAATTCATAAAAACACACTAAAATCTAGATATTTCCCCTCAAGGAATTCTTGGATCACCCTTCCTTCTCTTCAAAGAATAAATTTTCATCGGTGCCCTTAAATACATACAAATATCCAAAAATGTATACAACATCCCGTGTTGGGTTTCAGAATGGAACATGGGTTGAAACCATAGTCAGGGGACAACAAGTCCCTCCTCTTTAATGGGAGAGGTTCCCTTATTGAAAGATGGAAAAAAATGTACAAATCTATAACTATAAATGTTTGGATCTTGGTATCCCAGTGTTTTCATACTCAAAATATTATCAATTAGAAGGAATGGAAGAATAAAGAGATGGGAGAAAGAAGAAAAAAATAATGCTTTTGGGAAATATAGATAGTAGAGTATCTCCCTACTCGCATTTAACCAAGAAAATATAGAAAAGGATCAATTAATTCACCACCGATGCAAATCTGTAGACACAAATTTCTAAAGATTACATAGACCAGGACACAAAGTTTCTATTGAATGCAAAACAAATGATCCATTGAATTAAGAAGAGATAGAGAGATAATGGAGGAAATGAGAAAGAAAGAACTTCTATATTGAATTACTTCCAAATTTACAACATTCCTAGAAAAACCAAAATCCCCTCTTCCATGGTCAAAACCACATTCTTATAACAATTCGTGTACATCCATACTTTTTCCCCAAGAAAAGAATATCCGAAAGGAATAATGTTTGTTACAGATCTGCTTTTGGAAAGTGACATGAAAAAAATGCACTCATGAAAACTAGAGGTTCAAAAAGGAAAATATTTCAGGTGTTCGAGCATGATTACTTTAGTAGGGGGCATCTCATGATTTTCTTCTTTATGTGGTCCTTCCATTTCCACCTTGTAACCACTTTCATAGCACTCAAGTGTTTACTAGTAAGTTTTCCTCCTTTTTATCGCGTATGCCCGATAAACTCCATTTTCTAATGATCAAACTTTCCATCCCTTTAAAATTATTGATTTGGCTCCACAATAAACCAAAAAAGCATCTCATGGAGAAATGACAAGGATACAGAGAAAAATAATGAAGAATGATCCATTTTTGCATTTTGTAGAGCTCTGGTTTGTTAATGGTGTTAAAAACTAGATGAGTGCATTTGGATATCTTTTCCCCTTTTTCCTTCAAATTTGGACCCTACACATGGCAAGATCCAAGCAATGACATCCCGAGGGGAGAAATATGCATTTCCTGACATTTGGGAGAAAAAGCACAATTTCTCAATTTTCTCGGCCCCTCCGCATCTCCGCCAAAGGCCGGATACGTGGTGCCATCTGAGAGGCTGAGGAAATGCAATTCAAATCTACCACTTAAACTCTTTTTAACAAAAAGCCCAAATTCTCAAAAACTTCCATCAGCCCACTTTGACTTTTTGATTTGAACACGTGACACACCATGATTGGAAAAGGGGTCATGGATCAATTTGTAACATTTTAACCCTTTGGTGAAAAAGGCTCAAATTCTCAATTTCCTCCACAGGCCCATTGTTCTGATTTCATTCTTCAACATGTGCCATCACCACTGTTGCGGGAATGTGCTTTAGTTTATTACTTATCCACTTTTAAAACGGGGAAACATTCCAACTTTTCCCTCGAAAGTCCATGTCTCCACCGTTGAATTTTGAACGTAGGCCAAGTCCCTTTCTAATTTCTTTGTGGGCCTCAACTTAGAAATTATCGCTTCACATGAGCGGGGCCACGGGCCTTTTTAGAAATTTTCACCCTTTTTGGAAACAAGGCTAAAATTCCTAAAGTCCCCCGCCAATCCACCAAAGTGCATATGAACTGAAAAATGACCGCATGTCCCTATTTCATTATTCAACACATGGCATCACTTGATTGGTTATGGGGATGTGCTTCACTTTTATCTATCTTAAAAAGGGAAAATTCCAACCTTTCCCCCAAAAGTCCATGCCTCTACCATTGAATTTTTAATGTAGGTCATGTGTCCCTTTCTGATTCACTGCAGGATTCAACTTAGAATTTATCCCTTTCGAATGAGTGGGGCCACGGGTCATCTTGGAACTTTTCTCCCTTCTGCCACAATGCCTTAGAGAATAAAATGGATCCATCACCCCAAAATTTTGCCAAAACTGCTCTAGCTGCAATCACGGATTTGGCAGGGATGCGGGGCAAATATGATATTTTTTCCAAAATCACCAAAAGTGATAAGTTCAAAAAGAAACCCATTTGGCCGCATCCAATGAGAAGAAAACATGTAGCTTCACATTCTCGTGAAATAATGTAGGAAGTTGCGGAAATGGGAAAATGCCATTTTTGCTCCCAATGAAGGATTTATTTCTCTGCAAAGGCTAAAAATGAAAGATGCAAGAGTCCCATGCATTCCAAATGGATAAAAGAAGAACTAAAATCATTTCCCATCCATTGAAAAAAGCTAAAATGTTTCAATAGCGAAACGAGAAAAGTTTGATTAAAAACGTCGTGGGAAATGAAAACAAGCATATAAGGAGTTTAAAACACAAATTTCTTCTATGGCAGGGCTCCAATTTTCATAAAAATTAGATTCAAAATGGTGGGGAAAATTGAGAGGACAACAACTCACTCCTTCTGGGGAGGATTTGGTAGAGGAAAGAGGAAAAATCAAGAACCTTAGAGAATTATAGGTAATCGATCGAACTAGTGTCTTAGCCAATGGGCAACGAAGCCAAAAAGAAGTAATATCAACACGAAGATAACGCACACAAGAAAAAAAGAATAAACAAGAAAAATCGAGACGAAACGCTATACAAAATGTACGGAGGAATTTTGCTAAAACTCCTAGGTTTTGAACAACTTCAAAAATTTCCCACTATAAGGAAGTGGGAGAGGAGAACTGTCCATGTTATCCGGGTAAAAAGAGTTCTCACCTACAAAATGTCTAATTTTAAAAGGACCAAGCTAAATGGAATCAAATTTACCATGGGTTCCTCAAGGTTCATGCCTTTTGTCCCAAAGAAGAACACTGTCTCCCACTTGAAAAGTTTTGGGTTTAGCCTTTTTTTCAAACAGAGCTTTTACCTTGAGTTGATGAGCTGATATTCATCAACCACTTGCAATTTTTCTTCATTCAACTTCTAGAGGTACATAATTATTTTGTCCAATGAATCGGTAAAGTGGCATCCTCAATGGCCTTCATCAAATGTAAGGTTTGGCGATTCTGATATGTCACTTTGGAAACCGAGCTTCAACTCCATATACCACTTAAAAAGGAGACATTTGAATGGATCTCTTAGGTGTAATCCTATCTGCCCATAAAGCATCATATATTTTCTTATGTCAATTCCTATGAGATTCATTAACAAGCTTCCGAACAATGGTGACCAAGTTCTTGTTAGTTGATCATCGCTTGTCCATTCCCTTGGGGATAGTAATCTAAAGAGTGGGCAAGGGAAATACCATTACCATAGTAGAAATCCATCATGTCTCGAGAAGAAAAATTGGAAGCATTGTTAGTGACAATCTTGTTTGGTATGACACCGATTTACTTGTGCGTTTATGTTTTTATTTTAAACGCAAGATTTGATCGATGGTTTATTGTAAAAGTGATTAGATGGTTGTAAATGCATAGCTAAGGTTCCCAAAAATTTTATAAGCTTACATAAGATAGAAAACTAGGGTTAAAACATAAGGATAGAGGAAGAATTTTAATTATCCTTGGTTGAAGATGAAGAAGAAGAAAAAGAAGAAATTTTTTTGCATGAAGACAAAGATTCAATGGAGAGAAGATGGATAGAAGGAAATAACATGTACATCTAAATGGTGAGAAGAGTGTTATGTCTTCTACCATATTTCATTTTTATTGTCTTGTCTCAATGTAATGGCTTGAATAGTATGCAAAGCACATAGTCTTTCATCTTGTAGATCCACAGTTGTTATGAGATCTTATATTGTAAATCCATGATATCATGTTGTATTGTTGGTCTATAAGAGATCTAGTATTGTAGCTCATTGAAGAGATTGTGGGTATAGATAATATCCAAATATTGTAGAGAAGGTTGTCTTTTTGTTTGCACGGTGGCAGATGCGAGAGATAAAGGAGAGACTTATTTCTTGGTGCACGATTATGGTTGCACATTGGTATAACCTTGTGAGAGGTCTTGTTTACAGATCCACAAGAGAGCTTGGTGCATAGTGGAAGATGTAGCCGTTCCTTGTATGTGAGATCTAGTGGTGTTTGGATGCACATTTGTAGTGCACTCGGGGAGGTCCGTTTAGAGATCGGGAGGATAAGAAGAGATACTCTTAGAGATATGCATTGTACTCTTGTATAGAAGATTTTTTCTATACTCTTGTTTATTATATATATGAGATCTCTATCTTTGGTGGAAGTAGCCCTCATTCGGTAAACCATGGTACATTTTTTGTTATGTGAGTGTAATTTGTTTTGATTTGGATTATTCTAGTTTATACTTCCACTACTGTAGATTTTGGGGAATTGTTTAGATCCCGTGTGCATGATTGGATTTGTTATTGAATCATAGCATTATTCTCAGTAGTCCCTAATTCCCAACAATTTGGGGGATAATAATGTCACCCATATGGACCTAGAATACATAAAAACCAAATTGTTTAGCGAACTTGATGAACTAGTGGAGTAGAAAATATTATCAAGTAGAATATTCAGAGTAGGAGGTTACCCATTGAATATTTAGAGAACTGAATAATCTGGCCTCTCTACAAGACTACCATGTTGATTCTATAACTATTTTGGAAAATGACAACTTGATCCTGGAATTTCTCACACCTAAGGGAATTTCTCAGTGTATGAAAATTCCTACATTTACCAACATGGTCATTATTATCAAGAATTTTTATTTATAGGATTGGGCAAGGACTGATTCATATCTATAGTTCCTAGCACTTGATTCATGGCCTAATCAAGGAAGAAAACCTTCTGTATTCCCAAGAACCTGTCAATGAGTGAATTTTATGAGGCCTATTCTGATGTTATTTTTATAATGAGAAGGGTGATGGGGAAGAAACAACAAAATCATTCCAATATTACACTCGGTTCGTTCTTATGGATACTAAAAGAAACTAGGTGGTCGATTGGGGAAAATAATTAGTGACAACATCCATTAGCAATTGTTTTAGTTTCCCACCTCTATTAAGTTTAAAATGAATTCTTACTTGGTGTACTCTCTTGCCTTCACTAAACCCTTGAGAGGATTTTCTACTACTCTAAATGTGCCTCAAAAATCACCCTCCTACGAGAAGTATTTACAGATCACTCAAATGGAAAAAAATATCACTACGCTATGGTAAATGATCCATTCACCATGTTCATCATAAGGCTTCTCAATGGAAATCCAGGGAAGACATGATTTAATCACAAGAGGTTTAATTGATTGAATAACATGCAAGACATTTCATCCAATTCTCCACCTTAGCATACATAAAGGTCTAAGGATTCAATATTTCTCATTATCGATTACCGATATACTCGAGTGATAATATTGTCATGTTTGAACTCTAACGATAGCTATCCAATGTTGATATCAAGTTTAATATTGCCAAAAATAAAGGTGTGTCATTTCCTATCTCTTTGGGAATACAGTCATGGATGAATGTTATAGATGCGAGAAAACATTGAAACATATTTCATTGATCTCAATTTGTATTCCTATATATGACATGGCTGACATTAATATTAGGAATAATTTATAAACTTTCATCTTTGTAGGTTTACATCACGTGCCACAAGCCGACAACTAATAGGCCAACCGCATAAATGAATTTGAATTCATAAAAGATGCTAAATGTTGATGAAAATATACCAAATGAGATATTTTACATTTAATTGGTTTGTGGATGGAATAAAAGATGATGGGTCGGACTTGTTTTATCGTGAATATAAATTGACACAATCTTTACCTCTTCCTCTCACTCCATGGAACATCAAGGAGTTAGGTGAGATCAATGAGAGGACCACGAAACTAATCCAAAGATTGAAATAATGGTTCAAGTGAATAGAGTTTCCTTCATTGATTTGAATGGTTTGTTATCTTGATAAATGAAAGTTTCTCACACTTCATTGTCAAGGAATTGAATAAAGCAACAAGTTCCACTCATTTGGCATAAAATTCCAAGATGAATATGCTAGAATAAGAAAACACTTAATATTATCATTGTAGGAGGATTCAAAAGAAGGAAAAATTCATTGAATATCCCATCAAGCATCTTGAGCTAGGTCAAATTAATCCATCACAATATCAGGTTCTTCATCGACATCCAAGTGTGTCTTTCTTAGTGGAAAAATATTTATATGATTCTTAAACTATGGTTCCTTATCAAGTAAATGATAGTACCATGATGCCTGAATTTATATCCACTATGGGGGAAATATTAATTTGGATTCAAGAGCTTCTTAGAGGTGGTTTGAGAATAGTGTAGCAAGGTGAAGCACATATTTTGGACCCATCTCAAATTTCATAAAAACCAAGTGGAGCAAGTAAGAACATGTAGCCTATCATTTCTTCAATGGGGCCTTACATCTCAAATATGTGGAGGTTTCTTGATTTTTTTTTCAAAATCTATGGAAGAGATGACTCGGGATGACTATGATTTGAGTTAAATCTCCTTTTTCCAAGATACACATGAAGGAGATGCACTCTGTTCAATGAATGTAGTGCCAATATTCTTTATCCGAATGAAGAGTACAAAAGAACCATGGAGCAATTAAAGGAGAATGTGATAAATCTCGCTGCCTATGTTCAATCATTCTTGGAACCTAATGTAGTGCCACCCCCTCGTATATAATCCATCTCTCCCATCGAAGTTTCTACCCTGAAGTGATCAAGAGAGGAGAAGAATATACAATGATGCACGGGAGAGATGATGGCAAGTGGTAGAGAATATTATGGGAAATGGAAATTTATTGCTACCCAAGACCCTCTCATAATTTAAATTTGTTCTCACCACTTCTTCTAAAATAAAAGGGACCAATGAGGATATTGAGAAAGAAAAATCCCAAGTAGGAGAGTTTTTTCATTGGTTTCTTAAATGAGTAATCTTTATTCTCAATCCTTAGTGAGAAAAAATGTCTTAACCTCTATTTCTAATGACTTGTCTCCCGTAAGGTCTCACATAATGAGTTTTTGGTACAATATGATAAATGATGATATCTCTAAACTGGATTCATGTGGAGAGCATCCATCTAAAATATTGGAAAGTGTCAATAATTGTGTACAAAATCTCGGTCCAACTCCCCTCAATGAACATTCATCCACATAATATTTTCTTAAGTATTTACAGGATTTGGTCAAGAAAGGGAAAGGGTATCCCTTCTCATTCAATGAAGATACTTTGCAGTCTCTCAAAGAAAACATAGGTTCAATCTATAACATTGTAATAGACCATCAATTATGGTTCAACCAATGTAATAATCTTGTTGGTGTTCATAAAATTTAGATCAATGATTTGAATTTTGTTTATATCCCACATGAAGATAAGGTGGCACCTATGATATCCCATTTCAATAAAGAATTCAAAGTAGAGGAAATCATTCCAATTATACTCCATCAAAATTCACTAGATGCTAGTTCTTCATCTGTAGAAGCTTCATCTTCATCTTCATAATGATTATCTTTCACTTCTCCCTCTCCTTCTTTCTCTCTATGTTCTAATTCTTCATTGAGGAATGTACTTTTTCACTATTTTGTCTTATTCACTTAAGTGGCCTTTAATAATACATTATAAGAATTATTTTTATTAATAAGAAAAGGGACCACTTTGATTCCTAGGAATATGAAAGGTCGGGAGTGGTGAGAAGGAGAAAGGTCATTTTGGGGGAGAGATGAAAACTCACATTGTAAATCTATAAATTGAAATAACTTCTCCACTACAAAGGGTTTTCAATTGTGAATTGCTAATAGATAGATTTTTTTCTACTAAATACAAGAACTAGATTACTTTCTTCCATTAATTTATGTCTATGTTTCCTCTACTTATTGCATACTCAAATTTTTAAACATGGTGATCTTGAACAATCAAGGAATGGATTTGTATCTTTGAGGAACAAATTAATAGAACTTTGTGTCTTTAATTTGTTAATCTCATTGTTGTTTGCATGGTTGAATTCCTCTTTTTGAGTGTAGATCTACTTTAGTTAATGATGTGAAAATTTCCTAGTTCTTATTTACAAAATTAACCTCCCTTTACTATATTCTTACTCCCCTCTACCTCCTTTCTCCAAGAAAATTATTCCCTTATACTAAGTACAATCAATTTTCCATAGGTTTAGTGGAGTATTCATGTGTGATCCCTAAATTTATGAGCACCTATTTCTTTATTTTTCTTTATTCAATGAATGGGAGCCTCCCATTACTAATAGGAGGGGCTTAGTCTCGAAGTGTTATTGAAAAATCACTAAATTGTCCTTGAGAAAAAAAAATCACCAACATTAATTGGCCCCACCGTGGAGTAGATTTTAATGTTTCGCACCACTTTTACAACTACAAAAAAAAATAAAAAAATTACATATCTAAAAACTAAAAAAATCAGAAATTGTAAACTCAAATAGTCTTGATGTTTACCATGCATTTTTCCACTAATGACTATTCCTAGAAATTCTCCAATTCTAGAACCTAATCTTCTTTTCTTCTAAGAAAATCAAGAAGACATTACAACATATGTAAGGAATTATTTTTGGAACAAAAAAGTAAACTTTAATAACTACCATACTAATACAAGAATTTTTAGATTCGGAAGAAAAAAGTTCCCAATCTTTGCGACGTGTGCTAGAAAAGTTCCAAATCAACAAAGAAGGGAGTAAAGAAATTTGTTTTAAGTTGCACACAAAAATCCTACAAAGTAGTAGAAATAAGATATGTAAAATATAATTGATAAATTGGTATATTTTCCTCGACATTTGAAGAAAAAAAAGAAGCTACCCATTATTTAAATAACAATGCAAACTAGTTAATATTACTATCTTAAATTTAATCCTAACTTTCCTTTTAAAGGTCCTATTGAAGAACCAAATTTGTGGAACCACTAGATCTCATTGCTTTAGAAGAGGAAGGAGAGAAGGAAGAATAAATAATGGCTTTACCCATCCCATGGGAAAACAAATATAGGCCTATTGGCCTTAAATATTCCATTGCATGGATTGTTAAAAGGATCTAGGAAGAATTTCCCCAAATTCAAGGGAGATGGTAACAAAACATGTGGATTATCATATTATTACATTCAACACAAATTGTGGTGTATTGAGAGTTGAACATGAGGATGTATCAATAATTTTATTTGTGGAATCATTACAAGGAGTTGTTTTTGATTGGTTTTATCACTTTCCATAGGGATCAATCACCATTTAAAGCAGATGAAATCAAATTTTAAGGCGATTCAATCCCGATGAATATGAATGTGCCTTACTTGCATAATGGTCCTAACTGTAAAAGGAACCACATGAACCAATGAGGGAATTTATTACTATGTTTAATATGTTTCTCTATAAAATTCCAAAGGCTGTAAGACCTATAAAGGATAACCGAGATAAGATTGTTTGCTAATTCTCAACTACCAAAGGTCTAATTTATGTTGAGAAGAATTCAACCTATCACTCTAGATGAGGCCCAATATATTGTTGTAGATGTAGAAGATAATATTTTAATGTCTATAAAAATTAATAAAGTACTAGAAAGGACAATGCTCAAAGCTCAATCTCTAGAGCTATAAACTCTTTAGTGAAAAAACATGCTAATTATGTGTTTTCTCTTAAGAAAAAACTTACTTATAGTACCTTGTATCAGGACATTCCTAGGAAGAAATTTTTGAAAAGAAAATAATTATTTTTTACCTTACATACTTTCTCTTGAGGCTCCACCCATGAACGCTAATTTTGAAACATGGTCAGATGATGAAAATGAAGAAGAGGATGCTTCAGAAAATGAAGGAGAAGAAGGTGAATTGTTGATTGAAGAAATTGGATCTGTAGAGGTTGGTATATTTGAGTATGAATATTCTTCCAAACAGGAGTATGAGGATTACAGAATCGATATGAACAACCATTCTTGTACTTTTTTACTAGATCATAAACTCTAGAAAAGTAAAAAACATCCAAACATGAAGATAAAGAGAAAGAAGACCCTAAACCAGTGACTCTACTTTAATACAAAAATAACTAAGAGAGGTTCTCCACTTTGTTCATCCTTGGAATTAGATAGAAAAAGTTTTGAAGCCCCATCTCATCACAAGGTATCTCCTAGAAAAGGTAATCCAATTACTTCCACTTCCTCTAAAAATGATGCTTGCACTTCCACACATAAAAAAGTAATGAAAAATTGTAACTTCTTCCTCTATATCAAATCAAATTATCCATAGCATTCCCTATGATCTTGAGAGTTCTTCATCCAACTTTAATATTATTAACCATATGAAAAAATCCAAAGTTTAGATTTCCAAATTGAAATACTTTCAAAATCACCTAAACAGGTTTGATAAGATGGTCAAGTTTATCAAAGGTGGAAGTTCCAAATCTAGTGTGTCATCCACTTCCAAAGGCTTACTTCCCACACCCAAGAAAATTCAAAACCAAAATATTTTACCTTCGCCACATCATCTACTAGAAAAATTTAACCTTTCTATGTTTCCTTGTTGATCAATAGGTACCAACTTAACAATTACATAATTGATTATAATGTATTTAACAATGTCATGCCCGCTAAGGTTTCACAAGCCCTTCATTTGACTATTTCTCGGGAGGTTGGTTATTTTTACTAAATGGAGACGAAGGAAGTTCTAATTGTTGGAAGAATCAAATATGCACAACTTACTTTTGTGCTCTATAAAAAAAGTGAGGAAAAGAAATAATTTTAGTGGCGATATGCTAGTTACCTACATGATGCTCCTATTATCAATTTTTCACACCCCCTACAAAATGGAAAACTTAGTAGTTTGGAACATCGGTAGTTGATGGAAAAGGGAAAATTATTTTGCAAGATGCGGGGTAGCTCGTGTGTTGGCTCCCATCTCACCATGATGAATCTTAGAATTGGCAATTGAGCTTATCCTAGGTTGTTTGGCTACGTTGGTCGAGTGAAGGTTGGTTAGGTGATGGTTGGTTGGCTACATTGGTCGGGTGACGGTTGGTGGCTAGGTTGGTCGTGTGATGGTTGGTTAGAAAGGTTGGTCGGGTGATGGGTTAGATGGCATCCAACCCTGCACGAAGTGCAGCTCGGTTGTGGTGAAGGGTTATTCAGATGGGTGTGTCGGCTGACTTTTATGGAGGCTTTGGAAAATGAGGTTATAGTTGGTTGGATGGAGGACATATGGAGAGGTTGGTCAAGCATACATAGACATCATTCAACCCCTCGGGGTTTGATGGCCAACACAAATGGTCGGCTTATAGTTATACGACATGGTTGGGTGAGTCACCAAGTTGGTCAGCTCATCAGTTCATCGGCTTTAAGGATGGATGGGTAGTGTGTCATACAGGAAGAGGTAGATAGTCATCCAACCTCCTGTGTTAGACAACACACAATATGAAGATGGAAACTATCGGTTGGTCAAAAACTATAAGCATGTACAGGTCATGAAGATAGACATTGTCCAACCCAAAAGTAGTTGGATGACAAAGAGAATGGACGAGTAACAAGCCGGATGAGGGCGGGTGAATGAATGACTTCTCAACAACTAAAATTAATGAGGCATGGCACCCATGACCGCTCGTGTAGGAAAAGTATAAAAATGAAAGGTTTCCCATACCTCTTTAATGCATCCTGTCGGTTGGTGACCCAAATTTCCTATATATTGTATAATGCACCTCATTGTAAAATGCGATATCCTAAAGCTTCAAAAGTTTTGGTGAATCTTGTTCTTCTCGGTTCTTCCTCTTCATCAACTATTTCTCTTTTGCCACGTTGACGGAGGAGCTTCGATTACCGGTCTTGGTTGAACAGGAGTTAACCGCGGCCTATCTCTTGTAGATGCACCATTGCTGTTATTGAAATTATGTCTAGGGATATCCTGATACGGGACATTGCTCACCTGCTGGGACATTTGATTTTTTAAAGAAATCAAATCATTAGTCATTTTTTGAATCATAGGGTCGGTATTACCTTGAGAAGGACCTTGATTTTTAGGTTTGGGTATATCTTTCCGATTATCCCGACCAAAATGAGATCATCCTCTATTTCAATAGTTGTTGGTGACGATAGCCAAATGCAGGATAGCCGACCTTCTTAATAGAAAGCTCACATCGGGAGGCTGAGCATTAATGAAGAAGCATTTTGATTTTCTGGAGTTGGTACAAACTATTTTCAAATCTTTCGGATCACTTGTTAAACTTTGACATGAAGTCCCGCATGGGTTCTGCGATTCCTTCTTCATATGGGTAAGTTGTGCTAACAAAGCATGAGAATCTTCAGCTGGTTTGAAATGTGCTTGAATCTGGTCCTCATGGTAGCCCAGGTTTGTGATGTATGCATTTGGAAGGTGATAAAACCATTCGGTCTTTTGCACCGTGAAAACGTTTCAACGAAGAGTCGAACAGAGACATCTTCGTGAGCTACTCTAAGGACACCGCACGTTACAAATAAAGATGCAATGTGTTCATCAGGATGTTTCTTCCCATCCCCATTGAACTTGGGAATTTTTTTACTCTATCCATGTGGTAACTCGTGCAATGGTGGAGTTAAATAAAGAGGACCAATAGCCGCGCCCCGAGTGGTACAGTTGTCTACCAAATTTCGACAAGAGTACGTATGGGGAAATGAGTGTTGGACAAGAATAATGCGTGACAAGTTGCAGACATGTCTCATTCTTCAGGGATCTGGTTTCTCCGAATAGGTGAAGAACTTTTGGTTCAATTAGAAATAACGTTGTTGGGGGAAAGACTGAAATTGTGCTGTTGTAGTAACTCAAAGAGTGGATCAATTTCACCTCGGGCTCGGCGGGACTGAGTGAAGATCTTTCCGGCCAGCTTGAACCAGGAAAGAGATCTAGTTGAAAATAAGGCAAATACGGAGTCGCCAGACACCAAGAGGATAAGCTTTATACTATTAATCCGTATTCCCCAGTGGAGTCGCCAAAAACATTGGTTGGATATTTTGTCAAGCCAAAATATGAGGTTCAACCACAGTACATGGGATTAAATCCCTCCTCAAAGATAGGTGAGGCTGCCTATTTATTATTAATCTAAAACACAATAAAAATAATGCATACAATATTCACACTAATCTAACCATTGGGGTTGGGATAGAATCCTGAAATCCATATCCACACTATGTGAAGATGTTGTTTTTATAAATGGACTGGGTCGGAAATTATTACAATGGAAGAAGCACAATGGAAAGGAAATGAGAGGAACGTATTTTCTTTCGAGTAAACACAGAGCACGAAATAATCATACGAGCTTTAGATCACAAATATAATGTTTGAAATTATTAGAATCATCAAGATGCTAAACAAAGAATAGCTTAAGATCACAAACATAAGAACAATATCTTAAGAAAAACACATCTCACAACACAAAGTTTGCAAAAATAGTATCAGCTTCTATTCCTCAAATGATTAAAAGAAAACACAAAGTTTTTCTTCTTCACAATAGCTCTCAATATTCCAAAAATCTCAACCCTTTGGAATGTATGCACATCCCTTATTTATAATAAAAATAGTTGAGAGAAAATAGGACAAACCCTATAAAATAGTTTGTTAGCAAGAGTCCTATTTTGCTTGACTCTCACGCAGGAGACCAAGTCAAAATATGATTCCTATGTGACGAAATAGAAATGAAAAAGACATGTCAATTTCAAGATTGAAATGACATGTTACATCAAGACTTAGTCTGAATCATCATCTTTTTCTTCCTCATCTTTCTCTTCCTCTAACTGAGCCTGTTTGTTCCAAAATTCTTGGAACTTCCGGATTATACCTTGCATCTCATTTTCATCAGGCGCAGTGGAATGATCACTCAAAACTTCACATGTTTCATGAGTGTCACTGGCACTACCGAGAAGCTTTCTCAATCTTTTGTTGAGTTTTCTCAAGGCCTCCAAAGAATGTTCAATCTTCACAAACCTGTCGATGATTTCAATACCAAATCCGTGAGTTGGTTCATGCTGAATAGATTCTTGGATTTGTTTGAAAAGATCATCAGCTGGTAGGATGCCCGAGTTTCCAACTGACACTTTTGCACAAATTTTTAGCAGTTCTTCTTCCAGGTCGCTTTTTCCATCAATCAATTGATCTCTTGATTCTCTCAATTTTCTGCAAGCTTCATTGAGAATCTTTACCCTGAACCTGATGGCTTTGGTCATTGGAAATGCTTATCCACATGTGGGATGACACCTTCTTCTACCAAGATGCGTGATGGAATTTTCTTCAACACCTGGAGAGCTTCAAAGTCAAATCAAGGTGTCTGATTTCTTGGGAGAAATCATCATCCATCTTTTCCCCGTCACTATGTATATTCCCAAAGATTGATAGACTTCCACGGTGTCTTGAATCACTTCTTTCCCCTGTTGGAGTAGCCTTTGGGTCCATTCATCGACCACCCTCCCTTTTTCATTAATCTTCTCGATTATAGGCACTGATGAGAAATCGAACCCGACAGGGACAGAGGAAGATGGTATGGATTCAAGGGGTTTTGAGAGCTTAAGTAATACTTCAGTTAACTGCTCCACCTTTTCTTTAAGCTCATCTCTGCTATCTTTTATTTCCTTCAATTTTTGGCATAGCACATTCATAGCATCTTGTGCATCCTGTTGTGCTCCTTCTGTTGTCACTTCACCTAGAGCCACCCTGGTTATCTGATAGTCAGAGGCCGTTATGTCCCCTTTGGTTTTGTCAGTGGCGGGAGTGGTGATCTCTACAAACTTATGCCCCGAAGCGTCCACTAAAACCCTTGAAACTATTTTGGGTTTCTTGGCTGATTTAGCAGTAGGAGCCTTGAGTGAACTAAAATCAAAGGCCGGTATGGGTAAAACCACCTTCCTTTTCCTCGAGGTTTGCTCGAGTAACCATTGAGGCGTGTTAGAGGGAGTTTCCATTATTGTAGAAGTTGGGATCATACTTTCAAGGGGAGAGGGATCCACTGGTGGAGTGGGGACAGTTACCAATGTGGTAGCAGATTCAGTGAAAAGAGGCATAGGAGGGGGCATGTTGGTAGTTACTTTGGTCCCAATAGAGAGGGGTGAGAGTCCAGAGAAAATGTTGGCCATGACCGATGAAGTAGATGGGGAAAGAGGAGGTAGAAGTGGTTATGAATCGGAAGCACAGATCCTGACGCCAAAGCTTGGGATGCAAGAGATAAGGTCACTTCAGTTGGGCAGTCAACAAATGGTGAAACTAGGGGCTGGCTTACTTCTCCTTCCAAAGAAATTTCTCCTATTTCTGGTGGTGTTGGTGATTCTGGCACATTCACTGTTTCAACTGGAGTGACAATTGAAGAGGTTTCTTGTTCTCTTCTTGACAAACTTGACCTTTATAGGTCCCTTAGAAGAGCTTTTGTCCTTTCCCTTTTTGGAGGGCCCCGCCTCTGCAGCAACCAACTTTGAAAAATTATCTTCTTTGAAACTCATTCCCCAAGAGGTGAGCCATGCTTTGGTGCGTGCAAGAATCAGGGCCGATCTATCTGTAATGGAGGCTTTTTCACCGATAGACCAATCAATAGGTGGGAAAACATATTGATCTTCATTCAATCCATCATAGGAAGGATCCATAACACTTTCATTATCACCAGTACCTTCTGGTATGTCAGCGAGCTCAAGTGTCTGAATTTCAGCAAGTGTCAACCTGCTATGATCTTTTCTTTGGACAACAACCTCATCACGTAAATCAATCCAGATGTCTTCTATGCTTGGCACGTGCGGGTGTAGAGTTCCATATGCCTTAAGGACTCCTCGAAAATCAAACCCATCTCGAGGCTTCATGTGCTTCTTCAACTTATCTTGAAGCTCATGAACAACGTTCTTGGCTTTCACCACCATTGAACAAGTATACCTTCCAATAGAAATTAGGAAAGATACAACGGCCTTGTGTTTACTCTGTTGGAACTTGTGAAAATCCAACAATTGCCTGACCAACTCCATCAAGATTAGTTTGTCCCCTGGATATCTAGGAAAACGGAAAGGATCCCCTGGGTACATGAATACTCAAAGATATGTGAAATTCTTAAATTACAAGAAGACACAACCCCATTTTGAAACTTCAGCCCATGCCTCATCGAGAATCTCATTTTCCTCAATTCGGGGCTTAACCTACAGATGTTCTCGTAAAAGAAGGCATCGTTTACCCTTCTGAATTGGTCTTTAGACCCTTTTCTTGTTAGCTGAGGAAAATACTGATAAACATGCTCCACTTTCTTGTTCCCCTTGGTGTCCAATCCGGGATAGTTCCTCATGCCGCCACTGCATAGGTGACATACGAGGACATATAAAAATTCCCAGTAGACGACTGTTGTCATTTGAGAATCTATCTCATTACTGATAAGATTACCCCAATCAATTCCCTGTTGATTCTTCTTAATAATGATCATGAACTAGTACATCCATCCTTGGAAAACATTTGACTCGGGAAACCAAAACCCGACTCAACAGAGTAATGATATCATTGATTTCTTGAATGAAATCACTTCTAGGAACAAGTCTTGGGAACCTAGAAACAACCGGTTTGGCTTTGATTAGGAACTTCTTATTCACATGCTTGATGCAATCCTCCTGATCATTGTCCCAAGATTTTTGGGCTGACTTGAGATCCACATCTCCATATTCCTCAAAATTAGGCAGCTTGAGAAGGTCATCGAAGTAACCTCCATCCAACTTGATTACAACTTCTCCCACCTAATTTTTCACAGAACGAGAAGCAGAGTCATAGTTCGAAGCACAGGCTAAGATGAACTCGGGGCACTGAGCGGACATAGGGAAACCTGCTGCAAGAGGTAGACCACTACCAACTATTGATTTCATCCATGGAGTCTGGGAGGAGCTCTTGACCCTATTCCAAAAATCCTCCATATCTATGTTTCCGAGCTCTGTATCCCGGATGTCGTAGTTACAATCAATGTAGGAGGGAGACTCCACCTTCCTAAATTTTTACTTCATCCTCCCTAATTTTTCAGTCTTATCTTGTGATGAACCAGGGTCTGACATGAGGAATTTCAAAGGAGGAGAGTGTCGGAGATCAGAAGGTGTTGAACACTTTGGAAAACCCGACACACTGGGGATGTCGGAAAGATGGAAAAACCCGACACACTGGGAGGATGCTGGAGAGTTCGGAAAACCCGACACACTAGGAGGATGCCGGAGAGTTCGAAAACGACACAATGGGAGGATGCCAGAGAGTTCAAAAACCCGACATACTTTGGAAGGATGCCGGAATGTTCAAAACGACACACACTAGGAGGATGCTAGAGAGTTCAGAAAACCCAACACGCTGGAAGGATGCCGAATGTTCGAAAAACCCTACACACCGGAAGGATGCCGGAATGTTTGAAAAAACTAACACACCTTTGGAAGGATGCCGAAATGTTTGAAATGTCTGATACTTTAAACTTTCTAATACACTATGGGTTTTGAACACTGCAAAGCACCCTGTGAAACCCGAAAAGAGGGAATCGGGTAATTGTTAGGTTGAAACATGCAAGTTTTTCTTCACTGTTGATATCCCAAATATATTTTTAATTACAATGACATTCTAGGGAATAAAACAAAGTGATCATTCCAAAGGGGTAACCCTAAAACACAAACCTGATTTAGAAAACAACACCCAAAATGGAAAAGATAAAACCCCAACAACCCTGATAAGAAAAAGATAGAAACTTGGAAGAATTCTTTACACAATTATTCCACAAAAACCACAAACAAAGAATGAAGAAAAATACCTTCAACCAGAACAAGAAATGATAAAAATGAGCAATGCAATCAGGCACAGAGGCGAGTCGGGTTTTTGGGTCGAAGATGCATGCACGAAAATCCACGAGGTAAAAAGTACGTCTGGTAAAAATGACATGGAAATCCAAATATTTATAAGAAAATTCACATTTAATACACTTCAGTTGACACGTGCCAACTACCCGACAACTCAGCATTAATGCCATGTCAGCATGCTTGGGATATCCGGAAACCCGACACAAAGGGTTTCAGAGCAATTGGGTTTCGGGTTACGGGAAGCAAGCGACATGAAGCATCATGCTTGATGGTCCGAAACCCAAAACAAAGGAATAAATCAGGCTTCGGGGATCGGAAGACACGCGACATGAAGCATGTTTTGACGAAGGCATGTTCCAATGCTTGGAAGGCCCGCAAACCCGACTCGCCTTACTTGATGTGGGTTTCGGGTTTGAGGAACACACGACATGAAGCATCCAAAACACATGTTGTCTTGCTTGTGAAACCCGAAAACCCGATTATCTCTCTAAAAGGTGATTTTCAGAAAACTAGCTCAAAAATTTCTCGGGGTTATCTCATTTTGGTGTAAACTCAAAAATGAGATAACAACTTGAAGTGATCAAAGAACTAAGCCTTACACTCCATGTTTTCTCAAATGTCACTATTCTATAGGATGTATCAGTGATTGATTTTCCACTACTGTTTTCCTTGAGCCTTTCAATAGATTTTATAGCTAGGATTGGGAGGTATGTATCGATGATTGGTCCCACATATATTGTCTAAGGCTATGATTAGGTCGAAGCCATTTGCCAAATTTCATATTGACACTTATGTTCCCAACCCAATCAATGCAAATTGTACCATATTCGATCAAGAGGAATGCTTGGAGGCTCAAGAGGAAAATACAAAGGTTGGGAGCATTCCGGACCTAATACTTGATGATTGGGCTTAGAGGGGACATGCTTTCAATCCATACAAGGAAATGGAAGAAGCTGAGTTGGGATTTTATTGTCTACATGAGGAGAACCTTCCCACCCCTATCCTCACCAAGACAAGGAAAAGGATGAGAATGAAGTGTGGCAACTATTTTTTGATGGTTCAAGGAGTAGGCAAGGTGTTGGAGGAGGAGCTATGCTTGTTTCACCACAAGGTACAAAATATTACTCAGCTTTCCATTTTTAGTTCACTTACTCAAACAACATAGTTGAGTATGAAGCCTTGATCCATGAATTACATTGGGAAAGAAAGAAGGGTATTAAAAACTTGCAAGTGTTTGGAGATAGTGAGTTAATTGTCAAACAAGTTAGAGGAAAACATGCTACTAAGAATGATCTACTCAAGGCCTACAAACATCGGTATGGGATCAGATTGAATACCTTGAAGCATTCAATATTCGAGCCATACCATGGAAGAATAATGAGGTCAGGGGATAGGATTGCAACAATTAGAGCAACATTTGATGTGGTGGATAGTATCAAGAGAAATAAAGAAAAACCACATGTTCATGTCATTATAAGGCCGACTGTACCAGATAATAACATAAGATGGAAGGTTTTTGAGAATGATCAATAGATCATTTTTTTACAAGATGAGTGTAGTCAATTTTACTCCCAATATAAAAGGAAGGAATCCCATGCGCATCATCCTATCACCTAGCAGGCTTTAGAGCTCACCCGAGGCATGCGTGAGTTCCAAGTCTCTCTTTTATGTGAGTTTTAGTGGGAAGCATTTATCTATGATTAGTATAAGAGTATTCAGGAAAGAAGTTGAGACATACAAGAATCATAGGGCTCAGAACGGCCTCCAGATCCTTGTAGTTTCTTCAGATCGGATATTTTAACAGACTCCATAACATATATTATAACAAAAAGAAAGATACAACCATTCATTTATAGCATGAAAGGAAAGAGAACTCCTATGAATGAAATATACATTAAATCCACTTTGATATCCATGTCTATTTACAATAGGTAACCTCATTGTATTCATTGTTTCATTACAAAGAGCCATAGAGGGTAGACCGTAGTCATGCGCATCACTAGGCTTGTATAACTATGCCAAAAGAAAAGAAATTACAATACTGGGCCTAGTACATTCCTATCTGAATCAAAGTTCCACTCGCAGCAATCCTACAGAGCTTCACCCATGTTAACTCTCTATGTGTATATCCCCCTTCCTCTATCTCCTATCTCTCTATCTCCATCTCGTATGTTGTCTCCTCATCTCCTTTTCTATTCCACAAGAACTTGTATTTATCATCTTCTCATGCTACCAACTCACCTTATCATGCCCTCATATCTATTGCCAAGTGTCAAACATGGTCCTCCAAGCGAGCATGTTCCTTCAGCCCGAGCTCTCGACTCCATCTCATGATGATCTTTTAGAAAATTCCATTGCTGGAATGCTCTTTCCTAGGCCACATACTACTAGGTTGGCATCTTATCTACACATAACCGATCATGCTTTTCACGTGTTCCTTTTTACATAAATTGGCTAAGTCCTCGAACCTCCTTTTGTGCACCGCGTGAACCATGTGCCTTCTTAACTCTTCCTCCTATGTGCTTTTTCCTTGCACGCCCTTCTATAACTGGGGTCCCACGCACCCACGCGCCTTCATACTTAGTCAATTTTCCAGGGCCCAACATCACCCCACACTACACCTATTCTCCACCCTCGAAACATTCTACTTGACCAAGGTACAAGTTGGTTCAATGGAACCAAGATGTAGACATATTTTACAAAATGAATAAGGGATGAAAGAATAGGGGAAATAATGAAGAATGGGGAAATTAATTCAAAAGGCTGGGAAAGTCCCATCGCAGATCTGCCTCCAGCTTGTTCCACACTTCGACCTCACCCTTCGCCTTCTCGCATAGGTCACCTACCAGGGTGCTTACTTCATCAAAGCTTAGGCCATCTCCCTAGGTGCCCAAAGTGTCCACAATTTGTTCCATTTCCTTACCTAGGTCTGTGAGCTTCTCCATTCTCTTGATAATCTGGGGGTAAAATTCCTTCAACCGGGCCTTAATTGAGCTTCTCAAAGCCTCACCGCCTCGATTTCTTTTCTACCTCGGCCGAACCTTATCCCTCTCTGCCTTGTTCCCTTGTTTTTTTCTTGGAAATCTTTCAGCTCTACTTCAAGCATGGCAACCAAGGAGCTTTCCACCTTATCTCGATCTATGCATGTTTCATATGTAGCTTCACAGACTAGGCAACGACCTTGATCTCCGCGAGTACTTGGTTGTACTCAACAACAAGTGCTATCACCTTTAACCAGTCCTCCTCCTTCAGGTGTGCAGCCACTTCCTCTGTAGATTCCAATGTGAACGGTCATCTCTCCATGGTGAGGATGAGCATTAAGTCTTCTAGCCATTCCAGCATTGATGCGTACCTCTAGGGGATTGCCGTTAGATCTGGGTGTTTTAAAATGATGGTGCTTTTTATCAATTCCACCTTTTTGTAGACCTCATGCACATTTTCCTTTTCCCCCTCAAGCTCGCGCTTCAGGTTGTATGCTTTGATTAATTCCTCTTGTTTCAAGTTTTTACCACCTTAGCCAAATCCTCTTCTTTCTTGGCAAATTTTCCCTCTAAAGCCCTTATGTTGTCATTCCGTAAATAGCCTTGCCTTTGTTTCCACCACAACCTTGTTTAGAGAATTGCACACTTGCTTGTCTCGAGAGCTCCCGAGCATTTACTAAGGGATTGTATCCCTTAAAATCTAACAGACGTGATAAGCTCATTTTGGCAGAATTCAAAATCGACTCGTCAACGTGGGACTCAAATTCCCAAGAAAGCATCTTCTTGGTCCTAGGGTGCACGCCCTCCTTCTCAAACGATCCCATGGCTATAAATATTTTAGTGGGTATCATGCTCTAGAACCATTCGCATATCCCCTTCCTTGAATCATCCACATAGCCCATTATTTTACTTTGTTCTGCATCCAGAGTTCTTCTACCCGAGTGCGTGCCTTTGGGGAAGCTAACTGTCAGAGTGGGGCCTCCTAGGCTGTCATCTCCCTTTTTAATGCTCTCCTCCTTCCCTTCCTTAAGTACTATGTCTCATGCGCTTACACTTTAACTCCTTGTCTACAAGGGCCTCGAGCATCTTCTTCACTTATCTCTTTGCCACTTCGGTTATCTCTGCTCCTTGGTAAAACTTATGTCTCCCTACTTCTCCATGGCATCCTTCTCATCCGTCTTTGTATCTTCAGTGCCTTCATCACCTTGTGCACCTTTTCATCGTGTGAATACGAACTCTTGCTTTTCATCCCCACTCTCTTCCTCCGAGTCATAGACACTAAATACATGAGGTTCCAAAGGTTCCTTATCTTTCTCTGGCTCTTCCTCCTCATTGCCACATCCTTCACTCTCATCCTCTCCTTCTCCCTAGATATCTCTCCAAGTTATCGGTCGCCTCTGAGTCAGCTTCTTCATCCACCCTCTACTTCTTCCTGAGAGGTGTCCTCTAATCAGGAGATTCTGCCTTCTCTTCTTCCTCTGCAACTCCCCATGGTGGTGGGTTTTTGGGTGCCTCTGCTTCAGCATCATCTCCTTTACTAGAGACTTCTTTCTCTCGAACATAGGTGCTTGGCTTGGCGCTTGTAGAAGGCATGCTCACTGTTTGAGAAGTTGGCACACTTGGTGCTCCTTCCTCTCCTATGCCCCTCTTCTTAGATGTTGGCTTCTTCTTTCCCAAGAGGTCTTCAGGTATTGAGATCTCATCCACCAAGTACGTGCCTTTTTTTTAATTTTGGCCTTAAGTGCATGTACACACGCGTCATGGATCCTACGGTGATAGAAAGTGTCATTGGCCTAGTCATTTAGATCTCATGCGACAAGTACTTCTCCACACATGCGCACTTACCTCTGGGGTAGTTCAGTTTCTTCCTCATATCCCTGTGCTCCCGGTCCAACTTTCCTAGCTCCAGCCTTAGCTTCTTTGATTCTTTAAATCGGTTTACCCCCACTTGGAAGTATTGGGTAGTGAACACGAAAGGGAGCTTGCACCAAGGGCTCCATGATTCATCAATAAGCTTGAACCTGCCCAAGTAGTAGTGCTAGTACATCATAAACTCAGCTTCTCCCTGTGTGGCTGTTGGGAGTTATTTAGGGTTCCTTCACTCTACCCCGAATGCATTTCTCAAGCGTGTATACCATTTTTCAAGCCGTGTTTTGTGGGGATCTCTCATCATTGTATCACATACACATTTTTCAAACCTATTCATGGTTGAAGGGTCTTTGGTGCAGTACTCCCACACAAACTTTTCTAGTGCATCCGACACTCCAATTTCTATAAACATTATGGTGAGTAGGACATTGCCAAAGAGGATCCTATCCCCTACCTTTGTACACTTTACAATTTCCTCTGCAATATATGCAGATAAGTTATATATAGTCCCCTCTGCAATCTTCCTGCAAACATGTAGCCATGGCTTATTGACTTACGTCCATCTTTATTGGCCATTTAGCTTCGTTACAGTGTGTAGATATCTTCATAATGGGGTTCTTGATGTCTGAGATGTAATAGTACCACAACCCTTTCTTGCAGGCATACTCTGTGACGGTCTCTTGAATAGCCTCCTTGTCACCAAGGTCATCTTCCAGGCTATCTCCCTCACATATGAGGCCTGTAAACTATGAAATCAACTGGGAGTCACGCACACCTTATGCCTAGCAAAGTGGAAGTAGTCCTCATACACCTGAGACATCAACCACTAGTACAAGTGATCCGAATTCCCAAAATAAGGTAACTCATAGAGTTGTAGTAACCTTGCCTTTGCCAGCTTGACCTTTACATCATCATTGTAGATAGGAAAACCTTCAGGTGTTCATTTGTTGGTTGGGCGTACCAATTCTAATGCCATTTATTTCTCCACAGTGTTGGTGTGGTAATTATAGTCACTTGATCGGGTATGCTTCTCAAATGGGATTCCCATTCCTTCCCCATCATCACTCCATCCGGTCTACCGCATTTCTGTATACCATTCTTCGTTTGTATCTACCTCGAGTTCTAGTTGTTTAGCCTTAGCTTTGCCCTTTCCTTTCTTGGGTGCCATGTTTGAGGCAATTTTATCACTCTAATCCTCTCCTTGTTACTCTGTTTTCCTTCTCCCAACCTTCGATCTCAGATCCACGATACAATTCTTCTCAACTCGTGCCCTAGTTTGCTGAACCCTAACTTTAATAAACTCTTCACAAGACAGTGTCTTTGCACTTCTTTCCATGCCCGTGTAATTCCTTCCTTTTGGTTCGTAATCTCAAACTGGCTCTTCATGTTTTTAATCACACAGATCTTCCACTTGATCGAATCTAAAAACCCTAGCTGATAACACTCACTTATATCTCCAACTCTTCATTTTCACAAAGTAAAATGAGAGTGCCTCGACCCTCTATTTATAGTTTTTCCTTTTCCGGTCATTAAAGGCTACTTTACCTACCCCCATACATTGTCAATTTAATGTGGATTTTTTAAAAACAAATCCCGTCTTCAACGCCTTCACTCACGTGCCCTTCCTGCATGAAAACCCTCTTTAACTCGCGCGCCCTTCTTGTGCAAAAACTCCTCCAACCTTCTAGCGTGCAACTAAACCAACTTGACAGGAGACTCTTATGTGCACTCAACCTGTGCTGAAGGCACTTCTTCTATCCATATTATTGCTTTCACCTACCTCATGTTTCTTTAACTGTGCTTCCTTTTCCTTTGTACGTGGGATCTACAAGTAGCTTTACCCTGGCACCATTCTATCTTTTCTCTTCATTTCTCTTTTAATCGGGCTACTCAACAAGGCTCTTCAACATAACTTCCTTGGTACTTTTAATCATGCGCTTCTTCACTTTTCTCCACCCCACACTTAAATGATGTGCGGTCCTCTGCACACTCATAAATTCTCCAAAAATAGCAATAAGGTTACCGATGCCCAAGGCACAAAACAAAACAACAACGTGAAAGGGAAACACAAGGGAAGGAAAATGCATAAAGGAAAACTTCTAAACTAACTAGAAAAACTACCTTATTTACAAACACCAAGAAGACTTATTTATAGTAGGGCTTTAGCCTACTGCCATTGAAGTGTCTAGGCAACTTCATTCCATCCAACGCTTATAATTGGCACGCACCCAAATCAAGGATGTATGAGATTGTGTAGGGACCTAACCAATGGACTTTCAACTTTCCAGGATGGCACAAAAATTTAGAATCATACAGTAATACCATATGCCCAACCTCAAACTTCTTGTTTTTAATATGGCAATCATGTTAGGCCTTTTGCTTTGCCTTTTCTGTTGTTTGGCTCTAACGGAAAGTGATCATCTCTCATCCAGTTTCTTTAGTTCATCAATTCTTTCTTCCAGTGCTTGCTCATCGGCTAATCCTCCTACACACACTATTCACAGAGAAGGTAACATAAATTCAACTGCAAAATAGCTTCTGCACCAAACACCAATTGAAAAGGTGTGGCTTTATTTATTCTTTTATATATGTAGTCCTGTAAGCCCATAAAGCTGCTGATACCTTGTCATCACAATCTGTCTTCCAACATCACGATTTTGGTCAAGGTATGACTCGGTATTTTGTTGAATGCTTCTATGGTTTCATTTGCTTGTGGGTGATAGGGTGTAGTCTTATGATGAGCCACCATGAACTCAGATGGTAGGATCCTCACGGTCTCATTCAAAAAATGCGTACCCCTATCACTGGAAAACTCAAAGGGCATCCATACCTTGTGATAATGTTATCACATAGGAACCTTGCCGTTGTTGCTGCTGTGTAATCTTTAGTTGGGGTTGCCTCTACCGACCTTGTGAGATAAGCCATGTAAGTGATGACATAACATGACCTAGGCCTACGCGTTGCTGGTGCAATAAGTCCTACAAAATATATCACCCATTTTTCCAAAGGCTCCGCGCTAGGGATAGGACACAAAGGCATTTCATCTCTCCTTCCTAGTTTTCCAATGCATTGATAGTGGTCACATGCTTTACAATAATCTCTACATCCCTATACAAGGTTTCCCGAAACACCGCCATTAATATTTTACGTGCGGTGGCATCACACTGCATAATGCCCACCCACACTTCCTCCATGATGACCAGGCACTCATGCTCTAATACACACACCTGCAACACTTCATCTCATCCTAGCTTGTATAAGTCTCCACTAATTAACATGTAGGGTGCAAGGTCAAATGGCCAATCGCTTCTTTTCTAATGCCTTCATTCCATCTCGGCACCACACCTTCTTTTAAGAATACATCAATCTATTCCAAATCCAAGGGCGTGTGTCGTAATCTAAAGAGTTACGCATCTCGGTATTGCTTCCTCAATAATTTGCATGTCCTCTCCTAAATCAATTCTTGACAGATGATCATGTCCACAATTGCTTTTTCCGGGCTTCACTACAATGGTGAACTCAAACTCTTGAAACAAAAACACCCATCGACATATGCACCCTTGAAGAACAGGATTGTTTACTAAATACTTTAATGCCATATGGTCGGTGTAGAATACAAAGGGTGTTGTCAGTAGATATTGTCTAAATTTGAAAAGCACATAGATCATTGACAATGCCTTGTGCTCGGTTGTGGTATAATTTTGCTCTACTGGTGTTAACTTCTTGCTCGCAAAATAGAGAGGATGATCAACAATCCCCTCACCTAGTTGTGCAAGTACTGCTCCAATGGCGGTTCTTGAGGAATCTACATGGACATGGAAGGGCTTGTCCCAAGAGGGAAATCATAAAATAGGTGCGGTAATAATCCTATATTTTAATGTATCAAACGCCCTCTGCTGCACCTTTCCCCAATGGAAGGTACTTTTGTGTCTAAGCAAATCTTCTAAAGGTGCAAAGGATCTTGCATACCCCTTAATGAATTTTCTGTAATACCCCATATGCCCAAGGAATCCACACACTACGCTCTGGCTAGTAGGCTCCCTTAACCCCACAATAACTACAACTTTAGCGGGATCTACCAGCAAGCCCTCCTTACATATGATATGCCCCAATAAATTCCCAAAGGGTGTAGCAAACACACACTTCTTAATGTTGAGGGATATCCTCAACTACCTACACCTTTCAAACATTAATCTCAAGTTGTCACAATGGTCCTTAACCAGACCATATACTGTCCAATCATCCAAGTAAACCTGGAGAAACTTATGAATGAAGTCCTGGAATGCTTGCACCACTATGCGCGAAAAGACAACAGGCACATTCTTCAACCCAAAGGGCATGACTGTATATGCAAAACTTCCCCACTCGGTGGTGAAATTTGTCTTCTCCTAGTCCTCCTTTACAATTTGGACTTGGTGGTATCCTGAAAATCCATCCGTAAAGGAATAGATTTCATGCCCAGTGACTCCTTCCAAAATTTCTTCAGTGAAGGGGGTCGAAATGGATCAATGACACAAACTACATTCAATTCCCTATAATCCACACAAATTCTAATATGCCCATCCTTCTTGATGCTAATTACCATTGGACTTATCCATTCTGATTCTTCTACTACCTCAATGATCCCAGAAGCTATCATCTTGTCTATCTCCTCCTTAACCCTCATGAATAAATTGGGATTGATTCGGTAGGGCCTTTTTCTAACCGGCGCGCACCGTCCCTTAGTTTTATCTTCATCTCCCCCAAGGAATGGTGAACGCCTTTGAGTTCATGGTACCCGCATGGGAATAAATCCTCAAATTCACGCAGTAGATCAATGATCTTTGATACTTCCTTCTTTGTCTAGTAATCCCTAATAATAGCTTCCTTAGGTTCTTCTTCTGAACCGATGTTAACAAGTTCTTCACCTTTAAATGCTCACGGTAGGCACGTGAGTGAGAATTTGCACTATCCACTACCTCATGCATTCCTATAGAATGGCTAACATCTAAGCTTTCTAATTCCTCTCCATCAATCACATATACTAACTTTCCCTTCTCCTTTTCCAAACACACGCGCTCAAGTTGTAACTCTTTTGTTTCTTCAATCTCTTTGAAGCGTGCCTCTAATCCTGGTTCACCTAGTAGTTCCAATAGCCTATATTCCGTTACGCACTATCACCCATGGTAAGGTGCTTGATACCTGTAAGGCCTTATCAATCATTGGCTTGGTACTCCAATACTCAAAGGTTTGAATAAGTTCAATTGCGAGCTCTTACCAATTCCTCGTCTAGTGGTGTGTCTCCGAATGAATGTACCATGAACGTGCACAACCCTGTAATGTAGAATACAACTTATGCACCCAGAGGGATGGTGGAAAAGATTCTGTGCCTTCTCTCCGCACCCGTTCACACTTCTGGATATGGAAAGAGGTGGGCTCCTTCCCATGGTAGTCTTTGATGATGGTGGGTACATTACTTATAGAAAATATGACAGAGAGAAAATCCTTACCTCGCACCACTCTAAAAGGATCTCCTGATGTGTGGCCCACCAATGAGCTCTTTATGCCAAGAAAGACATAACTTAACATCTCCCTTTGTTCCTTCTCATTCTTCCACTGAGCTTCTACCTCCTGTAGAAAGATCTCAGGGAAGGATCCTCCTGAATACTTGGGTAGTTCTTTTCCTCCAAGGTGCCTAATAGTGTGTGCCTTTGTTACCTTGGTCACCGACCCTCTCAACTACCATCCCATTAATTCGTAAGTTCCATGCACCCAATTTTCACAAGCCAGGCTGGTGGTATCACTTACTAACTGAGCATCTTCAAACTGGATAACTCTGTTAGTAGGGTGTACCATCTCAGGGTCTCTGATTGAGCACACATAAATCTTGTCCAAAACTTCTTCTCCCAACGGTTCAATATAGGGTGTCAAATTCCCATCAACCAGGGGTATAATGACTCATTCCTCTTTGTTCTCGAAGCTGATGTACCCTTTGTTGAACCGAAGGTCCGCATTATTTTTGTAACACCAAGGGCACCCAATTAGTCTTTGGAAATTATCTACCTCGGTGAGTGCTAAGACTTCAAAGTCCCTAGTAAACTTGGCTCCCCATCGATGCAACGCATCAAAAGTCGAACATTAACCTCCACGTCATTTTCAATGATTATAGTGCTAAGGAGCCATCCATCTCAGAAGCTGCATTCAATATAATCTCCTTGTCATAGTTGAGACTATGAGGGGGAAGGTTTGCATGTAAGACCTGTCTCTTACGCTCTTCTTCGGCGAGTGGTACCTTCTCTCTCTCAACCAGGATCCTAGCAAAGGAATGATTTTTTCCTACCTTAGAATTTTTCACACCTCCTTGACCTCATCTAGGTCATCTTTCTGAGCCTCGATTCTCTTTCCTTGTTCCTCCTTCCTGGATTGCTACTTGAGACACTTGATCTCCCCTTGCAAGCTTCGAATAACATCCATGGTGTTCTAATATATCTCCTTCTGATGCGTGGGGTTTGGATACTTTCCATGAATGACCTCTTCTCTTGAAACTAGGTTCTTCTATCTTGGTACTTCCCTTGTGCATGCGGCTTCTACCCTTGTTGTTACCAAGACAGGCTCTAAACCTTCATCCCGTGTTACCCAAGGCATCCATTATATGTCTGCCTTCTTGATGCTAACCATCACAGTGCCTTTGTCCTTCCGATGTTGCTGATTCATATGCTCAAATAATTTCGAGCACTCCTCATACTTATGCTTCTTTCCACACCATGAGCACTGCAACAAGTCTGGGCACTCATGCTTGTAATGTTCTGTAGATCCATAGTTAAAACATGTTCCTCATGGGAACTCACTCCTTCCTCCATGGTTACCTCATCCATGAAATCCTCCTCAAAACCTCTTCCATGTGCGCTCCATCTACGCGCTCCTCATAACGTGATCATCATTTTTAAACACTTTGGCAATGCTGGTTTGGCACACCCCATGATCAATGGCCTCATGTATCTGATCAATGAGCCTACAATATTTAGTATCATGGGTCATGGAGGTGAAAATATTGTAATAACAAGATACATTCTTCCTGATCGTGCATGCTGTAGTAAGGGACATCTACTTGCATCATGGTCCCCATGACATATTTCACAGTCTAACGTCACAGCGCATACCATCCTCCGGGGGAAATTGTCCTTAACATGCTCCTCTATTTCACAATCTGTGCACCACAAACCACTACGAGTTTCATGGACTGAGTTTGCCGATAATTTTTCCAACCGGTTGGCCAAAGCAGTAATCTAAGCCTCCAAGAATGGGCTAATGCCAGTATCAATACTACCAATAGCTTTGGTGCGCAAGGCATCCTCCAATGCTTCACACGGATTTGTAAAAGTGTTATGAGACAAGGCCCTTCTAAATGGGGGTGATCAATCCTCCAAAAACCACTTTGTAAATGCTTTGAGAAGGATGTATATCATATGATAATTTAGACAAGAAAGTCTTAAAGTGTGCAATATACTCCCAAACACTCTCTGTCATTCCTTCATCAATCTCCTTCAAAGCGCTAATGCTTTTCTACTCAAACTCGTGAATTTGGAACTCTACCAAGAATGCATTCTTTAAAGAAATGTATTCCACCACCATTTGACGAGCAGTCATACTTTCTATACCAGCTATGCACACGCCCTTGGAGTGTGGTTGTAAATTGACTAGCCTTTCATTTTGGGGTTGTAATACCCTTTGCCCGCCGCCATAGCAGTTCATATTTTTGAACATGTTCTGCATCCTTAATGCCCTGTAATATGGAAAATGTAGATACATTTCAAAGAATACTTGAGGTGGTGGCTGGGGTCCTTGTCTAGAGCCTTGGTTCCCTCCGGTGTTTCTTCCACCACTTGATCCACCGGATCCATTGGGTCCTGTACCTCCCGAGCCACCAAATCCACAGAACTACTTTGGGTCCAATAGGGCTGTAGGATTTATGCCGAGCGCCCCATGGTCCCACTAAATTATGTGTCGATGGTCAGCGTGATAACGCCCCACTACCACTACTTTTCCGACGCCACTCCCGATGTGACACCAAAAGCTTGTACAGTTTCCCCTTTTCCAAAAAATCATCTGAATATTGGAATATGTGCAGCCATAGAAGAAGGGAATGTAAAATTGTATCTCCTAGGCATGGATCTGTCTCTTCCACTAGTTTCAATAGGATCAATACTTCTTCCTGGATCGAGAAAACCAAACACTAGGGCTTGATCATTGGGTGGGTTTAGATATGTGCCAACGACTCTCCTTTCTCCATGCGATGAGCTCTCACCAAAAGCCGAAGGGGTCTCCCTTACACGCTTTCCAAGATGGGGTAGCACAGACTGCTCAGGTTCCACATCCTCCACATGAACCTCAACTCCTTCCCACAATGTCTGTCTCCATAAATCCATCACACTAGAAGCCTCACGTCATCTAGAAATCTCCCTTTCACACACTTCGCTATACTTGAGCTATCTTTCTTCCCTCTCCTTCTCTATCGTATCATCTGCCATCTTTCTCCACCCGATCTTCCTTACCCAGGCTCAAAATGGTTTAGCCAGGCCATTGGGAATGCCTCTAAACTCATGGTAACCATCAATATCTACATAGCTAGAGGAATAACACGTAGAAATTATCCTCTAGGTTCTCACGAAAATTCAAACTCGGTAATCTCTAAGAAAGAATACATAGAAATGGCATATTCCAGAGTGTAGCTAGCTAGTACTTCTCTCCACCAATGATCTATAGCAAGGGTCCACATCAGATCTGCATCCTGCAACCTCTGGTAGTCTTCTTTGGTCCACATCCATGATCCAAAATGCCAACTTGATCTAGATGCATAGGCTAAAAGCCATCCATATAACTCTACTGGGAAGCAGCAGAAGAATTTCTCTTACAGATCATGGTAGAGGTTCTCTTCTACCCATCTACGTGTATTAAACTCGTGTCCAATGTCAATCTCTGAGAAAATTCATCCTCCATGCTCTTAAACCATGATTCAACATTTTCTAATGTTAACCGATTCGTCATTACTCGTTACATGATCATGATGCATGTTATATCCCACTACAACTTCGAAAAGAGGTCCTGCAATGGAACCAACATGTAGTCAATTTTACTCCCACTATAAAAGGAAGTAATCCCATGTGCGTTGGCCTATCACCTAGCAGAAGCTGAGCGCTCACCCGAGGCATGCGCGGGTGCCGAGTCTCTCTTTTATGTGAGTTTTAGTGGGAAGCATTTATCTATGATTAGTATAAGAGTATTCAGGAAATAAGTTGAGACATACAAGAATCATAGGGCTCAGAACAACCTCTAGATCCTTGTAGTTTCTTCAAACTGGATATTTTAATATACTCCATAACATATATTATAATAGAAAGAAAGATACAACCATTCATTCATAGCATGAAAGGAAAGAGAACTCCTATGAATGAAATATACATTAAAGCCACTGATATCCATGTCTATTTGCAACAGGTAACCTCATTGTATTCATTGTTTCATTACAAAGATCCATAGAGGGTAGACCGCATGATCATATGCATCATTAGGCTTATATAACTATGCCAAAAGAAAAGAAATTACAATCTTTGGGCCTAGTACATTCCTATTTGAATAAAATTTCCACTCGCAGGTAATCCTACTGAGAGCTTCACTCATGTTAACTCTCTATGTGTATATCCCCCTTCATCTATCTCCTATCTCTCTTTCTCCATCTCGTATATTGTCTCCTCGTCTCCTTTTATGTTCCATAGGAACTTGTATTTATCATCTTCTGCGCTACCAACTCACCTTTCCACACCCTCATATCCATCACCAAGTGTCGAATGTGGTCCTCTAAGAAAGCATCTTCCTTCGTGCATGAGCTCTCCACTCTATCTCATGATGATCTTCTAGAAGATTCCATCACTGGGCATGCTCTTTCCTGGGGCAGGCATGTTGTCAGTGGCATCTTATCCATGCGCAATTGATCATGCTTTTCACGTGTTCGCCTTTGTTTCATAAATTGGCTAAGTCCCGATCCTCCTTTCGCGTGTCATGTAAACCATGTGCCTTCTTAACTCTTCCTCCCGCATGCTTTTTCCTTGAGTGCCCTTCTATAACTAGGGTCCCGCATGCCCACACGCCTTCATACTTATTCAATTTTCCAAGGGCCCAACAATGAGGCTAACTTCTAAAAATTAGGATAAATTGAAGCAAGTACGAGGATCAAATAGTTCAAATTGCAAAAAAAAATTACTAAAGGGTTTAGTGACTCTAGAGTCAATATTCAACCCAAATGATCAATTCTTTAAATAGAAGGTCAATATTCAAGTCAAAAGGAATATTTTGAACGCATTTCAGTGGAGAGGACAAGAGGCTCTAAATAGGAAAGATGAGCAATGAAAAAGAAAAGTATGACCTTGTGCAACTTTGCCAGGAATTCCTAAATGTTTTCACGTGGAGCTATGAGGATTTGAAGGGTTTTAACCCAAAATTGGCACAACACACCATTGAGTTGCATCCGGAGGCTAAGCCCATCAAGAAAAACAAAGATCATTCAACCCTCATATAGAGCCTCTCATGAAGAAAGAGATGAATAATCTCATTGAGGTAAGTATCATTTTCCCAATCAAGCACTCAAGTTGGGTGGAAAATCTAGTGCTAGTTAGGAAAAGGAATGGGGAAATTAGGTTGTGTATGGATTTTTGGGATTTAAATAGGGCCTCCCTCAAGGATCACTATCCACTACCCTCTATGGAGCAGATTCTGTAGGTAGTGGCTGGTTCAGAGAGATTCTCCCTCTTAGATGGATATTCGGGCTATAATTAGATTATGGTGAAAGAGGAGGATCAGTTCAAGACAACCTTCACCACAAAATGGGGCACCTATGCATACATGAATATGCCATTCAGGTTATCAAATGTTGGGGCAACATTTCAACGAGCAATGGATATGGCATTTAAGGGGTTGTTAAATAAAATAGTGCTTGTATATCTTGATGACATCGTTGTATTTTATAAAAATACAGAAAGTCACCTCTTTCATCTCAAACAATTATTCCAAATTTTTGGGAGGTTTGGAGTGTCTTTGAACTTGAAAAAGTGTGTATTCATGGCACGTGAGGGTAAATTTCTAGGCCATATTGTGTCGAAGGAAGGACTGAAAATTAATTTGGAGAGGGTAAAAGCCATCCGACTCTACCATTGCAAAGTCATAAGAAGGATCTCCAAAGCTTCTTGGGAGAATAAAAAAATTTCAGAGGTTTGTACCAAATTTTTCTGCTCTTGTGAAGCCATTAATGATGATGCTGAAAAATAATTTGGCTTTCAAATGGATAGTAGAGGGAAAGTAAATTTTCAAAGCTATCAAACAGGCCATATCTCAAGTTCCAACTCTCATTAATTTGGACTTCTCCAAAGAATTCTTTCTATACGCCTTTGGTGGTTTGGACACCATATTTGTAATCTTGGTGCAACAGAATAAGGAAGGACTGGAACAACCTATTGCATTCTTCATCCAAAGCCTTATGGACTATGAGGTAAGATATTCATTCATTGAGAGAAATTTCCTTGACATGATTAGAATTTTGAAGAAGTTCATAAATTTAGTGTCAAATAATAGGATTCATCTACTGGTCACACATGCTGGTATAAAATATTTTCTTTTAAACAAGGACCTCAATGAAAAAAGGGTTGGCTAGGTAACCAAGGTCATAGAATATGACATTGATATTAAGGTGACCAAGCTATTCGGGGGAAGGGATTATGTGAACAACTATCTTTGGGACAATATGCTGAGTCAAGTGATAAAGGATAGGTTTCTTTAATACTACAAAGAGATCAAGAGCAATCAGTCGATGCCTCACCCGATCCTTGTTGGACTCAAGATATAGTCCATTTCCTTCAAATAGGTCAAAGTCCTCAAGGGTTGAGCAAGGCCAAAAGAAGATATTTCAGGCTCCATTGTATCCCCTTTGTATTGGTTGATGGTATCTTGTTCAAGAAAGATGTAAATGGTGTCCTCCTAAGGTGCCTCAAGGTAGATAAGATAGAGAAGGTGCTACATGAATTTCATGATAGAGAAACAGGTGGTCATTTTTCTGCAAGGGTGACAACTCTTAGAATTTTGAAGGTAGGTTATTATTGGCCTAACTTTTTCATGATTGTTATGCATGGATTAGGAAGTGTAAAAAGTGTGCCTTCTTCACAGGAAAAGAGAGGTTAACAACTCTTCCAATCCACCTCATTTTTGTAAATGAGCCATTCATACAATGGGGGTTGGATTTCATTGGGGTGATTAATCCAAATTCTATCTTTGGCCACAAGTGGATTCTCATAGCTACAGATTATTTCACCAAGTGGACGGAGGAAGTTCCACTCAAAGAAGTAAATGCAACTAGAATACTATATTTTTATGACGGGATAGTGACGAGGTTCAGAGTTCCAAATGCCACCATTATATTAGATAATGCTTTGGCATTCCTAGGTGCCAAGATCACAGAGTGGGTAGTAAAAATAGGATATACTTGAGAACCTTTTCAAATTACTACTCATAGGGTAATGGGAAGGCCAAGTCCACCAACAAGAATCTTTTGAATATTATAAGGATAACTCTAGACGAGAACTAGAGAAATTGGCATGCCAAGTTGAAATCAGCCTTATGGGCTGATAGGATTACTCCCAAGAAGTCAACAGGAATTCTCCTTACAGGTTAGTCTATGGAAAGGAGTCAAGGCTACCTATATCCCTCGAATTTCACACATTGGAACTCATGAAGCAACTAGAACTATCCGAGTTCAAACCCATGGAAGCTAGATATGCAAAGCTCATGGAGTTGGAGGAGACGAGGAACCAAGCCATGCACATCATGGAGAAGGATCAAGCATTGATCAAGAGGTTCTTTGACAAGAAGGAAAGGCTAAAAACTTCTAGGAGGGAGATTTGGTCCTTAAATGGGATGCAGATAGGGAAAAGCCGGGAAGGAACTCCAAGTTTGATGCTATATGGAGTGGCCCTTATATGATTTCAATGCAAAGAAAACAATTATTTCCAACTATCAAAATTTAACAAAGAAGGACTATAGATTCCAGTCAATGGAATCTATCTTAAGAATTTTTATTGATTGAAAGATCCTTCTTTTACATATTAGGTTACGAGTTGTAATTATTCCAAGTGCTTATAGCACATTGCACTATTTTAGTTTAGGTTACTTTTGTAATAAGTTCATGTGCATTCTCTACATATTCTATTCGGAATGTGTATGACCTGTCTGTTTGTATATAGTTATGCCCTTGTTATTGTAACACTTTTCGCTTTCATTCTAAGTTTGGTGAAGAAACAACCAGTCCTCAACCAAGGGTTTCTTTTGAAATGAAAATATCCAGTAGTGCTCCAGAGGTTGGAAGATATATTTTCAAGTGATGGGATAGTTCCAACAATCATATGACTCCATGCCCAATGGATCCCCTAAGGTCACTGGTCTTCTAGATCAAGCAGGAAGATCATCCCGCAAGTCACCAATTGTTATCCATTTTTGTACCCCTTGCGAAATGGATAACTTAGCGGTCGAAACATCAATAGTTGATAGAAAGAGAAATTATTTTGCATCATGCATGGTAGCTCTTGTATTGGCTCTAGCTTGCCACAAAAGAATCTTGGAGTTGAAAATTGAGCTTATGCTTGGTTGGTCAACAAGTTTGGTCAGCTAGGTTGGTCGGGTGAAGGTTGGTCGACACGATTGGTCGGCTAGATTGGTTGGGTGAAGGTTGGTTGGAAAGGTTGGTCGGGTGATGGTTAGTCAGGTGAAGGTTGGTTGCGAGTTTTTTCAGGTGATGGTTGGTCGGCTAGGTTGGTTAGGTGACAGTTGGATGGCTAGGTTGGTCGGGTGATGGTTAGTCAGAAAGGCTACTCAGGTGACAGGTTGGATGACATCCAACTCTAATATGGAAGCTCGGTTGGACTAGTGATGGGTTAGTCAGATGGGTGTTTCAGATGACTTTTGTGGTGGCTCAAGATGACAGGGTTATAGTTAGTCAGAGGGACGACATATGGAGAGGTTGGTCGGCATACATAGACATCTTCCAACCCCTTGGGGTTTGGTGGCCAACATAAATGGTCAACTTATAGGTATATGACATAGTTGGGTGAGTCACCGTGGTTGGTTGGCTCGTCGGTTTTCAGCTATGAGGATGGATGGATAGTGTGTCGTGCACGGGTAGAGGTAGACATTCAACCAACCTCCCTGGGTTGGATGGCCCACAATGTGAAGATGGCAAATCCCAATTGGTTAGTGACTAGAAGCATGTATGGTCACGAAGATAGACATTGTCCAACCCAACGTGGTTGGATGACAAATAGGATGGACGAGTTACAAGCTAGATGAGGGTAGGTGAATGAATGACATTCCAAAAATCATAATTAATGAGGCATGGCTATCATGACCACTTGTGTAGGAAAATTACCAAAATGAATGATTTCCCATACCTCTTTAATGCATCCTGCCAGTTAGTGACCCAAATTTCCAATATATTGTAAAATTCACCTCATTTTGAGGGGGATTTTTTCCAAAAAGAAAAGGAACTCTGTCAATATTTTTCCATAGCTATTTTGAGCTAAAGGCCTTTAATTTGGGCTTATGGTATGATGGATTGTGCATGTTTTTTATTATTAAAATTCATGTTTTGTGGCCATTTTCACCCTAACTTGTATGAATTGCATCTATTTCCTTCCATTCTATGTATACGTATATTGTTCATGTATCTATCTCTTTACAGGGTCTATAGTTTGTTGTGTTTTATGAATTTAGGGAATTTAGTGTTGTCTTGGATTGTGGCATTTCTACCAGCCCTCTTCGCTCGAGTTTTCTCCCCATCCTTCACTCACTTGGATTTTCTCACCCTTTGTTGGTTCATCGTGCCTTCACTTAGAGTAGTTTTATTTCATTGATTTTTCTATCCTTATCTCCTTGGAAAGAATTAGAATAGGATTAGTTTAGCTTTCCATCCTTTTCTCTTTGGAGAAATTGATGCTGGTTAGAAGAATAATTTTGCTTTCTCTGAGGATTATCCTACTTACAAGGTCCCACACTGCAAGATAATCCCATGTTATACAAGTTCATTGACTGATTTCTCGTGCACAAAATCACAAGCAATCGAGGTGCTTTAATTTTGCATTAACAAATCCTAAGTAAAATATTTTATCAAAAATGGGAGGTAAAATACAGATGCACAATTCTTTGTCCTAGATACCAATTAATATTGAAATGAAGAAAATCCTCCCTAAACTGAAGATGAAATACACATTTTAGAATTTGTATGATCCTAGAGCAAAAATTCTCTTCCAAAGAAGGGAATTTGGGAAGGTTTCATTTAAGGAAATATGTAATTGAAACTACTTTATGAGTTCTAAATGAGATGAAGAGATGCCCAGATTAATGAGAGCACAACAGATATTACAAATTATATTTGGAGCATAATATTTGATGGGATTTGTTCAACAATAGATTCATGTGCATGTGTTGTATTTATTTCTTTGGAAGGATATTTTTTCCCTATGGCCTACAAGTTGTAGTTCTCCCTACACCAAAAATACTAGTACAAAGTATCAATCCTTTTTCTATGGTTATGAGATGCTAAAGAAATGGGAATAAAAATCTTATAGAGCAAGGAGATGGTGAATTGATTGTGAAACAAGTGATCGATTTATTCCAAGTTAAGAACTACCATCTCCGAAAATATAAGAATAGATTTTGGGATTGCATAGAATATTTTGATGCATTTGATATCAAGGAGGTTCCTTATGATCAAAACACGAAGGCTGAATCATTAGTGTTTTTGCATATTTTATTATTTTGCACCCGATTTCGGTGGGAAAATGTTTTTGAGGGAGATGATGATCAACCCAAGTGTGTTAGACAACTCAGAGAACTAGCAAGTGTTTAATAATGATAACCACATATTTTCCTTCTTATAGCTGACCAAATATTTTATGTCTATGTATTTTGAAGGAAGTGACTCACTCCCATGGGATTTTACTACAAATGATAGTGACAATAATACAATTGATCAAGTAGATGAAGATGGAGTAATCCAATTGAAAGGTAAAAAATTCTGAAGGGGATAGTGTCACTAGAGGAATTATTTGACAAGAATGACATGTTTATCTACAATAAGACCAAGGATCAGCCTAGATATTCATAGTAATATGAGAAAATAAACATCAGTACAAGTGAACAATTGAGGATAGTGAACGATTGTCATGTGTTTTTGTAAGGCCTAAATCTAAACTTGAACCATAACAACCAAAACCGAGTGTCAAAACTTGCTTGCCTCCTACCCTTCTCTAGATTAGTATTTCCTCTATATAATTCTCTTCCAAACCTTTCATGTCCTCAAATATTGTTTTAAAAAATTTCCCTAGTGTTTGAAATATTGTGACAGGGTCATTCAACTCACTCGGTGGAGTACTTCCAAAGGTGAAATCTTTGGTAGGCCTAGAAAGGCTAATTTTGGCCTTTTCAGGATAGGTGTGTATTCTATGGGACTGATATTAAATACAAAAACAATCCAGAGGTGGTATTGAATAGTTTTTAAGTAATGGAACTTATTTTGGAAGATTTAGGGAAGTTTTAAAGGTTTAGGAATAGTTGCAGTGAAAGCGGGTTTTTTCAGGGGTAAGGAGCATGCAGTCAAAATCAAGTACTTGAACTTATTTAGAGGATTTTGGGATTTCTTTAATGAATCAGAAAAAAAAAAAAATGTTAATTGGAAATATTAAGGAACCCTCTACATTATGGAATCATAAAATATTTCACAACACCTGATGGCTTCTCATGGCAACTCAGTTTTGGAAGACACGCCCTATTGTCCAAAAGAAAAGGGGGAAAATTTTGATGATGCAAGAATAAACAAGGTATGAAAATAATACCATTTTTATTGTAATGATTTCTAGAGTCAAAATCTAATAATTCATCAAAAATACCTCTTGGAGATCCAAAATCGTGTTATCAAGGAATCTCTCTCACGAGCGCATTTCTTGTACTTAGTCATTTTTGGGTGAGGAAAATTGTCACCTCCTTATGAGGGAGAATTTTTTCCCCTATTTTCCCCATTCCAAATGGGATAGAGGGGATTTTAAAATTTTCCCCTTCTCACCCCTTCCTCTATGTTCTCCACATGACCAATTCAAGCACTGAGGGGGCTTATCTGGCCTATCTCATTCCCCACATCACATAACCTGAAGGTGACACTTGGAAACATAGGGTGAGGGTGAATTTTATAATCCCTCTTATACCCATTACAAATGGGATAGAGGGGATGAAAAAAATCACCCCTCTCTAGCACCCTCTCTATTTTTCAATTTGACCAACTTTTAACCCCGTAGTCTTTAAGACTAGCTTTTCCCCATCTCATCCTCATTGTATCTCGTGCTACCACCTATCCTCATCTGGTGATGGTATATTTTCATTTACCTCTCATCCACATTCCCAAGAGAATATAGGGTACTTAAAAATTTTCCTCACTCTATCCCCTCTCAAGGTTTTCCCTATGACCCGAGACTCATCTCCCGGTGTTAAATGGTTGTTCTTTCCATTTCCCCATCTTGAAATATGAAAGTGATAACTTGATTGAAAAATGGATGTCAGAGATGATTTTGGGTGCTCTTGAGTACTCTCCAAGCTTTGAATGCAAATGCTACAGACATAGTGAATTCAACAGAGTTTTTGTATGTCAGATTCAAGAGACGAGTTTGAAAGGAAAGTAAGCCTGTAATTTATAGAGGCAAAAGGTAGTTGAAATCAGTTACACATGGATAAATGAGTATGTTAAAAATAGCATTATGGGTAGTTGCAATAGTGTCGGGGCATTAAATGAATTAATTGCAAAAATCTGCATCCGAAAGGTGGTTGTACGTGCATTTTAATCATCCCCACCTTTCTAGGATTCTAGAAGTGTAGTTAACTAGGGTAAGGATAGGGAGTCCAAGTGGATTCTAAGTGGAGTTAGATCAAGTGGTAGATGACTAGGATGTGCACACACTTAATTAATTAATTATTTAATTAATAAATAATAATTAATTTAGCTAAAGGGGTACTAAGGATACATGAGATTAATTTAATTAATCCAAAGGGGTACAATGTGTATTAATTAATTAATTTAATCAATTAATTGCAAATGGGTGAATAACATGGTGTATTAGGATAACACTGGGAACAAGTGGAAACATAAGTGTAATTTTGGGGTGTCTACATTTTTCCCCTCTTTAAAGTGCTATTGCAAAGTAATAGTGCTTTAAAGATAGTAGACACATGTAGATCAACGAGTGGAAAAATTGTGAAGCATTGAGATGCCCCAGCAAAGAAATGGAGAGGAATTCCCCCTCAAGTGGGTGGATGACAGCAAGTAAAGTGGCAAAAACCTTTGATAGGAAGAAAGCAAGGGATTAAAACAAGGATGGGAAAGGACTATGTTTCAGTAGCATGAGCATTATTTGGAGAGTAATTTTTAGAGCAACCTAATTTTTGTTGTTGCACAATAGAGTTGTCACCATGATTATGAAAGAATCAAGATGGTTAACCCAGATGCGCATAAACAAACACACACAACAAAGAAAAGATAAAAAAAAACAAACCCAATATACAAAGTAGGTGTTGACATCAGGGTTATAAAGGAACCAAGATGTGATCACACTACTTGTAAGTGGTCCAAAAGAGTAAACATCAACAATGCAACACAAATTTGAAAAAGAAGACAATCAACTATGCCCCTAATGTATGCCATAATGATGATTAAGTAGATACAAATGCTCCCAAATGGGAATAGGATCAAACTGGAAGAGTGGAGTTAAAGTGACTCCTTATGAAACTCTTGTTGAATCCATTATGCAAATGATCAAAGTTGAAATTTCCCCAGTGAAGTTATATCATGAAGGAAAAACAATTTAGTGACTTGCCCCAAGCAGAGTTAGCATATCATGCAAAGGGAAGAAAGTGATAGTTGTAAGATTGACACATCACTAGGGTAATAGATAAAATTATGACGTTTATCAAGATTGTATTGAGATGTTGAATGATTCACTTTAAGTTTTCCAATTGTAGGATTTCTGATAAGTGAATGTTTGTTCAAAAAAATTGTAATTTTTTTTTTTTTTTTGATTTTTGAAATATTTGATTTTTTTTAGATTTTGAAAAATTTTTTTTTTTGAAGTTTTGAAATACAAATGCAAAAAAAATGAAGACATTCCATGTCTTAAATAAACCAGGAGGAAAACACAACATGTGCAAATGAAAAAAAAAAATATAAAAGAAGTAATAGAAATAAACCCAATATGAATAGGAAAGAACCACACCAAAGTTATATGTGAACTAGGATGTGAATAAATTTCTACAATTGGTCCATGAGCACATTCCAGATACACAGAGTACTGGTTATTCAAACTATCAAACATAAGAAACTAAGCTAAGAATATACAATACAAAATTCCATATGTACAAATGTTAAACAAGCAAACAAGCTAGTGAACAAAAACACACTAATGTAAAAATTCTAATAAAGAAGCAAATATATACAGATGTCAAGTTGCCCCCAAGAGAAAGCCAAAGCCAAGTGATGTCCCTATGCAAAGTTACATTGCAAAGAGTGGCTTGATTGATTGGAAAAGATGATTGGGAACAATCAGATGAAGAAAATGGTGAATGAAATTACATAGTTGCAGATTTTTTTTTTTTTTGAAAGCATTTTCAAAACATTTTGTATGTTTTTTTTTGTATTTTTTTAAATAATTTTATATTGTTTTTGGGATTTTGAACAATTTTATATTGTTTTTGTAGTTTTTTTTTTTTTTAATGTTTTTGTTTTTTTGGAATTTTGAACCACACAAAAAGAAGAGGGAAAGGAAATTCCCAAGTCAAAACCAACATGCTAAATGGAAGGTGAAAAATGGTGGTAAACAATGGGCATGACAACCAAACAAGGAAAACATGTGACACACATGGCAAGGTGAAAAGTTACAAGTGGAAACAAAGTGAAATGACAAAACAGTGGATGCACTGATATGCCCCCAGTACAAGGGTTACTCTTCGGAGACTCAGGAGTAGAAATTCTTTAGATGAATGGATTCATAGGCTCCTTCAACTCTTTTCCATCCTCGGTAGATAATTTGTATGCACCAGATCCAAATTTAGCAGTTATAACATAAGGACCCAACCAATTAGGCTCAAATTTTCCCTATTTTTCTCATGGTTTAGTTGTGTTCTTTTTATTTTCCTTTAGGACCAAATCACCAATTTCAAACTGTCAAGGTTTGATCTTGTGATTATAATTACAATGCGTAGTCTATTCTGATATACCTGTATATGGTCTAAGGCATGAAAGCCATCTCTCATCCAGTAATTCTAGCTCTGCAAGGTGTGCAACATGGTAATCCTCTTCATGAATGAGATGTTGGAGGGAGACACGAAGTGAAGGAAGTTCAACTTTGATAGGTAATATGGCTTTAGAGCCATATACTAGGGAAAAAGGAGTAGCTCTTATAGGTGTATGAAAGGAAGTGTGGTAGGCCCAGAGGGTAGGATATAACTATGTATGCCAATTACGTCCATGTTTATTGATTGTCTTTTCTAGAATGGACTTGATAGTCTTGTTTGATGCTTTGGATTGGCCATTGCATTGTGGATAATAGGGTGTAGCCCATTTTAGGTGGATATTATATTTCTTAGCTAGGGCCTTGAGATCCTTATTTTGAAAGAACCACCATTGTCAATGATAATAATAGTGGGGATGCCAAAATGACAAATAATATGGTTGAAGATGAATTTAGAAATATTACACCCAATAACGTTAGTAAGAGGCATAGCCTCAACCCACTTGGTGAAATACTCAGTGGCGGTTATAATAAAAGTGTGGCCATCGAAGATGTGGGCTTTATTTTTCCAATTAAATCAAGTCCCCATTTTGAAAAGGCCAAGGTGAAGTAATAGGTTGCAAGGCTTGGGATGGTGCATGAATGAGATTACCATGTTTTTGGAAAGCCTGACATTTCTTCACAAAGTTGCATGCATCTTCCTCCATTGTGGGCCAATAGTATCTAATGCATAAAATATTCTTTGTAAGGACTATTCCACTGGTATGGGCACCATAAATACCTGAATGTACTTTAGCTAGCATTTGATTAGCTTCATCCTGATTGAGACATCTTAAGAGAGTCCCATCATAGCCTCTTTGATACAAGGTGTCAAGAAAGAAGGTGTAGCATGAAGCAGCATGTTGTGCTAAGGATATTTTATTAGCTGAATTAAAATTAGGAGGATAGGATTTAGTTTGAATGAAGGTGTATATATCATGGTACCAGGATGATCAGGACCAACAATCTCACAAACCATGGTGGACTCTATGCGGGCACCAAAAGATGTTCAACAAGGAACTCATTGTGAGTTTGATTAGTGTCAAATGAAATAAGGGAAGTGATAGTTTCCATGACATCCACTTTTTGTTTTGTATGTGAGGAACTTGTTCAAAATTGATAATCCAGAAATACCCTCTAAGGCTATCAACCATTCTTTTATAAGGTAAGAGATTTTCATCTTTTACCTGATATTCTCCATTAACTTGATTAATGACTAGAAGAGAATCACCAAGAACTATCAATTCTTGCAGGCACCATGAGATAGAAAACCTAAGCCTGCTATTAGTGCTTCATACTTTACTATGTTATTTGTGCAAGGGAAGTTGATATGATAAGATTTAGGTATGAGGTCTCCATCCGGTGTATGCAAGACAATTCCTACTCCAAAACCATGGATATTGCAAGATCCATCAAAGAATAATGTCCATAAGGGTGTTGCTTCTATGTATAAAAAGTCTTCATCTGGAAATTCAAAATTTAGTGGTTGTGAACCTGTAGTGGTGTTGTGGCTAGTTGATCTGCCAGTGCTTGACCTTTGATAGCCTTTTGATTGACAATTTCAATGTCAAATTCACTAAGTAGTGCAATCCAGCTAGACATTCATCTTGTTATGAATGGTCTCAAAAGTAGGTACTTAAGAGGATCAACCCTTGAAATTATCTTGGTGGTATGATTTAGGAGATAGTGTCACAGCTTGCCAAAAGTATAAGCAATGCTAAACAAGCCTTTTCAACCTGTGAGTACTTGGTCTCATGCTCAAGAAGAGTTCTGCTCAAGTAATACACAACTTGTTCCTGACCCTTATCATTGTGTTGCACCAATAATGCCCCAATGGCATGTTGTGTTGTAGATGTATACAAAAACATAGGCTTATCCTATATAGGTGGCATGAGTACCGATGGAGATGCCAGGTATTCTTTCAATTTTGCAAAGGCATCTTGATAGTCTTGTGTCCATTTGAACTGGACATCCTTTTTAAGCAATTGGTTGAAATGATGGCACTTATCTACCAATTGAGAGATGAAGCAACAAATAGACTGTATTTTTCCTTGTAGGCCCCTTAGTTGTCGAAGGTTATAAGGAGGTGGCATATCTATTATAGCTTTGACCTTGGTAGGGTCCACTTCAATTCCTCTTTGTGAGACAATGAATCCCAAAGTTTCCTGAAAGTGACACCAAAGACACATTTTTTTGGATTAAGGTGAACCTTGTACTCCCTTAACCACTCAAATATACACCTAAGAACTATTGGATGATCCACCCTAGTCTTTGATTTAGCAAGAATATCATCAACATAATCTTCCATTATGTCATGAAGAAGGTCATGGAAAATAACAGTCATGGCACGTTGATAAGTTGCACCAACGTTTTTAAGGCCAAAAGGCATGACCTTGTAACAAAATGTCCCCATGGGGTTGTAAAAGTTGTTTTATGTTGGTCTTCTTCAGCAATTTGAATTTGGTTATACCCAAAAATCCATCCATAAGGGATAACATCTCATGGCCCATAGTAGAATCGATAATCATGTCAATATTAGGCAAAGGGAAATCATCCTTAGGACATGCCTTGTTAATGTCATGGAAATATGTACAAATATGGATTCCGGGGGTCTTCTTCACAACTAGTACCATATTAGATATCCACTCTGAGTAGTCAATGCACCGTATGAAGCTTGCATCCAATAATTTTTGTAGTTCGGCCTTAACAAGCAATGCAACCTTGGGATGCATTTTACGTAGTTTTTTCTTGACAAGTTTAGCATCTGGGTGCACCACAAGGTGATGAACCACAAGAGAAGGATCAAGACTGGGCATATCTTTGTAAGACCAAGTGAATACATCCTTGAAACTTGGTTAGAAGTGTTGTGAAGGCTTTGATTTTGGTTTCTGATAAACTGGCACCTAGTTGTAACAATTTTGGTTGGTCTTCAGTTCCAATGTTAATGGTTGTTGTCTCTTCTACCAACAACTTAGAAGTGTCATTATCTTGAAATGATGTTGGAGGCTTGTGTAGATTTTCAGATATTTCTAGATCCAAATCTCCTCTCTCTAGTGCCTCTGAAAGGTTTTCACTAGGAGATGCATCCTTTTCTTTCTTTTTCTTTTTCATTTTTTGCTTCTCGTATAATGCCTCAGAAAGGTTTTCACTATGCGAGATATAATTTTTCTTTTTTCTGTGTTTAATTTATTTTTCTTTAGGACTGGAGATTGTAAGTTCTTCACCAAAGTAAGTGGTAGCATCAAGGTTTATATCAAACCCTTCTTGTGATCCGATAAGGGAAAAGGGTCCCAGCCTCGAGGAAACTCTTGGATGGCCTCATCATTTTGAAAGAGATCCATGGAAATATGACACTGTTGGTCTTGATCAATGAGGGAAGGATAAAAATGTCAAGGGTTTGAATGGATAAGTAGTCTAGGAAAAGTGTAGTTTTGGCTAGGTCTTCGAAGAGGCTATGTGTGGAACCGGTCTCAATTTCGGAATCTAAGTCCTCATCACTAGATAATACATCAAAGACTATAGGCCTCTTCTCATATGTCTCATATCCTAGACCATATGTGTAAAGGTTAGACTTGATATTCATAGGTTCAAGAACACCATGCCCTTGTGGGCCAAGGCCTCTTCCTTTCCAGTTCATGTTTTTCATCATTTTATGGCCCTTGGTGTAATCAAGTGGATTCATAGCATTCTTCCATCCTATCATCATATAGCCAAGAGTTTTCATTGAGATTGGAATATGTTCATCTTCTAGATATCCATATCATCTCCAAAGAGTGTTTTCCAGATATAGTAAGTTGGAGGTTCTTGTAAATGAGGAGCATTAGGATGCCCATAGCTATGAGGTGATAATGGGAGTTTTCCAACAAGAAATGCATTGTCAAGTGTGTACTCACCTAAGCCTTTATGAGAGAATGTAACTTCAGGTGACACCTTAGATGTAGATGCTCCAGGAAGACATGGAGGTGAGGAATATCCTCAGGTGACACTTTAGACATAGATTCTTTAGAAGAAGATGTGAAGCATGAGGGTGCAATATTACATCAGGATCAATATGGTTGGTAACAATAGAAGTTTGCACTAGATCCAATTGTGTTATCAATAGATGGACAATAGTTTTCCTTTTTGTACCTTGCTTTGAAAAACTTACAGTATTCAAAGGGTTAGTATCACCATACAAGGTGAACTCTCTTGTCATTATGTGGAAACTTTATGCATTGATGGAAAGTGGAAGGTACTTGCATGCATCATGTATCCAAGGTCTACCCAAAAGAAGGTTATATGATGTGTCTGTATCAACTACATGACACATAGTGTCAAGGAGTGTGGGCCTACTTGTATGGGAAGAGTGATGGTACCACAGGATTGGCACTCAATATTATCATAACCATGAATGGTAATGATATTAACATCTAAGTCATCTATTGTATGACCAAGGAAACAAAGCATTTTTATAGAACAAATGTTAAGAGCCACTCCATTGTCGATAAGAACTCTCTTGACTTTATGATTGGTAACATAGGCTTTGATGTACAAGGAGTTATTGTTAATCAGATTTGGGTTCAACATATCTTGAGGGCCAAAATATAGGATAGGAGTTTTCAGGCATAAGGTTCACGATCATATCCTAAACTGTTGAACATTGAGAGTATGAGGAACACATGATTCATTTAGAGCATGAGTGAGAATATCCTGAAAGCTAGGTGACTCTTTCAGTAGTTCCATGAGAGAGATATGTGTTGGCATGGTTGTTAATTGTTTGATGAAGTCATACTAACCTGGAGTGGAAGATTTGGCATTAGAATTTGACTTTTGATTTGAAGGAGTTGTTGGTTTGGACATTTGAGGTTCTGCAGAAGACGTAGAAGGTTGGTTTTCCACAGAACCCATATCTTCCATTGGCATGTGGTCACAACATTACTCGAAGGTGTGAATTTAATGGTCACCATTGTAGATGGTACTTCCTCAATAAATGAGATAATTGAACTAAAATCAGCATTATTGGTAGAGGGACCTTTGTCAACATTTTTATTGTCACCACCATGTTTGGGAAATGGGTTTGAGAACACCTTAAGATTGTTCATTAGGTGTTCTATTTGGTGATGGTTCTTCAACAATGATATCTCCACTATCAATGAGGTCTTGGACAAAGTGACGTAAGTGAAAGCATCGATCATCATTAGGTGACCATCAATGCGATGAAAATCACAATAAGTATCATCCTTGTACCAAGTAGGCTTGGGTTCTCCCTCAACCCAAGGTCTGGTGATGGGATAAGTAACCATGTTTTCATTAACGAGTTGTTGAAGGACATTTGATAGAGGTTCTCCCAAAGGAGTGAAATGACGTCGTTTAGAATCAGGAGAGGAGGAAACCTCTTTTCTAGAAAACAAGAGAGGTTGTTTACCTTTGTTTGGTCTAGTCTGAGTGTTTTGGATGTTGTGGACATTGCAATTTTCATAATACCATCATTGACCATATTATGATTGTGGTTAACATGTTTAGATTTGTCTTGGTGAGAGCTATTAGGATGGTTACTATGTTTCCCATTGTCTTTTGAATGAGGTTTAATCAAACCTTTTGTGATAAGGGATTTTTCAATCTGTGATCCTTTCTCAATAACTTCTTTGAAAGTATTAAGGAAATGCATTTTCATGTGAAAGGATAGCTCACTATTGAGATTGGGTACAAATATGCTCATGAGCTGCTTCTCAGGCATGGAGCATGGGAAATGGCTAGCAATCCCATGCCATCTTTGTAGGAATTGTGCAAAGGTTTCATTTGTTCATTGTTTGGCATTACACAAGTCCATCATTGTAATTTCAGACTCTAGGTTGAATGAGAAATGTTTGACGAACTTCTCTGAGAGGTCCATGAAAGTTTTATAGAGCCCTTGGGGAGGAGTAGGAACCAGTCCAAGGCTTGTCTTCCTAGACTTCATGGAAAAGAGACACATTAAGAAGACATCACTATAGGCCACCTCTTGGAAAGCCATATAAAACTCCCTGATATGCTCTCTAGGATCACTCTTGCCCTTGTATTTGTCAAAGTTGGGCATCTCAAAATATTTTGGAAAAGGAACACACAAAATGTCCTTATCGAAGGGGTAAGGACACAATTCTTCAAAGTTGAATTGTTTGCATTGATGTTTCATACTAGAGATGGTGTCCTTCATCATTTTCCATTCTTGGGAAAATGGTGAGTTTTTCTATGTAAGAAAGATAAGGAACCATCACTTGTAGAGTTGTTGTTATCTTTGGTGTGTGTGGTATGACTCTTAAATGAAGCATCACTAGATTTATTTGGTGCCTCCTTGTCATGGGATTCATTGGTGACTTTGGAATTTAAGATAGCAAGTTGTTTAGCCATGTCATTAATTTGATTCATGAGGGCTTGAGTAGGATCGATGGCCTGAATCAGTTGATTTTCCTTTGTTCCTTTCATCATATTTTCTTTGTTTGATTCATTTCCTTTGGTGTTGTTTGAGGTGGACTTGTTTTGATCATCATTATTCATGTGACTAGGTCCTGCCTCATCATCATTTTTTTTGAAATGAAAGGTTCACCCTTGTTAGGTGGTGGTTTTCCAAGTAATGTTTGTAAACTAGCTTCATCAAAATCAGAGGGTAATTTTTCTCCCATCTCAAGGAGATGAAGAAAAAATTGGTCTTTATTCATACGTAAAATATTTTCAACGTGGGATTGTTCTTCGAGTGAGATGTCATTTTGATCATCCTCAAAGTTTTGGTCATTATCACTATCAAAATTTCCAAAAGGATTTCATTCTCCCCTTCCAAAAGGACTATAATCTCTGTGTCATGTTCCCACCATTTTTAAAAGAGGGGGAGAAAAGAGATATGTGAAAGATAACTCAACCCATAGCAAAGTGAATGTGATGATGGAAGAGAGGTGTGCGATTAAGTTTGATAATAACTTGTCCCTTAACAAAGTGAATGCTAAGATGGGCAAGAGGTTTGGAAGATATGAGTGATGTAACCCTTAACAAAGTGAATGTCAAGATGGAAGCATGTGAAAGTGTTTGATAAACTCGACCCTTGACAAAGTGAATGCCAAGATGGAAGAGTGGTGATGTGATGAAGGTTCTCATCCTCTAACAAAGTGAATGCTAGAATGGAGGAGGGTTATAGTGAAAAATTCTGAATGTGTTCAACCTCTAACAATGTGAATGCTAGAGTGAAGAAGTGAGGATAGATTGATTACAAATGCACTCTACCACCTAGCAAAAGTGAATGCTAAATGGGAAGAGGGTATGAAAAAAAGGAGTCAAATCATATGTGATGTGCTCAACCCTTAACAAGAATTAGTTAAGAAGGAAGAGGCTAATGAAGAGATAAGACTCAAATATTGATAGTGTAAATGTTGGAAAGAAGATATGATGAAGTGTCTAGAATGCAACAAATATGTTGTCAAGTTAGAGATGTGAAGAAAGAAAACATATATAGTTTAACAATGATGTTGTCAAACTAAAGGATGTAAGAGGAGAATGAAGAGAAAATGTGATGAAATTGAGTTGTGAAAAGTGGAACACAACACCGTTGAAGATGTGAGTCGTAAGATGAAAGTGCTTGAGCGAGGACGTGGATATCCACAACTCAAGACTTGATGTCGAAAAGAAGATGAAAACTTAAACTTTGGGAAGGTTATCCAAATGTTTAAGTGTTGAAATGGAATGGGAGATAAAACCAAAATGAGGTGAATATGAAAGATAGAAGAATTTGATAATCACAAAGGGGAAGAATCAAATAAGTGAATAAAAACTCCAAATGAATGAAAGAAGATCAAATGGAGAAGAAAATGAGGATGAAAAGAAGATAAGATTGAAATAATGAAAAGAGATGAAAGTTCCGAAAAGGGGAAAATTGAGAGTAAAATGAAGGTTAGTGAATGAATGATGATGAGAAGAAAATAATACAAACATGATGAAATGAGGATGAAAGTAGAATCCAAACAAGGATAGTTTGGAAAATGACAAAAAAGATAAGAAAAGTGAAAGATGGATCCCAAACAAGGAGTATTTGGGAAAAAGTGAGTGTGGAACACTACTACAAAAAGAAATAAAAAAAAAAGAAGAAAATGAAAAAGAAGTTTTTGTTTGAATGTTTGTTTTGTGGCCTCTACCTTAGATTGGCTTGGAAAATGTTTGGCTTCTTGGGTGGCTCTCTCAACTAGGTGTCAAAAAAATATCCAAGCGAGCACGAAACTATTAATAGCTAGATGATGATTTACTTTACCCCCTTTGAAACCCTGAGCAAAGATATTTCTTAGAATGAATCACATTGGGGTCACCACTAAGGATATCCATGACTCTAACTCACAAAGGCTTTACTAGTCAGGTAGGAGAAAAGGTTCCCATTTCATCCACCAGTTCCCTCAAGGTGTGGACTACTTTGGGGTTCCTAGAACCACCCCCTTTGTTGTAGCTTAAGGCTTATGCCAAGGGGGTTATGTTCTAGTTAAGCGGTCGAGCCGTAGCTCTTAACCGAACCTGCAAATCAAGTGTTTTGAATGTGGTGTTTTTTTAATCTTTTGATTTAGGTGTGGTTTGGTTGAACTCCTTTGGCAACCTACAGTTAGTAGTTTTTGAAATGTTTAATCCACCTTGTGTGAGAGTGGGTCCTGTAAAAATGATTAGAAATTTTTCCGAAATGAGGGAAAAATAACAAAACAAATAAACAAGATGACAAAAGTGAACCCATGTTTCTGATTTCCAAGATCACTTAAAAATGTGAGGAAAGAGCATACATGTGGGTGGATTTGGTTAAGTGAAACTTAATTCCCAAAAAAAAAAAAAAAAAGAAGAAATGACCATGTTTCTTATTCTCAAGATCACTTTAAAAAGCACGAGGAAGATCATAAGCGTGAAATTTTTGTGGTAGTCTCACAAAAACAAAATAAAATGATAAAGGAAAAGTATGCAAAACATGTGTGAAAGAGTTAGTCGATGTAGAAAAATGACTAAATGGTGATAAAAAGTCATGAAGGAGTGAGGATAAAAGGAATCTAAATGCCCAATAAAATTTAAAATGAAAGGAAATAATTAGTCTAGTTTGTAAAACAATGAATTGTGCATAAAATGGTGAAAAAATGATAAAAATTGGACCGAAACGTCTAATAACCCTATTTTGGAAAACTACACAGTTAGTCCAAGAAAAAGAAAGAAATAAACTAATTTAAGTGCAACTTAAAGTACAAATAAGAAATTATAAATATAAATAAATAAAATAAAAACCTAACCCTAAAACTAAACCTAGAAACATGTTCAAAAGAAATGGAAAAAAAACTAATTGATTGTATGTTTGTGTGTGTGTGCAGTGAAAAGAGAAGAATGAAAGATAAACAAACAATGCAAACCTTCTAGTAACCTTCTATGCAAACCTCAAATAAGGGTCTCCTGTGAAACCTTGTAAAATGGATGTCAAAATGATTTGTGGGTGCTCTTGAGTACTCTCCAAGCTTTGAATGAAAATGTTATAGACATAGTGAATTCAACAGAGTTTTTGTATATCAGATTCAAGAGACCGGTTTGAAAGAAAAATAATCTTGTAATTTATAGAGGAAAAAGGTAGTTGAAATCGGTTACACACGGATAAATGAGTATGCTAAAAATAGCATTATGGTCATTAATGCAATAGTTTCAAGGGGAAGTAAGTGAATTAATTGCAAAAAGTTACATCTAGAAAGGTGGTTGTACGTGCATTTTAATTGCCCCCACCTTTCTAGGATTCTAGAAGTGTAATTAACTAGGGTAAGGATAGGGAGTCCAAGTGGAGTCTAAGTGGAGTTAGATCAAGTGGTAGATGACTAAGATTTGCACACACTTATTTAATTAATAAATAATAATTAATTTAGCTAAAGGGGTACTAAGGATACATGAGATTAATTTAATTAATCCAAAGGGGTACAATGTGTATTAATTAATAAATTTAATCAATTAATTGAAAATAGTTTAATAACATGGCATATTAGGATAACACTTTGGAACAAGTGGAAATACAAGTGTAATTTTGGGGTGTCTACGCTTGTTCTTTACTTCATCCGTTGATCAAAAACACTATCGGGTGAACTAGAAACACAAAGAAGCTGATTTTTACCTCATTTATTTCTCCAGATTGACCCAAACCTCATTTTTTTATTAAAACCTCTAAATACCTATACATTTAGTAGGTATGCCATCAAATTTCTTCTAGTGCAGCCATTAACGATAAAATGAAAAAAATCATAACTCCGAAAAATGCAATTAGTTTCCATTAAAATTTTCTCAATATTTCCTCATTCCAGGCCCCTTCAATAAGATTTTAATTGCAAGATGAATTATTCCCTAAGTTTTTAACAATAAAAAAACCCTAATTATGTTCCCTAAAATATACTTTTTCAATTTCCAAGACATTTGGTGGGCGGATCATGGTGAAATTTGGAGCATGAGATCCCAATCATGCGAGCTGAATCTAATGAAGGAATTTTCATTGAAAAAAGACATGCATAAGTGATTATTATAAAAATATTAATTATTTGATGCAGTTACACAAAATAGAATCTTTCCAATAATAGTAAGTTCTTTTAGATCAAAGTGCATTCAAAAATAATGAAGATGATAAACTAGGCCAAATAGGTAGTTTTACAAAAAAACAAAAAACAACTTTCCAAAAATAGAAAATTTCATAAATCAACAAAGCAACATATATGAAAGTATTTTTAGCATGTTAGGGGTTTCAAAAACTTAATTCAAGTAAAAATAAATGTTTCCCAAAAAATCACCCTAGACCCTACCTACTAAAAAATTAAAGTTTTTGATTGGGTTGCAGAAAGTTGATATCCTCTTCACTTTCTCTCATATTGTTGATTTTTGTAAGCATGAAAATTAAGTTTTCTGGTCTAGAGTATGTTTCATCGCTAGTATCAAAATATCCAGGAGTGGGTGACAATGATGTTTCTTATATGCACTTAGAAGATCTGAAGAACCGAATGCTTAGAGGTCCCAAGGAAATATTGGAAGACAAGATTTTCAAGAGTGGATTATATGCTACAAGTGGTCATCCCATGTCTATTCAGAGTATGGAATTGGTACTGGTATGTTCTCATCACTATGAGCCTAATCAAGAATCATAAGGGTAGACAACAACTCAATACTTGCAATGCTCACTCCAAAGGGAATTTCATAGTGTATGCAAATCGACATGGAAAAACATGGTAATCGTCATGAAGGAGTTTGCATCTTACCTCCAAGTATTGTATTAGGATCATGGTTGAATCAAGGGAGGAATCCATCTCACATTACAAAATCTTTGTCCAAAAGTGAGTTTCATGAAGGATTTTCTAATACAATCATCCTACTGAAAGGTGTAACGGGAAAAGAGGCCATGAAATATTTTAAATATTATATGGCGCAGTTCATATTTATTGTCATCGAATGAAAAATAATTATTGAATGGGGATAGATAATCCCCAGGTAGTGATAACATCCATCAATAAGTGATTCAGATTCTAGTTTACCAAGAAGTTCTTGATGACATCCTACTTGGTATACACTCTTGTGAGTACAAGACCATTCAGAGGCCTAACCCTCACTCGAAGAAAATATCTCAAAAGGCACCTTCCTATGAAAATTATCCACAACTAAACCTTAAGGATAACAAAAAAATTCTCAAGAGTGAATTATGTATTCACTATGTTTTTCATTTGATTGCTTTAGAGGGTGATCCTGAGTCAAGACTTTTTTTCAAGATTCCACTTTGATCGAGAGATATGGGTCTTTTTCACACACTTTTCAACTTTCTATTACATCAAGGTATCAGGGTTTTATATTGCTCCAAATAATCTTCCAAGGAACCTTAGCGATAGTATCGTGATGTTCAAGTTGTGTAATCAGCTCTCCCACGTTAATGAAAAACTCAAGAATCCTAAGAAGAAAAGTTTGTTGTATCTTATCTTTCTTGGAATCTTTTCCTATAAGAATGCAAATGATGCCTCAAACTTGGAATCTTCCTTCACTCCTTTGAACCCCTAGTTATACACACCAAGGATTGATTTTGAAATTCGGATCAACCCTAAAACCTTCCATCTTCGCAATTTGCACCATGTTCAAAAAATTGAAGATTATTGGGTAAATTAATTAGATGATTTTTATGTTAGGGAACATGATCACATGATAATGATTTTTGGATAGATGAGAAAACTTAAATATTATTGGTTTGAGGATGGAGTTGAAGATGATGGAACTGAATTGTATGATCCTAAGTATCAAGCGGTGAAGGTATCACCTCTCCCATAGGTCTCATAGAGCATTCGTGATTCAGGAGACATAAATGAATGAATTGAGGTGGTAATCCAGAGATCCAAGGAATGGTTAAAGAAGAAGAGAGTTTCACTCATCAAATCAGGAGGTCTCTAGAATCTTAGAAGACATGCATCTCACCTCTCCACTTCAAAGGAAATAGAGAAGACTTCAAGCTCTACTCACTCGGGAGGGCTCAAAAAAGGAATTCAATGGAATCTAAGGTACCACACTACATGAGGTTGAACAAGAAATCAAGAGAAATAAAAGATCATGTAGAATGGTTGGATTAGGGAGAAATTACTCCATCTCATCCATTAATCCCTTAGTGGTTTCCAAGCATCTCCTCCTCTTTAGCTGCGAAAACTCAACCAATGCAATAAGTGCCCTCTCACTCTGGAGTCGAAACAACAATCATGCCCAGTGTTGAGCTTGAAAAAACTAAAATACTCTCATGGGTACAAGAGATGATTGAAGAAGATACTTTCATGGTCAAAAAGTGACCATGTTATATTTTCAAGTGATATTAATGATGGTGAATAAAAATAAGGTAGGAAATCTCAAGTTTCCTCCCACATTTTTAGTGGTGCTTCAAGAAATTAGTATGTGGAAATAGCTTGGCCAAATGTAGTCATTCCTATTAGTGAGATGACCTCGTCTAACTATGAAATGAGAACCATTCCTCTCGGGTCAGAAATTCATGATGGAAATGTCCATCTATTCAAATAATCTTCCACTCACCTTCTTGTGATAAATGAGGAGTATAAGGAGAATATTGAACAACTGAAAGGTCATGTAAGGACTATCTCTTCATATGTTCAATAATTCATGGATCCAAATTCCATCCCCTCTCTTCTATTTGAATAAGTCACTCTCATCAGTAGCATTGATCCAAAATCCATCAAGAGAGCGGAAGGCTTCACAATGCAAGGCAGGGCCAATGACAAGTGGGTGAGAAAAATTCTTGAAAAAGGTAGGACCTTGCTTCTAGAAATTCTCTCATTGTTTGAATACATGATTGTAACTTCTACAAAGGTAAATATTATCAGGGATGAAATTGAAAAAGAGAAAGAGAATTGGGATCAAGTGTTTCCACTAGTGACTAAAATGGGAAAAATTAACTCTTTTGTATTGGTAGGAAGAAATGTGTTCAACTCAGTATCTAAAGACGTATCTCCTATTTGGTCCACAACTCTTGTTTCTCAATATGAGATGTTAAACATGCTCTCAAATAATTGTAATCATATGATGAGTATACTTCAAAAATACAAGAAGATATCAATGTGGAAGTACGAAACTTGAGGTACTCGATGGTTAATGAGAAAACTTTAGTGAATGGTCTTATAAAACCATATGAAGAGTGGCTAATAAAGAGTTGGGAGACACATTCTCCTTTAATGAATACACACTATAATATCTTGTAGAGATCAGATTTGTTATCTCCAACACTACAAAAGAGCATCAAGCATGGTTCACAAAATGCAAAAGTATCAATAACACCTCCGAGAATTAGCTCAAGGCTTTAAGTTTTGTACACATTCCTAAATTAGAGAAGGTTACAACTACAATGTCTCAATTCAGCAAGGAGTTTAAGGAAATCAATTTATTTCCCGAAGAACTCTCCAAGAGTCTGTCACAATAAGTGAATCTTCATTTGAAAATGCACCATCTTCTTTAGATTATTTATCTCCTCTCTTCTCTCTTTCCCACCCCTTCCTCTCTTCTCTCATGTTCTATTTCTTCATTAGGGGGGTTTACTTTTCACTTTTGTCTTATTCATTAAAATGTGATCTATAGTTATACTTTGTAATGAGTTTCCTTCAATTAATAAAAAGGGACTCAATTTCTTTCCTAGGAACATGAAAGGTCACATGTTGTAAAGGTTAGTGAAAAGTCATGTGGGTAGGAAAATATTCATTTGAAAAACTATATATTGTATGACTCCCTCATTTCAAAGGGTTTTCAATTTTTGAGTCTCTAAGTAGATAACTAGTGCACTACAAAGAAACAAGAAAATATAGCATTTCCTCTATTCCCTTTTCATATGTTTCCTCTCTCTCTCTCTCTCTTGTAGCTTTGTGAATGTGACAATCTTGCATAACCAAGAATGGTGTAAAAGATTTTGATGAATGGATGAATGAAATTTTATGTTCATGATTCATTTTGTCTTGCCATAACTAGAAAAGTTGTTTTTCCTCTAATTGTGTGTGGATGAAATCTTGTTAATACTTGTAAAAATATTCTTGAGCCTATTTACAATATTAACCCCCTCTCTCAAAATTCTCACTCCTAATATTTAAACCTCCTTGAACTACGTGCAAGCATTTTCCACAGTTCATTGGATTGCGATTGTGTGATCCTAGACCTATTGGTCGCCCACATAGTTTGTTTTATTTTCATAAAATAAAGGTATCATCTCCTTTTCCAAGAAGGGACATAGTCCCAGAGATTTGGTGAAAATTAGCTAATTTTTCCTAAATAAAATTATTTCGCTAACATGAACAAAGGGAAAATGTTGGTCACCTAAGAAACAAAGAAGCTTCTCAACCATGTTGAAAAAAATTATTCAGGTGTATTATAATATTCATTTTATGATCTCAAATCCTTTCAAACACAATCAATGAAACACTATGTTCCCATAAAACTAGATGCAAATGACTTTTGGAGAAAGAAAAGATAGTATAATACAAATATTTTTAGGACCATCAAAGTAGAGGTCGAGAAACTAGTCAATTCCCTCATCATTTTTCCAATCCATCATTCAATATAGATAGGTAATATTCTACCATTTTGGAATAAGAATGGTTAAATCTGAATCTACATGGATTACCAAAATCTAAATCAAGCTCCCCGAAGGAAAATTACCCCTTTTTGGTTATGGACCATATCCTACAAACAATGAATGGTTCATAAATGATGTATATGGTTGATGGATTATCTAGATACAACCAGATTAAAGTTTCTAAGGAAGACCAACTCAACACTACTTTCACCACTCCACAGGAACTTTTACATATCACCATGTTCCCTTTAGGTAAATAAATGCATCTTCTACCTTTCAAAGGGATATTGATTTAGATTTTAGGGTTTCTAAGGGAAATTCATATTGGTGTATTTGGATGATCTCACGGTATACTCTAAGAAGACATAAAAAAACACTTGTAATAGATTTAACAAGTAGTGATCCATTGTAGAAGGCATCATATTTCTCTTAAACCAAAGACGTCAATATTTGGACTAACAAAAGGAAAACTCCTTGGTCACATTGTGAGAAAGGAAGGAAAAAATATTGATCTAGAAAGAGTGAAATCCATCGAAATATTGTCTCTACCCACAAGTAAGCCAGTGTGTACTCTTTCTTTGACAAAGTAAACTTCTTAGGAGGTTTTTTCTAGGCTTTGCTAATATTACAAAGGAAATCATCAATATGATGAAACCCAATGAATACTTCTAATGGAGTAAACAAGGGAAGGAATATTTTGAGTCTATCAAAGGCACTTTTTAAAAAGCACCCACTTTGGTCTACCCATATTTTAAGAAATAATTCATTGTGTATTGTTATTCCTCATAACATACTATTTCAATTTTCCTTGTTCAAGAAAATAAATATAAAATTCAAATACCCATTGTGTTCAATAGTTCTCCTTTAAAGGAACTTGAGCTTCACTATTCACAACATGAAAACCATCCCTATGCGGTGGTCAGAGATTTGAAGAATTTTAATTTTTACCTCTTGAAATCTCATACTATTGTCATGGTCCCTAGCCCAAAGGTTAAATACATTCTAATGTAGCAAGACCCTGATGTAATGTGATGGAATTGGGTGTCAAACATGTAAGATTATGACCTCAACATTAAACCTTTCCAATTAGTATGAGGTGGCTTGTTTGAACTCCTTGATTTGGAAGAAAGGGTAGATTATTCCATCTATTACGGGTGCTTGATCAAGGATCTTCCTCTTGTGCTCTTCATAAGCACCACCAATCCTTGGTACGTGGACATAACATATTTTTTGACCTATGGTGATTTTTCTCCATGTATAGACAACAAGAAGAGGAATTATTTCCATCGCAAAGCAAACGAAAAATGTCATTTGTGAGGACATATTATATAGTAAATGACTGATGGTACTTTCCTAAGGTGTATTGAGGAAGAACAACAAAAGAAGATCTTCAAGGCATATCATGATCAAGCGTGTAGATGCCACTTTTCTACAATGATAAAAGCCCACAAAATTTTGAGAGGTGGCTATTATTGGCCTACCCTCTTACGAGATGCATACCATTGGGTGGAAAATGTAATCCATTCCAACAATTTGTAGGGAGACCAAGGCTTGTTCCTCTATCTTTGAGGCCAGAATCATTGAGGAACCCTTCCAATAATGGGTTTTTGATTTCATTGGTGTATTGAACCCACAATCCAAAGGAGGGACATATGTATTTCCTCACTGTTACTGATTACTTCACATAATGGGTGGAAGTTATTCAAACTAAGCATGCCAACTCTAAAATGACATATCATTTTTAGATTTGGGGTACCTAACAAGATAGTAGAATATAATTCTACTTCTTTTCTCGTGATTTGATGAAATTTTTATCTAATCATGGTATTTCACTATCACACTTTGTTGATTATTATCCATAAGGTTATGGCCATGCATAGTCAAGTAACAAAAATATTTTCACTATTTTTTGAAAACTAGTGTATATTAATCAAAGAGACTGGAATAAGAAATTATATGATGTATTGTGGGTTGATCGGATTACAACCAAGAAGGCCATCATAACTTCTCATTTCCAACTATTATATGGATTCCAAGCTCAAATTCCAATTTATCTAGAGTTACCTACCTCACAAATGGTGAAGGCAATAGAAAATTCATAATACTTAGATGCTCTCAATGAGAGTATTTTATACTTATAGAAGTTAAATGAAGATAGAAAAATAACAATTGATGTACTAAGAAGATTTCAATTGAAAGTGAATAATATCTTTAATCAAAGAACACAAGATAGAAGCTTTCAAATTGGAGACCTTTTCCTACTCCGGGAAAAAGGAGAGAGGAAAAATAAATCCTTGGAAATTTTAACTGTATTTGGCTTGCCTCTTAAATATCTAGCATTTCTATAGAGAAAACACATATTATATTTCTTACCTTGATAGACCCCATTAGAGTTACCTTACAAAGTGGGAAACATCTCGAAGCTCTACAAGAAGTGAGGTTGTTTGTCCCCAACAATGTACTATAGTTTGCTTTTTGGTTGTGTGTTTTCCTTTTGGTCTTTGTGTGTTTCCATTTCGTGTTGTGTGTGTTTTATTTTTCCTTGTGTGTGTTTGTGCTTGTGTTAGTCATTGAATAAATGACTTTATCGCCAACGGATAAGGCACTGGTCTACTTACCCATGAGCTATGAGGTTCTTCATCACCCTTGTATTCTAACATCCCCAATCTAGATCTATATGTTGTCATGTTAAATGTATAGCATGCAAAATTGAACATTTTTGCCATGACAACTAAGCCCCCACTTGAAATTTTCCCCTTTCTACCACTATGATCCCTTCTTCTACCTATCCTAACCTTAATTTCACCCTCATTATGACTCATAGGATTGTGCCACAAATATTTTCAAGTGTGTATAATGTGCAATGATGAATGTCTAAGGTGGTTAAATAAGTCACCGAGACTCAATGGAAAACAAGTTTCTTCAAAGGCTCTAGAAAGGGCCCTTTTGGGCATTTTATAATTGGTAAACACTTTCTAGAAGATGAAAGCGAGGATTTAAACCATCTCGGGAATTGTATATGTGATAAATGAAGTTTTCCAAGGTATTTTAGGGAAATTGTGTGGAATAAATTGATTTCGGAAACATCTTAAGAAAAATTGAGTCGTTTTGGGCACAAGGAATTAAGGCTTGAATGGTGAAAGCCAACTTATATGGATGATTTTGGGAGATTAGGAAGGATTTGGGAGGGAAAAAAATAAATGGAAATATTTTGGAACCCTCTACTTGATTAACACATCACTTTTTCTCGATGAATCAAAGATCTTCTTTGAGAATCCAAGACACCATAGCTACCCCTTCGTGTTAAGAAGGAAATTAGACCTAAAATAAAATTTTAGGAAAAATTGTTTCATAATAATGAATGGAATGATCTCAACATGTTTTTGGAGTCAAAATCATAAAAAATTGACCCTAAAACACCCTTCCATGCTTCTAAAGTAAAAAAAACTCTTGGGGTCCTCATATGCACTCAACAGTGACATCAACATTACAAAATTGCTTGGTTGGGATTTTTCACCCTTTGTGTTCCATTAGATTATCCTTGAGGTGAAAATGGGATAAAGGGTACACAAAAGTGTTCCCCACATTGATTTGGATGTTGTGTCACTTGAAAAGTTGACTTGAGGTATTAGGAAGGGTGTGTGTGTGTTATGTTTCCAAGCCCATTTTTCATCATAACCTAGCCCCTTGGTGCATTTTAAAGCATTATACCCTTGGATTCTCCCTAATGTGTAAGGGGAACAAGTAGGACACAAAAATTTTCTCCCCTCTCTTGGCCAACTTCTTGAATTGGGGTTCATCATTTTTACACCTAGGTTTCAAAAACTTGCACTTCGGCTTGTCCCTCTCTCATGTACTCAAACCCATGGAAAATTTCAAACCAATTATATTAATTTAAGTGAAATAAGTGCAAAGAGGACAAGGTGGAGACAAACATGCACCCCTCATCTAACCATTAAGCCCTAGTCATATCATAAACCTATTTTGGGCTCCTTGAGGACATAACTATCCTTCTACATCTCATACAAAAAGAACCAAAAGTTTTCACTTGTCGCCATCTTGTGCAAATTTCACTTTTATGTCCCTTGTGTCCCCTTTGTTCATCTTGCACTAGTGCGCTTCTTAATGTCAACCACACTCCAACCCCGGTTAAGATCTATGGTCAAGTAGTGAGTGAAAACTTACAAGATTTTAATGACTAAATCCCCTCATCTCTCACACTTAGTAATTTTTTAATTCAATATGTTGCTGTAACTCCCTCCTAAACCTCCATTTTCACTAGATAGGATGTTGAAAGTTTCCCGACATCCATGCTAAAAATGGAAAAATTCTTATAACTCACTAACTATGTACCCGATTCCCGCAAAATTTTAATCGTGCACTTTTCTCAAAATTACCTTTAGCTGAATATAAGATCATAATTTAAAACATCCATTTGAAATTTTCAGACTCATAATTTACCTTTTAGATCTACAAAGTCCTAATGAATTTAAAAACCTCAAAAACTAGAGCATAAGGTCATGAAGTAAAACATAAACTTATGAGACCAATTTCATTGAAAATTGAAATCTAGAATACCTCCATCGAAAAATAGTAAGTGTGTAAGGCTTAATATGTCTAGATATATTAATCTTCTGAAAATAGAAATTATCATCACATGTGACAGTCCAAACAAGAAAAACTATTAGAAGGTGAAAATCATAAAAATTACTAAATATAGTTTTCCTAGATATGAACTACTAAAAATAGAGAGCATTAAAATTGAGCTTAAGCCACTTGTTTCAACTTAGATTCCTCCCATCCCACTGCTTTGTGACACCATGAAGTTTAAGTATTCATGTTTGGATCCCATTTCCACTCTGATCACTGAATACCCTGGTGTGGGAGATAGTGATGTCACCCACATGGACTGGAGGACCTAGAAACTAGAATTCTTGGTGGACCCCATGAACCAATGGAGGATAAAATATTCTCAAGTGGACTATTCGAGCAAGAGCTCACACACTTTGTCTATTTAGAGCACCGAATTATTCCTTGTTTGTGCACAACACTACCATGTTGATTCCAAAATAATTTGGGTAAATGACTACTTGATCCCGAAATTTATCACACCTAAGGGCATTTATCGGTGTATGTAAATTTCTACTAGTAGTAATATGGTCACCATCACTAAGGATTTTACTTTGGAGGAGTGGGAGGGGAATAATTTATATTTACAATGCCTAACACTCGGATCATGGCTGGCTCAAAAAGGAAAAAAACCTTCCCGTATTCATAAGAATCATCAAGGAGTGAATTTCATGAGGCCTATTCTGATGTCATTATTCTCCTAAGAAGGGTGATGGAGGAAGAAACAACGAATGAATTCCAAGATTGGATGCCTAAGTTCATCCTCATTGATACTAAAGGAAACCAGTGGTGGATTGGGGAAAATCATCACCGACAAGATCTATGGAAAATCGTTTCAGCTTCCTTCCACTAAGAATTTCACCAAGACTTATTACTTGATGTATTCTCTCGCCTTCACCATACCCTTAAGAGGTATGTCTTCTACTCTCAATGTGCCTCAAAATCACCTTCATATGAGAGGTATCAACATCTCATTCACAAGGAAAGAAACTATCACTATGTTAGGGTGAATGATGCCTTTACCATGTTCATCATAAAGATTCTTGAAAGAAATTTAGAGTAGAGGATGTCATCACAAGTTCTTGAATTGATTGAAAAGTACGGAGCCATTTCATCCAATTCTCCACCTTTTACTAAATCGTGTTCGAGGCTTTGATGTTTCTCCTCATCGGTTACCAAGGTACCTAAGTGATAAGATCATCATGTTCAAATTTTTCCAAAAGTTATCCAATGTTCATAATAAGTTGAAGAATTCCAAAATAAATGTATCATTTCCCATATCTCTAGGAATATACTCATGCGTAAATGTCACGTATACTTAAAAAAATGAAACATCTTTTACCAATCTCAATTTTTTATTACTACATATCACAGGCTAACTTTTATATTAGAAATATCCATAAAATTTCACCTTTCCAGGTTTACATCATGTGCCACAAATTGAGGATTACTGGGCCGATTACACAGACGACTTTGATGTCAAAAAACGAGAGTAGACCAAATGAGATTATTTCTTGCATGTGGTTTTTTGTCTCATTTGGTCCACAATTGCCCGCATGTTTACTCGCATTCAAGATTACAAAAAAACCATAGAGCAATCATAGGAACATGTGATAACTCTCACTTCCTATGTTCAATCTTTCTTGGAACCCAATATGATAACACCCCCTCCTACTTCCATCTCTCCCATCAACAGCTTTGACCACGAATTGATCAAGAGAGCACAAGGATACATAATGTAAGGTAAATCTAATGCCAAGTGGGTGGAGAATATTTTGGAAAATGAAAAGTTGTTTCTA